>CM056171.1:19351746-19501364 GCA_029691765.1 Entomobrya proxima
ATGATGATGATGATCATGAATGACGAAGATAATCTGAGGAGTTCATCATCCGCATATTTATCAAAAAATTACACAAAAATTGGTTGCAATCAGCATAACTGTGATCTATGATAGGTACACCAACGCTCTCAAGTAGAAAGGATACGTTTGGGTGATAAATAAAAATATTACGATAAAAATGATACCACTTGATATTCTTATGTCTTGGATCACATTCTCGTCTCCTAATAAAAGCGTCTTTTTCAAACCCTTTGCGTGGGGTCGCCGGGTAATAAATATGTCAAATCGCAGCAGAGAAGAAGGGAAACACTTTTTGATTTTATTTTGCTTTGCAGTGGCTACCGTGATGGTTTGACCACTTGTGAATGAAAAAGTATTATGAATGATGATTAAAATGGACTCGTGCATGTGTGCGCAAGTATTGATTGAATATTACGATAATGTCCACCACCAACCACCCTTGCTTTGTACAATGACTTGATTTTCAATTCCTTAAAAAGAGGATCACATCTCTGTGTACTATTCCTTCATTGTTCTGAAGAATGCTGTCAGTTTCAAGATAAATTATCTATGAAAAGACCACCAAAAAGGAGCAGGCTATAATTAATTGATAAAAATATCTGTATCATTTTTTGGTGTCCACACATGTTGGTCACTTGCTTACTTGTGTTTCGAAATAGCTTGTGTGCCACTAAAGTATGAGGATATTATGTGGAAAGCGGATGACAGATCTAAGTCAAGTTAGCTTTTTCAAAGAAACATTGTTTCGTGGGATCGGCGAAATGTCATCCGTTCGTTTTTTAGGCTGCCGTCTGTGTGTATCTGTCTATGTCCGCGTTTTGCATAAACTTTTTTATGCGATGATCAGATCACGATCAAAGATAAGCTGTATCAAAGTGCTCACCACCTCCAACCTTTTAAAGTTGGGTTGCTTCACACACACACAAGCCTTATCTCAAAATATATTTCATGTTTGACATGGTGTCGTGTGCCCTGTGTATAGTTTCAACTATGCTATTGTTAGAAAAATGACCAAGCCATCATGGCGTGGCAACATGTTGGGCGATATATTATCATTTGGTGACGATTATGTGTGGCATACGTGCTTTGTCTGTCCAAAGATGCGATAACCCATCTTTGAATCTTTTTTTGTTCTTGCACGACATTCAAGATTGCATATTATTGCATTGTTGAGAAAAAAATTGCAAGATTATCAATACCGGTCCTCTTGCGCACCCTAACTCACCTCCTGTTCCTGAAATATATATTATGTACTTCTCTGGTTACCTATATATAAGCTTGAGTAGGACCATCATGATGGCGGCTAAATATATGAATGAATATCGATAAGGTGATGCCATCAGAATTTAAAGAGTGGTCAACATTGTACAAAGTACAAAAGTTGATTTATTCCTGCGATAGAAGAAAAAAGAACAAGTTGATTTTGCGAAGATAACTATTTTATTACGCTATAAGGGATATTATGGGATGTGCATTTGCTGCTTTGAGGGTCTGGTTTGTTTCAATTCGAGTATGTAATCATTTTTGAATGTGGTAATCAAAACATGGAATCGAAGAAGGAGAGGAGACGAGATGCAAGTTGCAACTGAAATGCAACGTAATAGTTTTGTGGAATTGGGACAAACGCTATAAACGAAATTATGATAGATTCAGCGAGTTAATGTCAGAAACAATAGCGCCGAAGCCGAAAATGATCTAGAGATTCATAAATCTGCAATCCAGTGCAGATTCCAATGGAGACTTTTAAATTTAACTGTAAACAGAAGTTTTACAGAAATAGGACACGACATGTCAACAATTGTGTTTGTCCTTCAAATTTCCTAAAGTTCGCTACTCCCAAAACAATGCGTCTGGTTGGTCATTTGACGCAAGCAATAATTAATAAAATCTCTGACGAAAAGACATCAAACGTTTAATGAACCTAATCAAAACATAAAAATGCGACTATGGATGACCTCAGAACTTATGAGTGGAATGTCCACCAAACACGACTCAAAACTACTCATATTTCTTTGTCATTTTCCGTAAAGGTAGGTCGCGTATCTTTACTTTTTGGCCACTTTCAGTTGCATTTTTATGAATCAGATTAATTGTAATGTAGAATTGTCAGTAGCACAAGCAAATCATTTTTATTTGCTTACTGCACTGCCCAAAATAACTTGACTTGTTAATGGTTATTAGCCAGAAACAATGGTCCGTGCGTTTGTATTGGAATCAAATGGAAACATCAAGTGCATGGCATCAGCAATATCGTGATAATGACAATAAAATGTCGTTGCGTTTTTCTTAGTAGGTAATTACATCATCGCCATCCCTCATTCACTAAATTTGCCAAATATGCTTTCTATGTTTTTATATACCTTGCATGGTCGATCGGATGGTCGGATGATGGAGTGAAAAGCACAACGGTGTATGCATATCATACTTACGTGACGTCCACCGCGTTGCATTGATGCATCTTCTTCATATTAAAAAATGGAATGTGTAAGACGTAATGGAATATTATAGACTGTGTCTGCCTTTTCCACATTTAATGATTTTCGATTGCAACAAGTACAAACTATGCCAATGACATAGCCATAGTACAAGACAGTCTTTGTTCTTGGCACCCGCATCGAACCACTTGTAGTCTGGATTTGCATTGGCTAAGACCAATACACACTTGAACTTGGTCTCTAGTTTCTGGAACTTCTTTCCAAGACATTGATCAAGTGAAGTATTTTCACCAAGTTCAGTAACAACAATGGAAAGCTCAAATTATTTTCAAGTAGCTGGCGTCTCGACTTCCGTCGATGAGGTACTTGAGACTTAAGGAATGGTCATTAAAAAGTTTTTTTTATAAATTACTCATAATCATTTTTTATATTCAGTTCCACATTCGACAAACAACCTACAAAATGACCATCAAGCTGGAACCTGAATCTGGTCCTCCTCTTCCATTCACAACCGCGTACACCAACAACCCGGCAATCCCTGCGCCCTTGTACTGCATTAGACGCTCTTCCAACTTTCCAACTTCCACCTCCACCAAAGGGTCTAAATCCAACGTTATGGCAAATGAGATACCGCCTTATTTCTCTTTTCATTTTGAGTTGGAAAGGGATATCAAGACGCAGAAAATGGAATCATGCACCTTGTACTTAAAACGGGCTATAACAAATAATAAAACCAGCTCGGCTTCTTTGATCAAATACGCTGTTAGCGTGGACTGCCCGTGTAAAACTGAAAAAGAAGAATACGCAAGCGAGAAAAAGATTAAACATGCTGCAGGTATGAAATCAAGGAAAAATGAAAAGAATTTAATGAATTAGTTTTTTTGTGTAACAAAATAATTCACAAAATTTTCATGCAATTTCATTGCAGATTTGTTCCCCGACTGCAACAAAGCAGACATGATTGACTTCCACCAGTACTCTCGCCTCCAGGTTAGCCGGCACACACACAACTGCCAATCCTATGGACTATCCCAAACCTTTTTGATCACCATTACGGAATTTGATTTCTCTGAGGCGATAATGGTGCCTTATGAAGCGCAAAGGATTTTGGCCAAGAGGACTTTTGAAAAGGAGGTGAGGGACACGGGTGGCGCCTACTTTGATGAACTTAGGAAGCCCTTTGATGTGACCATTATTTGCAAGGATGGATATGAAATTGACGTTCATGGTTTTGTGCTGTCAAGTAAGAATTCATGTTTTGTACAAATTTATTGAAGAAGCTTGCATTCTATTTTAATCTTGAATATTTTTGGCAAATTATCCAGCGCGGAATTCAGTGTTTAGAAAGATGCTGTCCGGCAGTATCTCCAAACTCTCTGGGAGGGGAAGCTCCTTCAAAAGATTCCTATCCTTGGGCAAAGGGGACCGCATCAAGAAACTCAAAACGATTACCATTGACGAATCCGAGATATCTTCAGTAGCAATGGAGGTACTTCTCCATTTCATCTACTTTGGGGAGTTGCATTCCGAATGGAGATCCGAACTTGTGGGCGTTTTGCATGGAGCAAAGAAGTATGGATTGAAGGAACTTCTGGATTTTTTGAATGTTTTAATGATCACCATGTGCAAAAGGAATAATGCGCTTTACCTTCTGAGGCTGGCGGAAAAGTATGCGTTGAAGGGTGCGGAGAAGGCCATAAGCGACTACATTTTCATGTAAGTTTTGCATTGAAATGTTTTGATTTTCTGAGAAATAAATTAATAAATTATTTTTATATAATTTTGCTGAAACTTGATTATTTATTACTAAATTTTATTTATTTTTAGAAATCTTGGAGTTGTGCTCCAGGCATCGGTGAAAATTACGTCCGTTTGAAAATAATTGACACGGGACAAGTCATGTTAAATCAACCAATTGACCATCAACCAAAAGATTCGGGAGCATCTATCGAAAATTTATCCTCTTTTACATTTCATAAATTTATACTTGGAAGTAAAGATATGCTATGTTCAGTTACTCAAAGTCCATCCAACAGAGTATGACGCACTGTTTTTAAAGCTTTAAACTAATAGCTTACCCTGGCATCACGTATTTCTATATGCATTTGTATTACTATCGATTTACCACCAATGAATAATACAAGAAAAGGCTTCAAGCAGAGAAGTAAAACGCTTTGGTTTAAAAAGTGTCTCCAGTCCCTACAATGCAATTAGCTCATGTCAGAGATAAGAGATAAGAAAGCATAATAATAACATGCCTTTATGACATTCTGCCAGTGAGAAACTACGTAGAAGCATATTCACACAAAACGCTCATTTGTTGAACTGTACGCAATAAAAAATAAAAATCCATGAAAGAAGAGTGTAAAAAGAGAGTGATAGTACTAATGATGCAAAACAGTTTAGTTGGGTAGGAATATTACCACTTCTGCTATTTATAAAAAAGAGCATTATTCTATTCATTATACTCCAGTAGCTTAAAGTATTCATAACTTCAAACTTTGGCTTGGAATGACTCGAGCACATAATTTTATGGGTAGAGATACAGATCAAGAAAATCTTGATATATGTATAATGCAATGGTAAAACCAAGAAGGATACTTACATGCTTAGGAGACAACAACGAGACAACTCATAATCCTTCTGCGTGTATGCATACATGTCAATTGTCCATTATATATGTCACCTATTCTTGCGTAGTGGTAGAACCCAATCCGTCGTGTTTTATGGCTGAGTGAGTCATAAAAAAGTAAAAATGGATGTGTTATGATAAATTTACCAGGGCTAGGGTGGGTAGTAGTAGGTGTACTATGAGCAAAAGGGAAACATTTTTCGATGTGCTTATTTTCCTAATTTTTAGTATTTCACTCGCATATATACTCTGGTGTAAATGAAGGAAATATGAGTAGTTTTGTTTTCATGGTTCAATAGAAAAGTTGAACTGAATGAAGTGGCTTGCTAAATGAAGTGTTTTGAATTTTGAAAATTACACCAAAATGACCAACAAAAACCTTAGCACTCCCGGGTCATTTATTAGCTACCCGGAAGTGAAAGTTTCTGACATTGAGTTTGGGATTATCCTTCGCTCCTACAAAGTCCGCATAAAACTGGCATCTGCACCTTCTGACAATATCGTCTTAACTTCCTCCTTTTCGAACCTTGGAAGCTCGATTATTTCCAGTGTGCGTCGGTCAGTGGACATGCCTTGTTTTCTGCCACCCCACTACTTTTCCTTCCACGTACAAATGGAAAAGAAGGATCCTCTTGTTGGCATTGAGAAAGAAGTGCCTTCCACCCCCACCACCCAGCAAGATGAAGTGTGCTGTCTCTACTTAACTCTGAAGGAGGATGCATTTCTGTTGACAAAATGTTCCGTGAACGTTGTTTGTGGATGCAAACCAGAAGTTTGGAAGAATCCAATGATGACCAATGGTAGTTGAAAAATTAAAATTAAATTTTATAAAAACCAAAAAATAAATACGAAAACTTTCTTATGACATCTTTTTACAACTGTGTTTCAAGAGTATTTCATTGACTGTGCTAATGAGCCATTGACCGAGATCAGTGCATCCAACCCGTTTCTGATGTCTCGCCATCAACACGATTACTGTGTCCACGGTTTGCAGCAGGAGTATTATCTGTCCATTTCCGTGTTTGACTTTTCAAAGGCAAGTGTAGTGCCTTTAGAAGCTCAGAGGATAATTGCCAAGAGAAAGTGCACCATCCAGCTTCGCCCCCATATCGTAAAGGAGTGGTCAAAACCGTACGATGTGACAATCAAATGCAAAGGTGGATATGGAATCGGAGCACACAAGAATGTACTTACAGGTGAGATAATTACTATAATGACCAATTGGTGGATAAGTCGATAAGGCAAACAATTATTGTTTTCAGCTCGCAGCCCAGTTTTCAAAAGTATGCTGGAATCCGACTTCAAAGAAGCCAAATCCAACACCATTCACGTGATGGATCTCAATGCCCCAGCAATGCTACTTATTCTCCATTTCATTTACACTGGCGAGTTGGGCCAAAATTGGATGGAAGTTCCTGTGGAGGAAATTGTGTACGGAGCGGACAAGTACAACTTACCCGAGCTGCTAAAATTTTTCGATCATTTGATGATTTTTGGGTGCAACTATCAGAATGCGTTGCGACTGCACCAACTGGCCGAGCGACATTCTTTGGTTAATGCACAACACTCTATTTTGGGATTCATTGAAAAGTGCGTAAGTTGGCAGGTGAAAATTATCTGAATGGAACATTTTTTTAGAAACAAAGTCTTTGGAAATAATTCAATATTATGATGAGCCTGACTTTTGTATGTAATTGATTATTTTAGAAACCTCGGCGCAGTGTTTTCTGAAAATTTAGAATTGAAAGCCAAGAGGATGTGAATTTTTAATTAATCTTTGTCAATGTACCAAGTATCGTGAAAGGTATAATACTACATTCAAATTCAACATTATAAAATCTTAGGTATATGCAGTTCCACACCTTCAACTTGAAAATATTAAGAGGAAGTTTACAAACGCACTAAAGTTTGTTTGTTTGTTA
The DNA here is from genome assembly GCA_029691765.1 of Entomobrya proxima. Classification (NCBI taxonomy): domain Eukaryota; kingdom Metazoa; phylum Arthropoda; class Collembola; order Entomobryomorpha; family Entomobryidae; genus Entomobrya; species Entomobrya proxima. The sequence goes on from CM056171.1 coordinate 19,358,757, forward strand.
TTTCATGTTGTACGAAATAATTAAAAGTGGCCTGTTGTTGCAAATCTTTCGTAGTCGTAACTTTTATTGTTTCTTTGATATGTACAGTTTCACACTTTTCATCCGTACTTGTACTTAAATCTACCTATTTCTAATAAACCGCAACAATTCATGCGTACCAAGTTCTCAGAGGATTCACATAATAGTACTTTCAAATTTATATAATAAATTACTTTTAATTTACAAAGTTCATACATCTATAATCTAAGTAGGTAGTAATATATATGGTAATTGTAGTAGTTGCAGTGATGATAAAGATTTCCAGCTTTTCAGATTATAAAAGATAGTAAAATTCTGAAGATGGACAGATACTATTTTCAGTAATCTTAGTCAACTTCAAATTTATTTTTATGTTTTTATTATGCTTGCCTTCTTAAAATGTACTTATTTCGAATAAGTAGTAAGTATTAACTAAAGTCCTAATTACTTTTATTATACGAAAACGTAAATATCGTACCTAAACATGTATTCATTTAGCATTATTCGCATAATATAGACTATGTTTTTGGCAGACACATTTCTTAGCTCTTGTTAGATTCTATTACTAATTGTATATTCTACTTTAATTAAAGTAGCGATAAACTAGAAATACAAATTAAAACCAAAACAATGATTTATAACTCTTCGCTAACATAGATCTGTTTTAAGAAGCACCGTTTACTTCCATAAAACAAGCAAGAGAGCACTGTCGTCGCAATGAATTCATCTTAACTACCTATCCGTCTTTCTTGGATTACTGTACTAGCTTTGTACACATCTATTCCAACCAAACAAACATTTATCCTAAACTAAATACTGTAAACATTCAAACCAATAAAGTTTAAAGGTAACATTTAATATATTCTTTAAACATATCACAAACTTCCTTACTTTTCTTTTCCGATACACATCATTAGCCCTAAGCTTATGAAAAATTGCATTGGTTTGGAAAAATGAAGATCTCATGACTATATTTTTATTCTTGAACATTTTACATTTTTATTTTTGACTATTACAAAAACATGGTATACTACGACTACACAGTTAAGGTTAGAGTTTTACATACATATCTATTTACACACAGAATACATGTATCTTTTCATTTTCATTACAGTTAACTATATACAGTTTAGGTATACATTAGGGGTAAATTATATTTATTACATGATTTGAATTCTGAACCAGCTAGCATTCAGTCAGACTATCCAAACAATTTCTTTTTATTGTAAAAACTAATATTTATACTGTTCTAAAACTCTGTTCTAAGAACAGTAATTGTCGTAAAGGATATTTTTCTGCCTCTGTACTTTGTACGAAGCCATTGTACCATTATCATTTTAAATATTTAGTACACTAGATACACTGTATAATAATCTTGATTTTGCACTCTAATAAATATATCTATAATTAACATGCATTTTTTTCAAGCGTTTTGTCCATTTCTCGGTTACAACAATAAATAGCAATATAGCAAAAAATTACACGAGTAAAATGGTAAGATAATTCTGTTTTTCTTTTTCTTTTAAAAAACTCTATATAACGCTATCTTAAAACGCGCTATGATTGTTACCACTACCTCCGTTGTGACTACTTCCTCCATTATGACTGGTATAACCGTGATGTGCATGTGGACTGGCATAATTGTGATACTGGTGATGAAGATGGTGAGGGTGATGTTGATTATGATGATGTGCTGACGCAACAGGATTTGTAATGATATTAGGACTTGCACCACTTGATATTATACTACTTGTCGAAATCAGTCTTGGTTCACCAGAGTACTGCTGGAGAATGCTGCTTGCCACGCTGCTATTCGCCCCATTGTTATAGTCCACAATGAGGTGCTTCCTGGCAACCATCGGTGTTTGGAATGTTGTCAACACGTTCAGGGATGCTCCTTTCCCTAGCTCCTGTGATGATGAAACAAAAGACTCTGTCAAATACTCGTCACCAACAACACAACTTTTGCCATTGTTCTCCTTCCGCTTTTGCTGCTGCTGCTGCTTTGACTTTCTGGATGATGGCTTCCATCCAAAACTTTCACCACCGCTTTGATGATGACATTTTTCATCAATATACTCATCACCAGCAGCCGAAATTAGAGAACTGTCATCAGCTAGCCGTGTAATACCATTATCTACCTTCTTTGAAGAAGAAGAGGATGACGCTGCAGACGCGGCAGTTATCGTTGTTCCTGTTGACAAGCGTAACTGCTCGGCATTGTGATAATGATGATTTTCACTGCTTTCTTCGTCTCCTCTTCCTCCTCCTGATGCAACCGGAGGAGAGGTGGCAGACGAAGATGAAGACATAACCATCATCATCAACATGTTATCAGACTCCCCGTCATCATACCGCTTGCCACTATTGTTTAAACTTTGTTTACTGCCACGTTTGTTATTAGATGTTCGGGAGTAGCTGCCAGCACTACGGTTGCTTGCGGCACTGCCACTGCTTGATCTGGAGCTATTGTTGTTGTTATTACTTCCACCGCGTGATACACTATTGCCACCACCACCACCTCCCGCGGTAGATGAGGAGGAGGCTTTGGTGTTGGTGCTTTGTCCTCTATTGTTCAGCCCGTAATTATTACTTTGTTGTTGTTGTTGAGAATGACGGGAACGGTGATGCTGTTGATGATGACGGGTTTTTGGGGAAGAGCGAACTTTTACTTTGGGCTTGAGATTGTTTAGTTTGAGATAGGCATCGGTGGAGGAAGGGGGAAATACGGACTCTTCATCAGAGGAAGATGAGTCGGAAGAAATGTAAGAGTGGCTGGGTGAAATGGAGGTTGTGGAGGGGGTCGCGCTTGCCATGAGTAAGGGCGCTGCTGAACTGCTGCTGGCTGATGCCGCGGCTATGCCGTTATTGCTGCCTGTGGAGGCGCTAGCGTGAACAGTTGGCGACAGCCAAGAAGGATACTAAAATGATAAAATGAAAAGTAAAACATAATTGTTAGCACAAAACAATAATAAAACAAAATCAAATAAAAATTGAAATAGCAAAACAGCATGATAAACAAGTGCATTGTGCAAATTTCATGCAAACAACATATATACTGCGTGGTGTACGGTGTATAGTTTTTCATTTAAACTAAAACATGCAAAACACTTAAAGCGAAAAAGCAATAAGATAACATGATTTAATTAAAACATGCAAACAAAATATTTCTATTGAAAAGTGAAAAGAAAAACTTTCACTGAAAAAATCCACAACGCTTTGATAGCTACGACATCATCAGCAGAGTCAGCAGATAAAAATCCCTGCTGAAGCTGAAGACAACTCCAAAAATTGTGTTCGATTCTAAGAATCTCATTTTCTAAAGTTTTGTACTGGTGCTCCCATTAATTGAATTAGCATTCCACATCACAAACTTCTTGTTGAAGTATCAATATATCATCATCATCATCGCACTAAAAAACTATTTGGTATTTTGCGGAGGGTATTACAGCCATTATTACAGCAGCAAAAGCGGATGTTGTATAGATACTTTTATCGTAACAATTTTAACACACACAATCTAGAACATTTTAGGAAGAGAACAACATAGCCAGCAAACAAATTATTGTCATTTATCTCGTTTTATACAAACACTGACCTTTTTCATGTCTTGGGAGCAAATGTTAAGGGATCCCGTTTTGTTATTCTGGGCCACGGAGGCAGTGGAAGCTGCCCATCCAACCATTTTGGGTGACGCAATCAGGCCAAAATCATTACCGCCACCGGATCCTGCTGGACGTGATCCCCCATTCAGGGCCTTTGGAGTGGAATCTCCAAACACGGTATAACCGGATTTCTATAATGAGCAGAAAAAACACACAAAGTATTACAGAGTGTATCCCTTTAATCCATGCTATATGAGCTGAGCTACTTTTTGCTACAGTTTGCATTTTTCCCCCTCTTGAATAAAAGTAGAGCGTAAATCTTCAAGGAGAACGTAAAATAAAAGGGAATCCCTTTGGAATCCCGTTGACCTGATCCCTCCACTGTTCCGTTACATTACACAATACTTATCGTCAAATGATAAGTTTTTAAGGGGATTACAGGCAGACTAGGCCGGGCTGGGATTAAGTTCTTTTTGTTATACAACCACACAAGCTAAACAAAGATTTTATATGAGTACATCCGCTAAATCATAATATCTCATCTCTTCACTTGGAAGCTTTTGCTCCACTTTTTCTTCCCATTACCATGCACCATTATTGCCATTCTTCTACTTTTCCCTTGTCTCTAGTACAAACCTTGGCTCATAGAATTCGGTAAAAAAAACTTTCATGGAAAGTCATTCTATCTATCCTTCTTTGGTTTTTAGCCTTTGTAAAACTCTTGCAGTTTGCCAGTATATCTCAATATTGTTGTTTTTTGGGGCTTTCACCGGAGCGAGACAAGCCGCCCACCTACTACTACACATCTATACTTCCACCACGACGCTCCGCTTTAATAATTTTAATCAAGTCATAAAAGTTTTAAGAGGGTTGATGGTGATGAAATGAAAAATCTATAGTGTGTGTGCTCTGTTGTAAAAGAAAGGGAAAGTAAAGCCGGCTTTCATGAGAATAGCATGTGTTGCTGAGCTTTTGATATGCACAAGTCACATTTTTATGAGCACATGCCTTATGCAGCTCCAGGATTTTCACTATAGAGTATAGGAAGACTTTCAGCAGCAAAGCTAAAAAGCTGCTTACTAATCTGCATTATGATTACTGGTGCACAGTACGCTGGAGAAAGTCTTATGTTTACTCAGCATATCATAATATAGTAGGTATTTTCATAAAGCAAAATGAAGTATACCTACGTATTTATTTCTGATTTTTCAGCATTGTTTAAGCACAGATAAAATATAGTATAAAATGTGTACTTGTATAAATATAGGCATGTGCGTTCATTCATTTCGTATTACATTATGAAATATTGATCCACTCACTCACAAAGCGCAAAATAATAATAAAAGGTCTCACTTTCAGGAGCAGAGAAAAGACAGAAAAGTGAAAGCAAAACCTGTTTGTTGAAAGTGAAGAAACAGGCGGGGGAGGTAGAGAAGAAGTCGTCGTATAAGTAGAAAGACTTAACCAAGCATATTTTTATGCAAATATGTAGACAGGAAAGCAAAAAAAGAATAGTTGACGACGGTGCTTTCACTTTTTTTTACGTCTCCGCCCTTTTCCCTTAAAAATGTCGGAACAACAAAAAGAAACACAACAAGTTTGTTTTCGTCATTGCTTCTTGTGACGACGACCGTGCGTATATAAAGCTGCTTCTTTTACTGATGAGTATTGGAATTTCCGGAAAAAGGCATAACAAAAGGGTAAAATACATTTATCATAGTTCATACCGCTTTCTATCTCTGGTGTAATATCAAAGAGAAAGAGGGAGGATGACGATGATGAAATGAAGCATATGCTTGTTTATTTTTTTCTATCTAATATTATTATAGGCTTTTCCCTTTCTATTCAGCCCAAGCTCATGTACTTTTCCTGCATCTCATCAAGACAAAATGAGCAAACTTTTCCTTTTGTTTCCGTCAATTAAATTTTTCCTGCCTTTTCCCTTCATCATACCGCGGCATATGTTTTGTTGTTTTTAGCACAAAAGCTTTTATTCTAGTAAATATGAAAGGTAGAACTAAGCTAATATACATGCAATGTTGGCAATGAAGGAACAACAATGTTTTGGAATATTGTGCTCAAAGTGTTTTATATGAACACTCACTTTCACTCTCTTTCATGAGCGTACTGACTCCAGCAACGAAAAATATTTGAGCGAACAATAAGTAAAATGATAACGAAAAGGGGACCGACGACGACAAGAAAGAAGTCGTAAAATGCAGATTTTTAATAATAATCATAATAATTTCTTCTTCATTTGCCTTTCCCGTCCTTTCATTTTCCCTGCTCTATAGATTACTCCCATGTCTGCGGCTTCATTTGTGACAATTTGGTATTATTAACTTTTTACTGTTATATGTACAATTTTCAAACAAGTAAAGTTTTTTAAGACCTAGAGTAATACAAGCTTACTATTTGGTGAAAATACACCAACTATTTATTTACTTAAATATAACCTACCACCATGGCCAAAACTAACAACATAAAACGGAGATGGAGTGCAATAAAAAATCTTGTTTGCTGATTGTGTTGGTATGCCCAAGTTTTTTATGGCATTCAGCATTGCTTTAACAAACTCTGGTTGATAAACCCATACACACGCAATGTTTATCCCTGCTTTGATTCAACAACTTGCATTCTGCTCATTTGAATAATAATTTTGTGCAAAAACGCACCCAGATTAATCCGTCAAGAGAAACTTAAAGCCGGTCTCCTTCCACTAATTTTCGTGTTCATGTCAAGTCAAATTATTTACGGTAATTACAATTACACTACTGCAGAATATATTAAGACCATCTTGGCTTTGTAGCACCGTTTTGCATGCATATGTGTCCCAGATTTTTCTGTAATTTGCTTACTGGCTCTCACTACCAACCCAGTATGAAAATGTAACTTGTGCGCTTAATCATTAAAATTTGCAGATTATAAATTTATTAAGCTGCCGCTCCCCGCATTCTATGTAATACTATCTTACTAACTAAAATGCTCACTCTCTGCAAAAAAGCAAATAACCGTTTTAGGTTTTAGTTTCCAGTCACGTTAGCCTACCACACCAGCTAATGCTCAGTAATTGGAAATTTTGACATATTTTCCGGAGGAGTTTTCCCCAAAATTCGTACAAAGTATGCGCATATCTTATTATGCAGCCATTTTACCCCAAAAATTCCAACGCATTATATAAAGCTAATAGAAGTAGCAATATAGGATTGCGCACCACATTTTATAGGTTGCATGAAAGCCAACTGTGTAAAACCGGAAATCGCATCTCATAAAATTCAGTTTAATTTAACAAACAGTGTAGCATACAGCCGCTAACGTAATATACGCCATATCAAGTTGCTAGTCATAAAATGTACCTAAAAACTTTCTCCTGATGATCATGTTCTCAATATTTTGTATGCTTTTGTCCTTGGTTTTGTAGATTATGCGTAATATTTGAGAATTTACGAGTTTACATATCCACAGGCATTCATTATAATAAATAGTAATATCTTTATTGTAGCTTGTAGTCAGATTATTTATATGGCTGTTAATGATAAGGTGGTGGTGGTGAAATGAAAGAGAAGAAAAGGATTTTGATATTTTGTTTGTTACTTACAATGCTTACATGTTTCTCCCCGTTGATTAGCGTAGTGGTGGCGTAGGGAATTGGAGAGTGGCGATCCTCAACCACAGCGTAGTTATTGGCATTCTCGTACTCATTCAAATCATTATGGCTTGTCTTTACGGATTTCAGGGTGAGTTGCTTCTGTTGGCTGCTTGCATCGATCCACAGATTGTCATCTTGGTAGTGTGGTGGAATGGAACCATCCGGGATTTCCGTGGTAGATACTGAAAAACATATCAGTCCAAAGAGAGAGTTGTAATTAAACACGAAAACTCATTGTCTCTATGCTCTCTGGTAGAAGATTGGAGAGAATAAGAGAAAAAAGGTGAAAGTGGATATTTACACGATCAAAATATTTTGCACTAAAATATGCTGCTGGTGGAAAGGTTCATTAGCATCGGTTTTCAAATATTAAAGGGGAAAGTGCATAGTTCTGTCTATTTTCACTACTAGTAGATCTGTGACTTTGGGTTGGGGTAACTTGATCAAGGAAAGATGAAGGTCGAATCTAACATTTGACGCAGCTTTTACGCTAACAAACTAAACTGGAAACATCCGGTTTCCTGTAAAATGTTTGGAAATTATGGAGCTGCTGCACACGGAGTACATATGCCTTAATTAATTAATATTCATTTCAAACTGTGCAATGATGCAAGCCACACAGCACCTCTAAAAGTAAACTAAGTAAATAATATTTTGGGTATGATAGTTTTTTGGGGTAAAAGAAGGAAAGGTGCACAGAGGAGATGACGATGCTGTGTGGAAAAGGTGAAACTTCTAAACTAGCTTTATGACTCATGGCTCATATCTCTGTTGAATGTCACGCAGTGTGCTTGTGTGGTGGTTGGCACCACACCCAAAGATGAAACAGGAACTCCTGCGGTTTTGATTACTTATGCATCATACGTCTTTCCGCCCAACTTTTCTCATCATTTTTGCACCACCGACACAAACTTAAAAACCTACCAAAAGCTGCCATATTTATTGGAACTACATGCTGGTGGTGCTAGTCATCATAAGCTCAGGGAAAACTTTTCAGGGCTTAGTTTCTTTTTTATGACCCGAATACATGAAATAGAGCAGAAGATGCAAAAAGGAAAACTAGAGGAAAAACTTACAATGGCTTAATATCACACTAACAACTAATCAAAATCAAACCATGACTTAAGCCTTGTAGCTTTTGGGACGAAAATAAAAATCGATGCCAAAAGTGACAGCTTTTGCAGCAGTTTCAGTAGCTACCTAGCTAACACAAAACTGGAAATCGGAAATTCATAGTACAAACATTAATTATTCATAGAATCTGCTTGTCTCGTCACAGCTCAGAATGTTGGACAAAAACGGAAAATACTTTCAGAATAAAATTCGTCGACAGTAGTAGTAGCAGAATGCGAAATATATGCTGACATTTTCTACAAAACCTAAATACTCACTTTATCAATCATCCATGTCCATACTACATACAAGTGTGAATGGAAATGGATAAACGTGCTGACACAATTTAACAATAAATTATGCATAGTTCATCAGTCAATACTTGACAGGATTCCAAAAAAACGCATGAAAATAAACTTTCTCTTTCTTCTGCATGTTAATTCCGTATACTCTATCCATATAGCTGTAAAATGTGCCTGATCCACAGTAGCATATATTTCATTCCTTTGATCTTTTATATCCATAATACGAATGTGTGACATGACACAATAATAGGCTTTTAATTACAACCAAAAATATTTTGAAAATAGAGTTGACTAACCTTTCAGCTTATCCCCTTCCCTTCTTAAAGTACACCGTCTCATGTAAAGGGCAAACACGAATACCAGCAGCATAACGAAAATGACGCTGCCAATCAGGGAAATGAACCAAGCTTCCGAAAACAGTTCATCTCGGGCAGTGGTGGTATGTGCACCCCCAAAGCTGATCACGCCGTGATGAGGATTTGTAGTTTTTGATGAGGTATAACCTTCCAGTCCATTATTTATGCTGCTGATGTGATTGTCCTCTTGATTATTACTCCGACCATTGCCATTCTTGACACTGTTCCCACCAGAACCTGAGAGAATGGAGGTGTCATCAAAAGGTAGTTTCCCGTGGCCGCCGATTTTATTACCCGGTTTATTTCCGGATAGAGTACTATCTGGAGGATGATGATGAGACGTGGCGGAACCACTGTTGCCATTTTTATGCTTTCCACTTGAAATCCCACTACCATCCTTATTATTTCCAAAGCTAGTTAGCATTCCATCTCCCCCACCACCACCGATAACATTATTATTGTTGGTGTTAATTATGTTGAGAATGTCGGTCGTTTCAAAGGGAATCGCATTTTCAGAAAAGGATGATGCTCCAGACTCTAAACCACTAGGCTGGAAATTTAGTGTCCTCATCGAGGAAAAGGGACCCATTCCTTTAGCCGTGAAACAAGCCATTTGGAGGCTGTACGACTGGCCAGGTGTCAGGTTGTTCAGGATTAATGAGACCGTGCTGCCATTCACTGTCCGGTTTCCAACCAGAGACGAGCCAGACCACACGCGTAACTGGAAAAAAGCAATTAAAACTTGTTGACATGATTGTTAAAAACTTTGGAATGAATCATGATGATGACCAAAATAGCATACCTGGTAGCCTAGAATTGCCCCGTTTTGCTGTCGAAGGACTGGGGGTCTCCAGCGGATTGCAAGGGCGGATTTGTTCAATGGAAGGGTTTCCACCAAGTCTGGGGAGCCGGTTGGAACTGAAATGAAGAAAAAATGGTGTAGATTTTCATGAAATTTGCAGGTTTTTAGTCTACTTTAGCATCTAAGTTGCATATTGCCCCAATTCCATGATTTTATGAAATGCGTGCATTTAATCAAAAGTGAATTTGTATGGCTTGTCATCCATTTCATCTTTCATCTATGCAAGCATCCCCCGAAAAATTTCTCGTCACTTGTCCGTTGACGTTCCGTCGACCTGACCATTGTTCAGTTGGCACTTGAAAGGTTGTACCTTGTACCGTTTCGTTTCAAGTTTCTTGAAAAACATTTTCAGTCAGAGTGCCAGAGAGTCGTAGTTGCTTTTTGTGCGTATTTCACAGCTTTGAAATGAACGGTTAGTCAAGTTTTTGCTATTTTTTTCTATTTTTTGTGCAGAAAGTTAGCTATTTTTGGAGAGAAGGTGCTAAAAATTATTATGTCAATAATTTCGGTGTTTTTTCTGGTGTATTTTTAGGTAACGGTAACACGACTGAGGACAAGCCATGCACAAATGAGCACCACCTCCAGATCACCCGGAAGTGGTACTTTGGTGGGCAGTTGCAAAGTGCCACGCAGCGATTGCTGTCAGTGCAGCCACAACCCAAAGACCAACCCGTAGTGCGGAAGACTATTAAGGTAATTAAAATGCGATTTAATTATTTCCAGCGATTTTTAATGTAAAGACGGATCATTTTATTAATTTGCTTTTGATTATTAGAAGTCAAAATGCCCCGGAAGTGTTGACTGTAAGCAATTTGCCTGTGTGGAATGCGACTTTGTGTCTTGCTTCTGTTCGGGATCGGAGAAGAGAAATGCAAAGCATTTGGAAACTGGACATCAGTTAGGTAGGCTTTAAATCTTCAATAATCAAGAGTTATGGAACCTAGAAATGAACTAATTTGTACGAACTTTGAATAAAATCTGATTGTTTGCAGGATGCTGTGCCAGCAAGCACCAAGACTGTTGGTATCTACACTGCTTCACTTGTGCTGGCACGATTAACATTTTTGTAAAGGACGAGGAGGAAGGACTGATCCCTCTGACGGAACCGAAAAGGCAGGTGTCAATGGTGTCATATCCCTGTTTCCGTGGCCTGTTTAATTTTGGCCGAACGTGCTACATGAATTGCATTTTGCAGGTGCTAATTCATACGCCCAGCTTTAGCGAGTTCTTTCTCAAGACTGATCAAACGGCTTTTTATCAGCTACTGAATCAAGATACAGCAGTTGAAGAGCCCAGTTTCTTGACACAGTTTTATAAACTGTTAATGATGGTAGGTTTTTTGGCTTTTATTTTATTAAGTTATTAAGCTAGTTAAAGTTTGCCTAATGTACTATTTCGGCTCTCTACTTTTCTTAACAGTTTTGCAAGAGGTCAAGTCAGCCGATTTGTTACCCCGAATTTCTGTACTGTATGTGGGATAAACTGCCACACGTGGGGGGAGATAAGCAACATGATGCGCATGAATTCTTAACGTCCATTCTGAACTTGTTTCACAAAGACTTCCTCCGTTGTAAGAAAAGCGGTGTTTTGCAAGAGGACAAGTCCTTAATTGACAGAATATTTTTAGGGAGATTGCAATCTGAAGTGATTTGCAAAACATGCAAGTATGTTGAAAAAACTATATCCGCTTTCGAACAGGATGCATGTGATTGACAATTCATTTAACTTTTTAATTATTTCCAGGCATAGCAGATACTGTGTGGACCCGGTCTGGGACATTTCTCTGGAAGTGGTATCCGACAAGCCGCGTGAGGTTCCAATTGAACTCACCGAACTGCTGGAAAGGTACACGCGTCTAGAGCACTTGGACGAATCCGACTTACTGCAGTGTACAATTTGCAGCAAGAAGACCCAATGCACCAAGCAGCTAATGTTTCATCTTATTCCTCCAGTTTTATGCATTCAATTGAAGGTATGGGTTAATTTCATATTAGGCCATAATCACATTTAAACCTTAACTAGTGATTTCTAATGTTCTTAACTTTTTGTCAATATTTTTCCAGAGATTTCGACATAACAGTCGCTTTTCGTCTGGAACTTGCTTCACAAAAATTAAGCGAAAAATTCGTGTCCCGGAGAAGATTGATTTCTCGCAGTTCAAAATCAGTCCTGACGACGATGCACTAACCGCCAAGAGGCCGAAAAGGACCCGTTATAGCAAGAGTATTAAAAGACCAAAACCAAAGGAGCTGTAAGTTATAACTCAATTGAAATATGTATTTAATTTAACCAAAGTTAGATGCATAGAATCGTGTTTCTCCTTTGACAGGTACGAATTGTACGCGGTGGTCACCCACAGTGGAACTTATAATTCTGGACACTACAGAACCTACTTAAAACCTCCGAAATTGCCAAGCTGGGTTTGTTTCGACGATACCATCGTGCGTACTGCTTCTCAGCAGGAGGTTATGGAAGCCGAAGGTTATTTACTATTTTATAAAAAGGAGAACGTGCCAGATTCATAACTGTGGTTAAGTCAGGATTCTCAGAAATATTTTGTTCAAATTGTAATCGCGCAACAATTGGTTCTTATTCTAACTGTGTGTAATTATTGAACACATAATTCATAATTTTATAGAAAAATCTATTCGTAGATTCTGTCATGACAGATTTTGGTTTTTGTATTGTTTAAGTAAGTCAATTTCTTATTCAGGATCCCAGTTTTGAGTGATATGTTGTTACTGGTCAGTAATTGGATTTTAGAGTTATAGAGTTTACCTTCTAAGCGCAAAATTCTACCGTCTACCTACATAAAATAAAGACTACATAAAAATGTATTACAATAAAAGTCTATTTTTGAAGTATTTTCATCTTCCAAACTTCTCATAATTTCGTTTTGTTTCGCACGATTATCTCTAGTTCACAGTCCTCGTTTACTTTTTGCTTTGATTATCACAACTCTTCTGAGACCTCTAAAGCCCTAAATGCATTCTTTACAATAAACCCGACATAGGTAATATCTCTCCAGCAATAAAACAAAAGCGCTAGCTCCTATCATCCCCAGTCATGAATAACTTTTAGAAGAGAAATCAAAAGACAAAAGAAATGCCAGAGCATTCATTTGGTTCTACTAGAACTCAGAGCTTTCCTCTCTCAGTTATCATTTCATTTGCACTCCCACTACATTTTAAGTCACAGTTTCCATTCCACTTTTGTATCCTTATTTTTTAGATTCCACAAACCTAAAAAGGAGAAAATCAAGTTCTTTGCTCTAACTATATTATCTGTTTCTCTTTATTTCTACAACGTGCTCGTTTGGAAAGAGAGTTGTGTGCTAGAGAGAAAGGAAGGACATAAAAATCTCCCTAGGGAAAGCAGACGAGATAGCATACTAATAACGACAGAACATAGCATCCCAGTTGTCAAATCTAGTAGTAACGCTTCTCTTTTTTTGTGCTACTTTCTCCATTTTTGTAACCAGTATTCATTCATTCATCCCCATCACTTTTTTTACTTGTCTCGTTCTTTTCACTGCTGCTCTTTGCTTTTCCACGAAAGAAAGACAAAAAATGTCCAGTTGGAGAAAGTAAAAAGAAAGATAGCCCGTTCTTGTTCCACTATCAGCACCATGTCTCATCATCATCATCATCAACCATTTTCCCAGAAAATTGCAAAACTTTCAGCAAAAATATAACATGTAGGTCTATTATGATGTGTACACGAGTTGTGTTTTTATGTTCAGTTGATGAGCAAAATGGTGAAAGCTCTTTACTTTCTCCGAAAAATAGTGAAACGAGCTGTTGTAAGAGTTGGCGTGTTTTTCCTGGTTGGTAATGAGACGATGATGGTGGTGGTCAAGACAGAAAATTGTGCTGAAACTAAAAGCAGTCATGTTGATAATGGAAAATGAGACTTTTTTTGAGCGACACGACACATGATGATACATACATGATCAATGTTCCTAACGAGTAAAAAGCAAAGAGAGAAAAATGCTTATTGCAAAAACACTTAATAAACCAGATGTGATGATGATGATATTGGCCAACATCTCCAAAAGGACAGAGTACACAACTTTCTACATTTGAGTAACTGATGACAAGTGTTTTTTTCTCGGTGGTTCTGAGTTCTAAACACATTGCCAACCACATCACCACCACCATCATCTCATCATCATCATGATCATTATGAACACTGAGTCAACAACATCGAACCATACAGCTTGATGGAAAAAACGGTTATTTTTGGATGAGTGGACACACTGGTCAATAAGAAAAATGTTGATGTGATATGATATGATGTTTGCTAGTGTTGTCTTTCTAGTGGTGTGTCCAATCCAATCGAACACCCATCCAATTCAATTTTCACTCTTTACCACATCCCATCCCCACTTCCCTGCTATTTTTCTATTTCTACTGAAAATAACTTGATAATAATAGTGTGGATTTCTATATATTATATAATTTTTTCACTTACCATCCTGAAGCGTTGTCACATTGACATAGTTGGAAGGACGTCCATCCACATTTTTGTAGAAGGGCAACAAGAAGATCTGATACGTGGTAAATTTTTCCAGACCAACGATTTGGAACGTGGAAGCGCCAGCGTTGAGCACGGTAAGCATTTGGTAGCCGTTGTTGCTGGAGGATGATGATGAGGAACCTCCACCACCACTGCTGCTGCCTGGTCCACCATTCCCGTTACTGCCTGCACCCCCAGCATCCGAGGACATTTCGTTGGGATCGTGTTGCTGCTGCTGATGTGGGTCCACCAATTGGCGGAAGTAAATGTAGAAGCCTTCGATGAACTCGGCAGCGCTTACAATCTGACACGTAGAGTATTTACAAGCAGAAAAGAGAAAGTTAGAAATATATACATAATAATATCCAGTTATCAATTTTCATTCTATGATGTCGATAAATACCCCGAAAAACTAATATATGTGTACACAAGCCTTGTACTGCTGTTCAAGAGATGAAGTTTTTCCCAGGCTAACCAAGCTTGAATGATTTTTGTGCTAAAATGTTCTGTGGTATTTGGTGCTTGGTGGTAAATGGCTTTGGTTTTGCTATACTGATAGGATTTTTGGAATCTCTTTTTTACTACTACATAAATGCACTGGGAAAAGTAGGAAAGGCAACAGCAGCAGCAGCCGTTGTAGTAGTCAGCACTCATTTTCTTCCATCATCATAATCACCACAAAATGCGATATGATGGCAAAAACTATTTCCATACTCCATTTACTCCACTTCCTTTTGATTAGCAAAGCAAAAGAACTCTTGTCATAATACAAACAGGACAGAACACACAGAAAATACAGAGAGAGATGTGATGATGGTGAAAGTTTTTTTGCCAAAGCTGTGCTGCTGCTGTTGCTGTCAATGAAATAAATATGCTTGGAGGCATTAATGCTTATGCTTTCTCTTTTGATGATTTTTTTGCCTTTTTGCTGTTCCCTTCCCAAAAAATGTCTTGTTCATTCAGAAAAATATAAGATTGTGAACACCCTGGCGAATAACTAGGCCGCTTTTCTTCTTCTGGATGACTGTCAGAAGAAGAAAAATATCTGTGTCGAAAACGGAAATGGTGTCTGGAGATAAAAAAGTGACTTGAACAGTCAAACATTCGTTTTTCCCTTCTATATAAGACCTTAATAGCTTTTATATAAAATGTATGCTTATCAGAGTATTCTCTTTCCTTATCATTTTTTGTGCTTGCTTTCCTTCTGCATTTTCTTACCTGCCACTCAATTTTGATGGAAGTTGACGATGTGGGATACGCATTTTTCAACAGCACCACGATTCCATTGCCCAACCTCTCCCTAGCCATTTCCAGGTCGTCAATGTTTCTACTGTTGGTCGAAATGTGGGTAGTGACACTTTCGGAAAGTGGGCTGGGAGCGGAGACAATTCCCTCTGGGGAAACTGCTCGCACAAAGAAAATGTACTCTGTGTTGGGCTTGAGATACTGAAGGGTAAACATTTCCACGGTCACATCTGTCGCTCCAAGAAGCCATTCCGAGCGCACCTCGTCCGCGCTGTAGTACTCCACTTTGTACGTTATCAAGTTGGCTTTCTTCACACCTGAGCCAAGTGCTGTGGAGGAGGAGGAGGATGATGACGATGAGGTAGCCACCAAAGCAGTTAAAGCTTGCGGAACAACCGAACTTTCCCCATTTTTGTTATTATTATGATGATAATTCTGGTTATTATTATTCGTCAAAAAGGGCAGAGGGGCTACAGAGTACTTGCTAGGAACGCGTGTTGTTGATGATACCTTATTCACAGGCACATAAGCCCCTTTTCCAGTAGCAGGATTATTGCCATTTTTACGCTCATCATTGTTACCATTCTCATCATCATCTACCCGGCTCCCTCCATCCCGCTCTCTATCAATTTTCCCGTGACTGATGTGCTTGACACCTTGTTCTTCATCTGGCTTTCTGGGAAAGAGAAAACTTGTGCTGTCTCCATTAGCACTCCGGGGAATACTGGTTTCCTCTTGGCTTTCCATATTGGCTGCGGAGCTTTCCAGCAAGGCCGCATCCTTTTGCATTTTACCCTCTTGCCCTTCCCCATCAACATTTTTATTTCTTCGTCTTAAAAATGAAGATTGTCTTTTCTTTCTGCTGTTGTTGCTGCCACTTTTACCAACACTACTATTACCACCACCCTTCTTACTGTTTCTCTTGTGATCATTACCGCTATCCGTCAACTGGCTCCCTAAATTGTCTAAAATGTCACCAGCTGCTGCTGCTGCCCAGTGCCAGTTTTCATCTTCATCATTTTCCAACTGATCCTTCTCCCCTTCCCCACCCTGGTCATCTAGCATTATATCATCATCGTCATCATACGAGTCATCTTCATCCACCCTGCTTGCTTTCCCACCTCTCCAGTCTTGATCATCATCCTCCGCACCCATGTCATCATCATCGTCCTCGTCCGAAAAGCTTTTAACCTTATTTTTACCCCCTTTCATTACACCCAACAAAGATGATGGCAGTCCATTCCTACCAGATGCTGTTGATGTTGATCCCTCATTCTCATCCTCACTCTTTCCATTATTCCCATTTTGTCCACTGCCTTGAACAAAAGCTGTTGAAAGCCCATTATTCCCGTTATTAACAACGTCATGACCAATGGACACTTCCTGAGAGGTAATGGAAGAAGCTGCTCCTCCCGAGTTTGCAGTTCCACCGGATGCTCCTGACGACGAGGACAATGAGCCACTGCTTTCAACCGCATTCTCCCAGTATCGGGGATGCCAGGCTATTGTAACGGAACTGGAGTCCACCTTGATAATGCGAGGTTGCATTGGAGGTCGGGGTCGCTGAATGTTCACAATGTCCAGGGCGGAACTGCGTGGAAAGCTGACAGCATTTTGCTGCTGATAAAAAATGCTGTTGGCTGGCTCCACGTGAAGATAGGCTCGCCACACGTATTTTCCACTGCGACTAGAAGCCACGCACTCGTACAGGCCAGTGTCCTCCAACTTCAAATCTAGAGAAAAAAGGTCAGACAATAAAAAAATATGAAAAAATGCTCAAATTAGTGGAAAGGGAAAGCAGTTGATAAAAAACGTTCATATCCGCCCTTTAACTCCATTATACTTTTAGTCCGAGACCAAATGGACGTCGGATTTCATTCTCTCTGATTCTCTAAATGAAAAGTTGTACAGGTCTCGGGAGTGCAATCAAATCAAGTGAGAAAAAGTTTCATTCTGGCCATTATACAAAGGAAAATTTTTTGTCGTTATAAACGCAGTAAAAAGTTTAAATGAAATGGTCATCATTGTGAATGGGAATATATTTTTTTGCTGCAATGACCATTACAAATACATACACGCACTGGAAGGATTTGGATAGAGTCCAAAAACTGGAAAAAGAAAATAGCACAGTGCAAAATTTTCTTTCAAAGCAAGTGGATAGTTTTATGCATACATGCCTCTCTATTCATGTGCTACCAAATAATAATATGCTTCGCTAGTAAATTAGTTTTACACGCTTTTTTCCTACTTTCAAAGAAAAGAAGGATCATCCTAAGAAAAGGACTGAGTACTACCAGTAGAACACGGGACATGAGTTTAAATGACACCTCATTACACTCTTTTTCTTCTTTTTTTGTATAAAAAGGGGAAAAGGGTTCTTTCAGGCAGACTCCTTTGCAGGGGAAAAAATTTGTTATTCAAGACCTCACTCAAAGAAGAAGATTTCTTGGAAGCTTTCAACTTTTCTTCTCTGATTCTTATTCAGGGTTCGACCTGGCCGGGTTAATAATAAAAAAGGGACCGACAAACGGGGAGTTTCAAGGAAGGACAAGAAAATTGAAGGGATTGAACTAACGGCACACATCCAATGGTCGTTATAAAAAAGGAAAGAAAAAAGTGAAGATCCAAAACACTTAATCCTCCAATCACTTTTCTTGGATCACGTGTCCGCTTTAATCCATACACAAGACGCACATATAAAAAGTACGCATTTAACTTTCTCTTTCATTTTCTTTTACATTTTTTTCTTATTCTGTCTATTAGTTTAAGTATCACTGTACATTTTCAAGGTAATAAACATAGTTTTATAGGCATGTTTGCTTTTCACTAAAGAAAAAATGCATTTTACTTCGTTTAACCCGTGTCTTGGTGTCTCATCATCAAAACGGGAAGAGAGAGATGGGATGCGACACTCTCAAACAAGCACAAGAAGAAAAACAAGCTTGCACTGAATGCTAAACAAGCAGGCGATAAAGAAAAAAGTCCGCTGGAGTAAAGTGAAGACGTGTGCCATTCCACACTTACGCGGCATTAGTGACCGTTAGGAATGATAGACATAACGGCTACATATTATTATATGTTCATCGGGACACTATCAAAAACAAACATGCCGACACACACCGGTTTGTCGATAAGAGTAAATATTTTGAGTAGGCCTTTCCTGCATTCAGGATATGCATCTCTGGGAAGAATCCTCTAGTGCATCTATACATTTTTGGCTGAAGATCACTACTTTCTTTCGCACACGACTTTTTTTTCTGTCTTATTTTCTCAGCTGGCTCGACTTGGAGAAAGCATAAAGCATGTTTGAAAGAATAACTGCGTGTGAAGACGGAAGAAAAAATAGGAAAGAAAATATATCAGAAAGAAAGTTTTTTTTCGTCTTCTCCGGTTTGGATTTCTTTTCAGATGAAAAGAAAGTGTGTGTAGAAGGGATCCAAGTAGAGAGGATACACATTACACCAGTTACCAAGCGGTAATGTGAAGGAGAGGTGTGATGTGACTAAAATACTAAACGCTGAGGCTAAAAAGAAGAATCAGAAGAAAAAAAGAAAGTGGATGGAAAGCCAAAAGTAAAAGCATGGAATGAGTGAGTGTGTGTCTGCTTGCTGCATGCTCGTCGTGTTTACTGGTGTAAAATGTTTTCCTTTCGGATCTGCTTCACTGACTGCATCTATATATTTTCACTTTCTTCTTGTTTAAGGCATGTACACAGTGTACAATGTCGGCTCTTTCTCTTTTTTCTTCTTAAGAAGCTTAATACTTTAAGAAGCCAAAAGAATCAGAAAGGAAATCCACGCTTTTTATATATTCTTTTCTCCTGCCGTTTCGCTCTCTTCACTTCTCATTCAGTTGGACTACCTATATGTATTAAGGCATCTTTTTCACGCTTTAGTTAGGCAGCTTAACAAGAGAATTCTCCAGAGAGAGGAAGAAGGAGGAAGAAAAAACGAAGGAAACGGAGTATGCGAAGAAAGTATCGGTGTCTAGATGTATTCAAGCATTGAGAAAAGAATGCAGTTTTTGTAAAGTTAAATAGGGAGATTTAAGGGAAGAAGAGAAGCGTAGAATTAAATAGATACATGCTTGAGATAAAATTAAATGCATTTTATGTAAATAATCCAAGCAAATAATGTAAGGGAGATAAATTCGGGTGCAGTTTGTAGTAAAACATGAACTTGAACGTCGTTGAAATTTTTGGTGTGCCAGGTTTGGTGTACCGTGCTGGCAGATACTGTTCTTCCACGTGCACGAAATTCGTAAGTTGTCTGAAAAAGTATAAGAATTCGGTATATATAATCTTACCGTTAATTCTAAGTGTGCCAGCATCATCCGTCAAAATCCTGCTGTTCAGCATAAACGAGTTGGCATTCTTATACCAAGTTATTACAGGAGGTGGATTTCCATCAGCCATACAGGGAAGCACTGCCATAGACCCTTCTGGTCGGGTTTGATTCGATGGACCAAGATTTATAATTGGTGGAGGAAGGTCTTCCACAGGAGTTACCTGTATAATAAAAAAAATAAAACAAACATAATTTAATGCAAGTGAAAATATGTAGATTGAGCAATTGGAATTGCAGTAGAAAGGAAAAATACGGCAAATTATAAAAACACTTACCTTTAAATGCACACGATGAATAACAGAGCCTGCAGTGCTTACAGCAGCGCAGAAGTAGAAGCCTTCGTCACGCTCCGAAACTGTGTCAATCTGTTGGAAAACAGTACAAATTTCAATCACATTTAACATTTTAGCCTTGCAATACTTTGTTCTTTTTGTTTTGTTGTTTTATCGTAATGCCAGACTGTAGTTTAAAACAGGGAAAACGGGTATTTTGTTATCGAGGTTTCAATTTTCTCTTGTGGATTACAATAACTATTTCAAGACCCTATCACATTAAGTAAATATTCTTTCTTTCGACGCATCTAATTTTGCTAGGATTTTTTATAAAAATTCTAAATTATTAGAAAGAGAGTTTATGTTTGTTTGAAAGCAGTAGTAGGGTGCGGATTGAAAACATACTTCTACATGCTGCATACTTTTGTCGAAATCTTGACAATTCTCGTTGATAGAGGGTTAGATTGACAACTATCAGCCGCTATCATAATTCAACGTGATCTTCCCTACCAGCAATTGTAACGCCACATTTCTCCAGTTTGACTTTCCCTTTAAGCACAACTCATCTTCATTTCATGTATGTAAAAATATATCGAATTGGATATAGTATATTTCTTCTTTTACATGTCACTTGTAATATATCAAACACGTCAATATCTCTATCCGTCTCGGTATGGCAATAAAAAAGAGAAACATGATTTTTCATCAAAATACATAAAAAATGTGTATAGATGATAGAAAGGAAATGGAGTATGGAAAATATCTTTTGTAGCAGTACGGATACCGTTGTTGTTGCCGTACGAAGTACTTATCATCTGAAAATTTGACACTTGAGAATCTTATCTTGTAGCCACTTGAATGGAAAAAGAGATAAGATATTATTATACACAAAAAGAGGCGAGGGGAGTGAGAAAAACCGAATATGGCTGGTTGACAGTTGACTGTGATGAAAGTCAAAATGCAATGCAAAAGGTACAACAGACATACAAAGAGATATCATCAAAGTATGAACCGTCCTGGTAAACAAGTAACACGGAGAAACTGGAGAAAATTGACAAGCGAAAAACCGAAGCATGTCAAAGTCAAGTTGGGAAGATGATGTAGTGGCGAAGAACAGGATGACATTTATTGTGGCTTCTATACGAAATTCCTAGAAAACTACGTCTGCATTATCTCTGGAATTTTTTAGAAAATGTTCATTTTTTGTCTCAAGAAAAAGTCATCATCATAATCATCAGTTTGAAGATATGTCAGCAGATATATACTATCTTGTTGATTTGCTTAAACCACAAAATCCCATAAAATCCAGAAGTAGAGAAAATGACTTTCTAGAAAGCCTGATCTAATTTAAAAGAGACAGCACACGCTACGACGTATTTATTAAGTTCGTACCTGAAGTGTGCCTTCTGGAGTGACACGAATATTGTCAAGTCCGCTAGCTTGAAATATAACCGAGTGACTTCCCTCCTTGCTCCAGAACAGAGTGGGCGTTGGAATTCCAACCGCAGAGCAGCGAAAGTAAGCCGTGGAATTGGGCTGTATTTCCACGTTTTGGGGAACCACAACGAATTCTGGTAAAGCTAGAAAAAATGTACAAAAAGGACAAAAATCAATACACGAAAACAACAAATATGTAATTCAAGTATCTGAGAATATTTCATTAATAGTTTTTTGTTCTTCCCATTTGGGTTTAACTAATTCATTATTTAACTTTTTATAGTAGTCGTTCCAAAGAAAAATTCCATACCATTTTAATGAGTTTTTATACATTGTGGTTGGGATAGTTGGTGGAATCTTAAATCTATTTAATTGATTTTGTTGTTCTCTGCTAGTTATGAACCAATTTTTAAAAAGACTACTTCTTTTGAATTTGAATACAAATTTTAGTATTAGCAGAGTTTTTCGCTCGTTAATGGTCAACAATCCAATTTGTTTATACAATTTGAAAATATCAATTTTACTGAAATTTTTCGTTTTTGAGAACCATTTTTTGTTGTATGATGGGTAGAAATATGATATTAGAAATCTGCGAATTTGATTTTGAAACTTATTGACAAAGGTATTGTTATTGGGTGACCAAAAGATTATACCGTAATCGATTATACTCATGTAATATGCTGAGATTACGCTTTGAAGAAAATTTAGGCTAATCATTCGCTTTATACTATGAAGCTTAGCTAAAGCGCAGTTAAGTTTGCGTTCAACATTTTCACAGTGTACTTTGTAAGATAAATGCGAATCTAAGTGTACGCCTAGATATTTGAAACTAGATACTAATTCTATACTTTTTCCGTTTAAAATTAAATTACCTATATTTTGTTGCGATGATTTAGTATCGTGTGACTTGCTAAATACCATGTATTTAGTTTTTGATACATTTATGGTTAGTCCGTTTTTTGTACACCATTCATTGAAAGCGGCTAAACATTCATTCAGTCTTTTTGTGCCTTCAAGAAAGCTTGTACAGCTAGTATAGATAACTAAATCATCACAGTACAATGTGTACGGAAGGTTTATAGCAGTACCTATATCGTTCAAAAACAGGGTAAAAAGTAAATTACCTAATATACTGCCGGGGGGTACCCCTGATTTTATGCTGTACAGACCGGATGTATAGTTTCCGTTTGTTATTGTAAATTTACGATTTGTAAAGTAACTTATTAGCAAATTTATCTGATAAGGTGGAATTTTGTTTTTGAAATCTTTCATTAGTTTATCTATTAGTTTTTCATTGGAGACGCTATTGAAAGCCTTGGAAAAATCTATGAACGCCGCGATGGCGTTACCTGACTTTACGTTTAAATACTCGTATATGGCTTGTGTAAAGACTGCTATTGCTGTTTCACATGACCTACCCGATCTAAAACCATGCTGGTTTTCATCCAGTAGGTCTGATACACAAGTAAGTAGTTTACAATATAATATTCGTTCAAATATTTTTACAATGAAAGGAAAGTTGAATATTGCTCTATACGAACTAGATAACAAAAGTGACCCTTTTTTCTTATAAAGAGCAATAGCGGACGCTTCTTTGAAATTGTCCGGTATAATTCCAGAACAAAAAATGCTTAGAAATAGTACAGTCAATGGTATTGCTAATGTATTTGAAAACTGTTTATAAATTTTCATTGGAACGTTATTCTTTCCATCTTTTGATTTGTTTACATAGCCTATTGCCTGTTCTACTTCAAGTGGAGATAATTCAGGATTATTGCTAATTTCGTTGGAGGTTTCTTTAAATTCATTACAATATTTCTCATAATTTGATCTACAATCTTCGACATTACTGATTGAATTTGTAACTGTAAATTCATTTGCTAACTTTTTACAAATTAACTCATCTTCAGTTATTTCTACTTTGTTGTCGTCGATTAACTTTGTGATTTTAGGATTGGTTTTGTTTTTGTATTGAATTAATTCGTCGATTATTTTCCAAGCTTCTGCCGAATTATTTACATTTGCTAGTTTGGAGTTAAAATATTGCTTTTTTGCTGATCTAATAGCATTATTTACATTATTTTTTAATTTTCTGACTTTGCTAATTAAAGATGAATCATTTACTGACTTTACAATCATTAAATCTCTATTTTTACACAATTTTGACAGTTTAGAGTTGAACCATGGAGTATTTTTACCTTTTACTTTACGTTTCATTTCATATACACATTTTCCGCAAGGTTTCTGAACAAATTGGAGGCGACAAATTTACCACAAGCGCAGCTGGCTTAAAAATGCATTAATTTTTTAGCATTTGGTTTCACTTTTCATGCACATATGCTTTGATAATTTTTGCTATCAAGCTTTGTAGCAAAATTTTCACCGAAAGTATTTTTCTTTTTTCTTCTACTCTATCATCAGCGTCAATTCGTCAACGCGGCACTCTCATTGTGTGATACCATCTCAATTCCTATCCATCCATCCATCTAAAATTACATTATTTTTCAACTGACAACAAATCACTTTTCTCTCTGTCTCTAATAAAGGCTCATTTTCAACAGCGCAGGGCTTAGAAAAAGGCAAATGCTTTTACTAGCAAATAACAGAGCAGCTCTCTATATACACATTATAAGCTTTCAATGATTACTATTTTTGTCGCAAATTACAGGTTTTGCCAAAGAGAGAAAAAAATAACAAAAATAAAAGCTTTTTTATTTCTCCTTTCTTTTCTGTCTCTTTTGCTCCGCACACTTATACCGTGTTTGTCTGTCAGAAGCACACTAAAGGGAAAAATCAAATGCCTTTTGAAAGAATGAAAATGGATACTTATACAATTTTTTGTCTGAACAAAAACATGAGAGTGAGAAAGTGAGAAAAAAATGCTAAAGCTAGACTCTAGTCTACTCCTTCCACTTTAACTACTTATTTTTCTATTTCTTTATAGATCCTGTTATTTTCCCCGCTGTTTGTTTGATGTACTCCTTCCAGTGTGTACAGTGTATACTTAACCAGAACTGGGAGGATTTTTAATGACAGCAGATAACGGGAGGAGCTTCAGAACGGCCACATGCTTTACATTACAAGGCTTTGGCAGTCGTTTCCCCTTTTTAGAGCTTTTCTCTGTGTGTGTCTATCTATCTGGCACACTCAAAATAATTTTTTTCTTTTATTTTTTTCTTATAACTTAAATATATATAAACTTTCACTCTTGTCGGGTCTATGACCAGCCGGGTCAGTTATACGGAAAAAAGTTGTTTGGTGGCACGTGCAACATTTTTCGGTAAAAATAAAACTTTCTTCCAACCCATTGAGCATAAAGTGCGTGGAAAACTTTAACCGCTGGTTTTTTTGCCCGTGAACAGATGCACAGATTAAAAAATGGCATAAAAAAGTTTTAAAAATTGCATGCATAATTTTTTCTTGCTCTTGACTTTAGTGAAGCTTGTGTACATTCTACTTCAACTATTTTCTGGATGATTAGCACTTTTCATTGGTAAGCGCCAGATTAGCATAAATTTTTCATTTTCTAGAGCATACCCAGAACGCTGACGTAGGCACTAGCGCTGACAGATCCGGCCTTGTTCTCAGCCACACAAGTATAAATGCCTTCATCCTCTTTGGACACGTTGGAAATGAGAAAGCGTTCTTCATCAAAATGGGCCCTTTTGAGGGGCAACGTGCCTCGTTGTCGCTTCCAAGTGATTTCGGGTGGGGGATCGCCACGTGCCACACAAGCCAGACTGACATCGCTTCCCAGTAGTCCTGAAGTGTTGGAGGGTACAATGGTAAACTGAGGACGAACTGTGTGAATGGATAAACAACAAACAAAACCAATTACATATCGTTACAAGCTATCATACACCAACTACCTGCCGGTTTTTACGTAACTAACTCCAGTAGCAATTTTCTTATTTTTCACACCTTTTTTCGCAGTAAATAAAACAGCAAAAATATACATCAATTTTCTCTACCAATTTTTATTCCTTTCTCATCATCGCAGGTGTTGTTCTTTTTTCCAGAATTTATTATTTTTGTGCGTACCATAAAATATTCTCATAAAGAGAAAATAAGCCGCCACCATATACACAAGACACAAAGCTATATCAATAAAAAACGAAAATGCTTTTTTTGACATCGATCCAAAAAAGAAAGGAATAGCTACTACTGCTAGACACATCTAACCCTTTTTGCTATTATTATTATCATCATCAACATCGTCATTGCCATCATCCTTTTCCCGTCGATTTTCTGAACTATATGCTGCTCCTCTTTTGCTACAACAATGCAAACCTTTCTATGACACGCTATAATTTACACACCAAAAGAAATCAAATTGATTGTATTGAAGCGTCACTCTTTCTCTGGTGTAGTGCCAATGAAAAATGTTTTTCTCTCTTTTCCATTTTTATTTACAGCAAAATCGGAAAATTGTAGAGAATGTTACATGCGGGCGGTTAGAGAATCAATACAAAGCACACAGAAAAGGCACCATACTTGTTTTGATGATGGTAAGGCACATAAAAGTAAAGTTAAGTGTTATAATAGCCGCCCATAGTACAACAAAAAGCGATATTATTATGATGGTGCAATCAATGACATTAGGAGCAGCATTGCATCCTTGTCATTGTCGATTGTGGATGGTGGTGGTGTCATCAATATGTCCTGTCCACCTGCATGTAATAAAAAATTGTGTATTTTTTAAAGTAAACACATAGGACACACACATGTGCGTCCTATCATCATTGTCATCTAGATGGTATCCCATTTTCTTTGAATATGGTTGGTGTATAAGTAAACAAGTTGAAAATACAAAGTTGTATGCTTATTGCAACGCGCTTCTTGTTTGCTAACGGAGAAAGAAGATGAGCCATTATAAAAGTGTGTGTGTAAGTCTATCTATCTATCTGTCTGCCTGTCAACAATAATATTCCACTTTTTGGCAGGGTATCGATTCCCATACAGTTTACTTGTGTAAGAGTAGAAAGTAAAGTGTGGGAAAGAAGCTTTCTCCCTTCCTGTTTTTCCTTCAAAACTGCATGTACATTTTTTGCCTCCCTCGCTTAACTTGAGTTTGAAGGTTGAAGTGCCTTTTCCTTCTCAAACTTGAAACCACACACATACACACAAGCCAAAGACATCCACACTTTTTCCACTTGATTTTTTTCTTGTTGTAAAAAACCACAAAAGGCTACTACTCCTTTTTGGAGGGGAAAGTTGGAAGAAAGCTGGAATACAGTAGAAAGCGATTATCATAGAGCTACTTTTACACTTTTATTGTAGGCAGACTTTTGCCAAAAATATTAAAAGCTTAGCGGAAAATGAAGATGATGGCTCGTGGTGCGTTGTCTTTTTTTGTACAAAAAGTTGAGTCCTTTTTTATGCAAGACCAGCTTCTCTTTGGGTTGCCACTTTTCATACATTACCAGTTTGAGAGTTTAATAGAAAGTGATGATGATGGATTGTGGTGGTGAAAATTGATACAAAAAAGACAAGAAAAAGAGGAAAGTCCTTAAGAGGGACATGGCTTGTCAACAGCTCATTTTTCTGAGGAAAATTTTTTGATATGCATATTTTTCATATGAAGAATTAAAAGATTGAGCGTACCATGACATGCAGTACGTTGGAAAAAAGGCTACCAAACTGATACTATCTTTCTTGACACATGCTTATTCAGTTTGTACTGTTATTTATGCTAATAATATGTTATTCAATTGTCCTTATCAATGCTATACATAATGGTTTGTACAGAACGTGTTATGAACAACGTAAGAACTTGATATATTCCTCATTTCCTTCTTTTATGACAGGAAAGGATGTTTAATGTATGCTGTGAAATGCAGTGTCAACTTTATTGCCTGTTAAATGTTACGTGTGTCATCAAGCATCATAATCACAAAATTTAGAAAAATATCAATACAGTTATACAAATATTAACTTGCATTGCTGTAGATGTAAACGAGTTTATTTAATTCTTTGAAACAAAAATTTAACTAACGTTTAAAAACTGTACACGTATTTGTAATACTTTGAGGTTAGTTATTTAAAATGTTTAGTAATTCGTGGATGTTTCTAGCATAGATGGGCAGTTTTGCAAACAATTGAAAATATAACTGGTTGTAAAGAAAAAATTTTATTATAAACTGTGAGTGCCAAACTTCATAAAACGAATACGTTTTCATTTTTCCGTTGCAGTTTTGCATTTTCACATTTCGAGCAAAAAATTACAAACCAGAAACAATCCTGCCAAAAACAGCAATGTTGTGTGCATATGTACTACATAAACTACGAAAGATCGAGAAATAGCTTTGTCATGAATATTTAGTCAAGTCAGAATGTCAAAACGACAAAAATAAAAGGTGATGATCGACGCATGCAAAGAAAGCAGGAAAGTGCCAGAGAACAAAGTGAAAGCCAAGGCAAAATTAATAGCCAATAATTTTCCTTCAGTGTACACATTGTAGACACGCGTGTCACATGAAAAGCTCATAAAGCCAATAAAGGAAAGTGATTTTGTCAATAATTAAAATTGGTGGCATGTCATCATGTACATAAAAACTGCATTGGCTTGTTTTCTACATGCCTGCACGCAAGTTTGTCGTTCTCAGAACCTTGAAAGTCTTTTGAGCTTTCTCCGTCACCGATAAGACACATTTTTTCTGTTATGTTTTCTCTTTTGTCCAAACATTACCATAATTTTATTATTATTTACCCGAACGATCACGTACTTTCATTAGGAAAAAGGTGGGAATTGAAATGGCTATTATGGCATGCATTTTAGATATGATTGGTGATAAAGAAAAGCTTTTTTGGTGATGACGATGGTCAACTCACAATGATGATTATGACGATAATACGTAATTACAGCTAAAACAGGGAAAGTTAATTGCCTTCTCATCATCATGAGATTGAACGTAACGATAAGCAAAATTACTTTACATATTTCCCCTTTTTGATAACCAGAAAAAAACAATGGATTTTTGCTTGCATACCTGTCACTCTTAAAAGCGCCGTGGTGGATTGACGTGTGCCCACAATATTCTTGGCAAGACATGTGTACCGGCCTTCATCCGACTGTCGAACTTGGGAAATGCTTAAACTTCCTTGGCCAAGAATTCGGTACCTTCTGCAAAAAAGGGGTAGAGCATTATAGATTATTTTATGCTTTGGCATATAACGGCTTGTGTGCGTTTCTTTTCCCATAAAAGTAAATTACAATGATAGCATCACCATTTTCTTCTTCGCAGAAAAGCAATTACAATAATTCCTTTACGCAAAATAAAAACATAGAAGGGCCATTATTCCAAAGAGCAAGGCCAACTTGCTTGTTTTCCGTTGTTTCGTAGAAAAATAATAAAAACAGATTACTTTTACTTACCCATTAGCTTTCACATCAATTAAATTTCCATTCTTCTTCCACAACACCTTCGGCTCGGGGTTTCCACGAGGAGGCTCGCATTCCAGGACCGCTGTATCACCTTGAGCTACCCAAGTGTTCTGAGGTGAGGCTCGAAAGTCGTCTCGGAGTGCTGATGAAAAAATGAAAAACAAGAAATCTTTTTAGCATTTACAGTTTACTAGCTTATTTTTCCCATTCATTTAGAAAACATCAACATCTCCCTGTATTTTTCCACATTGTTCCCTGCTGCGAGAGTAGAACGTGTGTACTTTCTCTAGAAACATATTTTTTATATGTGAACCGCTTCTGGTGCATTTTGCTGCTACATTTATCAACATTTCGCTTATCTTTATTGGCCACGCACATTCTCCAACAATTGCAATCATCATAAAGTAGAGCAACACAATGTGTCTCTGTGTTGTTGTGTAAGCCTGCCGGAAAACATGCTTCAATTTAAATCCTTTTCCTCTCTTCCTCGAAACTGTCTCTCACTCTCTGTTTCTTTCTGTTTGTTGCTCTACATTCATTTTCGTAATATCCGGAATTACCTTTGCATCACTGATTATTTCCAACATAAACTATTATACATTTTGTACATGTCTAAAATGCTGTAAGCTAACAACATTGCAACCTTGGTAGAAACCCAAGCAAAAAAATGAAAGTAGATATGTTTTTGAGAGATGAACACATTTCTACCTATTTCCCTCTTCTGCTTTCCTTTTTCCCAGTGTGTATACTCAGTTAGGAATTTTCATTCCCTTTCCGTTTTCCATCCAACAATAAAAACATATCAGCGTCCCACGAGACGTTATACAACAAAGACATGTGAATATATGTACATATCTCGCTGAGACGATGAGCTTGACAAAATTAACAACATTTCCTTATTCTATTCAACATCCCTCCATATTATGCATGTTTTGCAAATGCCAGAGAGTTAAAAACAGGAAGAAGCCTCCGTACAAACTGACTGATGATGCCGAGTTGTATATCATTTTGATCTTGTGTGCTTCTATGTAAACTTTGCGTAATTCACCCCCAGATATTTCACAAAGTTACTAAAAAATATGATACAAAACTAAGGTATTTTATACAAGACACACATTTTGTTAACCGATGGGAAAACAAGGGTAAACGAGCTTTTACCCAACATTTTCCAAGAAATTATAAACTAAACCAACCTGCTTGCACTTTCTCCTGGTTTGATGCTTAAAGGTGTACACAATTTTAAATGAAGCCCGTAAATCAATGTCAACTTGTTTTTACGTATTTGCTACATGTTTCTTGCCCTCACCCTTCTTCTGCTTTTTTGGTGACACTCACGATCCATCCCCAATTTACAATTTCATTTTAAATGGATATATACACTTGCACGCGTGCTTGCATATGTGTCTACCTAAAAGTTTATTATGAACTTCATCATCATCCCTTTTTTGAGGTGGATTATCACACATGTGCATACATTTAACCAGAATTTATATTGCCGTGATAATAACCTCTATTTATTGCCCGCACGTACAAACAAGAATGGATTTGAGAACCACTGTAAACCAACTTGCTTTTCCCTTGTTCAACCCCAAAATATTCCACAATCCCGGCTATTCACAAAGTTGCATAAAATGCGTTATTATGCATGAGGTGAGATATTGTTAATAATTCTGTGTAAAGCGCCGACATTCTAGCTTTTAAAACAGTGAAATTTACCCATTTCACTGGGCTTTTATTATTATGACTACATTAAAAGCTAGGGATTGTGATACACTCGTCATCATCGGCGGAAGGATACACAGTCACGTACAAGTTACAATACAAAGTGGGAATAATAATCGCTTCCCAAAAACTATAATAGTAACAAGATCATATAATAAACCAGTGATTGAAGCGTCCCCAAAGACCCCAAAAAACTGGCACTTGTGTACTACACTGCACATTATAAATACTCTGTGCAAATGACACCATCATTTTCACCCACACACAAAACCCCTTTGTTTGGCTCCACTGCTGTTATGCACTGATAAAAAGAATAATAAAACGTGAGAGAGTAGTACGAGTAAGCAATAATATGTGCATTGATTATTGTTCCCTTTCTCCATTCTAGTTCGTGTCTGTATTGTTTCCTGTTTGTAACCCTTTTTCCTGTTGTAAAAACTTATAATGGGCACATATGTGCATCTTTCCGATTCTTCTTCTTTTGACAGATTTTCATAT
This sequence comes from Entomobrya proxima, assembly GCA_029691765.1. Lineage (NCBI taxonomy): Eukaryota > Metazoa > Arthropoda > Collembola > Entomobryomorpha > Entomobryidae > Entomobrya > Entomobrya proxima. The sequence continues at coordinate 19,390,087 of CM056171.1, forward strand.
AATATTGCACCCTTTCTTTTCCCCTTTTTGCCCTCTCCGTGTAGTCAAATCCATTCATAATAATAACAGCCGTCATCATTATTATTATGACGATCATTACTGCTGCACTTTCATACGATGTTATCCAGAGTTGAGAATTGTGAAGTGTACTAAAATGCAAGAGAGAGTATCACTTTCATTTTTTATTACTCCAGATTTCTGCACGTGTGAATGTTAAGTCGAAAGTTCCAAAAGGGAATTCACGCAATGCATTATGTGTCGCGTGTGTATGTGCATTTCTTTTTCTCCTTTTAATTTATTGGCACCATCACCAATCTCCTTCTCCGGCTAATTCCAAACTTTACAAGATCAACTATGTGTGCACAGCAGCACATCAAAGGTGACGACACGCCATTTTATCCCTTTTTAGAGTTAATTTACTTAATCTCTCTGTTTATCCGGCGGTGGTTGTTATATAACTTACAAAAAAAGACAAATGGGAATAACAAGCAGTTTCGCTTAGCTCTTTTCCCGGAAAAGCAACATCATCTCAAGGGACAGCATCTTTTTTTGTTTTTCTAGATTGCAACGCTAGTCATGTCTTGTGCGTGATGTAGTTTGGGATATGATACAAGCAGCAAATTTGTCAAAAAAGAAACACAAAAAATACAAAAAGGAAAGATTCCTTTCAAGGGTTTTTTTTCTGAAGTTCCTGTGTTGCCGTTGCTCTTACTTTGCGTAATCAGGGATTTGCCAAACAATTTTTATAACTATGCTTGATATAAAGAGTTATGCAATGTTTATGTGCCATTGTACGTTACTGTAAAGCAAAGGGGAAAGAACTATTCAGTAGATACGGTAATAGCACTGGAAAAGTTACTATAAAGAGACTATGAAACGCTTAGGAAGGATTAAGACATTTTTTTTACAAAAAAGACTATCATGAGCTGTTATGTTCCTTTGAAAATACTAAACTGCTACGCTTATTTGTACAATCCTTCCATAATATTCCACCATTACTACTTATTTAGCCACTTTTTCCGACTTAAATTGTTCTTTCATGTCACATAATCGCAGATATCCTAGTAGATTAGGCATGAGTGAGCACATAAATATCAAAGGCGAATATAATGGCAAGAAAGAAACAGGAGAAAATGATAATGCTTTTACTGCTGCTGTTTATATACGGATAAACTTATAAGAATGTATAAACTTGTTGGATTATTTGTGTAGATGATGATGTCGCGGCGCTTTTTCTCTCTCTCTCTCTAACTCGCTTTTTGGCTCTGATATTTTCTCCATTCTGTGTGTCTACTAAAGAGGTTGGGAATACTAAACTGGGGAATTTTCATTGGATATGCAATAGAAGTTGCCAAGTTATCTTCTAAATTGCACAAGCAGAATGTGTTTGCAAGCTGGCTACACGTACAACAGACAGAACAAAAACCGGAGAATCTGTAGAACAACAACATAATGTTATTGTTGTTACTATTAGTCTCTCTTTCTCCGGCGCTCATTCTCTCTCTCTCTCTGGAAAAATTCTTTTTTGGCTAAACGACAGTGTTGACATCATTGAAATTCCACATGCGACTTGTTTTCAGCTTCATTGACTTCTTTTTATTATTCCCCTGCTAAAATTTCCACATCAATAATCCGCCTTCCTTTCTGCCTATACAAATAAACAAGCAAAATCCTATCTGTTTTGGTATACATTTTCTTCTAGAGGAAAAAAATACGTAATGAGTTGAATGAATGTATATGCGTGTGTGCTACTGATGTATACCGGCAAGATTTGCAGGTTAATAATAATGAAAGTTTTTTGTAGATTTAGTTGGCTTTATGGTATTAATTCCGCTTCGGAAGAGGAGTAGAGTAGTAGTCAATGTCAGACAGGCTTTGTGTTTCGTTTGATCCTCGGAAAATATATGGTTGTTTACCTGTAACCGTTTAACCTGCGACGGTAAATAATTAGCTTTGATTTTACGCTCAGTGAATAGCTGAAGGTAGTTTGAACCCAACAGACAAAATTAATGAGCAGTGTAATTGGCAAATCCGAATATGTGAGACGAAACTTTAAACTAATTTTACCTAATATATGGTCTTGTGCAATATGCTGGATTTGCGTAAGATGTAAGATGATTAGGAGGAGGATAAATAGAAAGAAAAAGAAGTAATCGTGTTTAATTTATTATGTCATTTACAATCCCAAGCGCATTTTTACGCTTTTTCAACTACCCTTTCATCTAATTTGATGTGATGGATGGGGGAAGATGATATCTTGAATATTTCCTTTGCTATCAGTTCACCCATCAAAACCACACGCGACTTAATAGGGGCAACCTAAGATAAAACTTTCTTTCGCTGTCAACACAAACTTGCTTAGCTTTTCTATCATTTTCTGTCTATAAGTCTGTCTGTCAGTCACATCCTCAACAAATTATGTGAATGTTCACGCACCAGTTATATATCTACTCTCCCTCCCTCCACCTTGCTCAGCAAGGATATACAGGAAAAGAAAAGCTGCATACAATGATTTGAACTTTACGGAGTTATCAGGAACCTTCAGATTGAGCAGCAGAATAAGTCATTCAATCATTTGATGAGTTAATTCAATTATAAATTATTCATTCATCCAAGAGATCAAAAGGGAACGGATTTTCGATTGAATAAAAAAAAGAAACTATTAGAACGTGCAACCATCTATATTTCTGGCTAGAAGGTTTACACAACGGAAAGATAAAGATGAGCGAATTCTTGTAATTTTAAGATGTTACCGCGGTGTATAAAGTTATACTCTTTACATCAGTCCTACTATAACGTGGTAATGATCTATGAGAACTTCACTACCCAACAATGTGCATATGCGCTGTAAATGGTGTGCAACTTTTTCACCTAAACTTAAGTCAACATGTTTAAAAATCTGGTATCAATTTGCGTTATATAATCCAAAAGCACTATTGAAAAATATTTTATGCGAATTTATCTTATCAAGCAATATGTTATCGAGGACGCTCTCACAACTTTACAAACAAAACGAACTGACTAACTCACTTAGGTAGTATTAACTGCGCTTTACCACTCCTAATCGTTTGCTCAAAATAGAGCATCCTTACCAGCAAAAGAAAAGGGTTTAAATCTTCTTGAAAACGAAGAAAAGTCATATTTAGAAAAGCCAGTGCAACCTCAAGAAAATGGATGGGTGAAACTAGATGAATCATCGTATTTAATCGAATCAGCCGCACACTTCTGTAAAGTCGGAAAGAAAAAGAGACACTTGGCACTTACTCGAGCAGAAATTAAATGACTGACTGCTGCAGTTTCTCTCTCCTCCTCCTCCTCTACCAATAATAAAGCTTTTGGTGCTGCTGTGATTATTAAGATGTGGCAAAATCATGTAAAGAAGATGAGGATCATGATGACTATGATGTGGCGGTTGAGTGGCATTATGTATGCCGCTTTTATATACTGTATCAAAATCAGAGTATAGCACACACCGCACCACAACGATAGATCAAAATCTCATCCGTTTGTTGTTGTTGATGTTGATAAGAAATCATCGCAGTTTCCAGAGTTCCATTCCCTCTCCGCTCCCCTTTTCCATTCTTACTTGAAGTTGATACAAATAATACCATGCAGATTTATATGACGCGATAGTGATGCTCTCGGATTGAAAATTTACAAAGGGAACAAATGGAACAGTTCATTCACAACTGGCAACCATACATAAAATATCTACTAGTTCAGTTACTCAGTCAAGCCACTTCATACTTAATACTCGTGTTGTAATACAATAATAAGTCATTTTCACTCGCATACTGTGCCCGTCTCCTCTTCTTCCTAGTTTCCCCCAAATTGAGTGAAACGAAACAGTGAAGTGGAGTCACTAAATTTTCAATCAGTCCGTCATAATTATTTCTCCATTTCCACTTTCAATCCATCTTCGTCTTCGTCTCATTCTCTGACTGAACCAATTGCTAACTCTAACTTTGCGTTCTGTTCCAGTCTATCCCTTTTTTTCGCTCGCTCACTCTAATTTTTAAGACTTGACAAGAATCGAGTGTTGCAATACGTATCTCTCTCTGTGTGTATATTTAGGGGATTTCAGGGAATGACTGATATTACGTAACAAGAAACTCTTTTTTTTCCTTCTATGCATCCAACTCTATATAACAAGTCTTTAGGCAAGCCGACAGACTGAACTGGCAGTAATGTAAGAACGGAAAACCCTTTTTACGGCTGCCGTCTGTCTGTCCATGTATCCCGCCTGAGAAGTAGTAACGAGTAACGTACGTAGTATGCGTCATTCATTTTCTCCTAAATAAGTTTTGCGGTAATAAGTTTACATGCTCCAGTAAGTTTAAGGTACTAAGCAGTATGAGAGACAGGCTTTGCCAGTTTTTTGAAACTTAAACCTTCTCTCTGTCTACTAGTTCCTACTTCTCAATTACTTTTTACATACTTGCCAACTTACTTTAATTGAGTTGGCCAGTCTTAAAAAAGAGATCAGTAATAAATGATTTGACAAGTTTTTACCCAGGGGAAAAATGGCAGCGGCCACAACTGTGCGGAAAATGCCAAAACCAAAATCGAACGGAGATTCATGCAGAGAATATAAGTTTATTGGTCCGAGGAAGTCACATGGAGAGAGAATGAATTGGGAACTGGCCACCCTTCCCCCTTTTCCACTTCCACCCTTTCAAGTTATTATTATATGAGGAGGAGTATGATGATGATGACAAGCGCTAATAGTTGCACGCAGCTTTTATGCCCAAGTCATCAGCTTCCTCATTATTACACTTTACCTTCTTCATCATCATCAACTTAAGAAAGGGATGATGTGAAGGCGAATGACTTTTGGAAGAAAAAATGCAAACTTGATTACTTTTGTTCATTTATTGCCCGGACGAGCTTTCATGCATTTCCGTAATTATACCGCACAGTAGCAGTTCATGTCACCAGCTCAGCAATAATGGTTTTTGAGGATGATGACTATGCAAAAAGTTGAGGTTAATAAAGCTTTCTTAGAATATGATAGTAAAATTATTTGCTCTACAGAATGTTTTTAAAGAAGAAGCTCTAAAGTTGTGAATTTTTTGTGTTTTGGATGCGTTCCAATAACTTTTATGGTTTGCTTAAAAAACCAGTGATAACGGTAGTACAAATTGCTAAAGGGCTTATAGTGGCCTTAGCAAGTGTATAAAAAGGGTTTAACACTTGACTTTGCCTTTCACGCAAAATTCAACGGTTTTATTATCCTTCTGTTATAAAATAAAAAGTTTACAAACACAAAATCTTAAATGGCCATTATTAAACGGAAAAACCAACAGTGCCGGCAATAAACTAGTTCCAATTCCATCAACACGTTCGGATTTAAAATTTTGGAAAGCCAAACCCCCTGAAAAATTTTCACTACGAATATCGGCCGCCGTTGTTACGAATCTACTATGGCATATATTCCGACTGTTCGCCAGTTATAATAAAATGGCACTTAATTATCCCTCAAAATGCAATTCTGAACACGAATCTTACAGAGAAAGAGCAAACCTTCGCACTTATTAACGAACCTTTTCTCATTTTCAGGGTAATAAAGTACAGTAACCAGTTTAAGTTGCGGTTGTGACTATAGTAGGTAATCATAAAACCTGATGACATGCAAAAGTCAATTTTCAAATTTTCAAGTCCGCCGGCTGTGCTGTGTTCGCCTCTTTTGTACATAAGGCAGTAAAACACACACAAAAACATGATAAAAGTCTTATTCTTATTACCCCTTCCAGCAAAATAAAACTTATAAATGAATTGTCCAGCAGCGACAAGCGCAGCGTCACCATTATAAATTTATTAAGTACTTTTACTGCACAAAATAGGCTACTGCTTTGTTTTCTTTTTTCTTTTGTAAATAAATCCTATATATATTTTTTGATTGTCCTTTCTCCAGCGGAGAAATGTTAAGGCAGGTTTTTTCCGTTGTTTTTCCTTTTGTAATATTTTTTCTCTAACACTAAGACTCACCCGCGAACATAAAAACATATGCCATAAAGTAACAACAACATTAAAACAATCGACCATGTAATAAACCTGTACTCATAATCGTGATTTATGGCTGTGCAAAAATTAATTTACTTCCATTCAGCTGCAGATGCTGCGTTATTTACAAGCGGTTTTGACTTATGAAGCCTGTACGTACACTGGGGAACCCCACAAAGTAGTAGAGGTTTTCGTGCTCTGTTTATGAATTACCTTGTGCTTTCTCTAGCAGCGATATGCCATTTTTCGTAGAGTGCTTTGGAATCGACCACAGGTCACTGAAAATTAGTACTGCCAGAGAATCTTAATTCATAATCTCAACTAAAGCACTATAATAAGCTGTGGAATTATTTTGGCAATCCGCCTACATCAGGTACAATAACGCATTAGAAAAAAGGGCACAGTATCAAATCTACCGTTACAGTTTTTCAGGAAAGGAAGTCGTTGCGAAAAAGGAACAAAGTGGTCCAAGTGTTGAATCCAACACACATTATACCCATAATAATGTTTGTGATAACCCAACGGAAAATCAAATTTGTGGAACAGAGCACTTTAAAAATTTATTGGTTTGACGTTACTTGCTTGCTTGCCCACCACCTTTCACAGCTTCACAAGCAAGGGTAATTGGGTAAATATATTGAGGAATTGGCTAGTAAAAAATAAAACCCTTTTTAATGGCACTGTAGTGCCCTCACCTGCTCTGCATACCAATTACGCATTAATCATAACAACTTATGACTATTTATTATTACAATTTCGATTTTCTTAACAATGCATAGAATTTAGTGTGGCAAGTTGAAAGTCTTCCTTCAGGCTTTGTTACAGTGTCGTGACTCATACAGATTTAACCTGTTTTACTGCTTGTGTGTCCAACGGTCTTTAATTCAATTGTTTTTAGTGTGCAAAAAACGTCCTCTTAATTCAAAGCCAGTAACAAGGTCCAATGTTTGCAGAAACGTACTACAAGTGCCAAGCTAAATGGAACAATCAAGATTTTAGAAGTAGGTTGTGTGTGGACTGTGGAGTAGCTAAGCACACACTTATTTATTCCTCATCATTCTTCTTCATTGTTTTCCCGTCTTCCTTGTAACAAAAACGTCTTTTCCACAAGTACCACCACTTTACTGCCTTCTTATCATTTCCATTATGGACATTTGTGTGTATGTTTACTTTGCCATTCTTTTTGAGTCCGTGTTTGTGTGCCTAAGCGAGAACAAGACTATTTGCTTGTTTTCTCTCCTGTTTTTTCTCTTGTTCTACATGTTATTCATATGATTATATTTCCTAATACTTTTTTTCGTTCTTCTGATTATTGCCATTTTCCCCAAGTAGTAAACTTTTTGTTGGGTATATTGTTTTTTCTTTACTCCATTTGAGCTTCAACAGGAGGTACTACCTACTTTGTCCACACACACAGTAGTGTAGTTTTTGCAGGCAAGTCTTTCCAACAAGCGGGAGACACGCTAACTGGCAATCAAACCGTCTGGAAAAGGGTTTATAAAACAAACCGAAAGCTCTGCAACTGAACAAGACCAAACGAATGACCATCACTTCAATTTCACCTTCTTTTCTTTGGCTGGGTTTCTTCGTCAATTTCTCTCTACTGGGGACCGGCACACCAGCAGCAGCCAAGAAAAACCTCAACCCGTTTTTTACCCTTTGAGGTGATATGTGCACACAATTTCGTGGCTTTTTTATATATTGTAAAAGGGAGGAAATCGATGACGGCCTTACAAACAAGCCTTGTTGTACTTTTTGTATGTGTGATATAATGTGTACGTTTCACCAGAAAATAAAAACCGCACCATATTAAACCAATATAGTTTTCTATATTTTCCCACAGAGTTGTGCAGGAACAAAATTCATGCATATTATATAGACCTTGTATGTGCTTTTTCCTCTTTTCTCTCTCGGTCAAGATTTATTACTTTTCCACTTTCACTCCATTTTCCTCTATAATTCGCTGACCTCTCGCTATGAACATGTATCCGTAATAATGTGTAGTCTCAGCAATGTGCGCATTCAAGTCAGTCAGTAGTCCTGTCAGGTTTCTATGTCTGTCTGTCTCTTTCTCTCTCACTAGTTTCCCGGCACATGAAAGGTTAATGAAACGGAAATGTATTTTTGATTTCTGCCTTTTTGCATTCCCTCCAACTTATAATTCAGGCCATCTAGTTAGCAGTAGTGCAGCGGTAGTAGAGGTACAAATACATAGCGTTTTGGCTTGCTTGGCAAACAAACTTTGCCTTGTATCTCATCTCATATCCCATGAAAAAGAGATTATGTCTTCTTTGACTTGATGCATGAATGAATGAACACCCATCGCTCTAATATAATATTTTTTTCTCTTTGGAAAACTCCTCCAATATTAAATCTAGTTCGGTTAATGAGTTTACGACGACGCCAGGTTTTCACGTGTACACTTTGTGGCACGGTGAAAATTCAGGGAAAATTCATCATCGTCAGCACCAACAAAACATGGTCGTTTGCTGGTACTATCAGCATCCTATTATTTTTCCTTTTTCCATTTTTTACATTTTATACGCTTTCCCAAATTACGTTCTAATATTACGTATAAATACTATGAACCATGTCGGCATTCTTGAGTGACTATGTTGTTAATTATGATGATGGGAAAATGCTGAAAATGAAGATGGAAACCTGTGCAGGTCATTAACAATGGAGTAAAGGGAACAAGCAACAAAAAACGCATTAAATTAACCAGCGAAAAAAGTTCTTTTAGTTCTTGCAGCATATTAGAATCCACTCTTACATGAATAGTATGAATTTTCACCAAATTCAAAGAGCTTTTTGCATGACATTCTGTTAGTTAAAAAAAGATCAGTTGAAGTTAGACTGAGCAAGTATTATTATTATTAAGTGAGTGGAATCCCATTTGATCCTTTGAAAATCCCCTGGACTTTGTAAAGCTGTGAGAAGTGAGTACTCTACGTATGAAGTATTTTTGGTGCATTGTTCAGAGTTGTTTTGTTCCTGCTGCTCTGCTGCCTCTCTTCATTTTCGCCTTGTTCAGCATCAGTTTTTAACTCTCAGTGGGAGGCCATTATTGGCTTCAGAAAAAAATAACAAAGAGAGAGATCGCAGCAAACCCGGAACAAAAAGAGAACGTATGAAAATTTGATGCTAAAAATGTTTTGTCCTGATTTAATGCGGGATTTTTGCTAGCTTTCATTTTTTAACACCTTTTAGTATTCTATAACTTTGATTTAAAAATCCGAGAAGTTTGCATTAGTTTTAGTTTTAATTTTCTCGCCATTCTAATCATCTTTCTCTGAAGAGCCTTTTCCAATCTGAATTGTTAGAAATACTGGCCATCAAGAAATTCATATATTCTGGAATGTAACTTGTGCAAAATCGAACATCAATAAAAACCACCATATTTATGCTATTTTGTCAATCCAGCAATATTTTTAATCATAATTACAAGAATTGCAATTAAATTTTCTCGTTCAACTTCCGCCTTTTTCGTGTACGAGTTATACATATTAATGCATAATCAGCTTGTCTACCTATAACATTATTACATAGTAGCATAATATAATAGCACGGTGCTATCCCTTTCAAATAAATGCTGTGCCTATTCGATAATGGAAGACCTCATTCATTCCAAAATGTCATGATAATGCTGATGACACAATAGTGCTAATGTCCCCAGCAGTTTAATAATTACTAGCACAATGTACAATGAAGCCGGATGTATAACGAGCTACTATATAGAATCTGATTCCACTTTCGTTCATTACTTTCTCTGTCTATACTTAACAAGATAAGTCTACTTTCCAAGTAGTACATAACTTCTATAATATACACGCAGTGTACATTTCCTCACCCAAGCAATTTTCCCGAAAAAATTTCCCATTTCCTATGGTGTCAGGAAATCACAATAAATGTCTCAAAGATTGGCCCATATATCTTCCCGGTTAATATTACATTTTCACCCAAAAAAGTGAAAATGCTGTCGAGTGTCGACTTGTAGTATGCTGCACTGACCACCTATAAAATATCCTCACTTACAAAAGCTACCATTTAAATACCTTCCAGTTCCATCCAACTAACCTATCTCTCTAGAATCTTTTGCTCTCTCCATCCATTCAAAATTATTACACCGTTATATATCCAACATTATACCTTTTCCTTTTACACAATGTTGAATGGGAAAGTGTACATTTTTATGGGCAAATGATACCACCTCTCCATCCCATTTCTAATACTCTACTTATTGCAAAGCACTCTCCTCAAATATATTTTTTCTACCTTTTCTCCTTTCTCCCTGCTTTCTACCTAACCACCCCAGCAGTCATCGTCCTCTTATTTTCCTCTCAACCTCGTTAATGTTACATAAAATGTACAAGCCATACATTAGAGACTGCACTTTTCTTCCGGATTTTCTGTTGCAATGCACCAGTGCTGGAACTACTACTACTGCATTTTATCTCTTTCTCGTACCCATCTCATCAGTGACTTTCCAGCCTTTTCTCCCGCAACCCTCCACCAGAATGGAAAACCCTCCCTCTCGTTCATTACACCGGGATCTTGTGTAGTACTTCCATTTTATATTTATACCTTTACGTGCTCAAACGGTTGCATGTGCATCACCGAGAAACACAACAACAGCAAAATGTTGGGAAACGCATGAATGCGTAGTTTGGTGCTACAATGTGCAATGGAAAGCAATGAATATTTTTTGGTTTGCCTGGAATCCTGTGCAGCTTTTACGGAAGTTGCGTTGCCTCCACATATATTGCACACTAAACGCATTACCGTTTTTTTCTTCCTGGTGCATGGATAATTTAACGTGCTATTTATTCTCCCTTTTTCCGCCGAAATATAATGTGTACATATGTAGGTACGAGTGTGTTGTATATTGCTACGATTGCCAATCCAAATGGGCATTTTCTCCCCTTTAGAATTATTATGCTAGTATGTTATCTCCATTTTGCTCCGTTGCTGGTAATATGCTTTCCCTTGTCGTGTAATGTTGTATATTAAGATTGGTTTCTATTTTTTCTCCGCTGAAAATCTGCTGCTAAAGCAAAGCTCAGCTTGTAGTGCAACAGCAGCACAAACTAACCTGGTTATAAAAAGAGACCGTTATGAAAACGACAAAGAAAGTAGTTACAACTGCAGAGAATGTTACGGGAGCGACAAACATTCATGGGCAACGTGCCTCGATTTTTAAACCAGAATTCCGAACAGTGGAAGCAGAAAGCATGCCAGTAAACAGGACAGAGTGAAAGGGGATTGGAAAGTTTTTAAGAAAACTTGTTGTTCACTCGGGTAATTTGGGAAAAGGAAGAATAAAACCAGGAATATTTAAAAGGAGACGAGAAAAGGAAGTATAAAAATTGTAATGCAAAATATTGTATAAAGATTGTTGTAGGGGAGGTGGACCCCATAAATATTTGAATGTGGCTATGCAATATGCATGTAATATGGTCAGAAAAAGGGGTGCGTGCTAGCGTGTGAACATTTTATTGCGTTTTCATATTATATTTTATATTGTTCATTTCCGTGTGAATACCGAGGTAGGTTGGCAATATATACGTTAATATATGAGTTTACGCGCAGATACAGTGAAAGCAAATGCAAGAATAATACAGAGGCGAAGGTTGTAAAATACAAGAGTAGCCTGAGGGGAAAGTGTAAAATTGGAAGAAACTAATATTTTATATTGGAGTCAATAAATAGATGTGGCATGATTCAGATAGTTTATGAGTACCTATGTTTTGCCGATCAATTAATTTGCATCTACAGACTGTGGAGGGACGCTCAGTATCTGAATATACTTATTTTGGCGTCAAAATAATGTCTTTGGATAAAGGTACTGACTAATAGTAAGGTTTTGTAATTTGTAACCCAATAAAGTTTTTAAGCGATAAACAATAAAGAATCTTCAATTGTATTGCTATTTTGTGTATTCTTCGGAGCTCTAAAGAATATTGGGTTTTATTTATTCCGTGTACCACATGCACGATAATTCGCCTGAAAAGATACTGTCTGAATGTAATATACAAGCCATTTTTCATTAACTAGATGCCCGTGTTTTTGAGTGGGCCATTGAAGAAAGCCTATTATTGCTAGTACTCTTTACTTAAAACAAATGATTTCACTTTAATTCGTGTTGCAATTTAAAACATGCAAATAGTTCAGTTCGTTTTATTCTAGCCACTGACTGACTGAGTGACAATGAGAGAAAACTGGTGAAACATTGTTTTCCAATAAAAAAGTTGATTACTTGGCTGAAAGCAAGCAGAGGATGAAAGTGGTTGTACTTTTTCAGTATAATTGTGTCTACCAAACTGATAAAATGGAACAAAGTGGGAGAAAGTAGAATTCTGAATGATGATCATGACGAAGGGTAGTTCCAAATGCATACATATGCAACGGAAAAGGAAAACGCTTATTTTTTGTGTGTCCAATAGCCAAGTAACAAAACCGTTTTTGTTGTAAACTCTCTCCAGATAATTTTCAAATTGTCAATCAGAACACGTTTCGTAATACTTCACTACTTGCTGTGTATACTATTGCCATCCTTCTCTTTTTCCCCGTTTTTCCCTGCCTGATTCATTTGCATGCTGGGACGCTCCACTCATTTAAACAGTTTCACTTCATATCCTTCTTGTGTAGTCATTTGATGAGAAATTCTGTTGGAAATTGGAATTTCTCTCTCTGTCTGTGATGCAACGGCCATAAACTCATGGTCTACTACAAACTGTACAACTTGCCGTTACCCCGTTCATTTCCAAACTTATTTGCTTCCGGAAATTACAAAATTATGCGTTGTTGTTTCCCACTAAAACTATGCAGTAAAGTGGCTCATGGATAAATACTTTAGTTGAGTCTATTTCACTTTACCGGCTCATCCCGCCGAACTCCTGTAAATTCCAAGAAGACAGAAGACAGAGTTCACGTTAATCAGCACAGCAGCAGCAAAAGTAGCAACATAAGACATTTCATGTTTTGCTGTGTGCTAACTTGCAAAAAAATCCACATTACAGACGTTGCTTCTGTCTTAACTGCTAATATTCCACAATATTTAGTGCTGCTCGTAAAAAACGATGTGCTAAAATGAAAAGCCTTTTCATCTCGACAATCTACCCCACACAAGTCAGTAATTAGTCTCCTTACGTTTCACAGAAAAAAACAATTTTTCGCATTCTCTCCACACAACCATAAGATGCTCATATTAGCACGGTACAGTGACTGTGACACATGTCACCACTCTGTTTGTAGCATGGCCGTGCATACGACAAACAAACAACCAGTAATCAACTCAAAATCACCATCCATTCATTCAATCCTTTTTTCTCTTGATGGCCACTAAAAAGCGGCTTTATTTCCCTTTCAGTCAAAGCTCATACGCACTAAAAATTATCATTAAATGTGCTCATGTCGGATGTAATTACTCGTAAACAATAACAACTTTCTGTAGAAAATCCCATACTGCCTTGTAAAGTACTACTCTAGAGTAGGCAATAGTTGGGTTGTGTGTGTGCATAATCTCCGGTATTTGAAATATGACCGCAGTAATATTTGCATGCACACACCATAATAATAATCATCATCATGGCATGATATAATATGTCTTCTGTTGTGGTAGTAGTCACCAAGAAAATGGTCGTAATGCTTGATAATAATAATATGCCAAGTAAAAATGTCAACACCATGTGTTCTCAACATCCCGTCTTAGAAATTCCTTTTAAAGAATCCGCAACAGCTACTTGAAAACATTTCCTTAAAAAAGTTCCGCACAGCAAAAATGAAACAGCGTTTGCGTTTTAAAAACACGTGTATGGAAATAGCCAACCTTTTCCTGACACACGTTGGGCAACACACAAAAAAACTGTTTTATAAGCCGACTTGGTGCCACACAGGCAGGAAGTCTGGGAGAGAAAAGAAAGTCATTAATAATCTCCGTCTTTGTGTCCACGTTTTTTACAATCCTACGCATTACATCTTGGTAATAGGAAAATTGCCAAGAGTCTATAATAAATAAGTTGAAAATGATAAATACTATTTTGCTTTTGTCGCCTGTCTGTATATTTTTGCTTATTATACCGTCCTGCGGTTGGAAGGTTCTTTGCCCTTGGACGTCCTTACTTCTCCAATTATAAACAAGCTGGAGTAAACAAGTCAAAAGACAACAGCAAAATTATTCCTTTCACACAATATTTCTGATCATGATAGTTATTATTCAAAGCCAAGAGCTAATTAATCCTTGCTGGACGCATAAATTTCTCGGATAGGTCGCCTTTCTGAGTTACGCTAAAACTGAAGTGTCCTCTGAAAAATCCTGTGTAGTATGGTCAATCTGTATAATTTTTGCAGTTTTCCATTTCCACTACTGGACAATAAAGACAGATGGAAAATTACTATACTAAACACAGGTGGAATGAAAACTTCCATCCAACTTGCCTTTTTCTAGCATGAGACACTTTCTTCATGCATGCCTTAACACTTGAGCGTGCTACTCTGTTAATTCGGGGGTGGACGCGTGTCAAGAGCCGATTTGAATTCCGGATTTTCTTTATACCAACGTCTTGTGTATATCCTCACATAAAAAACAAGCCTTTTGACCAAATGACAGCTAAAAAGCTCATGATGATAATGAAATGAACTCTACACGATTGTTTAGTTGTTGTCGTGTCGCACTAAAACGGATTTGGCCAAGAAAAGTAACATGTGCTTGCATATGGCATTTATGATACGGTGCTGATTATTAAATGAGTAACAGTGGAGTACTTTGTAGTAACATTTGCCCATTTTAGATAAATCGTCATTATTACAACATCTATTACACGGGGCCACACACTATACGTGGGATATATTTTTTAAGCAAAGGTAAAAAACTAGCGAGAAAAGGTAGCAGCATAGGGAAAGTGCTACTAGAGACAAGTTCCTCAAGAGGAAGTGTTATTACGAGCAATGAGCATATCTACAGTTAGTATACTAAACATAGTTTTTCTTTTGAGTGGGCCCACGTTTTGAGTTTGGCTTCCACGGGGAAAGTTGCTGGGAAATGACTCTCTCAAGAGCTGTTGACCAAATCTACTAGCACACTCGTTGGAAAACACGCCATGAAGTGTGTGTGTGTGCAGGAATGACTGGAATGTTACGGAAGACAGTCTGGTACAATAAAAACTCAGCAGAAAATGTGGATGATGATGGTGAGTGGAGAAAGTATTCCGGGTTGCTCACTTGAAAAAAAGTAAAAGTGTTAGGAGGATGAAAAGAGCAGTAAACTTTTGGTTGTATACCTTATGTAGAAAATAATATTATATAAATTGTACGTATGGTTTTTGGGGTAGCAAACTGCTTGGAACTAATTAATGACATAGTTCATCATTCTTTTATGAACTCTTGAGTTGAAGTTGGGAGAGTGAAGTACTGGGGAAAATAAAGGACTAACAAGAGAGGTGGATTAATTCCCTGTTGTATTCATGTGATGAGGATGACGTGTGTGTATGTGCTCTAAGTAGGCTTTTTTAAAGGAAGGAAATACGTGAGACGGTATAACTGAAGGAACAGGTAGAAATGGTAGTAAAAATGGTGGCGAGGAAACAAAGTAGAGAAATGGAAGCCGGAGGTAGTAAAAATTGTTATCGCAAAAACATTTGTTGAAAACGACAAAAAATTGTTGGGCATTTGTTGCTGTTGGGCATTTAGTGAAATGGTGGAGAATGGTGATATTTTCTTATTGTTTTATCTTATCTGCTATTACTGTTCCTTGTATACTGCTGTTGTACCTTTGACAATTGAATAACCGCTTTGTACTTTTGGCAGTTTGCATGTTTTTCCATAATTAAAGTATGAATGGAATGTAGTAATGAAATTGCTAATTATATTCATTTATGGCTGATAAGAGGCAAAATCCATTTTACCCAGTATGGTGCATTTTTTGCTTGATAATTTATTGCACAGGCCATTGCACTTTATTGACAGCTTTGATAAGCAGATGTTTGCCATAATAATATGATGTTTTAATATTAATTTCTTGTAAAGTTTAATAAAAATGCTAGGACATGAATAGGCATGTTTAGTGTTCGAGTTTGGTTTGATTTGATGTTTTTGTGGGTTCTATTAAAATGAATTTTGACCACACATGGAGCTCCTAATGTAACGGTTTCCTGTGAATGTGCTCTATGCATGTTCACAACTGTGCAAAGGTATACAATAAGTTTATGTGAATTTATAAAAATTACTATATTTTATCATTTTATGTGGTAAAGTATCTACTGGGTTATAAATATTGATTTCCGTTTTGCACAAGCATACATAAAAAGAAATAACTGCTACTTTTTTGCAAATAATATTCATTGCACGTTTTATACGCATGAAATGTCCGAATAAAAATCCCAAATTAATGAAACTTATAACTCAGCTCATAGGAAACCAGTAAAACCCCAGACTAGACATTAGGGCAGATAATCAAACGATGTAGATTTTTAGTTGATATTCATAGCTGTATGAGCAAACTGGAATAGAGACGTGAACAATTATTTTACAAAAATTAAAAATGAAAGTGGGTATTATTGCACTTGTAACTGTGCTGTGTGTTCTATATTTAAAAAGTAGCAATGCAGCTCCTCAGAATCCTGCAGCCTCGTTGGTAATCTCTGAACCGAAAACGGTAAATATTGCAGAAGGAGCTCATAAAAACCCTGAAAACAACTCAATTGTTGTAGCTGGACATGGACATAAACGTATGAAACGTTGCGCACGAAGAGTGAGTTCTTTGTTACAAACCGTTTTGCAATGTTTAAAACTTAAAAGCGAAATCAAAAAGGAATTTAAAATTAATATAATAATATTTATCTTTGGTACGTAGGAACATTGGAGTCATCGTTGTAGGAATGACTGTGAATGCAACCACCACCGTTACTGTAGTGCTTACGGCTACTGTCACGCAAGAGACCGTCAAAGACGACTGGATTTTGATGATGAGCTTAGTTATAATGAAATGCAGGAGGAATGACTGAATATCAAGACAAAGTATTGACCTTGTCGCATTACAGCGAAGACGTGATGTGTATCAGGAAGTTTGGTCGAATAAATATTAAACTTTATATTAGTCATGTATAAATGAGTATTAAGAACAGTTTAAGAATACTTTAGCTTTCCTAGAATGATTTGCTTGTCAATAAAAAAGGACAAATGGATTATTTTTCTGGGTCAATGCATGCTTTGCTGGAACACTGTTACATTAACTCATGAGAATAAATAATAAATAAATCATTATGACCATTTTGTCTTCATCTGTATATTATTTTATCGACATTGAGAATAAATTCTATAAACTCTTGTTAGCTCGTTATAAACAAAATACTGACAATCTGACTGATCTAACAATGTTGCCTGACCGGAACCGCTGACAACGTTTTTTTATCTGGCGTGTGAATACGCGTAAATACTAGCCAACAACTTGGCGCATACAACATGACATTTTTCATTAACCAATTCTTTTCCACTGTACGATTTTTATTCTTAAAATCTAGAAAAAGTTGGTTTGAACAAGTATGAGCTTATGCTACATCTACACAAAAAATTAAGATCACTTTTACTCCACCAGTTCAAACAACATTAAATCAATACAAACCTTAGCTTGAGTAAATAGATGTTCATAAATTCAAGTGACATAATAAGGTTTTGGCCTGATAAACCCCAATTACTTGTTGACTTGTTTCATAAATTCATGAATATTTGTATGCATAGCTGATGTAATTTGGATGTATAAATATTAAGAAACTGGACGCATCCGGTTACTCATTGCGATTTTTTAACTTTTAAACATTGCAGTTTCACAGCTACAACTAACCATGAATGTGAAAATGCACAAGAAGGTTATCAATCAGCATCGCTTAGCATTTACCCTTCAAGGCGTTTGGAAAATTGCAGATTTTTTAGTTGAAGTACTCATAACTTTACTTGTTTTCCTGTATCATTTGATTGAATGAAAATTTTAAAATCTAATGTTTAACATACCGACAAAAATACTATAAAAATGTTTCTCGGAAGTTGAATAATTCGAATTTCCAACCATGATATTATTTTTGCAAATCAATGCATAACATCTTGTGATGAAAATCATGCGATTAAAAATACTACGCATCTTTTACTTTTTCTGAACTACCGCCTCGTGTTTGTCAATTTTGTCGGTGATGATGTGCCCAAAAAATGAAGAGAAAAAAGGTCACAAGACAAGGCTAACTGGGAGGGGGAAGATGAGGAATGAAGTAAGCGTTTTTAATTTACACGTTCCAAAAATCACGTAGAAAATCGAGTATATGTGTATCCGTACGTCAACTATTTCTCTGGACATGGCTGGATTTGATAATCCAGCCATAATTAAACTTTGATTACACACAGACATCTGCTTAGCTAGTACCTAATATTCGTAGTAATTTCTGATTCATTCAACTTTTGGATTTTGACTGTACTTGTTATTCCTTTTTTCAATAGGAGCTAACGAACTACTGAATAGTTGACTGGATAAGGACAAAGACAATCCAAGAGTTAAGTTTTTTGACATACTATGTCTAGCTTGCGTACACAAGCGCAACTTCACTACGTATTTTCTTATCATCCGGTTCGTGGTACATTTTACTTGCATCATCATCATCGCGATCACATCATCATATTCGTAAAAAATAAATCTCGCGTCATGTTCCGCTGCTGTTTGGATAAATAAACGTGCCACAAGCAAGATCAACAAGTTTTGTTTCAAGATGAATTCATACTCCAGCATAAAAAAGCTCATATAAAAAGGAAATGAATGAAGGTCCTCGTCAATTATCGCTTTGACTGACTCGGGATTGCACACTCATCATCATCCAACATAATAAGTGATCATCATCTTAAGTGACCAGAATATTTTATTTCATAAATACTTAAGTGGATCATTATCATATTATATATGGTTATTCCTTAACCTACTAAAAATCCTACAAAAGGTCAAGTGAAGTTGCACTTTTAAAACCGTTTGACACAATGTGGAGGTCAAGTTATACTGTAGTTTGTGCAAAATTGTGCACACTTTTCCTTCTCGTGCTACTTGCCAAGTCTGTCACGAAGGCTTCTGTGATCCCCGTGCTATCTGATATTGAGCCTAAGCACGCTGCTCCAGGTCAAGATCAGCATTATCATTACACTAATCAGTTATCGTCGGAGATGCAGATGGAGTCGCTACCAAACTCCTTTGCACTCATTTCTCCGGAAGCATTATTTACCAGTTTTGAAAATGGGACGTCGCTTTTCCCAGGAAGTATGCAGAAAAGGTTTCACAGGGTGAAGCGGTACACATGCAAAGGCAAGGAAAGACCGGTAAGCTAAGTTTTAATGCGTTGAATGTTTTTTATTGAATCAAGTGTCTTCATTTGCTCATTTCACCCCAATTACTGTTTTTGCAGGATAAAGAAGAAGTATTGGTGTATGAAAATCTGAATCTGCCCAACAGATGCTGGGAGGATTGTGACTGCATGCCTGGGCGATACTGTACACGACACAGTTGGTGTCACGACCTTCCTAGGCCAACCCATCCAACCAGTGGGAAGTTGTGATTTTAAAACACTGTCATTTTGTATTAAGCAATGTTGTTGATACATTAATGAAGCACCTACTTCAAGAATCTTAAGTTCGTTAAATTCTACTTAAGCCATTTATTCTCATACCGTCGTTTATATTGTTAGTTACGAAATCACAGGGAAAACGACAAAAAATGTATGCATTAGTTTTGTATTTTGCTTTCATTGTTTTGGATCTCAATAAAAATGTTTATGGTTTAAAAAATACTTTTCTATTTATTAACTGCAAGTGACGATAATGACTATGTTTTAAGTATAATTATATTACGAAACAGGTTAAGTTTTTAGAGAGTTTTATATTTTTGAGGGTTGTTTTTGAATAGTTAAAAAGTTGGTATGCACAAGTACTCTAATTATGTGAGTGTAACATTATTGACAGATCAGCGATTAGTGCTGTTTGTATTACAAATTATATTGTCAAAAGTACGACTTATGCAACATATTATGTTGAATTTAATACAGAAAATAAAGTGTATACAATTATTTCTATTTTGCAACCAAATCGCTAACTGGATGTGCTGAAAGAACTCATTAAAATATTAAGGACAAAATATCAAATGATTGATCTCTAATGAACTTTTTTGGCTTTTAGCCGGTTATTATGGTGTATCTTATTTAGGTCTCGATGTTACGTGCAGTCTATAAATTTATAACACAATTTCATTATATTTTTATTCCCCTGTGTATAATCAATTTAGTAGCTTCCTTCATCTTAATTTCATTCAAGACGTTTTTTCCTGGTTAAAGACTCTTTTTGCGGCTACCATTCAATTTCAATCAAAAGTAACAGCAACTGCTGTCAATCAATTGCCTGCTAAACTGCAAGTTCTATTTTATGAAATCAAAACCGGCGACATTGGTTTTGTCATTTCCTTCTTTATCAGTGACTAACAACTAAGCTGAAAATCGACTGGTGTATGGGAAAATTCATTTTTAATAAAATGTTCCTATTGAGTCCTTTCAGTCGTCATTTCCTATTTGACCTTCTAGACAACTGAACCATTTTTCAACCTTTTTATACTTACTTTAGTGTTTATAAGTTTGAAACCACAACCATGAAAAACTTTTGTTTTCTCATTTTCCGATGCCTGCTAATTTTAATTTCAATATCCCAAAGCGGTCAGTCATATCGCTATGAAGAACCTTACAAGAAACGGGATTTTGATTTGCAGCAAATTGACAGAATTGGTTCAGCTGAAAATGGAGATGGAGCTATTTGGAGAAAGCTTTGGAACGTAGCTTCTCAGTCAGACGAAGACATGTCGGAGGAGTCTCAGGTAAATTATTTTTGGCAAAAGTCTCTCTGTACAAAATGCAGACATTTGTAAATTACCGTCGTGTTTACTGAAAATTGAAAAAAATTGGAATTTGTAGCGCCAAACCAGATCTCGTTGCTTCAGCCACAGGCAGTGTGAAAGATACCAGCATTGTTCCCTTCACGGATACTGTACCGCAAACTGCAAAAGACGCCGAAGAGATATTAACAACGAAAATGTTTTAGAAGTGGATGAAGATGAATACGAGAGAAATAGCCGGAGCTGTCGTTCAGTAAGATTATAAACTAAATAGTACAAATTACAAAATCTTTAATTTGTCAAATTATTAATCAAGCAACTAATTGTTTGCTCAATTGCAGATCAGAGAGATGCGTAGTGGATTGTGTTATGATAGCAGGCATTGCGGCTGCAATAGAATATGCAATACTTGCTCTCACCGATGTGAATATCGTGATAATCGAAAGCATTAATAAGCTTTTTGTTTATTTAAGCCTGTGCCATATTATATTACTCATTTTTTATTGCAAATAAAACCATATTATTTGATACTCATAATAAACTTTTCTGTTTCTTATTTGAACATTTGATCATGCTGAGTACAGCAGTAGTTTTCTTTATGGAATTTTATAATTGCCTATGATCAACCGGATGCTCTTCCGCAAATGAGGAAAATTTATATTCGTAAATTATTTTTTGGTGAAATTAGCAAAAATAATAAAAATAGCTATTACATAATATATGTTAATAACATCCATAAATACATGGTGAACTTGGTTCATTGGACTTTATTCCTTTTCCCAAACATTGACAAAGAGGACTAACCTTAAGTGAACTTTGTTTGTGCGACGGCGCGTGTGAACAATGAGACTTGCTATTTGTTTAATATTTTCTATTATAGTTATTACTGTTTTCGCTGATTACCCCAACTCTGACGAAACATACGACGATGAAAATGGAGTCTATCAAGATGTTGCACAGGACGAGCAAAATGATGATAACGAACTATTGCAAGATGACTCGCCGTTAGAATTTGAGGACTACCGTGATGCCCGTGGGCTATTTAAGAAAAAGAAGGTATAGTAATACACACTAGCAATAAACGTAGTAATACCATTTTATTTGGTTTCATTTCATATGTTACGTTTTTTTTTGTATTCTTATGATACATTTTTTAGAGGAAGAAGAAAATCAAGTTTGGAGGCAGCGATGACGATGATGATGACGACGACGAAGTCAAGTGCAATTCTAATAGCGACTGTCGCTTCTATAAGTATTGTAGTAATGACAAAATATGTGTCAACCGCATTGGGTGAAAATAACCGAAAAGTGACCGGACTTCATACTCTATTACATTTATCACGTAAATATGCTTTGTAACAACATTTGACTTGCTTTGTTTGTCATTAGCTCTACTTATTTCAGCAACTTTATCCCTCCCAACCATGTGATCTACTGTGCCAAGAATGTGTCTTCGGACAATTTCTTGTACAATAGGGCAATAAAGTAAAGCATATTTTCAGTAACATCTTCGCCAATTTCTTTCATTTTAAAATTCAAAGCGTGCCATATATCATACAACCACACACTCTTGCTTTATTACTATACACTTTTTCCACTTGAGAATTCCTTAAGGCCTTTTCATTTTTGATGAAAGCAAAAGCCCACCATAACTATTCAGGGCAGCATACTTTTCTACTAAACTTTTACGAAACAGGATTACTCTTGATATGTTGTGACTTCAACTTCATAATGAATTCAAAGTTGCCTCAAAACAACAACCGCGACAACAACAGCAAACTTTTATTAAAGCTTGTATAATCGCCACACAAACTTTCACTGTAAAAATGTGTAGACCGTGGTAAACATTAATATAATCAGTAATCATATGTAATCTATACATGGTGCTTTTTATCAAAAAACCAAACATTTTTGTTACATATGCGCATATTTTTTGCATCAAATTGTAAAGCGCGTAGCCCACAGCCAAATAAACAACTTTTTATTTCATATTTCTTAAAAAAGAAAAGCGCATATAAACATGCAAAGTTCTATTTTTTATCCAGAAAGATTATTCTGCTCATATCCCATTGCCCCATCTTTTCATTTCGGTAAAGAAAGTTTTTTTGGCTTGCTATCCTAAGCCCACACACATTGAAATCTTTTTCAGTTAGTTAATACCATTTTTTGCAACGCATGACCACGCATAAAAAATCTGATTTTTTTCTCCTTTACTTCATTTCATACTAGTTTACTTGCCTCATAGTTTCTTTTTACGGAGCAAGCGGAGGAGGAAGCAAAGTGAGTAAAAAATAATAATCTCGTTGGGTGGTAGTGTAGTGGTAGCCCACCACCAAAAGCTCAAGGTTCAAGATGAAAATCAACAACGTTGCTCTGCTTCAAGCGCTCTCTGTTCCGTTCCATTCCTGGCCGGGCATCTTATGAGTTTTCGTCTTGGGAAAAGAAAAAGTGGCTGGTTTATTTACAAAGTGGTATGAAAATGAAAAGTATGAATACAGATTGCTCGCTTTGGCTATACGATATTTTTGCACAAGGCACAATAAAAGCTGAGTAGGTACACAGAAACCACTTTCTCCTTAGAAGCCCACCAAGAAAACGCACAATGTACAAGTTTTTTTTCTCTACTCTGAGCTGGAGTACACTTGATATGAGCTTAATATGAAAGTACATTCAGAAGGAAGAAAATGGGAATGTAAAAAAGTAAATGGTTTTAGTACACAATGTGACATGACAAGAAACAATGTTTTTTGCTTTCTGTGTATTTTTTGCCACTACCAAAAAAACAACTCCGTTGTTGGTCCTTGTTGTTGAGTAAGTAGAAATGTAAATTTTGGCTGGTGTAATTAAAACTTTTGTAAATTATTATTATTACCTTTTACCACCACCAGCCAAAGCAGTGAAGAAAGTAAGCAAAATGGTAGTTTTGGTGTGTTGTTTAGGTGTTCAAGAGCTTTCAGCGTTTTTCCGCAGGTAAAACTTTTCATTTTTTTGCAATAACTGTTTGCTCGTGGTGAGCAAAAAGCAAGTTCGTGGAAATGAAAATGGGCTGTTTTACATTTTACCGTTTTTGTTTGAAAAAATCTATTGTGAAAAACGCCATATTGTTGCAATTTTTTGGTACATGCTCATAGGCAAGAAGACTATGATGATGACATGTTGTGAAAGGGAGAATGAAGGAAAAAACGCCTTCCTCTTTTGTTTTACCCTCCTATTCAGTTCTTTCACTTTTTCTTGTTAGGCATGCCATCATGCAATATGTTAAAATGGCAAACGAGAAAGTTTTCGTGGCCAAACAGAAGAAAGCTTGAAACTTTTAAGCGCATACTTATTTGAATATGAAATTGTGCCAACGGGAGGTAGAAAACGGAGTCATGAAGTTATGGACTGGAATGCTTGGCAGGGATTTTGTTCGAAAATCAGGTATGCATGCTGCATATTATAACTTGCAGTTGTAATCACGATAATTGTGGAGGGAAAATAGTGTTTATTGCCTGAAGACATATTGTAGCGCAGTTTCATACGAATTTGTTCATGCAACTGGAAAATAATTTAGATTTTTAGCAATGTGATTATTACGTTGCGGTTGCAAATGATGTTTCAGATTATAAGTTGAGTTGTTTTGTTGCTGAAAATAGCAAAGCTTATTGCTACACTGGACATTCATTCCCATGAAAAGCTACATTAAATAAAATGTAACCGCACACACCACAATTCAAGTATGGCTTATATTAAGCCAACAACATTTTGCCATTTCTTGATTAAGAATCAACCACAACAATATCCGTTTTTTGTTCTACTTTAATGCAAAAATGTACATCGTGTTATAATATATTTAATTTAAAGTAAAACTGTTGATGAAAACGGGTATTTGTAAAAAATACTTTCGAAACATTTGTAAAGCAATTAGAAATCAGAGTAAATCAAGTTTTGTTGAACTTATCCAATACCATGAAATTGCATCCTGCAACCGTTATCATTCTTTCAGCAATTTTAATTCTTTCAACATGTTTGAAAGCAAGTACGGGGGAGCATTACAACTCCAAGCGAATAGCTCGGCAGATTATTCACCAGCCTTTTTATCTTGACGATCCTCCCTTGCCATCAGCAGAAGAATATGATCAACCAGACGATGAATCTGGTATCTTTAGAGAAATTCCTTCATATCAAGTAAGCATATATCATTAACGTACATTAACGTTTAGTAGAAATATGGATCAAATTCTGTTTTAGAACAAATTACTATTTTGTTTTAATAGCCAAAGACAAGCAATAGCAATGTAGGCCAGGCATGTACTAAGGACTCCGAATGCAAATCCTCAGGAAGACGCTGTATCCTTCAAAGATGCCTCTGTTGGGGAAGTGCAGACTGTGTTAACGTTAAGTAAAATCTTAATTATATGGCCTAACATATTAATAAGAAACAAGTCTTAAGTTTCAACATTTTCCCAGAAATAAATCAATACTGAAAACATGAATAATGAGTTCTCCAACACGTGTTCATTACATCGTTTAAAATGAGATTGACTGCGACCACAACCACCATCATCCTTATCATGCTTCTCCCATTATGATTAGGACCACCATACTCAGCAACCTTTTCTCCTTTTTCTAATTCTATTTTTTGCCTTCCTGCTGCTATTTCTTCTTTACAGTTCCGGGCACCACCAGTAGCATACCTTGCCATAATTATATCTAATCTTTTGCATGTGTTGCATTCAAATTTACAACAACAACCGTGTGCTTTCCTACAACAACTGCAGAACACACATACCAGCACTGGCCACTAACTCCTATTATTAATAATATAATACCCATTTTCTCCGCACTTTTCTCCTTCAAACCATTTGCAATAATCCTTCAAGCCCATAGGCCCAAGAGAAAAACCCGAAAACGTGGAATGATTTATTGCCCTCGCTCACCGTGTTTATCGCCTGTCAGAACCTCTCACAAGGTTTCACTTTCGTTCATCTCTTTTTCCAAAACAAACCATTCTGTCCGTTAGTATTTTGCATGCACATTCACAATGAATACCTTTTGCACGTGAAAGCTTCACCAGTCTCCAGAATAAAAACGGTTTTTACTTTTCTTTCGCATGCACATTTCTCATCCCACACTTTTCCCTGTGATTTTCCTCCGGACCACCACCATCATCATTATCATCAGCACACTACTGAGTCAGAGCTGAAAAACCAAAACCGGATTTTGTTCTACACTTTTTCCTCTCTGTTTTATATATTTCACGAAACAAAAAGTTGGACTTTGTCTGCTTGACATGCCTTGCATACTGCTACTATATCATCCTTTCTAAATACAAATAGCAGCTGCGGCTACTGCTGCGTGTTGTAGTGCCAACAAAAATTGCAGCTTTCACCGACACACCACCACCATCACAAACAGTAGTAGCAGCATTGAAAATAACTTGGATGAATATGATCATCATCATCATTGTTACACTTATTCACATGAAAATAATATCTAGGAAAAATGGAGAAATGAATACACTGCTAAAAAGTCCATCCTTCGTGATGATGGGCGTTCATGTCGAAAATCATTGGGCTCGTTTGTTTCACTCTTCTTTTACTCCGTTTCTTGCCCGTGTGGTTTTAATAACAAGGGAAGGTGTAGCCCTCCTCTCTCTTTTCTCTACTTTTAATTCTTTAGAGTTTACGTGTGTTTTAGTATACTGCACTTTGGTAAAACATGGAAAATAATTTGTTACGTGTGGTTGAATGTAGAATCACGAAAATGTGGAAAAATGAAAGAAAACAGCTAAAATGTTCAAATAGCATAGAAAAGCAATTCAATGAATAAATAAGGAACTTGTTTTTTGGAAATTAAGTTTGCATGCAGTTTTTTCCAGTGGGGAAATGAAATTTATAAACATTACAAAACAGCATAAAAAAAGTTTTGAGTAAACACAAGCCAAAAAAACAGGACACATTAGAGATTCTGAAGCGGCTTGGTATGAACCATGCATAGAAAAAGTTTGCTGGGTAGTTGTGTCGTCGTTGTTGTCAGTGTCTCATTCGGTTTCCGTTTGTTGAGC
Source organism: Entomobrya proxima (assembly GCA_029691765.1). NCBI lineage: Eukaryota > Metazoa > Arthropoda > Collembola > Entomobryomorpha > Entomobryidae > Entomobrya > Entomobrya proxima. Next base: position 19,417,032 of record CM056171.1, read on the forward strand.
ATTTTCTACATTCTTTTTGCAATTTAGGATTTCCAACCCAGTGGAAAAAGTTTTTTTTACTGGGAAGTTAGTGCGTTAGCGTAATGATATGCATACAGTAACCGTAATGTAGCATGCTGGTGTGCTACTGTCACGCAGAAAATTGCAATGCATCTAGAAAGAGATCCGAGAAAAAACCTACTTTCATTTTGTATCTTTGCCAGAATTTTTGGCTCTGGATAAAGTAGTAGAAAAAATAGGTTTGCGACATTAAACGGGAAATCATTACGACTAGTAGTTGCGTATTTTTTGTATAAAAAACCAGAACATGGAAAAAATCCGGTTTTGCCAACGGCGCTTCGCAGTATTTATGTGTGGAAGTAATGTAAACTTATGAATCGATATCGTTATTTTTGTACAATGTAATTTACCAAGCCTCTCATTTCGCAACTGAAACATCTTTCCCCGAAAGCAAAAAAACTTCTACTTTCTGTACATTTAAATAATTATTAGTGTGCTTATTTATTTACTTTTAACTTGTAATATTCATTCCAAAAGATGAATGGCGATCATAGTAATGATAATATGGCTTCGCATATGATACGCAATGAAAATTCTAGATATTTTTTACCAAAATGCGAATGAAAACTATACTTGTAAGATGTTACAGTAGTACACAGGATCGTGTTTTAAAAGTCTATTTCTAATTAATGATTCACTCACTACAAAACTTAAAATGTTGCTAATGAAAATTAAAGTAAGGAGATCGGAAAAACCTACTTGCATGCTAAATCGACTTTAATGTTCAAGAATTCTTAATCGGCTTCAATCTTCATTTGACTTTTCAAACAATTTGAGTCGAATCTATTATAAGCAAGCAGAGTCAAGAAGGCATATTGCCCTTCATGCATGCAGGTGTCACCATCCCCAAAGGTCACCATGGTCTCACCCCCGGTCAACTTGGCGTTCGTTCGCCTTCATCCTCCATTCTACCAACTGTAATTTATAACGCATAAATTTTCACCACCATTTCCACATTCATAGTTTCTGTCGACTTTCATTCAAAATTGCCAGTTGCTTTATAGCAATATGCTGTTTTACCCATGATACACTAATTGGACCTACTTTGCAAAATTTCCAGTAACTTTTCACACCTTTCATATTCAAAATTAAACACATTATAACTTTGTTTCACCAACGGTAAAGTAAAGAATGGCTGATGCGGACCCCTGCACATCGGGTTCCTCTGATGGAGCTGCTTCAAATCCAGCGGCAGTAGTGCCGAGGGCAGAAGACTGCGCTGCTGTGGTAGAGGCTCCACCGTCAAGACCGGCTACAGCACCTGCTAACATCACTGTTAATGTTCAGGGAACTATTCAAATTGTGCCTTCTGGCACTCCCCCACCAGCAGTCGGAAACACTAATAATAATATAGCACCTGTCGCACTGTACGGTACGCAGCAGCGGGGTGACTGGTCCCAGGATATGGGTGCCCATCAGTTTTTGTCAAGTACCCCCGTACAAAATCGCAGACTTGGTGCCGGTGTTGCTCGTCCAAATATTGATCTCAATGGAACATTTGACGCTGGAGCTCAAAATCCAAACGGAACTTATGACGCATGCGGGAATCCTAACGCGACATTTGATGCTGGCGCCCCAAACCCAAACGCAACATTCGATGCTTGTGGAAACCCAAACGCGACTTATAATGCTAGCGCTCAGAACCCTAACGCCACATTTAACGCTAGCGCCCAGAACCCTAACGCGACATATAATGCTAGCGGTCAGAATGCTAATGGGACATTCGATGCTGCTTGTGGAAACCCTAACGCAGGACAGAACAATGCAGGGCAAGCGGCCGCAGCACCAGTTAATTTCATTGCCACGGGTCCTAATCTAAATGAGATGCCTCCAGTAATGCATAATGGGGCGCCTATTAGTCCAATACCACATGCCACTATGGCCCCAAACGTCTACTTCCGACCAGGATTCTTTATGGATAGCCCTACCGCTGGTAAACATGGCGCTCATCATGCACGTTTTGATGCTAACAACTACCCCATCCCTAATCATTCCGTTTCTGCAATATCCGGAAGAGGGATCGGTGGTGCTTTCATTCCCCGATTTCATTCCTCCTTTTCATCCAATGCCCCAGGCAGCATTGATATGAATGAAACCTTTGCTTCAATACCAGAAGAACCTTTGGATTCGTTTGAAACATGCGGTTCTGGATCGCCAGCCGCGCGGACTGCGGCATCACCTCCTCCAAATCCACCTCCAACAACTGCAACTCCACCTAACTCGCCATGTTCACCCAATGTCGGTTTAGGACCTTCATCTCCACCGAACCCATCAGGAGCTGGATACCGCACCTTCGACCCGATTCCAAATCTCAGCCTACCATGTTCCGGTCCACCAAGAAATCTTCATGCTAACATGGTGGAATCATTTGATTCACAAGGAAGGGTGACACCAAGGTGGGTTCAGAATTCTACACCGCATCCAAACGCTCTAGGTAATGCTTTCAGAGCCTTCGATACACCTGGCTTGAACCAACCGTACGATCCCAACCAGTCAGTTGTGCTAGCAAGTGGAGGTGCAAGGAGCCAGCCAATGGGAGCAATTCCATTCAATCTTAATGAAACAAACGTATCGTCATGTTCAGCTCAGAGTTCGGGCTATTATGCCGACCAATCGGCATCTTTTGCATCTTCTAGAGGTCAGGCACAAGCTAATCTAAGTAACCCCATCTCTGACGAGAGCACGCCATGCGCATCTCCAGGTCAGGCTCAAGGTAGTTTCGAATCCAGCATCTTTGGTGGGGGTCCAGCACAAGCATCTTTTGGATCTCCTGGTAGCATCTTTGATGGGGCTCAACCAGTACAGATGGCATCTCCAGGCGGACAGGCCCAAGGGACTTTGAATGCATCCAGCATCTTTGGTGGGGGTCCAGCACAAGCATCTTTTGGATCTCCTGGCAGCATCTTCGATGGGGCTCAACCCGTACCTATGGGATCTCCAGGTCAGGGGCAAGTGAATTTCAATGATAGCATTCCATTCGGAGCACCTTTGCAAACTTCTGGAGGTCAGGGACAAGAGATCTTTGGTGGTCAAGCACAAGCATCTTTTGGATCTCCAGGCGGACAGGCCCAAGGGAATTTAAATGCATCCAGCATCTTTGGCGGGGGTCCAGCACAAGCATCTTTTGGATCTGCTACTGGTCAGGGACAAGCAAACTTTAACGATAACCCCTTCGGATCACCTATGCAAGCTTCTGGAGGTCAGGCGCAAGGAAATGACAGTATGTTTGGCGGTCAAGCACAAGCATCTTTTGGGGCAGGATCTTTTAGAGGCCAAGAGAGCTTTAACGGTCAGATAGAAGAGAATTTCAACGGTTCGATAGACGGCAGCTTCCAAGCGGCAGAAAATATCATTCCAGAAGAAAGATCTGGGGTATCTTCCGGAGGATCTATGAATTCATCAGCAGGTCAGAGGGAAGCAGTGGATTGGGAATCCGCCGTAAACGCCGCACAAGATGGGACTGGTTCAGTTCCTTGGGAGTTTCAACCAAGCTTGAATGAAGTGTTGGACAGGCTTGGATTGCATAGCCCTTTGAATTGGAACACCCAACACAATACTCCTCCTCGACCAGACGCGAGACCTCCTATGACTCCTGTAATGCCACCCATACGCATGCAGGACTCAATTCCACGTCGCAGCCCAGTGGTTTTCGGTCCACCAAGACATATTAACGCTGCCACGATATTTTCGCCTCCTGATTCACAAGGAAGACCGGTGAGCCCAACGTGGTGTCACAATTCTACACCTCAGTCAAATGCTCGTAGTGAAGCTTTCCGAGCCTTCGATTTCGCTAGCCTCAATTCACCTGTGCGACAACTTATTCCATCGCCCCCGCCAATGCCACCCACTCCTCCTGGTTGGAGGGGACCACGAACTCCTCCCCCGCCAATGGGAGGAGCCATGCTTGCCAGAAATGTGACAAACTCTCCAGTTTCTTTTGGTTCGCCTCAGGGCAGTTTACTGAGCAATAGGTCACAATGTAAGTATTCGTTGTTGACCGTTCAAAGCATTAATGTGTACTACTATCAACCAACTTTATATTCCAAATCGTATTCCAGCACGTCTCGCAAACTCGCCATACGCTCCAATGCCAGTAGCTCTAGGTCCTTATAATGAATTGGGCATTCGACGACTACAACCCGCTGGCAGTGCACCCGCACCTCTAGGTCCTTATAATGAATTGGGCATTCGAAGACTACAACCCGCTGGCAGCGCACCCGCACCTCTTGGAAACGTTCGAGCAAACCTTAACTTTACATTTGCATCCACACCTCCAGGTTCACCAGTAGCAATGGTCACACCAATGCCAGGCTCGGCATGTAGTCGGGCTTCCAGTCGTTCACCCGCAGCCGCACCCGCATTAATGAACACCTCAAATAACATGAACACTAGTCCAATGTCAAAGATTGGCTTTGGTAAACGCATCAAATGATAACCGCCTGCTTAGAACTATGATAATTTTGATGGTAATTGAATTCGTAAATATCTAGTGTCAAGTCCAATGCGTAACGTGTTCAGTACACCAGTTCGCGGTGGCATTGCTGGACAACCCTTGTCACAAGCAAGACCACAAATGATAACACCGGGAGCAGCACCTCAAATGGTGACTCCGGGATCTCGACGAATGCCAATGTCATGTCCTCGACGTATGCCCACTGGGCCTGGTAGTCGACCTGTGCAAGCAGTTGCACCCATGCGACGAATGATGTCAACAGGTTCTGTATCACCTCGAAGTATGCTTGGAAGTCCTAGATTGTCGCCTGGACTATTGCCAACAAAGGCTGCTTGCCCTATGCCACGAAGACTGGTGCAACCCGTTTCACCTCTAACGAGATCAACACCGCCAGCGGGTTCTCCTAGAGTGATGCCGTCACCATCCCCACGCGGGATATTCGAGCAGTCTCCTCCGAACTTTAACGATAGTGTAATATCACCTCAGGGACTTTTTGAGCAATCCCCTCCGAATTTTAACGATAGCATGTCCCCACGTGGGATTTTAGAGCAATCTCCTCCGAATTTTAACGATAGCATGTCCCCACGTGGGATTTTAGAGCAATCCCCTCCGAACTTTAACGATAGCATGTCCCCACGTGGAATTTTAGAGCAATCCCCTCCTATTTTGAACAGTAGTATAGGGTCTAGTCCTGGACAAAGAATGTCACCAGTGGCTGGTCCAAGTCAAGCGCTTTCTCCTTATGCAAGAGGGATTTCAGAGCAAACTCCTCCCAACCTTAATGAAAGTACAGCTTCAAGTGGTAGCACCGCTTCTAGGGATTCAGCATTGGACCAACTGGCTAGAGATGCCTGGGACTTTTATAATAACGTGTCAGACTGGTCTAATTATTCACTGGGACTGCATGATCATGAAAGTACGTAATATTTTGAAACAATCAAATTCCTGGAAAACTATGTACATTTAATTCACGTAATTTTGCATCCAGCACCGGAGAGACCTCGACCACCAATTCGAGAAATTCAATACAATTCGTTTGAAAATGCTCTGGCTCTAACACCACGTAATTTTCCACCACCCATGCCCCTACCCACGCCTCCACCCCCGGGACCACAATATCAAGAATGGAATTCATTCCAGGAGCAGTTGGTTCGTGAAAGTAAGTCGAACTTTAAACCAAATTGAAAAACCAGTGGTTCATTATTCATTACAAGAAATTATTTTTAAAATAACTTATTTCATTGTACGAATTAGACATGGAGCCTCCAGAGGGTGTAGACCCGGAACAATGGTATGCTCAGTTTGCTCCGAATCGGGTTACATTACAAAGATTCGGCGGTACAGGCGACGGTAGTCCAGCCAATCGCGGACCAGGCGACCCAACGTGTAGACGTTAATTTATGAAAATCAGTGCAATAAATAATTGGTCGAATAATAGAAGGATTTGTTATAAAAACCGTACAAAAATCCGCCAATATAAAACCGGTGTTGTCAAACTACTTTGCTTTTGTGTGAACCAGGTAAAATAAAATGAAAATTTGAGGAAACCCATAACTTGTTAAGTTAATATGAATTCATTGGACAAACACCAAAAACCTTTTTAAGTTTATCTTGTTTACAAATTCTTCCAAAGAAAGTGCCTACAAAACGTTCTGCAACTTTCTTTCTCTTTCCGACTGTTTATTTCTCGCAATTTCTTCCTACTATCAAGGTAAATGGTCTTTATAGACCAATATAGATCATCATCATAATAACCATACGCAAACTTTTAAAAGTACATACAAGCATCATCCCATCATCATTTTAAGTAGTGTTCAAAAGTCATCCTGACAAACACGCCATCAGTCATTCCTTAATTGCTGATCCGTCAACTTCAAAACTCTGTCTGAAAATGTTCATCTTGAAAACTTTTCACTTTTACCTTGCCTCCCCATCATCCACCCTCTACAAAACTATTCCACACGCACAGACACACACGCGACTACTAACAACTAAAGTATAATCCAAAAACAACCATCCTATAAGTAGTTTAGAAGAAGCCGAGGACAGACACAAAGTAAATACCTATTCACTACACAACCATTTACCAGTTTTGTGCTCTGCTAACTGGTTTGCTGTTCAAAATTGATCGATCTTCCGTTTTTCTTTTGCTAGTTTGCATACTTTCTCAACTTTCTTAGAGTAGTCAGAGTTGTTAGTGTTGCCGGTTGTCAAGTTTTCTCGCTTCCTACTACTCCTTCCTCGCCTCTCTTTTCCAAAATATGTATTCTGTTTGACTTTGACGGATAATCCATCTCCCAGTCAAAAATCCTAAATTCCGTTTAGCAACAGCACGCCACTCTTTGTGGCAGGAAAATGAAAATCTTGTCAATAATCCATTTAACCTTCCCTCTACTACAGCTTTTATGCTCCTACTGAATATTATTTGTCCAAAGAATCAGATTTTCAGTTTAGCATGCCAATGCAATATGCTGATGATGATGATTACTTGAGTTGACTTTGGTGCATGATGCATTGCAGCAGGATAATAATATGATTATCTCTTCTTGTAGCATGTAAACCCATTAAAAGGAAACATACGCCCCTTTTCACGCCCAAAATAATCCGAATAAAAGAGCAAGATTTTGCCAACAAGATAGATGATCAAGGTTGATGGTGGTGACTGTTGCACATTGTGCAATATCCGGTGCACTAAATAGCACACAAACTCTAATTTCATTTTGTCTGCAGATGCTACACGGACAAAGTCATGGTGGTAACATCCGCAGCAGCAGCGTTTTCCTCGTTTTTCTTCTTCTTTTTGTGACTTTGCATGACTGAACAAATTTTCTTTGCCCGGGTATTCATATGTCTTTTCAGAGAAACCAAAAATAAATCAATGAAAGCCGGGAAAGGATGCAGTTGCACCAGACGTTTTCCATATTATTCATCATGATCGTCTCCATCTTCTTCAAATAAAATTTTCCTTTATGCTTACTACTACTACTATACACGCAGAACAATATGTTGGATTATAAAAAGGATACTTCTTGACTTCATGGTTTTGTTCATGAACTTGGTACTATTCTCTTCTAAACCGAGGATGATTTTACGGTTCACTTGTTTTCTCACTGTGCAGTTCAACCAGTGCATATTATTTTGGGACTTACACATGAATTATTATCAAGATTAATAGTTCTTTGACAATGTGCGTACTTGCACAAAAAAGTTACAATGATGAAACGTGTGAGAGTATGAACACTAGTACTAAAACAAAAGTTTCCAACTTGAGGGGATTATTCTTGAGGGAAACAAACGATGGGGAGAAAAGCAAGTACAAGTACGTGCTGCTTGATCTTCTTCATACTTTTCACTTTAATAATATATTTACCAAGTGCAAGTACTTTCCCTTTCTGTATATTATTATTAAATTGAAAAAGGTAAAGTGGATCTCACACCAAAGAACACTGCTGGGCTGAGTGAGTATGTTTAAGTGTGGGCACCATGATGTGAGGTTGTAATGTAATTTTAAGCAGAAAACTTTATGCATAACATAAAATCATAAAAATCATTACAAGTTCATATAAAATATGAAATGTGTATTTATTTTCATTATTTTTTAGGAAAATATATTCACTTGGTGGAAAATTATTGTGTGTGTAGTTAACAAGCACCTCTTTGAAAATATGATGGATTACTCTCCTCCCGTTGTGCCGTGATGGTAGTCAAAAGGGGTGGGACACGGCACAAGTCAAGAAATAACAGGGCGACATGACATGTTCCATATAAAATATGAAGGATGAATTGACTCACAGTCAAATAGTGCATATGGCTTGTGCTGTGTAATATGCAAACTTTTACTATTTGTTTTGAGCTTTATGAAATTGGAGATGTTGATGTAGTTTTTATGAATATTGAAGTATTATTTTTAGTGCAAAAAATTATAATAATAAGGTTTTACGACTTACTTGCAACATCCAGCGTAGCATTTTTACTGGTAACTTCGCCAAACGCGTTTTGAGCCACACACGCGTACACACCAGCATCCTGGTCTTTACGCACCTGTAAACACACAAAATATTATTTCATATAAGCAAAACCATTTTTCTGCAAAAAAAATCTGAAATAATCAGCTATGTATTCATCAAAATCAAGAAGAAGCAAGCTTGGCTATTTGTGTATTTTTTGCAGAAGTTCTTTTATCTTTTTTTATAAATAGAATGCAAGAGTTGCCTCATTTGCATACAATTCAGCAAGAGAAAAGCTATAACATGCATAAAAACTACAGAGAATAGAGAGGAAGATGTGTTGTGTGATCTGATGTATTGTCAAGTGCACCATAAAAAAGAGAAAGCGAGAGTCAAAGTCTACTTGTCTTCAACCGAGCATTAAATTTACTTTTTTAAGAGGTTCACGGAAGCTTGGCTACAGAATCTATCTATCTAGGAAATGATTACTTGTATTCACAAAAAATGGAAAAAAGGAGATTCAAGAAAAAATCTACATAAAGGCTTAATAGTAACTTGTATAGACTGGAAAATGAATGGAGAAAGTATCTTATTATGTTACTTTGCTTTATTTTATGCAATGTGACACGAGTCATGAGTGAGTGATCTTTCCTGCTGTAAAATCACACGTTCAAGTGGAGCATAATGAGGGGAAAGTCAAAAACCCGGAGAAAATCCACGGTAGAGGAAAGGATGAGTTTTAGTATTCATTTTTTGTAAAAAGTCCACATGGCTCTCTTTTGTATCTCTTGTCTTGTCTCTAAGAAGAAGGAGGCACGTACGTATAATGGAGTTTACGTGCTTGTTTTCCTATTACTGCTTTATTGCGTGTGTTTGCTAGTGTGCGTGTGCTTATGAATATTATTTATGGGTGGAGTATAAGCAAATACTAATATTATAATCCCATATTGAGCAGCAGAATGGGATTCTGGTGAAATGAGGATAACTCGACTAGGGAAAGCGGGAGAGAGAAAGAGCCCATCATCATCAGAGAAATAAAGGGATGACACTCTTTTCCTTGTGTCTCTTTCTTTTAACCAGAGTAACAAAGTTATGGGCTGGTGAAATGAGTGGAGAAAGGAGAAATGGGAATACTTGTTTTGTGTATGTACCAATGTGCGTGTGGGAGTGAAAATGGAAAGTAGAAAGCAGGAAAGCACAAGGCAAAAACTAAACCAAAAGCCACAACGGCAAATGGCACACAGAGAGCAAGGGAAAAAGTAAACAAGGAGACAGATTGGATGATGATGACATGACGCCAGAGAGTCCTAGTCCTAGGCTGCTAAAGTTTTCACTAGGAAAAAGCCACAAGAAAAGCTGAAGAGACTCATTTACTTTGAATTATATGTTTTAAAAGCAAAACGATGATTACTGGTACTCACTAGAAGGGTTACTGTGTGTGTTTATATATTATAGTAAGTTGGTATTTGCTTTGGATGATGGTCGCCGGATGGGATTGGTTTGCTTGTTGAGTTAGAGATTTAGACTGAGAAACAGGAAGTTGAAAGAAAAAGGAAGGAGTCAAAGTAAAATATGGGTTTCTTTCAAGAAAGTGGAGAGAGACGTGCAATGACAAGATCGACTGGGGTAAAATTAATTACGTCTTTTCAAATGAGAATCAGACGTTTTTAATCTAATTTTAAATACCACACCTTGGTGTCTTCATTAGAATATAATTTTCATTGATTTTGTTGTATGCATTGGTTTGGCTATGAAAATGTTTTTCTTTAATGTCACTTTTAAAAACATATTGTATTGTCTGGTATTAATGTCATAAAGGTACATACATAAGCGCAAAGGTCATATGGAGTGTTATAATTGCAATAAATATGAATGCTGCAAATCATTACGATTTTCATCATTACACGGAATACGGTCAAAACTCTAAATATCAAACGGGTTAAAATCGGTGTACCATCAAAAGATTTAGCTCATCCAGATCAACTACTGCATAGCACCGTGGTCTAGTGGTGTTCATCCATAGTATATAATCTGCAACCAACTATAGCACAATTTCTCTTTTTCCCACATCACACTTGTATTTCTTATTTTTCATTTTCCCCTACTCCCATTTTCTAGCACTACTGCATTCCATAACATATTCATACCACCTCTCTGAATAAACGTGCTTTTACCAATTTCCATCTCTCGCTCCCGCATCTCTCACTATTTTCCCTGTGCAACCTACAACATTGTTCCATTTCCAGACAGGATGTACACAATTTGGAACACACCATCAGCATCATCATGCCGAAATGATGCACCAAAAAATCCGTGTACTAACTGCACACCATTACAACTACTACAACTTCTACTACAGCTACTCCACTGCAGTTTTGCTTCATTGCTGCTGCTGCTGTTCTTTCCGCCAAGATTTATTTCCCTTAAATCTCATTAAGCATTCTGACAAGGGGAAAGGGAAAAGGAGAAAGCATCTTTTAACGGGGGAACAACGGACGACTCAAAAACGGGGAGAAAATATATTTTCTAGTGTATAGTAAAGACATTTTTGCTCTCTTCAAGATGTTCCGCAACTTCAAGATGGAAATAATCAAGGCAAATGAATGCTGAGACAATGAACGTACACCAAAATGAACACAAGAATTTTATAACAAAATCAAATGCTATATTTATTTTTAAAGATAATAGGTAAATGTAAAGTAGTCATACATACATTGGAGGAAATATTACATCGACAGGATTACTAATAATACTACTTTGTACTCTTGTCAAATTTTGATTTCCTCTTGTAGCCTTACTTCGTCGGTACTCATCGCCAAGCCCAAATTCATCTAAAATCTGCTCAATTTCATCCTTCGCACCATTCTTACTGTATGTTTTGGTAAACGAGTACCCGGTACTATTTTTGGTTTCCAGAAGACCTTTGCTCTTTCTAAACTCCAGCGCATGTTCATAATCCCTAGGCGTCATGTCGCAGTTCCAGACAATATTGCTTGTTTTCACTGTTGGATGCGCCCTCATGCAGATTTTACAGTGGATATGACCGTGTAAATACTTACAGCGATGTGGTCTATAGAATTTGTCCATGTCCGGGCACTGAGGTCTACCTAGTTCTTCATTTCTTCCCATAAGGTATTCTGGCACTTTTCCAAAATCCCCTCTAAAAATAAACTTTTGTACCAAACCAGAAGGCTCGAGCAAATGGCTTGTCCCTTTTCTATCGTCGATGTACTTTGGAATAACTTTCCTCGACGGCATTAGCATAATTGAGCGAGCGTTATCATAAATATAGTCCTTTGTATTGAAATCGTCACGCTCCGGTTTCGGTTTGGTTCGTGGACGTCGATACCCGAACGCATACCATTTCGCTGCCTCCTTTGGATCGTCCCAGTCTATGTGACCCATGGACTTGCTAAAACCTGCTGGTCTCTGATATCTCCGTTTACCAAAAGGATTTGCAAGTCGATCTACGTCTTTGTACCATTCAAAATATCTTTCACTACTCAAGGTAGGATAGAGTGGATATGATCTATAGTATTTGAAGTGTTCGGGAGTCGGATATTCTGGATACTGTCGTGGGGAGGGTAAATCACCGCGGGGTAGCCTTTCCATTGGGTCCTCTTCCTCTTCTTCACTGGTCTCTGCTTCAGGCTCGGGTTCTTCAAGAAGTTTGAGAAGGTCATCCTCATCGTCAATATGTCCTATTATGTGCCGCAGTTTTTCTATTTCGCCTTCCTTTTCAGCTTTCTTCACAACGCCAAAGGCACGAAACCAATCGGAGCCTGGAACTCTTTTATTGGGATCCGTGTCATCATTCAAGTTTACAGATGCATCCGGCGCAGATTGTGTAGCTTTAGGTTTGTAAATCCAGCCTTTATACCCTGGTGGGGGTTTCCATGTAGGAGGTGCCCAGGGTGGAACGCCTTCCTCTGCAATGTTTGCATCGATAGCAATGTCTTTTTTGCTCGGATCTTCTTCTTCTTCTTCCCCATCTGCACTCCTATGTTTTCTCCTTCTCGACTTCTTGTGGCTTCTGTCATCACTGTCACTAGTACTAGTGCCATCACTGGAAGAGCCAGAACTACTACTGCTTTCTCCACAAGTACAAGAATATCCACTACTGCTCCCTCCGGATGAATCAGAAGAACCATACGGTGGGGTAGATCCTCTTTGTCTACTCCTTTCTCCAGAGCGCCCCCTAGACCTACTCCTGTTCTGGTCATCGGCATCTGGCCTTCCTCTGCCCTTTCTATCAGTTCCTGGTTTTCCCTGATGCTTGTCACCTGGACGAAACTCTAAATCATCTCCTCCTGTGGTGAAATTGGGGGACTTTTCTAGAATTTCTGGATCCGCTCCTTCAGCCCACCCGTCAGCATACCAAGGTCGGTTTTGATCCTTGAGTTTTCCCTCTTTCTCAGCTACTTTCACTGGTGTGTCCGTGACATCGGAAATTTTGAATTGTCTGTCAGTGTGATCGCGACGCAAATGACCCCCAGGATCAACGTTGACGTCCTTTAGTTCTAAATGTTCCATCATTCCTGGAGACGCATCGTTAAGATTCGAACTAAGCATGCCATGTTTTTTGAAAGGTTTTCTTGCCAAATAGTCCACAGCAAAGTTTTTGGGTTGTCGCGGAATAAAGGGCTCAACTTCCTTTTCCGCTTCCATTTTCTTGAGTATACGTTTGTCAAGTAAAAATGCTGATTGCTCATCATCAACTTTGTGTCGGTGTGTGTTAGAAGGGGTCGGCTGCAAATCGGCCTGCGTAGTTTCTGCAGCGGAATCATCATAATCTTTCCATAGTTTTCTTGGTAAAATAAAGGCCTTTGGGGAATCATCATGTTGCAGATCCTCCGGTATTTGGTCCTCGTCAGTATATCCAAAATACTGCTTCAAAATCTCTCTTGGTGGTCCAATCACAATGTTTCGAGATTTGCCTAATATCTCTTTGTACTCTTGTTTCACATAGTTTGGATCAAAATAACTGAGAACCTCCCCCTATACCAAACCATTGAATCAGTCCCTGACCAACTTGACCAAAGTTAACACATGGAATAAATTGAGTACTAACGGTATCTCCTGTACTGCTAGCTGACGTTGGAGGTTGACTTCCCGCAAGACCCATCATTTCGTCATCTACATCGCTTTCCAGAGCGTTCCCTGCATCGGTTTGGCCAGCTTCATCCGACGACATTTCACCACTTCGTTTCAACTTTCTTTTCGATTTTTGCTGGCCACTAGTCCTAGGCCATCTACTATATTTAGAAGAAGTCGACGCCACGTTGGGACCACCAAGATCTTTCCTAGATGCACCTGGTCTTCGTTGCTAAAATTTACGCATGCAAATCTCATGTTTCTTTTTAGTGCAACTATGATTGGAGTATTGCAGTCTATTTTCGCATTCAAGAAAATATATTTAATTAACATCATTCTGTCATAATATGCATACCCTGGAAAGTTCGGAATCACTTTTAGTTTGCTTGGAGTAGACCTTTCTAACGTTCAAAATGTGATCCGCTCTAACCTTGTCGTAATAACTTTTTGTAGGTTCTGGAGCATTTAGCGTGATTCGGTACCCAGGAGCCTGTTGTATAGCTTGCTGTTGCTCAATCTAAAAAGTTTGACGAGTTAAATCAGAATATAATAGTTTGCAGGTGGATGAAGCAGTTTTAAAATATAAAGTAAAGCGCAATATCGAAAAACATTTGAGATAATGTGCTTTCTGCTCACATTTCTCTTAGACTCTTCAATTGCAAGACGAATTTGCTCTTTCCATGTCTCATCTCGATTAGTTTTTGTTGGCTTTCTGGGGTCATTGTTTTCGCCGTTGTTCGTCTCTTCCATTTTTAATGAATACCTATAACTGGCGCTACTCTACACTTTGCAATGGAAGATGCAGACAAGTGCAATTATGACTAATGAGCTAGTTGAAACCAACCAACAGCTTTGTAGCTACTTGCGCTGTATGATAATTATGCTGATGGCTACAATACAATAAGTATGAACTCGTGAAAATGGTTAATTAGTATCCAATCTACGACTCTATTTGCATCAGTAAAGAAAGCTACACTGAATGAACGATGTACATGTATCTTGTGAGCTCGTACGTAGGTGTACTTACTTTTAATTAAACCAAAAATAGGTTACATACCTACCTACCTACATACCCCTTACCTAAATTAACTTTAGGTTTAACAACTCTTTACATACTCTCTAGTTAGCCTACCTAACTAACTTTCCCTAAGGTCTTCTTACGTGTTCTAAAACAATGGTTATATGAGGATTATTGAAGCGCTCTTGTATCTTCTTGAGCAGTCGTGTGAGTCATTTTAATTTGTTTATGATTTTTGAAAAGCATGAGAAGTAGCAACATGACAACACTAGAATATTAGGATACAGGAGAAAGCAAAACTCTTGTGTTTCTTTTGCAAACATGTATTCGTGATACAACACTTTTTCACAATGTATGAAGAAAAACGGTGCTATAAGCTAAAAGTGTGAAATTAGAACCTGTATATAATTCTACAAAATATATTATGCTACTTTTATTTTCAATATTATGAATCAAACATGGTGCGTCTTTATAATGTAAAGTTTGTTACTAACTGCTTGAAAGAATATTCTTGAAAAAGACATATCTCCAAACAGACTCTAGGTTAAGATTGAAACTGGTTCTGGAGAAAGTACACTGAAGCTTGCGATAATATAAAAATGAATACTTTTGATCTGATTGCACCAGCTTTTCTGTTGTCTTTATTTCAATCGATATATTTTTTTCTACAGATTGTAGCATTCATGCCCTTGATTTTCGATAACTTTCACTATTTTCTCTAGTTTTATAGGCACGCAGGTAGAAGAATCGAATTGACTGCAATCCGGACGATAAAACGCAGACACAGCAAAAAATATCGTTAGCTTGAATCATGTAGTAGCATATGAATACGTAATGAGACAAGGATAGTTGTACGGATTGAAAATGATAACAAAATCCAGAGTCCAGTCCAGTGTGTTCTGCCTGGTCAGCAGCCTATAGCTCTAGCATTGGGAAAGTGTATGGTTTTTGATAAGACACGAGCATGTAATGTGGTTATATCGATTTATATTTTTTCTCCAGCAAAAACAGAAAGAGAAGCAGCTGAACTGCAAAAAGGAAGACGAGTAATATTGCTACTACTACACTGCATTTCCGTAAAGCCTCCGATGCATTGAACCAAAGTAAAAGTAACCAACGACCAGATTGTTGGAGAGAAAATCACGGGAAAATTCATACCAGTCGTTCCAGATAAATATGTAATAAGATAAGCAATTCAATATAGACTAGCGGCAGTGGTGGTGGAAGCCTTGCAAGCAATCAGAGGGAATAAAATTGAATCGGTGAATGGTAACTACACACTCCTACGCCTACACACATGGTCTGACCAACTCTCTTATATAAGCTTGTTGTCTCGGATAGAAGAACGGGAAAGAAAAATGAAAAGGGAGAAGAAGAAAAAAGTCCAAAAAAGAAAAAAAGGTTTTAGCCGGAGACAAGGACAAAGTAGTTGTATCACCAACACACCGGGTCTCTGTGCTGTTTGCTTGCACACATGATGCTACCCGGGGAAAGAAAGTGTGTAGACACGCTGAGAACCTAATATAATAAGCCATAGTAGAACAGTATATGGATTTTGTATATAATGCGGGTGGTTTTAAAAAGGAGGAGAAAAGGGGAATATATTTCAGCGGGTATTTTTCTATATTAAGTTAGCTCTTTTGCTGAGTGGCTAGAAAAAGAAGATGAGGAAAATGAATGGGAGAAAGTGAACAAGAAATGACCCCACACACACTAGGTATTCATGAAGAAGGTGTTCAACCTTGTAACGACTTTCTCTTTGAGAGACTACGCGCCCAGCAGCGTGTGTGTACGACTGGCTTGGTGCACAATAATAAAAACGAAAAAGAAAGAAAGAATTCTTAAGAAAAGCAGTTGGCAAAAGGGGGTGCTTTGCTAAGCAAGAAATGGAGAAGAAAGTATATTCATAAGAGTAAAATCTGAAGAAAAAGGGCAATAATCAGTGAAGAGAATATATAAGCTTTAAAATAAGAAGACATTGTAAAAGAGGAGGACAGGAGGCAGCTGTGAAAGAAAGTAAATGTAGTTTGGTGACCCCAATGTCGTATATTCTCGAAGAAGTACAGACTACAGACGACAAAATGGGCAGCAAGCTGGAAAAGTGTTGCAAAATGTAAAGGTATGAAACTACTAAATGAAAGGGGAGGAAGGGGAAGAGTAATAGGCTTTTGTGCGTTAAGAATAATTTTAAAGGAGAAAGGACGACAAAAAAGAGGAAAGCAATATAATAATACTGGTGCAGCAGCAATGCAATACTCGGAAATGCAATGAATTTGGTTACGTACCCGGAGAAAGAAGAGAGAGCCAGATGGTAATAAAAGCTTGGATGGATGTCTCTGGTCAGCGCGAAGTAGCTTGCCGTCCTTTAGCCATTGAATTGATGGAGGAGGGTCACCATCTGCTTTACAGTTAAGGGTCACTGGCTCGTGTTTGGGGACAACGGAGTCGGCAGGATGTTCTCGGATGCGTGGCGGTTGACCGGCGTCACCTGAACAAACAAAACAGATAAAACATATTGTTAGGCGTACTTTTGTAATATGTAGACGGCTATATATTTTGATTTGAACTATGCTAGCATATTATATATCGTAGATCGTTTATATACGTGTTATGACGAAATTGATACCATCATAATTCAAATTACTATATATTATTATTATTAGCATTCTCTATGCAATCTAAGAAAGGAATTTGAGCAATGTCTAATAATCAATATATTAAATTATGTTGAGCAGTAAGAAACCAAGAATGATTTTTCAAAGAACAAAATTGAAAATTTCCCCTTCCTTTTTATTCTTATATCATTTTCCAACTTAATTTTAAACAAAAGCGCATCAGCATGAAAAATGCAATATTATTATGGATTGGTTTACAGTATTAAGTCTTCCTGCTCCTTGTTGTTTTCTTTCTTGGTTGTCTGTTCAGATTACACTTTACCAACCAAAAAATTTAACAACAACAACAACACGCTTGTGCTTTGTTGTAAGTTATGAAAATTACCGGATTTCCCTATGACACGATCATCTACCGCTACATTGCATATTATCGTCATTCTCATAACCAAGTTTACTACAAGCAGTACACAGTACATGCCTGGTCGCCATTTGATAGTCTCCTGTTTCCGTCGTCGCCAGACTCTTGTGTGCGTAGTGAAAAAAACGCGTGTACACTTGAAATACTGTTCCAGACTTTGAGAATGAATGGTTGTTAAAGCTTCATTGAAAACTGCTTATCCTCTCGTTTTCTCCGCTTCCTTGAGAGGTTTTCACTGTTACGACAATGATGAGAGTTATAGTGGCTTCTTGTACTTTCGCTTTTTTGGCTGCGGTTGCCATTTTCTTGGCTGAAGCAGAGAAGCCACACTCCAGCATTTTTTGCTAGAGTGCTTGGACTTGAAAAGGCGCAAGAACAACAGAGAAACATTTCACTTTGGCAGGAAGGAAGCAAGCAATAAACGATCATTGAACGAGAGAAAGTACAGCAAGTGAAAAGCCATTTCAAGTTGAAAATAAAGTTTTCAGTTTCTTAACAAGTTTTCTGGTGGAAAAAAGGCGGAAGAGGGCCGTTAAAAACTTAAGAGATTGGATTACGTAAACAATTTCTTATTTTTGCAAAAAAAAGCGTCGGCTCGTGTGTGGTAGTGGTTTGTGTAATATGAACCAGCTTAAGGTTTTTTCAAACTGACCATGTCTGGGCGTTTGTACATTCAGGTAAACTGGTTGAATAAAAATACTTTCACCGGAAACATTTTCTCGCTGGCTTGGCCTACATTAAAAACTTCCACACGTTTTTATTCGCTTGTATCTCAGACAATCTAATCTGCATATTAAATATGCTTAAGCACCACGAACGCAACCTACACTTATTTTACTCCTGCTGTTTTTAAAATGCAAAGGACAGGAAGAAAGAAGCCGACAAAATCTTTCCCTGTTGTTTGCATGCATTTCATTCACAAGACGTGTTTACCCAAATGGAAAAAAATGCGTGTGGGGAAAGTTGGAGCAGTGTGTTGCGGATATGAAAATGCCAAAAACATGAAAAAGCCATATACCTACATTGGCAGAGACGTGCCTTTTGAACCGAATAAACACACACGCATGTAAAGTTTTTTTTATCATACCGTTTTCCTTTCGTGCATATCATTTCATAGTGGAATCAAGATTGAAAAACACGATCGAATATCGGCACGAGAGAAAGAAAATCTGATTGAGTTTGTTGAATTTGGTGTCTCCCTACTTCATGCCCGTTGGCTTATTGGAATGTTCCAAATAACCTAAAATTGTAGTTTTTTGTTTGCTGCCTCTAGGCATTTTAAATGTTTACCACACACCATGGAGGTCTTGTTGCCTCCTTTAAAAGAAAAAAATCACCGAAATCCGGATCATCTTCATTTGAAAGTAACATTTTATATTTAGTTAGACATATAGATAACCATGAAGAAGGAAATCCATCTTCACATATCGGACTGGAATGTGTCTACTCGAACTTTTATTTTGTTGCTGAACTCATTCCATTTTTTGCTTTCCTTCTTCCCCTACAAATATATTTGATTGCCAAAAAAGTACAATTTCAAGTGGGATGCGAGATGCGGGTATAAGGTATAAAGCAATGGGTTGTGTGCCATAAAATGTTTCAGAGAAAAACGTATACGCTCATGTGCTACTACTTTTTATTCCCTCCACTTTCAAGAGGCAAAAGTAACAAGAAACGAGCAAAAAAAGTTTTAAAATTTTATCTCAGTTTAAGATCTTCTTTTTAAAATGGAATGGTGCGTAGTGCGTTCTGCTAGTATAAAAAGGGCGTACAAAAAATTGCTATTGTATGTACAAAGCCAAGCCATTATACAATTTTCGGTTATGTTGCCCTAACTTTCTTGCTTTTCTAATACTTTCCCAGGCACAGCAGCAGGTTGTCGAAGATCCAAAAAAGACAATTTTCCCCACTGATTTTCTTTTCTCCTCCTGCCTTTTTCCTTTAATTCAGATAACCTTTTTTTCTGCTTCTTCTTCTGGCGGGTAAAAAGTCGAGATCGAAGAATGTTTTGGAGTAGTAGCCGAAATCGAAAAAAAATTGAAATGATATCATGGCTTTATATTACATAGTTATATATAAAGCTATCACAACTAGCTACTACACTACTGCTATTATTATTAGGCATCTATATCTAATCTGACTTTACTGTCGGCATTTTCAATCCCGTTAGATTTACTGCAATTGCATTTTTTTCAATATTTCCTTTTCTCCGCGGAGAATATCATTTTGCTCAGTCTCTTTCCTCTATTTTTTCCCAACTAACTTTGTTACTTTTCCCATTTTCACCAGCTGACTCTCAACTCTGCTTGTGCTATCCAAAGCTTTCTTCCATTTTATAGAAAATGTGTCAAAAAGTAACAAATAAATAACCCAAAGTACAATGCCTCCAGCAAAGGCAGACTTGGAAATAAAACGGGGCATCAGATGGCTTAATTTTTTTCATTCATTTTCCTTCACTTTTAACTTTCTCCCTTCTTGAGAGAAAAAACTGTCACCATTTTACAAGTCAAATGTGCTCCAAAAACATAATCATTCCTACAAAATATTATACACACACACTTACATTTTTTATATTTCTTATTGCGCTTCATCAGTCAACAAAGTTGTGGCAAGTGTCATGAATGAATTTTATGTCCTGATCTTCATCTTCTTTGAGAGAAACAACAATTTTCATTTGTTTCCTTTTCATCACCCTTTTCTAATCCTCCACCACCTTCTCAAACAATAGAAATAATATTTGAAGTAGCAAAGACATCAACTCGCAGAGAGTGTAACTTTTACTCTTTTTTATTATCCAGTCTGTCGCCTCCCACCCTCTAGAAAAATAACCCTCACTCGCCACCATTTATAATAACTCCACTTCCCCTTCTACTTCTCTCTCTGCTACTATTTATTTTTGTCAAAGTTTATACATTAGTAGAAAAGAAAGCGTGGACCTTTTTTCTTCTTTACGTACAATTGTCATCGTCATCTTGCGCTGTCATTTTATGTACTTTGCAACATACTTGCATTATCCATTGCTCTATCCATATGAAACACGTGTTTTTGCCCATCACCATCCAAAAACGCAAAAGTTATCATAAATGATAACAATAATCGAGCTCGTCTTTTTTCTGCGTAAAGAAAGGAAAAATGCATTCTCTCTTTTAATTCCAATCTTATGCCTTCCATCTGCTCCCTTAATCTTTTTTCTTCCAAGATGAAAACGGATTCCAAAGAAAGTAAAATTATTTCTTCATTCTTTTTTTCTTCATCTTAAAACTTATTGAAATTACACAGTGCACACAAAGAAATATAATCCTGATAATAATACAAGCAGAGCAGAGTCTCATCCTCATCCTTTCTTGGGCTATAAACAAAAAAAGCTACCCAAAGAAAATACTGGGAACAGCGCAGTCCAAAAAGATAATAAACATTTCCCCTCTCCATTCTTTTCCCTTTCCGCTGTGCTGTCTTCAGTTTGCAGACGACGAAGAGTATAGAGTCGTCCTTGTTGTCGTCTTTGAACATCTAATATTTTTCTCATTTTCTAACAAATATCATGCTCATCAACAACAGGAAACTGTATAACAAGCAGAGAGAGAGAGCGTACAGTAACGAAATACGGAGACTGAAAAAAGACACGGAAATAAAGAGAGTGGAAGTCGCATATTATCAAGAAAAAAATATACAAACAAGGAGCCATAATAATAACAAAAAATACGTAGAAATACTGTAGATAGGTACATGCGAAATATTATAGACAAAATGCATAATAATAATGTTAGCTGAAGGTTTTTAATATAAAAAACCTGAAAACTGAGCAAGAGGAAACAGAAACGTACATTTTCGGACTATCTCCGTCTTTTTCTACGATTTTCCCCATTTCCCATCATCTTGTTACTAGTTAATATAAATGGCAACTTCTTGCATAATAGATAGTCAGGAAGAAAATGAGGACAGCCAAGTAACAAGGAAAGACTAACGAGATGCATAAGCACAACAGACAGAGGAGGACAGGATGCATCTATTTTCTGTATACGACACATCTCCTCCGTCAAGAAAACCGGGTTGGTGCAGCATGCATGGATTTAATAGGCACAATAAGCACAAGAAAGAAAACTAGAGAAAAAGTTGATTTAAAAAAAAATCCTCCTCCTTTTTTCTGGTTGTAACAAGGGTGGGTGGCTTCTGCTTTTTCACCCTTTGCGCTCATCTTTTGTAAAAGGAGAAAAAAACGAGGATGACATGGAAAGATGGAATAGATTGCGTATAAAAAGCATGTCTATGCCCTGTCGTTTTTCTACCTTTTTGCATTTGAATAATATAATGTGTGTGTATACCTTGATGTTTCTTCTGTGATATATCATGTTTCTCTGTATTTTTTAACTGGAAAAATATTATACAAAGCTACCCCGCCGGCTGTTGTGTGTGCTGTTTTGTTGCTTTCTCGGAAGGAAGTGTGTGGGGAAAATACACGCAGAAAAAAAAGTAAATCCTTTAAAAAATGAGATGACAACTCTCTTCACTTTGAGATAATCATGCCGATTTTTCATCTCGTTTCATTCTTATTCTTTCTTTAAGGCGGATAGTGTGTCTCCTGGATGAGAAAAGAATACACCGAAAAATGGCTGAAAACTGGCCTTTTTTAACTTGAGAGAAGAAAATTGCCAGAAAAGTTTTTTGGGATCGTGACTACAGTAGGGTTTTCATCTTGACATAATATTCCTTTGACTCTCAAAGGAAAAAAACGTGGACGATATAAGAAGTAGAGAAGAAGCCTTGTGAAAGTTATGTATGTTGATTCTTGGTAAAAAATGAGTTTGTGTTACTGATCTGCCTACGAAAGTGCAGCGCTGCACTTTTTCTTTCTCAGGAAATGCACTCTATGCGTGGCATCATCAGTCTAAAGTCTGACTCGGTTATTTCGGTTTTTATTCTACTCTACTTATCGACAGAAGCCTTTGCCAGAAAAAATGATGAGTTGACATTGCTGTGCAGTTGCTGGTGTAACTGTGTTGCTGCTGGTTGTTAACCTTCATTTTTCTTCTACCGATGCTGATGGTGGTGGCGATGATGATAAGAATGGGACAATGCACTTTTGTGTCCGGAAACATTATACCTTGAGTAATAAAAAATGAATTCCCAATATGGACGGAATATGATAAGGTGATACTGACACTAAGGAAAAATGGTGGCTTATGGCTAACTTGACAGAAAAACTACATAATATTATGGATACTATATTAGATAGAGTATCGATTTCAATGCTAATATTATATCTTGTGTGCACACAGTGCAACTTTTTAAACGGAAGTCAGTCAGGAAACTTTGAAAGAAACACGGAAGCTCAAACACACACACGCATTTTCCATTTCATTCATATTCTATTCCGCTCCCTGGCCAGGTTTTTTAATGTCTGACACTGGCTCACTTTACCAAAAAAGAAAAAAAGTTGAAGTGTACAAGGAAAAAAGTTCTTGTTTGACTTTCCACACTGCATTGAGAAAAAAATGAGAAAGATGATCTATGATCGTCCAGCACATTTGTGGCAGAACGGCCAAGCACACAAGAAGAGGATGATCATTGGGTATATAGAAACGCGCATATTTTTATGAACAGTTTTAGCTTTTTAGCCACACTTTAGGAAAAAATTCTGCCGTGTGTTGTATAAAAAACGCCAGCTTGTCACGTTTCAAGGCTTATACCATTTTGAAAAGAGAGGCAATAATGCCCACATCATCAACATGCTCATACATTTTGGGCGCTAAGTGCGGTGATGGTGTGGCTTGTCGTGTGTGGGATAAGTAAAGCTTCAAGAAAGTCAACAACTTTTCAGGGATCTTACTTTTGTATTCAGCAACTGACTTGGTTCTCGTATCGCAGTCTGAGAAGCAGACTAGAAGCGCATACCAGTCCAAAAAAGAGAGAACCAAGTGCATCATAACGTGCATACATGATGATTACGTTTATATTTTGCGGTGATGGTGATCAGGATGATTATCGCACCATATCACACTAAACATCATATATCACATCACAAATGTGAGTAAGTCCAAGAGGATATGAATACACAAACACCAGGCATTTCCATGTCTAGGTTTCAAAAGCTGTTCTTTATTCAGATCACCTAGTACACAACAGCCCATTCGGGAAAAAGAGAGAGCGAGATGCAGTTTTTTCTCCAAGCCAAAAACCTATACATGAAACCACACGCAGTTATCATAATAATAGCGCGTAGTAGTAGTACGGTAGTAGCATCAGCATAAAAACACTTATTGTGATGCTGCTGAATGGAAATGAATGGTGTGTGGGTGGCTCTGCCGTTCAATATTACGTTCTCCACACCAACTGAAGAGTTTTTTTCAGGTTTTGGGTCCATATCATACATATTTATACGCGTTTCTGAGTGTGTAATGTGTACATGCATTTTTGTCTTTTGTATTCATATAAAATCTCAATATGATATAAGCTCAAGCTCTAAAATCACCGGATTACTTGGTGTCGTCGTCTCATCTTTTTTTGCATTCTGGATATTTTTATGATCTTCTTATTCATATATACACATAATATTATATGCTGGAATCATCGTAAAATATCTACGTGGCAGCTTTTTGAAGAAGAGAAATGGATGCTCGAGAAAAAAACGAGAAAGCTGTGGTCGTAGTACAACATTCGTCTCAGGGTCGAAGAAGATGGGGCTCTATAAGCTGACAAGAATGAAGGTGTTGGCTATGAGTGGAACCACAACATGCGAACATGACATGTGAGAAATATAAGGATGATAATATTCTAAAGCTTTTTCCCTGTATCCTTGCCTTTAAAAGGTAGTGTCCAGGTTGGCAAAGACAAAAAAAATGATAAAAAACGCAACGACGTGGGATAACATGTCGCGGTGAGTAAGCATATGGAGCGATGCTGGATGATGTCACTTGAAAAACTCCAGAGTTTTGAAGGCTTGAAGGGTGGCGTGTTTTTGTGGATGGATACTGGGAAGATGAGCAAGATGAAGGATGAACAAGACGGAAATGTCCTCAGATGTCAAACATCTTATCCTTTTCGACTGTTGCTCTTAAGTGATTTCACGCACACACAACCAGCATATTCTGTGTGTGAAAATGACAGCAGAGAAATGACAACGGTAAAAGCTTGGAGTGTAAAACGTGGAGTCTAATGAATTAATGGACAAACTTGTTTCAATTTTGCTTTTTGCTTATGGTCAAGTGAAACATTTGCATTTTGTTCATTCTCCAGGTGTTCTGTACGTGAATAAAACATTGAAATAAGTTTTAAAACTTTGTTTAAATGGCAAGTTCAACAAACCGTCTCGTTTGGCATGTTAAATTTGTAAAACAAAAAGGTATAAAACGTTAACTCAAACATGTAATTAATTTCTACAAGCATCTCATGATAACAGGTTCAACGGACAATGGAAAGTTTTGAGTCTTGTTGGGTTCACGTCTCTTCTAATGCACTTTCTTTTTAGCGTTCTTCCAAGAAGTCCAGTGTAATTAATGGCGCTACGCGTTTTAATGGCCATGGCCATGCACTTTTAATGTGCTTGTTGACTAATTTCTTTGAAAGGTGAGCATTAAGACAAAACAGCAGAGCGATAAATAATGAATAGTTCCCAAAGAAAAGCTAATGTGAGCTGGCTTATCTTATCAGAAAAATTGCAGCACACAACAGAACAACAAATATATACACATATATTTTTACAAAACACGCCCGTTGATTTGTTCCTTGTCGCGTTTTGCTTTTTAAGCTTGTACACATTTTTAAATGAATGAACACAACACACCACATCGACACTTTAAGCGTTTTAAAAACGGAACAACAGGCCAAACAGAAGGTTATGAAGTGTGTGCTCACAAAAAATAAGAAAGGGGGAAAATTAATGTAAAAATATGCAAATTCGTCTCTTTTAGTACGTGACTTTTAGCAATGCCGTTTGTTACTGTGCACGAAGCTGTGTGAAAAAGGGAAAATTAAATGCTTTGTGTATATGAATACATCATTCGTCCTTCCAAACCATAATATTTTATTGTTTTGCTTTAATACTCTAAAGAAATATAAAAGTCCATTAAAGACTTTATATATATCTATCGTCCATTTTCACCTGCTTCCTTTTTAAAATTACCTCACTTTCCGGTCATTTTCTTTTTAGTCCAACTTCACATTTCTCAGAGACATTCTTTAATTTTTATTCTGAGTATTATTAGTTGATGCCTTTTCCTTTCAAAAATTAATCTTGTTCATTCCATTAATAAACTTTCCTTCTTTTCTTGTTGTCATTTCACCACATTTTTCAACTTTGAATACAAGTTTTTCGTTCTTCGCTCTTCTGCTTGCTTTCCATATTCCAAATTACCTTTTCTGTCCTATGTGCTGCACTACACTTTTTCCTTACACAGAAAGTACGTACTAATCTAAACACACTCAGCCGACAACAGACAGAATTATTAATGGCTTTACATTCTACATTTGCTGCTAGCCACCACCACCCGCCCTCAAAACTGCATTTAAATTCAACCCTCTTGTAATCTCCCTCCTTCTCGTACACGCATAATAGGTACTAGAGAGGCCAGGTAGAAAATAATATCTTGCCAACAAAAAAAGTAAATAAGATCTGATAAGCTTTTTTAAAATGACACAGTGACACATGCCCTGGCGGACAACTGAGTTCCCCTCCTACTCCTCTCTCCTATTTTTACCTATTTTAATTCTCTTCATTCATTTATACAATGAAGGGTAAAAAAGCAGAAAAGTCAACTTTCCCCTTGTTGTAGAGAATCAACCAGCGGCGGTTTTAACAATGTACTTTCTTTCTACGGACTTTCCCACTGGACTTTGCAGGAAATTCCCAAAGCTTATTACTTTACTTCTCTGCTTAGTTCTTAGTTTAAATTTTGTACAGCAGCTACGACGCTACGAATCAAACCTCGTATGAGTACCAGCCCTTGTTACGTAGGTTATTTGTGCTTATAGACATTGGATTTCTTATGATCACGAAATATCTCTCGATTACTGCTTAGACTTTCTTATTTTCTCCGTGTACAAGGTCGTCTCAGAGGAAATCCCGGAAATCATAATAATAAATGCAAATGCCTACACCGGTACCGATTCCTTAAGCCAGTAATAAGCTACCGTGTGCATACATGTATCCGTCTATCTTTCCATTTCATTTTTTTATTTTCTCGTGAAATTTTAATCTCTGTCGACGGTCGACAAGAATGAGTTTTCATATAGCTGCTGGACGGCTACACTGAAGTATCTCAATGCTAGCTGTCCAGACAAGAAGAAGAATGAAAGGACGGGTAAACACACACACGCGTGTACACAGTACACAATACAATTTTAGATTCCCATTTAGATAATAATATGAAAGTATATACAAAATGTATAGAAAGACTGAAAGTGAAAGAATGGATAAAACTGGTGTATGTACAACCCAAGAATGAATGGAGGAATTCCAAATGTCTACTCTGGGCTTATTTTATTGCCTGTGTATATTACACTGCTAAGCTTTGGGAATGAGTGAACACCGACAATCTGCTTGTCTATGTGGAGAATTTCACCTTATTCTCCTTGCTCCACACACAAAATGTCGACCTTTTCTCCCTTTTATTCTTCTCCTTTTCCTCTCTGCCATGTCACTTTAAATGTGTGCATAATAATCATCATGATAGCAGTTTGCCTAAATGGGAACCCTGTTCCTCTTGTGAGCTCTAAGATATTATATAGTCTTTTGACAGTGTAGAGAATAATAAGAAACGTGCTGCTGCTGCTATCGCTCCAATGAAAACGACTATAAAAAGGATAATCCTTTAGACAACTTTATTGTCCTCTCTCGGCTTGCTCTCTTCGTCGTCGCTGGGCTGTTTTTTTATTCACAATTCAGTCTGCTTGTCCTCCCCTTCCCTCTCGTTTAAAGAAAGTGTGCTTATTATAATATTTAAAGAGAATTCAACAGTGAAAGTATTCTTTTCACTCCACATTCTAAACAAGGTTGCCAGAAAGCACGGACCAACTGGCTGTTTTAAACTAAAATGTACATAAAATAGCACAAGATGTTCAGCAGTGAATAAAAAATCCGTTCAATTGTCCAAGCAGCAGCAAGTGTATATAACGCTTTTAAATCTAGAAAGAAACGTAGGATTTTTATGTGCAATTCCTGATTGAGTGAATGCAGCAAGCTTTTATTCTTATGTTCACATTCACTTGCATTGTTTACCATATGCTTCCCGCTTTCCATTTTCACAGCCTTTTGTTCTCCGCTTAACAAGGTAAGTAACTGGAATACTAGACGATCCGTAAAAGGATTCCCCATCATCAGCATCACAATAGACACAAGTCGTCACACAAGTGGCGAGCTCCTTTCACCTTTCTCATCTTCTATTCTTGCCCAAAGAGAAGAAGAATAGGCAATAATGGCGTCAGCACAAAAAGGTTTTATACGACACGATGCACCATACGGATGCTTTTCTCCAGTGCAGAAAAAATACTCGCCCACACTATCAACATCACGATCATCATCATCTTCACTATGGCCATTTTCACAACGAGCCTATTGGATACTAAAAACCCAAAGAGCATTTACTTTTCAAGACGAAGATTGCTCCCAAACTTGTGGAGGATATACTTGAGAACAAAAAAGGATGTTGCAGATAGATGGATGGATAGGGAAAGAGAGCGAAGCAAATAAAAAGTAAAAAACGAGCTTTTTTCTCTACACTATCTTAGTACTTATAAATTTTTTGCAATAGAAATGTAGTGTCTACTTTCACCGTATGCTACATATTATGTGCTTTTTATTGTTGATCCAACTAAAAACAGTTGTGCCTCTTTAGTTTTTAGTTACGAGCAGAAAAAACGAGTAAAGCTTTATAAACGACAGAAAGAGAGAGGAAATAAGCGGCCTTTCCCCTCTTTTTTCATACTTGACTGCGTCATCATCGTCATCATTGTTTTCCATCTTTTGCAATAATATTCATGGGATGATGTTCAGTTTAGAACGAGAGAGAGAGTCACACACGCCAAGATAAGGAGCCCTTACATTACACACATGTGTATCTTATCTTTCCTTTTAGATATATTTTTCCTCGGGTTTTCCTCAAGGATCACTCAAAATAATAAGGACCTTTTGGCCACCATTTCCCGTCTCCGTTGAGTTTTTTTCTTACTCTTGGTTTATTTATTTTTATTCTTGGGCCCATCTCACAACTCAACTCACCACTTGAGCAGTGAGCACACATCGTCGTATCATTATTATTATTATTGACTATAAAAAAGGAAAAGAGAAAGAAGCAGGTCTTTTTTCTTACTGGAGGCTTTCTTATTTCCTGCGTAGTAGAATTGTGTATACACGGAGAAAGTATCAAGCACACTTGCTGCTGCTGCTCTTGCTCTAGCCCAGCGTTTTATGGCTTTATTATTGCCATATATATATATTTGCCAAAAAAGAAATGTTTTCTTTTTGGAAAGGGAATGGAATGGTGTTCCAATAGAAAGTTTTGCTATAGTGCTGGGCTGTGTGCGAAGAGACAATAAGTGGCTGTTTTTGTTTTTTGAAGAGAGAAAAGAAATTGCGTGTATGGTATATTTATTTTTTGGATATTGTATTATAGCTTTGCTATTATTATTTCTTGCATAAACTATCTGCTGGTAAGATGAGGAGAAAGTTACACACATTTCAACTTTCACTTGAAATGAGAAAGTAAGGTGTTTTTACTTTAGATGTGTGTGCGTGGTAGAGAGAAAGTAGCTGAGTAAATAATAGCAGAAGGATCATAATAAAAAGCAAGGAAAACAGAGAATGATGATGACAGGAAAAAGAAATGTAGAAAGAAATACTACATTTTAAGGCATATTTTCAGGATGGTTGACATGATAGGATCAAACCTTCCAATAATGCACGCATGGAGAAGTTTTATTTTATATCTAATCATATGTGGGGATGAGAACATTCACAAATAAGTTTATGAATGCTACAAAAGTGTTACATTTTAGTTTTATACATACACACATACATCTTAAGAGCAATACCAAGAAAACTAGACAAAATATTATTGTTAAATAAAATATTTTCACGCAAGTAGATTACATTTTTATTTGCTACCCTGTGTTAGTTTTGCAAATACAGTGCGAAATTACTCGTTTGTGCTTTCATGTTCTTATAATAACAACTTTAATAATGTTGCTTGTCCATTGAAACCTGTTTGATAAAGTTTAACGTATGGACAAAGTAAAGATTGCTTATGTCCGATTTTGTACGTATAAGATTTCCCACGTGGATCGCTTTGATATTCTGTTGTAACGTAGATGATTCTTCATACAAAACATTTCAAAAGTTTTTCACCTTCATCTTTATACCAATGTGGGTAACATACGTTGTTAATCGTTAGAGTTATGTTATATATATAAGTCTACTATGATATGGGGATGTGTAATATGTAGAGTAAGAGAGCAAGTGCAGGCAGTGGTTTGTCGTCAGTACTCAACTCAAGACTGTGTTGTGACTTTATTGAACATCATAATATATCAACTCAAGTAATCATAAAGAATCCGCATGAATCATAGGTTATTAATATATCACCCTATACTCATCATTATATATATAAACATTATATCCGTGATATCCCCACCAATTGAAAATATAACGAGCTCCTGCGAGTTCGAAATGGATCAAAAGTTGAAATAAATAAATAAATAAACGGCACATAAAATAATAAATTATTAAAT
Organism: Entomobrya proxima; assembly: GCA_029691765.1. Taxonomy (NCBI): domain Eukaryota; kingdom Metazoa; phylum Arthropoda; class Collembola; order Entomobryomorpha; family Entomobryidae; genus Entomobrya; species Entomobrya proxima. Next base: position 19,447,357 of record CM056171.1, read on the forward strand.
TTCTGAAAATCCAAATAGCTGAAAATGAATAAAGTAAAAGAAAATCCTCATACACAGTACATAGCACAGCTTAAACAAAATAAAACAAAACCAGAATTTGTAAAATAATAATATTATAATTGTGGGGGTAAAATGAAAATTAATAGAATAAATACAATATTTACATCACAAATAGTCAAAGAGAACGACAAAGTACTTGAAAATAAATAGTAATTAGAAACGAAATTGGATGTAAAATTAAAATTTGATTCACACTCAACAATTGATTCATATGTAATAATTAATTCATACACAAAAAATGATTCTCACGAAAATAAAAACATCGTAGCACATTCACACATTATTGGGAAAATTGGGAAAATGGGAAATTCCAGACTGGTTTCCTTTCCTGCGCTTGATGTTAACACGAGGATTTGGGCATCCGCTGTTACAATGTCCAAGTTGTCTGCAGTGACCGCATCTCACAAACTGATAAGGCCTAATAGGAATGTCGGTATCCGCGTCATTGTCCGAATCGGTGACATCCGGATCCAGTTTCCAGTTCTTGCGTTTCCTCGGTGGTGTAGGAGTAAATCCAGCGTTGGAGTTGTTTGCAATGGTGATAGAGAAGTTAGCCACCGGCTTGTCACTATGCAGCGACTTGCCATGCTGAACTTCTATCAATTGCAAAACGTGACCCAAAAAGGACTGAAGAGAAACCAGGAACAATGGAAAGAACATCTGCACGACACGGTTGAACGTTAAGGCGGCACCGGGCGAGTTGTCCGTACCCACTTTTTGTAAGAAGGCATGGCTCTTCTGGAGAATAGAAATAAGAAGGTCCCTTGCAGGGTCGACTCGAGAGTAATGCCAATAGTTCTCCATATTCCCAGAATGGAAATGGTTTTACCGTACTGGAGACAACAAAATTAGTAACTGTAAAAACTTCAAAGAAATAAGTCAAAGAAAACAGGACAGATAGAACCTGTACTTGTGGGAGGAAAAGACAAAATGATTAAAGTCATATCCACTGATTCATACTATCGTAATAGCTAAATAAATTTAACTTATTGCATACTAATCGAAATTCTTTAGAGTAAAATTAAATATATTGTTATGTAATTCTGTAACTTATAATTATATCATCAGCAATAGTTTGTATTATGTACAGAGCACAAACTTTAAGCTGTCCTATTTCTAAAATATATTTATGATTGCTGAATATTAGTTTCACTCAGCGCTTTTATCTGATCAGCGGTTAAAGCCGCTCTTAATTTCATAACATGATCTACTTTCTTCGGCTGTTTTTGAAAACAACGTTTAATCTGTGCTACTTTAGCTTTCGGCTTGGTCTCGTCTATCATAGTGATCTTAAGCTTGCCTTTAGTAAAATTACCCTGTGCAGAAAAAATCTGCAAAATATTTGACCGTTTCAGCATGATGATCAGAATAATGGTGCTCAGCATTAAAATGAAAATGAAAATGCATTGTAATGAGTCAACACTAAGCTGGAAAAGTGCTACATCCTCACTTACTGGAATAGCGTGTGCACCAGTAATACGATCAAGTACCATTGAACCTACACTGGTAACTAATTCGGTTGGACTCAATTTCCGAAGCTTTGAAAACACTACAATAACAGCTATGGCTACTATTATTACGACAAATCCAACAAAATAAGATAAAAATGCACCATGTTCTACGTGCTTTGGCAATTCATATGCTGGCAATGGTCTCGCTGATAATTTTATGTTAGGCACTTTCTTGTCCCATTTGTCATCAAAAATCTCACTATAGTTATTGTAAAAAGAATTGCTATTAACCCATGCAGAATCTGCATCAGTAGTTGACCATGAAGCATGAATTGTTCTCTGTACAGTAGACTCTCCCTCATCTTTCTTACATGGGAATTTAGGATATATTGTTTCTCCAGCGATATGCGCTGAACAGTTACAAGCTAAACTCAACTCAAATAACCCTGTCTGCGTTTTCAAACTATGTGTTATCGGTTCTTGGTTTGCACACCTAATTGTTATGTCTGATCCTGGGGAAATAATCCCAAATCGATTGTGGTCAATACTTAAGACGATCAAGTTTTTAGAATCGTATTTTGTGCAAAACAAAACGCAGGATTCTTTAACATTCTTTATCGGTGTTCTGCTTTTCGACAGAACTGCTTGTAAGCATTTCTGATGATGCATCATGTCAGAATGATATTCATTGACATAACATAATCCTGAATGCATAGAAATACACTCCTGGGCCGAATGCCCTTTCAACGGTAAAATCTCTTTCTTGTTCTTGTAGAGTACGTAATCAACTCCCATTTCTATGCTACATAACTGATCTTGAGACAGAAATGGTAATGTCGTGAGCGTAAACAATTTGTGTTTCCTTCTTTTGAACAATAGGTAACTGAATTCTCACTACTAACTTATTATCGGAAAATGAACACCTCACTGTGTCCATCATATAATAGGTATGCACATCTTTCGCTTTCACTGACAGCGTATAATTATGTCTCATCAAATTTTTCTCCATTTCAACTAAATCTGTTTTCAACACTTGTGGCTGCACTAAATAATATGGCAATTTCTGTTCTTGACACGATAATACTACTTTCAGCCATGTCATGGCTATTGCAGCCCTATACTGACTTTTCGCCAAAAACGATGCGATATCTTCTAAGTTTGTAATTCGTTTCTCAATTTCACTAGCAATTTTCCCTATTTCGCTTAGCTTATTTGCGTTTCTCGCATTTAATTCATTCAAGTACGTTTCCATTTGATCTGTGTAATTATTTGTCATTTCTACTACCTTAATAACATTGGTGTGGTCCGTGGCCACTTGGTCCTTCATGTTTTGCACCATTTTCTGTAAATCGCTTTCTTCTTGCGCAAGTTTGTCAAGGGAATTCTGATGTGCTACCGAGCAACACCAGTTGAGACCGGAACCAATGAAATCCAGTCCTCGTTCCATCCGTTTGATTTTAGGATCCTCTTCAAATTCGTCGACTTTTGGTAAATTGTAGTTCAGGAGCTCCATTGTGTCACTTGTTAGGGTTTTGATATGTTGATAAGCCTCACATGTGTCAGTTGCACCGATACATGTGTGGTTCAACAAAAAGTCAAAGAACTGTGGCAGTTCCATTGTGTAAATCAAATTGGCTGACGAAGTATAAAAAGTACGAGGTATTTCTTTCAAAAACACTCCTGTCGATAATCTCACTGCTTCATCCGTTTCCTCACCTTTCACCTGCACTATATAACTCACTAGTACTAGTACTAACAAAATTTTTGGGCCCATTTTGTTTTAGTTATATTTGATGTTCTTTCGTGTTCGAAAGTTATATCGTGCCTGTGGGTATTCTGATACGGGTGTAGTAGTAATGTTTGAAGGAAATAAAACAGCCTTTGTTTCGTTCAAAGTCTTGGGTGGTCTACCTCTTGGTCTGGGATTTGGTTTGCTCGTAAGATCAGATTGATTTGATTGCTCAGACGATACTGATGAACTGTCTGGCGGAGCTTTTTCATTTTCTACTCTCTTCTCAATGTCAAATATCTCTTCCGTATCTAAATTATCACTGTTTTCATTTTCAACGTCATTGAGCGAAAAATTCAACAATTTTTCATCTCTTTCTATGTAAGGTCGTAATTTTTCCACATGTGCCCACGTGGCAAATTTTTTCCTTCCTACCTTGCACTCAATAAAATAATTCAACTCTGACTTGGGTGATATGGCCTTCACAACATACGGACCATAAAACAAATTCTGCATTTTTATTGGTCTGCCTTGTTTTCGTATAAATCGTCTCAGAAGAACCTTGTCTCCTGGTTTGAATGAAATATTTCGTCTTTCCTTATTGTAAACGTCTGCTTGCTTATGCTGACTTTCTATTATTGCTTCTTGAGCAAATAATTTAGCTTCTTCTATCTTATTATGAATGTCCTCGAGATGGGTAAACTTGCTTAAACCATAATTTATCTCACTCGGAAGAATTGCTTCTCTTGCATGATTGAGATAAAATGGTGTATACCCTGTTGCTGCACTTACACATGTGTTCATTGAAAACTGAAAATAACTGAGATATTCATCCCAGTCTTGGCATTTTTCATTGACAAACATACGTAATTTTTCATTTATGGTGTCATGTTGTTTCTCGCATTTTCCTTGAGTTTGCCAGTGATAACTGGTTGATGTCTTATGTGTAATGCCCAGACATTTTAATACATCACACATTAAATCTGAGCAGAAATTTGTTCCTTGGTCGGTTTGCAGTATCAAAGGCATCCCATGAACAAGGATGCATTTGTTCACCAAGAATTTTGCTACTTGTTCTGATGTAGCTTCTGCTAAAGAGTCTATGATGTAGTATCTAGAAAATGCATCACACAACGTGATAGCATACTTTTTCCCTTTTCTTGTTCTTGGAAATGGACCACATATGTCCATAATGACTGTGTGGAAGCATTCATTTGGAATGTCGACAAACCCCATTAATCCTGCTGGCATTTGACGTACGGCTTTTGCTTTTTGGCATTGGTCACAGCTACGTACGTAATGAATGACATCACTTCTCATTTTATGCCAGAAATACCTATCTGCTATTCTTGTGTAGGTCTTATGAATGCCTGGATGTGAACTATATACAGCATCATGTGCTTCTATCATCACTTCTCGTCTCAATGATCTCGGCATATATGGTACAGCATGACTCATATCAGGACGACAATACACTAAAATGTCGTTTTCTACTTTCAGATGTTTATTCTTGCCTACATTGCGTTTTTCAAGAACCAATGTTTTCAGACTTTGAACCTCACTGTCATTACTTTGATGTTGCACAAGGTAATCATGTTGTGTGCTCAAAATATCAAGTTCCACAATGTTATCATTATCTGGCCCTTCTGGGTCTGCTTGACCTGTCGTAAACCTAGATAAACAATCTGCTACTTTGTGTAGATTAGATGAACCTTTCACATGTGAAACTGCTTTGATGTTATGTGTTTGTAAGAAAAGAAGCATTCTTATCAGCTTTGGTGATAAATGCTGATATTTTGCGTTTTTGAAAAGATGACAAATCGCTGCATGATCTGTTCTCACTATTATATCCTCTCCATAGATTATATGCCTCAGCTTTTTCAAAGCATAACAAATACTCAAAAGTTCTTGTTCTGTTACTGTCCACGCAGCTTCATGCTTGTTCAGTGACCTTGAAACAAAAGCAATTGGCTTTTCCTCACCGTTTTCATCTTTTTGTATGCATACACAGCCAATAGAATCCTTACTAGCATCAGCTGATATTATAAACTCTCTACCTGACACCGGATGTGCAAGTATGGGTGGAGTTGTAAGTGCTAGTTTAAGTTTCTGAAATGCCTCTGTTTGTGCTTCTGTCCACTCAAATTTTACATTTTTTGAAAGCAACTTTTGTAATGGACCTGCAATTTTTGCATAGTTCTTTATGAAGCGTCTGTAATAGGTGAACGCTCCTAGCATCTTTTCTAATGATTTCCTGTCTTTTGGTTGTGGCATTGAACGAACAGCCTGAATCTGCGCTTTATCCATCTTGATACCTTTACCCGACACTGTTAATCCAAGGAGTTTTATCTCCTGAAACATGAATCTTGCTTTTGTGGGTTTCAGTTTGAGGTTATAGTATCTCAATCGATCGAACAACTCACGAAGTTTCCTTAAATGAGCCTCAGGTGTTACAGTACTGCAAATTAAATCATCAATGTAATATGACAACTCATGGCCTTCAATGCCTGACAGCACTGCAGCCATTAATTGTGTAAATGCGCCTGGGCAATTAATTAACCCAAATGCCATTACATTGAATTCAAATAACCCTTTTCTTGTTGAAAATGCAGTAATTTCTTTTGATGACTCATCTAAAGGAATCTGATGATATGCACTAGAAATGTCAACACAACTAATGTAATTTGCACCTTTCAGCTTGTCCCATATCTCATTTATTCGTGGCAACGGATATGCCAAAGGTCTAGTGACCTGATTTACTTTTCGAAAATCGATGACCATTCTCATTTTTAATTGATTGTTTTCATCCTTTTGTGGTACAAGGAATGCATAAGTACGCCATGGACTATGCGACTTTGAAATTACTTTCTTTTTCAATAGTGTTTCTACTTCTGCATCTATTATCTCATGTTCTTTCTCACTCTTGGGAAAACCATCTACTTGACATGGACCACCATTGACCTCAATGTGGTATTTAAAATTCCTACAAATTGTTGGCTCATCTTTTTGCCACTTAAATACATCATTGTATTCAAACAACAAATCGCAAAGTTGAGCTTTTATCTCTTTTGATATATTATCACCAAACTGAAATGTCTCTAACTGCATTTTTCTTATCTCCGCTTCTCTGTTTTCATTTTGAGAATGAATGGAAAAAATATGCGATGATGGTGCATGTTTGTCACCATTCATTTCATTTGCGCTTACTATGTCTTTTTCTTCTACGAAGTTGGTCATCGTGCCTAAGCACGTCCTGCTGCACAAAATATTTTTAATGTTGGACATGTTAACAACATTAATGTACTTGGTGTTTTTGTCAATGATCATATGTGGAACAATGAGTTTGTTTGTTCTCAAAATTCTTCTTGATGGCCTAATTACAGCACACATATTCGTTGGTAAGCCTTCTGTACTAATAGGTATTGCCACGCGTGAGTGTGGTGGCAGGATGCATTTCTGCCTCGTAAATAATTTCCACTTTGTTTTTTCCGTTTTGATTTGTTCAACATTTGCAATGTGCACATTTTTGTTCTCATCTTGTTTTGCAAAGCCATTTTTATGAGCATCCTTGATGCTGATGTGCTTATTCAATCTAAATCTCTGTAAAAAGTTCTGCTTCTCTGAAGCTAACTTTATAGTACCTAGTAGTTTCGATTCTATGCATGTCAATTCAGGGTTTATTTTCATGCCAAATTCCTCTTGAAAGTCATAACCTAATAAAATATCGTATTTCAGTTCATCCACGATGACGCATGGATAAGTAATTTCTTTGTTGCCAATTTGCATTTTAACGATTGCAATACCACCATCATAGATTTTATGATTAGAAATGGACTTCAATGAAAGCCCTTCAACCTTTATGATGGGAAACAATTTTGCAAGTTCTGTTCTAATAAGGGAACACACAGCACCAGTATCTAACAATGCAATGTGTTTTCTGTTCTCAATTGTGACATGCACAGATGGTCCTTGAATTTTGTTCCTACTGTGATAATCTTGAAGCTCAAAAATATGTGAAATTAACGTCATGTACATTTTGCCTCTTTTCTTTTCATCTAATTCATTCTTACCCTTATTAGGATTTCCATTCATACCTAAAGTGGAATATAATTCATTCCTACATTTTAAAATTTCTAATTCATTCCCACTTTTCGAATTTTCTAATTCATTCCTACCTTTGCAGATTTCTAATTCATTCTTACTTTTTGAAATTTCTAATTCATTCCTATCTTTTGAAATTTCTAATTCATTCATACCTCGTGTAGGCATGAATTTTACATCTGGCACGGCACAAGGCCGTGCCTGTGTTAGTTTTTTGGAAAATAATGCTGGCTTTGAGACTGATTTTGTGATGTCTCAGGTTGCCCCTGGTACTGTAATGCTGGTACAGGTTGCCATTGTGCATTCTGCTGTGGTTGCTGAACCCAATAACCTTGCTGTTGATAGTTTCTATTGTAAAAGTAGCGTTGCTGTCCCCTACCACGATTGTATTGTGGATTAGTTCTACATTCATTTGCCTTATGATTTGGCTTGCCACACGCATAACATGTAATAGGTGGCCTAGAGTTTCCTCTTCCGTTTCCACGACGGAAATTTCCTCGTCTGAAATTTTGATTTGCATTTCCTACATGACTAATTTCAATTTCTTCCTTTTCTTGTAGTTTTTGTTCAAGCTTTTTTATTTTCTCCTCATTTTCTGTTTTCAAATCTGCTAGTTCACGGCAAATGACACTCAAAACATTTTTTATTTGCCTTTCTGATTCAGATGGTCCTGCCTGTTTTTCTGATGAAACCGCATTAACGTTTGATTCGGTTTTTATGTACGCAGCGCTTGAAGAGCCGCTGGCACAAATTGTAGAGTTATGCTTTCTTTCGTATTCCTTTACGGATTTCTTTAAGCGATCGAATGTTACAGGCCTACCCCTTAATTCTATGAAATCTGCAACATGTGATGGCAATTTGGAAATCAATGCATCAACTATTGTTTCTTCTGGTATCGTTGTGAATTTGTCTCCTAACGCACCTCTCATTCTCAGCAAGTATGACGATGCTGACTCATTTGTTTCTGGTTGTGCTTCTAAAATCTGAAACACGTTTTTTCTTTCATTGTCATGCAATGGAGCATCCTCCATAAAATATGTAACAATGTCATCGTATGACATGGCGTGATTTCTTAGTGCATCCTCATTCAACATAAACCATATTGCTGCTTCCTTTTCCTGAAAAGCTAGTGGGAGTGCTAATTTTAATTCATCATCACCCATGCCTCTACTACCTCCCCAGAGCTTGAAGCTCCTGAAGAATGTAGTTAAAGCTGGTGTGTTAAGCTTTGAAGCAGTGTATTTAGGCATGCATGAAGCTGACAATTTTCCTGCCATTTTAACCTTACAAGCTTTTTTCAGATATTCTTCTCCAGAAAAATCAAAATTAAGAACAAATGTAGGATCGTTCTCGAAACCTTTCAAATCTCTTTCCCTTCTCTCTACTTGTCTTAAAATATGAAGAGCCTTTCTCTTATCCTCACGAAGCTTATGATAATAAATATACGATCTCTCTGTTGGAGTCGGTGGACGTGGTGGTGGTGTTGGTGGTATTACTAATACCCTTTCAATTTTTACTACTGTCTTTCGTAAAGAGTTCTTAATTCCTACTATGTCAGCATTAAAATAATTAATTTCACCTTCTGGTGGAGTAGGTGGTCTTGGAGGTGGATTTGGTATATTACTATTCATACAAACTGGCGTCTTGCTACGAGACTTGCTTCTTCGATTTCTAGGTAATTGAATTTCAGATTCGCTTTCACTTGACTGACTGACGTGTGAGTCGTTTATTCCCTGATTTAGAATGTCTGTATCTGTGTCTACATTTTCTATTTCATTCTCAGAACTTGAAGAAATATCACCATCACAAATTGTATAATACGATGTGTTTGTATCTAAGATTGGGTCAACACGTAACTGATCCCAAACATTTGTCCAATCACCAACTGGATTTTGTATTACTCTGTTCTTAGGAGTTTTTAATAATGAAGAGCTATGATGTGCAACTGGAGAATTTTCTACCACTTTATCTATGCTTGAAGAAGAGCTTGAGGATGGTGTTTTCTGCTCACTATTGCCTCTAGTTAAATTCAGTAATGCAGAACTAACGTTTGCAGCCGCGTTTGCTAAACCTACTGATCTAGATGAACAAGGGGTAACGTGATCTTCTGTCTTTTTTCCTAACACAATAATGCCTGGACTTGTATTCGTTTGAGAAAATCTTTTTACTAATGTCTTTACAAATCCTGTTGATCTTCTAAATATGCTCTGTTTTTCTACTGGAGTTTCTGATGCACTCGGAGTGATAACATTTAAATTAGATTCTGCTGTGTTTGCATCAGCAAATGATAAATCACTATCTGACTCTGCGTTGCTTGTTTCTGTAGTAGGTATTGCGTGTGGATCTTCTGGTCTATCCAGAAATGATAATTTTGCTGGCTGAATACTGACCTTTTGTTGTTCTCTCCTTGTCGGCGTTGACGATTTTTGTGCTGGCGAGTTCAATACACTTTCTTTATGTCTCTTTAAACTGTTGCTTATGCTTGGCGTAAAGTGTACGTTTATTTTTCTCAAACTAGTTTCGTCGTCAGATTCTACTTCTACGCTCGGCACAAAGTTATCTGCAATAATTCGAGAACTATAATATGGATTTTTTGGTAAACGCGCTGTCCCACGTCTTGAGTTGTTTGCAGGAGTACTTGATCTTAATACTAAACCACTCTCACTTAAAATCTCGATCTTATCACTTTCTGGGACAGTTTGCAAAATATTTTTATCACTTTGTTTTTCTTGTTCTGCGTCTGCACTTTTTACTCTCTTTCTACGGGTTGGATTAGGCAATAGTCCACACAATGGTGATTTGTCTGCTATTCTTCTACTTCTTCTCACTTCTTCACTTTCCATTTGGGAATTTAAAAATAAAAAATAAAAGTTTCCGAATTGCTTGGCAGTGATCGGGGCGAATCGAACAGCATCTCCACCAGTTATGTTATATATATAAGTCTACTATGATATGGGGATGTGTAATATGTAGAGTAAGAGAGCAAGTGCAGGCAGTGGTTTGTCGTCAGTACTCAACTCAAGACTGTGTTGTGACTTTATTGAACATCATAATATATCAACTCAAGTAATCATAAAGAATCCGCATGAATCATAGGTTATTAATATATCACCCTATACTCATCATTATATATATAAACATTATATCCGTGATATTAGTGGAATGGAAACTAAAACCTGTAAAGGAAACAAACTTTTAAGATAAAAAGGTGAAACAAATGGCTATATACATTTTAAACATCAAAAATTTTCTTAAAAAATAGCCACTTGAAGTGGCCACCACTCTAAACGAAAGACAAGAATAAATATTCAAGAGGTTCTTGAACAACTTTGTTTTTAACCACACGGCACGTGCACAACCACTACGAAGAGATTTTTTACTTCCAAAAAACGAATAGACCTTTTTCTGCAAAAGGACTACACTAGAGATTGGAGATTGCGGACAAGTCTCTAAAAACCCTTTTGGTTTCTCGGTTGGGTTAGTTTACTGCAAAGTAATACGTATTGGCACTTGCTATCAGCCCAGCATACTCTCTTTTGGCTATAAACTAGAAGATATACATCGAAAATGGGAGTAAGGTGTCTGATACTTGCCTTCAACCACTGCAACACCAGAAGAGAATAGATTTCGGATTATCTCCTCGGCAGACCACCACCATCCAAAAAAACAGCTTATTTTAGACTACAACAGCCCATTTTTGTACATATAAATGCTTTCCTTGGCAGACTCTTTTATCGGGTGAAAATTGCAAGAGAGGAATTATTTGAGCCGTAAGTAAATTCAAATTCTGGTAGACAGTGGCAGACAAAAAGATAGTACATTTCTTTCTCTGTGATTCTTAGTCTGGCTACGCACAAGACAACACAAGAAAATTATTGGATTTTTTTGCTGCGTGAATAGAATGGTGAAAATGGGAAAAAGAAAATGAATGCGATGTATGTGACACGTTTAAGCGATTTTTCTCTCAAGTTCTATCTAAAACTACGATCATCATGATCATCTCTCTGTAAATGTGTGGTTCTTCGAAAAAATGGAAAAGACAATGGGAAAAAATGGCAATGGTAATTTTTTGACAAGGATCTATCTTGAAAACTGTTTGAATGTTTTTTCTCTCTCTAAAACCAAAACCGACATATCGACTACCGGAAAAGCGGTTTTATTCCTTTTTCTATACTGAAAAGCAACGAGGAATAATAAAAAATGTGTATGGCAAAGATGGAAACAATATCACGTTTTCTTGTCGTCTTTTGAATTGCAAAAAGCACTGCGGGCAGAGAACAAGATTGAGAAAACACCTTTCGTTTTTACGCAAAAAAAATCGGTTAACCTTTTTATTATTACACGAGCTTACAATAATAATCATGCATTTTGAGAGGAAGAAGCGGGGAGAATAAAAGACTTGTGGTTTGGTTGGCTTTCTCTTTCTTTATTTCCACTTTCTGCAGTCAGTCAGCCGCCTATCTTAGTGTGAATCCGTTCTGCTCTCATTCATCCATGCAGGCAAGCACACTTCCTTTTTATATTCCTCGGATCTCAACACGAAAAAAATATTATGTAATATTATCAGCCTTGGAATCACCAGAGAAAGAGGATGAAGACGACGACATGACGAGTCATACAAAAATCCCAAGAAAAAATCCAAATGCCATATATGATGCTGCTGCTGTTGTTTGGTACATGACATTATTATAACGCGGTTGAATACAAGATGAACATAATAAAATATTAGATTTTTTGAGAAATGAATAGAGCAAGAGGCGAGATACGCAATAATTTTTATTGTGTAATGGCAAAATGTACTATGGCGAGAGCGGATGAGAAAGCGAATGGTGAAATGCCGGCAAAAAGGGTTGCAACTCGGTATTCACATTTTATGTCGAAAAATAGTCTATTGTCAAAAACTGCAAAAGCAAACTGTGGTTATATGCTTGTGTATATTTTGCTGTTTAAACAGAGTTTTGTTCAAGCTTTTGTATTTTCCAGGAAGAATTCCAGCCAAAAAGTCAAAACACGAGGTAATCGTGTAGGAAAACGTACGCAATCTGCTCTGCGCTGCTGTACAACGAACAAAAACCATATTATTGACTTTGCTCACACGAGTCTACGCGACATACAGCAAGTTAGCTGCCGGATATGTACACAGTTGGCATTCAAACTGTATTTTCTCTGAAAGAAAATTATACGGCTTTTGGTCTACATGACATTGCAACGCTGTTGAGAGTACAATGGCACTGTGTATTTTTAGCCTTAGAGAGTACAAACTGCAAGGCCATAGTAAAAGCGGAAATCCAACAGAGGAAAAGTCAAGAACCTATGGTAAATATTGTGAGAAAACGAAACAAATGTATGCAAATTACTATTTTCCATCGATTTCTTGTCATTACCCGTTTGTCTTGATAATTCGTTTTTCCCAGTTGGTTGAAACATGTATATATCGCTGCTGACAGCAGTTCCCAGCACTGAATACATTTATCAACTTAAATATTTCCTCTGAAACTTTTGCTGTTTTGCAGTGATAAGTTATGTGAAACGGGATTATGGGAAAACGTGATCGGACCAGCTTTCCAAAGCTGATGATCACCCTTTTTGAATTTTTTGCCATGTTCGGCAAAAACAAAAAGAAGACTTTTTTATCAGGAATGTCTTGGCTGGCAGGTTGAATTGGACTGGAACATTGATGCATGAATGGTATTCTGAGATAAATATTCTTAATCCTGTTTACTCTCTGAAAACTGGGATAAAAAACCAAGAAGAAAAAATTTCTCTTGGAGACATCCGTCTTCTGCTTTCTGGTCAGGTCAGCAACTATCTACTCAACTTGACTATCTGGTGACTGGAGAAAATAAAGTGAAGAGTTAAACCGTGCATCATCCGTCAACATGTGTGCCTCTGTCGGTACACACATCTTAATGAAAGCCGCCTCTACTACTAACAGGAAATGGAGAAATAGAGGATTTGCCTTCCAGATCCAGTTCCAAGGCAAAGGAGACCCACATTTTTGGTGAATCTTTCCATCAAGTCTTCTCCGCACGCACACACCCACACACATGCCATCAGATCATCATGCAACCAGATGCGCCTGAGAAAGCGAAAACCTTTTTTAGGCCCTTGTTCACAGAGATTCCTTTCTGCGCGCGGCAACGGAAGTCTTTTCGAAGACATCTCCATTTTCACAAGGAATTTTGCTCGATCCCGATCTATCAAATGACTTATGTCAGAAGTCAGAATGAAGAGCACAAAGCGGAGAGAATATAAAAAACGAGAGAGAGACAGAGAGAGGATTGGAATGAAACACCCGAAAAATATTTTATGTAGTCAGTCGACAAGAAAGACGAAGCCTTGTTGGTTTTATCATCGTTATCATCATCCGCGCGCGCGTTTCTAGTTGATGTTGTTTTCTCAAGAGAGAGAGAGGTTTACCTACTCAAATAAAAGAATGGAATTTACACCGAAAAAACATGAAACCACGGATAGATAAAAGTATAGTTTAGTTTGGTGTAAATGCCTATTATAGCAGATACGTCAATGATCAGATAAAACAAGAATTAAAGTCTCGTACCAATACCGAGTTTTGCGAGAACTTTGTTAGGTAGTACTGCAAAAAATTATCAGTTCAGTGTGTGAATTGGGTCTAATCTACAATTAGGGAAAACAGTCTATGCCATTAAAAAAAATATACTGCGTCAGTATGTGTCAAATTCACATTTTGAATACCCTGCTAGCTTCAATACCCCAACAAACAAGCCGACCAACACGTCATATAATAAAGGAGAAACCACATCTGACAAATATCCCTTGGCTATTCATTCATTTATGCACACCATAGTACACTTGTGGTAACTACACACTCCCATATCGCACGCGAGAGATAAACGTTTACATAATAGACATCAATCCTGTCATAAAACAAAAACAATCAAAACCATCATCATCAAAGTACTAGCAGGGATGTGATGATGATCCCGGACGTAATATTCTATTCATTGCGCGTACATAAAAGGTAAACAATATGCATTTGAAAAGCGTATGCATTCATTCAATTTGGAGTAATAACCAAAATGTGGCATTTATGAGACATCCCTCATTCCCCAACAAAGGAGTATATTTTGCTTTCCCTTTTTATCCTTTGCCGAAATATACAACAGAGCTACACTAATCAACATCATTCAGACAGTCTTGTTGGGTAATGTGATGTTTCCCAGAGCATATTGACTGGGAATGTTGTTATTATTACCGTTTATTAGCTGCTGCGCATAGAGCTTTAAAAAAGAGCTTGTTCTACGTGTGTCGTGTGTCTTGTGGCTGTGGATCTATTACATTACATAAAAGCATTTACATTGAATCAACCACATTTATGGGGAGCAGAGATGCCTGAAGGAAAGATAAACGCGAGGTCTCGTGTTTGATGCTGCTGCTGCTGAGTTAGTGAGAAAAGATGAGGAACGTACGTGGAGAATCCTGTCGTTGCACCGTACGAAAAAACCTTTTTTGTAAATCCGACGAGATGGGTTATCCGCCCTGCGGGAATGTTTTGGCTTTCACACTATTTTGATCGACTGCGTGTGTTCTATGGTAAACAGTAGGAACGTAGAAGTAAAAGCGAAAATTTTTAAGCCACGGTAGCACTTGCAATACTTTGGCTTAGTGCTAGTGCTATGCTTGAAACTAACATGTTGCCAAAAATTGTTGGGAATGTCGAATTTTTATGGATCGTGTAGCCTAACCCAAGGAATTAAATTATGGGTAAAATGTGACTATTTTGCTAGTTTTTGTAAGGGTCATCATCACTAACTTTTGGTCAGTTAAGCTTCACCACGTGAGAAAAGTGCACCATAGACTTATTGCATCGATTGGACAAAGATACACAGAAAATAACTTTGAAAGTCGAACCCTCGCTTTCATACGAAGAGACTCTATGTATCGCCAAGAACACGAAAAGGGAAGGGAAATATTTATGCATATCATGCCGTGATGCCAAAGTTGGTGGTGAAAGAAGGGGAGAAAATACGGTTACGAAAGAGGAAGGAACTACGGAAGGAACTCTGGAATGAAATGGTTGAACGAAAATGAAAGTATTTAGTAGGCACAGAAGCAACCATAAATAGAACCAGGAACAACGGCAAGAAAGGAAGTTATAATTACATTAATGTGCTGTATTATTATTATTACAAAAACCTGCTTGTTCCCGTCTTACTTATTTTAGCCACAGGAACAACAGCAACAACAACAGCACTGTATATATATTAAGTAGGAAAAACCAGCAGTCTTTAATTTTCTCTCCTTTCTCTTCCACTTTCTAAAATATACACACAAGCTTGTTATAATGTAAAGGTAGCTAAAATATTATTAGCAGAGTTGTTCAGAAAGAAAAAACCTGCTACTCCACTCAGCTCAACTACTCTCTTCTCATCTTGTTGAGAAGGAGCACACATAATAATAAAATACGGTTTAATAATAGCTATTCAAAAAACAGTAAAGATGATGATGGGAATGAGGACGGGACAAACAACAACAACCACCAGCACAACACAGGAGCTCTTGTCGACAAAACGATGGCAATCTTTATTTACGGACACAAGGCAAGCACACAAGAGAAAAAGGTGGCTTGATGATATTCGGTATTCTTTCCTGAGAGAAAAGTAGGTGGTTTCTTATTTGCGGAGAGAAAGCAATAAAGTACCAAAACAACAGAGCAAAGGAAAAGGGAAGAAGAGAGAGGCAATCCGATTTTAATGTAAATAGTTGCTTTCTACTCATTTTCTTGAAAAAATTTCCGCAGCAGTGGTGGTGGCAGAGGTAGAGGTGGCCGTGGTTTTTGGTTCCTTTTGCAAAACATTCTTTAGTGTTTTTTGAGAGAAAGAAAAGTGTGTGCCCTGCTCTTTTGGCCTTTTGTGATGTGTTCTTGTTTGAAGGAGAAAGCAAAGAAGAAAAAGATATAAAGCAAAAGTGCACTAGTGTGCACCAACCCAGCAATTTATTTAAAGGGAAATAGTGGAGAGGACTACTTTTGGTAAACAATGAGAATTGCAGGTGTTTATTTATTTACTTTAGCTTTACAAGCTGCTTTGAGGGGAAAATACACACACTGGAGGCAGTAAAAAAGATTTTTTTTCTGCAAATGTTTACCCTTTTTTGTGGAAGTGGTGGTTATACTTAGCTCGGCCAATATACTAATCAAGGTTGAAGGCACAAAGAAAACTGGTCTAACAGAAGACAGCTTTTGTCTTCTTTTTTGTTGGAATAAGTTGACATGGAAGGGGGAAAGGTGAAAGAAATCGATTTGCATTTTTATTCCGAAAAAAGGATTTAGTATGAATGCATGCACACACATACCAAAAAATAAATTAATAGCCCATGCCCATTTCCTACTTTAAATGGAACGCAAGTGTTATAATATTTTGTGTGTGTGTTTTGCTTAATAAGGCATTAGCAAAAAAGGTAAAGTCCAGCCAAGCTGGTAGCATTTTGTTACCTATGTATTCTGTCAAGGCTTATGTTTATACCAAAATCATAAATGTTGAGTTGGACTGGCTGTTGACTAAGAATGAATATTTTATGGTGGATTATATTATAATGCAGAGAACAGTACACATCAGGAAAATTATCATCAGTCATGGAACCGGATAATAAAAAGTGTGTGACATGCACTGTAAAATATCTACGCACAAAAGGTATGCGCATAGGCATACATTAATCAACCAGTTTAATATAGTCAGTAGTATCCATTCGTGTATTTTGATATTAAAACAGGCACACAGTGATTCGGTAGAAATTTTCTGTGCATAATTAAAACAGCCACGCAATGCTATTTCTATGTTTAGTACCCAACCAATATTACTTTGAACTTGTAGTAATGTTGATGAAAATATCGTACATTGTTATACAGTCTAAACTTGCATACTCGTAGTTTTTTTGGGAAGCGCTGTCCATCTGTGCCGAATGAAAATACCCCCATGCTTACATAAAGACACTATGCCGTCTCTCTCTGCCCATTCCTCACAAATTTTCATTTCATTCAATACATCACCACTAATTTACAAACTTTTGTTTTAAAACTATGTTTAGGCAGTGTTCATACACAGTTAAATGCAGTGCATACTAAACACTCATCAATGATGAGATGGATGCATATGTAAACCTCAATGTTTAAACATTTTACTCATCATCTTCCCTCCTAACAAAGACGAGATATAAGGAAAACACGCAAATCTTTTTTCTCTCCCTTTTTAAACTTTCCTGTAGCCTAAATCTGTGTGCGTGTAAAACTTCGGAATAAAATCATGTACCAATTTGTGTTCATCATACTTACTGCTAAAGACAGACCATTGTAAACCCCCTTTGTTTACCAAACGAAAATTCGTTAAAAATCCCACACAGATCAATAATCCAAAATGTATGTACATATATCCACTACCTATATAACGCCTAGACATGCTTCGGAGAAAATGACAGGTTTATTCGAAAGTCGAGAAAAAAATAACAAGGCTGGGAGTTTTTTACTATTATTTTGACTTGCATCTTGATTTTATGTTTGATGCAGTTTGTGTGCATTGCAGACACGCAACTCTGAAATAAATTTTTTTCTCCTTTGGTTTTTAATGACTGGCGAGTGGATGAAAGATGAAAGAAAGACTTTTTAGTGGCAGAATCCAGTAGTGTGCTTGATAACCAAACAGTTTTTTGTTTAAGGTGGCATGTTACTTTCTTTTTGGGGGATTTTTATAGCACAAGACGAGCGTTTCAACGTGAAACATTGATGTTTGAGTTGCGTATAAAAACGTGCGTCTTTCCTTCTGCGTTTTCTTATACAATGAAGAAAATAAAACTTGTCTTTTCTAAAGAGCTCCCCAAAGCACCGTTTCTTCCAAATGAAGGAGAAGAGACAAGTAGGGAAAGAAGCAACCCTTGACGTAATCTTTTCCTTCCTTCCGGATTTCTGATTGACGCGACAACGCAATGCTACTCGTCCAAAAGGAGAAAAAATGGTAATTTCAATGGCATGGTACAAGCTGCTCCAAACTGCACTGCAATATAGTAATGGTACACAGTTTAAGAGTATAAAAATGTGGGTGTGTACACACATATTTAGTACTGCTTTCCCTTTTATTTGCTTCCTTGCTTTTTTATCTCTGTATCTACATTGCCTCTCTGCTACTGCTTTTTATTGCAATGGGTTGCCAGTTTAAATTCATTTGGGGGGAAAGGAAAGAAAAGGGAAAGGAGACAAGATGATGGGGAACCAGGACCAAGTTGGATAACTGGATTGAATGATGAGGAAAAGAAATAAGAGACAGGGTGAATGACTGTCTGTGTGTGTGCATAAGGGAGAATGAATGACTTCCAAGTGGAAAATCTTGTGTACACAGAAGTAAAATTGAGAAGGAATGCTGTCGGATATTATCAGAAGAAGGAAAAAGGAGGGATGCCATTTTCAATCCACTAATTTGAAATAATAATTATTTGTATAATAAAGAGCCGTCCTATTAAAATCAATCATCATCTATGTAGATTTATCGTTTATTTTATTTTACTCTTTAGTTTTACTGTCAAACATTTTCTGTTAATGCCAATACTTATCTGTCTATTAATAGCACTACTATACTGTTATTTTGTTATTCATGTCGCCTATGTTTTTCAAAATATTTTCGCGCATCTAAAATTCAACCTATCCATTCCGTTCCGTAAAATATTTCAAGCTCTAAACAATAATAACTCAAAATACGCTTTTCTCCTGAAAGAATCCTTACAATAAAATAATTGACTTTTTCGGCACTGACCAAGACATCCAAAAGAATTAAGATATAAAAGCTGCTATTTTCCATCTTCGCCTTCAATTTTCAATTTCTTTTTTTCTTCACCGCTGCGCTGTCTCTACCTTCTTTCCAAGATAAGAAACTATATCGGAAGTCAGGGGGAACGTCCTGCTGCTAGCAGCCTTCCACCCAAAACCAGCGGCATTCCCAGTTTCATTGAATGCGACTATAATTTAACTGCATGGTTGCTCATTCCCTGCATTGGTGATGCGGAACAAAATGAAGAAATAAATTCAATTTTGAACAGAGAAGCTAACAGAATGCTTCATGTGTCCACTGGTAAAAATAGTCCCCTCTTATTCCCCCGGACAGTTACTTATCTTCTCGTTCTTCTAGTCTTGGATTGCAATGCTTATTTCCTGGACCTGCCGATTTCCTTGATTGAGCGGACCAAGGGATGCATAAAATGTCTTGCTTTTTTATATCTTTTAAGTGTATTGCACTGCACCACTTACTTCATCAGATAGTAGTAGTGCAGGGAATGCAGGCAATCCATAAAAGATTCTTAAGGAATGTGTGTGTCTTCTAGTCGGATATCTGATTTACTTTTTATCTCAATCCACTACTGTGTGCACTCTCTCAATCAATTCATGCATACAAACGGAGCAATGAACACGCAACGATACTATCACCATTCAAGAAAAAATCTCATTTCTTGGAATTCGGAATGGAAAAAGGAATTCCAAGTTTCTACAGATAAAAACAAGCAGTAGTAGTAAATGCAGTAGTGGCAGTGTATTTTCTTCTTCTAAACGACAACTCAACCGACAACAAACATCCAACGGGACGTTACATCATTCTGGACGGAAAATGAATAGGGACAGGGACATCGACTTTTTGCAAAAAACAAGATTTTTTGTTCTTTTTTATGTAGTTGATGGAATGGGCCTCTTGTAGTACACACTTGCGGAAAAATTGTTGTGAATCATGTAGCTTGACGAAGAACAAGACGATGAGAAAACACAAAGTATTTTGGGTACGCACAGGAAATCGGTAGTCGGTACATGAGTGGACCATGAACCATGTTATAGGTACTTTTTTTTCTGGTTGTGTATGTGCTCATGTCCATGAAAGTCTTCCCTGCTTATTTTCTTGAGAAAATGAGAAAAAAGACAGGAGACACAGAGCAAGAAGATGAATAAGGAAAAAAATGTATTCGGGGAAAATAAGAGCTGGAAAAAGAGAGGAAGCCAGTCAACGAAGCAAGACTTCATAAAAAGAGTGATGGTGGTACAGTGGGGAAGCTCATTCCGCATTAAATTGTATTATTATTATACTATTTAGACAGCTCTGGAACTCCTCTTGTTTCCCCACAGCAAATATAAATAAATATATCCACCAGCACACACACCACTGCTTTATAGTGTGTGCAATGAGAT
This sequence comes from Entomobrya proxima, assembly GCA_029691765.1. Lineage (NCBI taxonomy): Eukaryota > Metazoa > Arthropoda > Collembola > Entomobryomorpha > Entomobryidae > Entomobrya > Entomobrya proxima. The sequence continues at coordinate 19,467,890 of CM056171.1, forward strand.
TGCTTTCGGAATTCGTAAGAAACGAAATCCAGCACGAGACACGTTGTTTACCACATTTTCTATTTTTAAAAAGGCTTGCAACAGCACAAAACGGTTTTCTTTTTTGAATTGAAAGAAGAAGAAAAAACTAACAAATATTTTGTTGTCCATGTCGTGTTCCTGTGTGGCTTCCATCCGTCTCTGTGTGTGAGCTTCAATATATATTATGCTCCAGAGTGTCAAACCAAATAAGGAAGCAAATGAAGAAGATGTTGCTGTTTTTTCCTTTTGCTTGAGAATGCCATCATCATTGATTTATGTCACAGATACAAGTTTAAAGATCATTGCTTTTCTAACTCAAGCTGAAATTTTCACTCCTTCTTGTTCACTTCTTAAGACAAGTACGAAGTATGCCCAGGGCGCATAGCTAGTCAACTTTTTTTCTGAAGAAAATCGGAAAAGCAAATAATAATACAGTTGTAACGGTAAACTAACTTAATAAATATGTCTTTGTCACTTTGCTGCTCTTTCTGTGTTCTGCTAGTTCTGTAGTCAACAAAAAAACTGAAGGAAAAAATATTGCCTAATTGTGACATTTTTTCATTTGTGTGCTCACCTTATACTTTGCCAACCGGATGCTACAGACTCCTTCCTACTACTAACTACAGACTACAGGGAAAAAGTTTTTCAGAAAAAATATATAAAAGTTTCGAATAAAAAGGGTAGACCACACGGAAAGTCAAGAAAGGAATAAGTTATTAAAGAAGGTGTGCATTCTGAGAAAAAACAGCGTGTCTAGCAAGTAGTAAAGCTAATATTTTTTACTTTTTTTCTGTAGTTTACCCCTTTTTTATATTTTCATTCGGAAAACAAGAAAAAAGTTTCTTTTTATTATTTCGGTTGCGACTTTTGGATTAAGGTTGGGAAGATGAATAAGAGCAATTTTTGGTGTTGTGTTGTTGGAATATATGTACACACGCATTTCATTGCACGATGATCATGATGATTGGGGAGACTCCTCCAGTAGTAACATTTTTGAGATTGTTGCGCTGTGTATAATATTACTACTTACAAGGGGAACAGCCCTTTTATTACTGAAGAGCCGACAGAAAGAACGTTCTGTTAGCTACTTCATGTTTCATTCACGGAGCAAGACGTTTTTTTGGTTCAAGGTTTAATCTTGATAAAAGTTTTATTGTTAGTACTACTGCCGACTTACTTGACTCCGGTAACAGCTCCCATAGTACGCATTCCACAAAAACGGTTCAGTAATCAAAGCAGTGGCACAGCCACTAGTACTGATGCCGTTACCGTTACCACACCTTATAACGGAATACATATGTACTCTTAGCTTATGTATCAAGCTTGTTCAAGATAATTTTCCCAAATCAAACCACTTTTCGGAAGTTTAAAACGGGCAAGTCAGCTAATACAATGAGAGAAAATTTGTAGCACCTGAAGACTTGAATAATGGTGGATATTTTGTAGAAGAAAAAAAACAATGCATACATTGGGCCAAAGCCGAGCTTTACCAAACTTTAAAGCTATATTTAGACTAGCGAATTCCTTAATACCAGTTGAAAAAAGCAGGGAAAAATCTATTCATATCGTACTGAAATACCATCCAATTGTATTGACGTAAGACAACGTTGAAATGTAACAAATTCTTTAATTGTACTATTTTCAAAACAACTGCTCTAAATTAGGTTAATTTGTTAAACACGATTGACTATTATTTTCTTACTCACTACGAAAAACAATTTGTTTTACATTTTTCGCAGAAAATCTGCTTACTAGCAGTAGCTACATTTGGATCTTTTTTTCATTTTCTGTTCAGAATAAATTGCGCAGTACCTTTCATACTTTGATTTTTTACATGTACCACACAAAATACGTAAATCCTAAAAAAGTATCTAAGCATGCTGCAACAAAGCTTATAATGCAAAACTAACTTGCAGCTCAACAAAAGTAATGAATGAACAAGCTCTCCATTATTTTTTGCTTCATGAACAAATACGACTGCTTTGGTGCAGTGCATTGTTCAGGGTACTGATTTTTTCTAGTGAAGTGTAAAGCACAAAAAATGTGCTCATCTACTGCTGCTACTGCTGTGCTGTGAGAGAAAAGGAAGGAAACTGCAATGCCATTGTTCTGGATGATGATTGAACGAACAAAAAAGTCTCAATCCGCATTTCATTCTAAAGCGAGAGCTATTCCACCATCGTAGAGTACCAAGTGTATTTTGTATGCATGCATGTAGCTTAATTTCCGAGTCTGGAACTCCACAATCTACAACAGCCAGAGAAAAAAATGAAAATGAATGAACTTTTTATGCTGGAGTTTCAGCAGCAGCAGCGGTGCAATCAACTGGTAACGTACACACACGCTCTCAAGCTCAGCAATCATGCATGTCTGCAAAATTACAGAGGCTTTCATTCTACTATTTAGTCAAGAATTTACGTACATTTTCTCATCTTCTTGTTCGCTTTTTTATAACTGGCAGTGCATTTTGGTAGCTTCATCCAAATTGTGTATGCTTTCTTTTCTCTTTTGCTTTCAGCGCTTAAAAATCTCCGCATTTTTTCCGTGCGTTTTGTTTAAACCAGACAAAGAACCAACATATAAAACTTTATTTTTTCTCATTCAAAATTGGAAATCAAAAGTGCACTTTGGAGATCCCAAATAAAACAGGAATATTGTCAGTTTTGCTGTTGTTTTTCAAACACAACGCTTTAGACAATTTTGCTTTATGCCATCGGCAAAACAAATAGGCCAACTCAATAAAATAAAACGCTACTACTTTCATTTTTCCAGCAGAAAAACGAAAGCTAGTCAAGTCACCTTGTATTCTTTTAGCTTGCTTTCAAAGCTACGTAAAGTGAAATGAAGATGTACACAATGAAAACTTGGGAAAAATGTTGACTGTCAGCTTTGATTTGTTCAGAAGAGGCTTTACTACAGAGTATACCTAAAAATAACCCGATTTTTTTTACATCAAGTCATTGTTATATATTCTTATGATGAAAGACAGAAGAGCATTAGGTATATAGCTACCAATTTTTGTTTGGCACTCCATGTAATAACAAATGACAAAAGCGCTCCAAAGTCCAACTCCAAGTCCATCGTAGCCCCAGCGTGACCACTATACCTCTACACAGCCCATTGTGTACACAGGGAGCAGGGAGTAAATGGATTTGTATTTGAACCAGCAAGTAAAATTGTCGTCGTGGTCAAGTCAAGTCATAGGCTAGGCCCCATGTGGACTTTGCTTCCTTTTTTAAAAATCTAAAAAAAACTAAACCATCAGAGAGCAAAAAGCAGCTTTCGCTCTTCTAGCTTCTATATTTACAATTGGTCTCTGTGCTTTCTTCCTCCTCTTCTATGTTCAATGCACCAAAACGAAAAGAATAAACCTTGTGTGACAGCAGCAGCGTCGCAGAATGAGTGCACCATATATAACGCTTGCCAACAACAATGATCACGACAAACTACTTGCTGGAAATACACACAGAAAGAGAAAAATCTAAAAAAGTGAGTACCCGGGTAAAAACCCAGAAAGAAATAAGTTGCTCTACTTGATCCGATCTTGTAAAGTAAAACAGCAGAACAGCAGAAAGCCTATTTTTTCTATTTGTATTTGTGTAGCTTTCAATAGACTACACTAAAGCCATAAGTTTTGCTGACTTCATTGTACGTTTGTGTGTATTTTTTTTCTTTGAAAGATTTACCTCGTATGAGTGTGTGTGTCCGTTTCTATTTTACCAAACTGAAACAAACAGAGAAACTCAGACGCGATTTCTAGAAGAAAGTCTATTAAACCAGTCTGTTTTTTCTAGACGGAGGAAGGAAGTACATCAGCAAAAGTAGTAACAAAAGGAATGTCACAAGAAACAAGGAAGAAGATATGGTACAATTTCTGTAGTGGCAAAAGCGAAACCCTATGTGCTACTCTCTACAAACTGCAATTTCGTACAGATGCAGTCAAGTGGAGCGTTTGTTTAGTAGGAGTTGACATTTCTTTAGATCCCGCCATCGGTTTATATTTCGTACTCCTACACACAAAATTGTAACCGTGTTTGCACTTTGTCTCTCTATAGTAAAGTGAAAGGAGTTCATTCCACTGGGGACCTTAGTACAACAATACCGATCATATATTTTTCCCGGGTGGAGTTGATGAGGACACAAGACGGAGAAAACCAGAGACGCACTCTGGAAAAAAAAGTGCTCTACACAATTCAACATTGTAACACACCGGGTGTTTGAGCAAGGAATGTTGGTGGAGAAAGACAAAAGAAAAGGAAGAAATTGTCCTTGGCTTTGGCTCTTGACTGTGTTCATTTCCGTCTCTCTCTCTCTCTCTGAAGGAGCCAAAGGACTCTCAACAAGGAAATGTGTAGCGAAAATGAATTTTTTTTTGTTATTTTGGAATGGTGCTACACCATCAAGCTATGCTCTTATGGGTATATCCACCGACAGGAGAAGAAAGGAGCAGAGAGCATTGCAAATGTCTGACATTATTGTGTTTCGGGTCATCAAGCAACAAGAGGGAATAAATAGAGTTGAGTTTGCTTCCAGACTAAGATTAATGACGCTACCTCACGGACATTGCATTTTCTTTGAAACGAGCAACATTCAACACGACACGCACTGTACTCTATACTACTTGAGATTGAGAAACAGCAACAATTTCCTACTACACATATATAAACGAGCTGAAGATTTACTCTGGAGAAGAAAAGAAAAAAAAACAAGTTCCTTTAGCATAACAGCAGCTATAGCAAGCAAGTTAAAGTTGTTCCATTTTTCTTTTCCTTCTTAATCGCCACAACCGCATTTTTTACTCCCGGTGAAGCTACCACACACCAAGCCGTTTTGGCTGTCTTATGAATGAAACTTTGCTGTTTTATCTGTCGTCTACCAATTTCCCAATATTTATTACCAGAGTATAACAAACAACTCTTGTACAAGCTTTTAATAATATTTCTTCATCTTTCATCGTCCTCCTTGTCGTCTCATTTTCATCGTGCAGCCTTGTTCCTTTTTATCGCTGACATCAATGAATGATAATGATGATGAGAATCCAAACAAAAGTTGACTAGCTCAAATCACGACTGGCCATTTCACCCCTTTTACATTATTAGCAAAATAGGAGTACCCAATAAAATAGGCACAGAAGAGAAGGAAAACACTTTTTCATTTGACTTTGTGCTCTCTCTCTGTGGTTTCGCTCCGTTGTGTAGATGGCTTTTATTGCTGTTCTTGTTCTTGTGATCGAATTCGGGGATACTAGAATCACAATCAGTAGAGCAGCAGTTGGAGAGCAGTAATAAATGGTAAATAAATGCATGCATGAATTTTGTCTCCTCAATAATAATAGCCCAGCGGGATACCCCTTTCATTGCTTCTCCTTCTCCTCCTTTTCCTGGTAGTCCGTCCTCAGCAGCAGTCAGTCAGTCAACAAAACACCATCAAAACCGAACAATATCAAATATACCTTGGTTCACCCATTCAATCCGGGCTCTATCCAGAAGAAACAACTCCTCCACACAGCTTTGCGTGAAGAGATGATTACTATTATCGTTTATTATTACGATTATGATGACTACGCACTATTGTCCTTTTAATATTATTGCCGTATTAACTTTGTTCAAATTATCCTTCTGCTCATAACAATAACATACTTTACTCATGATAATGATGATGAGAAATGACTTGATGTTTCTACTTTCTGCTTCTGTGTCCTTTTTTATTTATTTTCATGCCCTGTGCCTGCTGCGAATCTAGATCTTGATACGAAAATGGAAGACATCTTCATTATTCTACCTTTCTTCCCTCCAGCACAATTTTTTTTGTTTACTACGCTTCATTGTTACTTTTTGTTTATATTTTGGATATACATCTCTCTCTTTTAGCTGATTATTGATTTGTTCAAACTACAAGTCCGTGGGGGACAGTAGGATTTTTTTTATCTTGATATTTTTTAACAAGAGGAAGTACAGCAGGCAGAACATTGAAAGAAGACAATTAGGATTACCCAATAATAGCCTGTTTTTCTTGGACCTTTATTTTGTGTGTGTACTTTTGCTAAGTTTCCCTGCTCCTTAAGAAGAAGACTTATTTACGGTATTAGTACATCAGACTTCCTTCACATTATTATATATTTTGTGCCTATTTCCCGTGTAGTCATTCAAGGATGATGGGAAAATCTTCCTTCATTTACTGACTATCTACTCTGTGCGTTGTATTATTTGCCGTGCTGTGCTTGTTCTCCTTGGAGAGAACACGGATGACTGGATTTTTGTATCCATTCCTTCTAAAACTCCGAGTCAACCTGCTACTTCATCTTCTTTCGGTCTTTCAAGAAAAGCTTTACCAGTCTCCTTCTTAGTTTACTTTTCTTCCTTGTTGCTCTGCTACCATGAAAAAACTAAAGAAGAGAGTATTAGTTAGCTCATCTTTTTCCCTGGTTATGTTGCTTCTTAGAAGAGCCTTCTTTTGTGTGCGTATGCGTGCGTGCGTGTATCAATCTGTCCACGTGCCTATAATAGATCATCCATCCTTCTTTGGTTTTTTGGTTGCTTTTGATCGCCTCGTTTGCTATGTGCGTATCTTCTTCTCTACATACACGTCTTTCTTAAGAAAACCGTGAAAGACGAAAGAAAGATAGCGGAATACCTAAAAAGCTCATATATAGCCATTCATTTTAACGTTTTGCCTCTGCTGCCATTATTTACACTCGCGTGTCACGGCTTTAAATCAATTGCCCTGTAGAATAGTAAGATAGCAAAACGAGACAGGATCAAGTGGCGGAGAAGAAGACTGAGAGCAAAATGAGTTGAGAAAGAGAGAGAGCTTTTTGCTTTATTTCCTCGGAAAAGATAATGTAATATTACGGTCGAGGCACGCTGCTGAGATCAAAATAAGCCATATCCCATCTTCACAGGATGATTACTAGAAAGGTGGTGGCAGTGGAGGAGGTGGATATTACGGCAGATATGATGGTGATGTTGATCATCATCATTATCAGAAGGAATAGTGCAGCAGTTTTTTTTCTGAATCTCGTCTTTTGGTTATATCGACGGCTTGATGATCATCCTGAGTGATCTACTCTCACACACGCAGCTCAAGAGCTACATTAGATTCTTTCACCTTGAACGTACACAGAGTGTCTATTAGGTAGGATTACGTTTTTTTCTAGTCGTCGCTTTTGCCAAATGGTTTGTTGAGACTAAAGGGAAAAAATAACATTTTGTTGTGGAAGCGGAATGAGAAAAAAGGCTGCAAAAAATATCGACAGGATTTTTCTCTGCTTTCTATCTCCGTAGAGGTAAACGAGATTATGCTCATAATATGCACACGTGATGATTAAGAAGAGTGACAGCAGGCGTAAATCATCTTCCGGAGATGCTCTCAAGGTAAAATGGAATATGTTCCATTATGCATTCCGCCGTTCCTTTGCATGCACATACTAAATATTCTGAATTGTGAAGATGCACACACAAGGAAAATAGATGATCTATGGGCTTTATTGAAGGACATATGATTTAGTAGAACGCAATGCATGGCGGATGTGCAGGTGATCTTGGCCATTATCGTCAGCAAAATACATTTATGCACTCCCGCATCTGTAGTAATCGTCGGCATTTTCTCAATTTATGCGGCATATTACGAACATCACGCGAACTAGAGAAGAGACGGAAGCTCGTGAGTACATAAACAGATAGGAAAAATGAGAAATGGTACAATCCCAGTAAAAAGACAATTCATTAAAAAAACTTGCATTTTGAGCTGTTGTAGTAAAAGATGTGGTATGTACTAATAACCATCTTGCTTTGATTTCAGCAGCCCCATTAATTTCATAAAATGCAGATGTGAGCACTTTTAAAAAGATGCTTCGGGGTAAGAAGATGCACATGCTTTTTAAAAGCGTGCCTATTCACTTTTAAAAGTAAGACGCGCAGAGGCAATGAAAATGAAATGAATATGCATATTATTTATTTGGACGGGATTGCCGGTTGGTTTGTGTACCACTTCCCCCAACTGTACACAAAACCAAATAAAAAATCCATTTTCTATTTACTATCTTCCTTCCAGATTGCGCGGATGATGACAACAAAATGATGATAGTGATGGCCATGATGCTCTTTGCTGACTGACTTGACTAAATACTTCATAATATGAGAAGGAAGGAGAGAATGAAATGCGTTTTTCTTTGTGGAATGCCGACGCAAAAGCTGATGAGTTGAGTGGAAACTCAAAAGAGGAGGACATTGGCAGTAGGACCAAATATGAATAAAATGTAAATGTAAAAGCCGTACGGATGCCGATGATGATGACACTGATGATCATGGTTAGTAGCTGCATAGCAGCAGTGGCGTTTTTGTTCCACTTCGTGCACAAAAGTCGTAGAATGCAGTTTTGAACTGGAATTGGAATGAGTGAAAACACATTTTCCACCATTCGACTTTGTTTCTTTTCTTCAAGTTTTTATATGATGACTTTCCGAAGAAGAGAAAATCCTCTCAACGAATTCCACTCTTGCCTTTTGCCGTTTTTTGTTTTGTCGACCGGTCTCTTTTGGTCGTTTTTACTAGTGAACTAATAGCCAAAGCCATAAAAATGAATGCGCACGAGAAGAAGAGGCACAACAAGTTATCAAAGAAGAAGAGCTCTACTGAACTGCTTGTCATTACGAAACGAACTATATTTGCTTTAAAATAAAATGCACAAAAGACTCATGTTTCCTTTTCTTGCTTTTGTTCCAAGTTTGCTGTGATGATGAAAAAGGGGTAATAGTATGTATTGAGAGCATTACAATTCCAGTATCAGTGTGCACAAGTCAAAAGACCAGTTTTTTGTGACAATGCAGTCCTCCCGATACAAAATGAAAAATAACTACTAGTGAAGCAGTTGAGTCAGTCAAAAGAGCTTTTGAACAAGTGAAAATCCCCTTTTTACTTAACAAAATGATGATGCTGCTGTGCCACACACAAGTTCTTCAATAATTCTACAGAATGGAAGAATTGCAACGTTATTTCAACAGGAAAATAGGCAATATGCACTTGAATGAATTGCTAGTTTCCACTTGTGTCTATTATATTATCCTACTGGAAAATGGGGAATATTGCCACTGCTGTCGTCAACTGTGTGAAACATGCAGTTTGACTAAAATTGTTATTACATTTTTGATACTTTCGTTGTCATCATCAAAATGCACTCTTGTCCCTATTTTCGGATTCAAACACTTGTTCCGTTCTTATTTAGATTTTTTGATGCAGTGCAGTGGAATCATAGTCGTAAAAACGTATATTTTACTGCATTATAAATGCCCAGCTGTCGATTCATTCAAGTTTGAGCAAATCTGATGAAAATCTGAAAAACTTTTTTGTTGACGACTGATGCACATTTTTGTGATAAAAAGTGGAACGTTGCTGCCGACATTTGGATTTGGCATTCCAGAGCCCTTAAACAACAATACAGGTATTTATCCAAAATCGGGATCAATCGGATAGTGCTCTTTATTTTTTCATTATTAATGCGTGTGCGCATCTCTGAATTGATAAGCTCAACATTTTTTTACTCCTCATCTCATCACCTACCAATTCTCAACATTGCACTTGTCTTCATTCATATACCCTTTTTTTGCTTCACCAAAACCATAAATCGGATGCTCTCTCCGTTTCCCATATAGCTGTCACTCAATTTCTATCGACTTTTCATCGACAGAATGTACCAGTGCTACTTTTGCTAGTATTCTGCCTGAACAAAAAAAAACGTCCAAATCCATTTAGGCTAACTAGCTTGATCCGCTTTCAAGTGATTGTTGCTTTTGTGTTGTGCAACCCATCACATAAAATAAAAAGGATACGAGTTATGCTCAGAGAAGAGTGAAACGCAAAAAGCAAGCCAAAAAACAACACTCCGTCCATCTCAACCCTTCTTTCATACACCCAAAAAACATCTCCATCGACAGAGTAAACACATAAGCCTCTTTTTCCAGAGCAGAGCACAAGAACTTGTACGTTTTATTTTAAGCTTCTGTGGGAAGTTACGCAAGAAAGGGCATCAGTTCTCTTTGGTAATGCTAATACGCAAGTAGCCTTAACCAAGTGGTGTAAAATACTTAAAAAGCCCATCAAACACACAAACACACACGAGGCAGGACGATTTTAGACAAGTAATATATTTTATACCGGTGGCATTAGTGCAATGTTCAGTATCCCATCTCGGTTCTCATCAAGAATTAGCCTTGTTGTTGGTCTCCCAAGGATTTTTCTCCGTATAAGAACATATTATACGTTATATATCATTGCATAATGCTTGCTCTTCTTCTCTTTTCAATCCTTTTTACATTCTCCCAAGTGCAAATCAAATAATTCATGCCCTTATGAATAAAATGTCTTGGTGCACTTCTCCAGATGATGTAGTTATTTTAATGCGCCCCGTGAAACATGGCATGCGGCTGCTGCTACTACTACTGCATCTCTGTTCATATTTTCCATAAGTGCATTTACTTTAAGGCACACTACTTTTGTGCATATAAAGTGTACTGTATAAAGGGTTATGCCATGCACTAATATTTATATTTTTCATTATTACATTTCCTCTGTGTTTTCAGCTTCAAGTGCAAAAGCATACACTGTTCTCTCATGTGTCCTCCAACAAGCCTCTACAGGAAAAGTGTTAAGAAGACCCCAGAGTGGAGTGAAAGCGGAAAGCAAAAAGAGTTGAGCAATCTCCCACGCGATACAAACATTAAAATGCCGCCTGGTGAAGACCTTAAGGAGTTGCCTTTTTGAACTTGACATAGACACAGAGACACAGAGGAATTACGCAACTTCTTTTTCTTTCTCCATTTTCTACCACCACCACACACCAGACACTTTTCTTCTAGTTGAGTGTTCTAGGGCTTCTTTTCTTTTTACAGAAGTAAAAAATAGAAACACAGAGAAACAGAATGAGACAAGAAGGAAAAGAGTGCAAGTGAGTGGCGAGAGGAGCGAAAAAAAAAACCAACAGAGGAAATCCATTTTGTCTCCAGAGTTTTTTCTCCAACATTTCACGGCTTTCTCTTTCCGTTAGGAGGACTGGTGGGGTAAAAAGTGGGAAAATGCATATATACCAACTTTTGTACTATATTTTCCACTTACTTAAGTGAAAACTTTTTCTCTTTCTTTTCTTTACAACAGAATATTATTAGATGATATAATATTGCATGTACAAATAACATTATATGCTGAACAAAAGCCATATATCATTTTTTACAAGAAAAAAGTGCTTATATTTTATAAAAAGCTTGTTAAGGGGAGCAAGGAGCCCAACAGTGCAAAAAATTGATAAGAACTAGAAAGTGGAAAAGGGAAAGCAGAAGAATGAAGAAAGCAAAGTGGAATGAGTGTCGACTTTCACCCTGTCTTTCTCGCATTACATCTTTACTTTTTTACTACTACACTAGTCGCTTTCTCTCCATCCTTATCTTTGGAATGATGACGGTGTAATCCTTTCTGTATTTTGAACTGGCTTATATTTTTAATATCATTTGCCGGAAAACGGAATTTTTATACTTTTTTCTTCTTCTTCTCATGTGTGCATTTTTTCTAACTGTTTATACTTCCTTTTTTCTTTCCATTTCACTGCATTTTGTACCTGAAAATGGGAAAATAAAAGTTTGAAGAAAAGTGGCACTTTCAAGTTGTTCTTTTGCATGAAAATATATGTACATTTTTTTCTTTCTCGCGTGAAGAGAGCCAACTGCTGTATTATATCGTTTCCTATCGCATTAAAGTCATTTCCACTTTGAGTTTCACGCTGGGAGTTGATAAAGATGTTATGTTTGCGTTTAAAAAAATGACGGTATGATGATGATGATGAGCCCTGTTTCTCCGAAGGAGGTGCGAATACAAAAAGTACACAACTTTTTTAACAAGCTTAAAAAGGCATTACTAATGTAAAACACGGGATGGGCCTTTTTATTCCCAACGCTGTAAATACAAGCATTTCATTGCAGTTTCTCCAGTTGCATTTTTGTTTTTAACCTTATTATTGCCACTTATTTTTCACACACACAAGTTTCCCAGAGACTTGAAGAAGAAACTGAAACCTGGTTTAAAATTTTATATGAAGAGTGCAACCAGCGGGAGATTTAGTGACTGGCAAGTGGCAACTTTTTTTTGGAGAAATGAGCAGCTTTTATTTCAACTGACGACTGCCTTCAAAAATTTAAATGAGTGCAATAAATACACGTTACGCCTTAAACTGTTCGTCAATCAGAATTTTATTGGCAACTAGTTTCGCTTAGAAAACGCTTCATCAGGCCTATTAGAATGATAAGAAGCAAAAGAACAAAATCATTATAATCAATATTTTACAATTTAACAGGGTTCATAAAACTATTAATAATTTTAATAATTAGTTAACATTAAATCAAACCACTAAACCGTACCGATTCTGAAAAGTGCATAATGTTAGCACTTTCTGGGAGAAAAAATATATTGCACTGTTGTGCTTTCGTCATTTAGGTAAAAACTAACAAGGTACAAAGTAGAAAGTAAAATACTCACTTCAACATCTCTTTTATATTTTTTACTCTTGAGAACACTACACGTATCTTTATCATGTTGAGATGTTCAACGTATTCCTTGTCCGCATATTGGGTATAGTTGTTTTGTAGCACGGATTTTACAAACTTGGAATACTCATTAATACACGAATAGAAGGGAAATATTGCATGCACTATACTGTTTTGTTCATACTCATTACAACTATTGGTGCTCACAATATCATATTTTTCCAGTATATCTGGATTATGTATACTTAGATATTCTAACAAAAGTTTTTTCTTTGGTTTGAGCGCTTCAGTACGCTCTACTTGTGACAGCTTTATAAATGTTTCATATAATTTTACCTTATCATACCATCTTTCTTCAAATTTGTGTTTCAGTAAACTTAGATGTTTTAATCTATCATTCATATCAGAGCAAATTCTGCTAATTCTTAACCCTTGTGAATAGTATAATGAGTCTTTCAAATGTACAGGGTGATTAGATGATGCATGCAGATATAAATGTTTCGACATTGGTTTGACATATAGATTAGTATGGATATTATTATTAATTAGACTAACAGTGGTGTCCAAAAAGTTTACTGAATTTTCACTAAATTCAAAGGTAAATTTAAGGTACCTATGATTTAACATACTACTTAACCAGTCATTCAAATCATTTATCATATCAGCTTCTATAATCATAAAAATGTCATCAAGAAAACGTTTATAAAATACTATTTCAGCGATATTATTAAACATATTTGCTATTTCTTTAAAGACAGTTATGTTGGCCACCATTACGCTTGCTGCATTTCCCATTTCAATACCTCTGTGTTGATAATACCAATATTCAATGTACTGAACGTAGTTATAATCTAAACTTAAGGATAATAATTCGTTCATTTGCCTACGATTCAGATTGAGCCTTTTGACTGGATTAGTCATATACGTATCAGTACAATGTTTTTTACAATCAGATAGTAATAAGCTGGGGTAAAGTGCTTCAACGTCAATTGTAACCAATAAATACTTTTTATTGTTTTCTAGCTTGATCTCGTTTAGTAAAAGTAGAAAATGTTGAGTATCTATCAATAGATCACTAATTTCATTTGTTAATGGTTTCAAAACATAATCTAACAATTTACTAGCGTATTTATTTGTTTTTACGAATGTAGAACTGATAGGTCTTCCTTTAGGAAAATTATCGAATTTTTTATGAATTTTTGGAAGAATATAAAATTTTGCTGGCCTATCCATTGGTGGTAGTAATTTAGAAATCGCTACTTGGTTTCTTGTGCTTTTCTCAAAACAACGTAATTTGTCACGATATTCCAGCATGGATAAATGAAATGCGGCTTCTGTAGTAGGATGATATGTAGTAAGGTCATTTAATTGTCTTAGTACTTCCTGTTCATAATCTTTAATGTAAACTATACATAAGCCTGCATTTTTATCAGCTTCCACTACTAAGATTTCATGTAGCGCACAGAATGCTTTAAAATCATTTGCTAACTTATTCAAGTGAATATTAGGCTTTGTAGTTTTTATTCTCTTGCGGAAGTCTCTAATTAGGTTATCAAAATTAAAAATCACATTTTCTAGTGGACAACGTTTGCCTTTTATGTTATTTATTTTCATGAATTCTTTTTTATTTTGATGAAACCATATTTTTAACTCGTCTGGGGTCTGCTTATCTTCATTTAGTTTAAAATATACATTCCATGCTATTTTACGGACTGCCTCACTAAACTGACCAGTAATCTGCTTATAGTTAGGTACTACATTATTGCAAAATTTCAGACCTAGACTGAGTAGACAATTAAACTTTGGTGGTAGTTCGACTTTTGTTAAATTATGTAAGTAATTTAGCTCTTTTGACTGTGTGTACAATTTGTAGAAAAAGTTGTACTCTTTTCTAGATCGTGTATTAATATTGAATACCTTGTTAATATTTACAAACTTTCATCGTCTCGGGATCGGTTTGGTGGTGTCGTCATGTCACTTGATCTTCTGGAGGACAGTAGAGAAGTTATCGTACGGGAGACTTTCATTCCTTTGAGCTTCACTGCTGTGTTGCTTATCCTGAGTTGTGTCTGCCTTTCTGACCTGCGGTGGTTGGTTCCATTTTTGTTGTCGTTTACCATTTTTATGTTTGGGAGGAGGTTTGCCTTTTCCGTTTTGCCGATGAGGAGCGTTTGAGAGACTTTTCTTTTTTCCAGGATTTCTTGTAACGTCAGTATCCTTGGAGGCAAAGCGAAAACCGTTTGCTGTTGTAGGTGGTGTTTGTTCCAAACTTTCTGCATTTTCATCGGTTTCCATTGCAGTCCCTTCATCTGTTTTCGGCTCATCACTGGAAAGCTTCTGCTTTTTTCTCATGTGTGTAACAGCAGCCTCACCGTCGGCTAAAAACTGACTAAATTCTTCAGCTAGGCGTTTTGGGTCAAAACTCACTTGGTTTTGGTATATTTTTTCCCCAATCTCCTCTGCATACTTATTTCGCAGGTTTTCAGGTGGAGCTTGTCGTAGTTTCCGCCATGCTGGCTCAACATGTTTGATTTTTGATTGGAACTTTTCCCAATCAATCTGCTTTATGTTGAATTTCTTAATGAACTCCATTCTTGCTTTGTGATAGTGTAGTTCCAGCTGATATTGAGTTGCTTGTCTCAATTCCACTTTTTTACTAATGGTCGCTTTCAGTTCCTCCATGATAAGTGAAGCACTTCTGATGATCAAAAGTTCCGAAATGAACTTGGAGGAATTATATGCGTTAAGTTGTAACTGTCTTGCCAAAGATTCTTTAAGATTGGTCGTCGTTTTCAGATCTTTTCTTGGCATCAGCTGGAAACATGGCATTAAGATCTTAGCGTTAACAGGAATAACGGCAACTCTATTTGCTGTTGAAGATTCCATATTATCTTGAAAATAGTTGACTTGGAAATACAGCATTATTGTAGAGATGACTGATGCGTGACAAGTGGAGGAAACACATGTTCCTGTGTGATTGTTGCTTTGCAGGTTGTATACATCTTCAGTAACTGGTATTTTCGGGTAAAAGGTTAGATTTACCAATTTAAATGAGTGCAATAAATACACGTTACGCCTTAAACTGTTCGTCAATCAGAATTTTATTGGCAACTAGTTTCGCTTAGAAAACGCTTCATCAGGCCTATTAGAATGATAAGAAGCAAAAGAACAAAATCATTATAATCAATATTTTACAATTTAACAGGGTTCATAAAACTATTAATAATTTTAATAATTAGTTAACATTAAATCAAACCACTAAACCGTACCGATTCTGAAAAGTGCATAATGTTAGCACTTTCTGGGAGAAAAAATATATTGCACTGTTGTGCTTTCGTCATTTAGGTAAAAACTAACAAGGTACAAAGTAGAAAGTAAAATACTCACTTCAACATCTCTTTTATATTTTTTACTCTTGAGAACACTACACGTATCTTTATCATGTTGAGATGTTCAACGTATTCCTTGTCCGCATATTGGGTATAGTTGTTTTGTAGCACGGATTTTACAAACTTGGAATACTCATTAATACACGAATAGAAGGGAAATATTGCATGCACTATACTGTTTTGTTCATACTCATTACAACTATTGGTGCTCACAATATCATATTTTTCCAGTATATCTGGATTATGTATACTTAGATATTCTAACAAAAGTTTTTTCTTTGGTTTGAGCGCTTCAGTACGCTCTACTTGTGACAGCTTTATAAATGTTTCATATAATTTTACCTTATCATACCATCTTTCTTCAAATTTGTGTTTCAGTAAACTTAGATGTTTTAATCTATCATTCATATCAGAGCAAATTCTGCTAATTCTTAACCCTTGTGAATAGTATAATGAGTCTTTCAAATGTACAGGGTGATTAGATGATGCATGCAGATATAAATGTTTCGACATTGGTTTGACATATAGATTAGTATGGATATTATTATTAATTAGACTAACAGTGGTGTCCAAAAAGTTTACTGAATTTTCACTAAATTCAAAGGTAAATTTAAGGTACCTATGATTTAACATACTACTTAACCAGTCATTCAAATCATTTATCATATCAGCTTCTATAATCATAAAAATGTCATCAAGAAAACGTTTATAAAATACTATTTCAGCGATATTATTAAACATATTTGCTATTTCTTTAAAGACAGTTATGTTGGCCACCATTACGCTTGCTGCATTTCCCATTTCAATACCTCTGTGTTGATAATACCAATATTCAATGTACTGAACGTAGTTATAATCTAAACTTAAGGATAATAATTCGTTCATTTGCCTACGATTCAGATTGAGCCATTTGACTGGATTAGTCATATACGTATCAGTACAATGTTTTTTACAATCAGATAGTAATAAGCTGGGGTAAAGTGCTTCAACGTCAATTGTAACCAATAAATACTTTTTATTGTTTTCTAGCTTGATCTCGTTTAGTAAAAGTAGAAAATGTTGAGTATCTATCAATAGATCACTAATTTCATTTGTTAATGGTTTCAAAACATAATCTAACAATTTACTAGCGTATTTATTTGTTTTTACGAATGTAGAACTGATAGGTCTTCCTTTAGGAAAATTATCGAATTTTTTATGAATTTTTGGAAGAATATAAAATTTTGCTGGCCTATCCATTGGTGGTAGTAATTTAGAAATCGCTACTTGGTTTCTTGTGCTTTTCTCAAAACAACGTAATTTGTCACGATATTCCAGCATGGATAAATGAAATGCGGCTTCTGTAGTAGGATGATATGTAGTAAGGTCATTTAATTGTCTTAGTACTGTAACGATCCCATGTAAAGTGCACAACGACTTTACCTGGACCGTATTTGTATTACCCTTTACTTATTCGTATCTACATATTCGTATCAATAACCCCATCCCATTCTTAAGCCAATATTAATACCAAGAAGGCTCAACAAGATACTAATAACTTGATACTAATATCTTTTCAAGTCGATCAGGGGCATTATGATACAGCTCTTTGTATCTACCGCGTTAGTCAGCTCACTAGCCACTCAGCGTTTGACCACGCTTCTGTTTTCGTCGTCGTCGTCGCGTCGCTCCGCACCACTACCAGTGAAGTGGAGGAAAAGATCACCAGTCTTGGCAGAGGAACTTGAGCAGCAACAACATAATATTTTGTCTTGCGCATTTCGTGTAAATATTCCCTGAGTTCAAAAGTAGTTAATAAATAGTTCAAGTAGTTAATTGATTGTCTGATTGAATGTTTAGTTGATTGATTGATTGATTAGTGGTTTTCAGTAGAGTTAATGGCACGAACATGCCCTGAGAGATTGCATTGCATTGCATAAGCTAGTGAAGATGATTGAGATGAGAAAGTAGTGGGTTAGGGTTAAATGGAGTAAGAGAGGTCCTGCCAGGCTCATACGTTAAATAATTCCTCAGAAGCACCTTATCCATCAGTTAACCAACCCATACTTCACAGTACTTCCTGTTCATAATCTTTAATGTAAACTATACATAAGCCTGCATTTTTATCAGCTTCCACTACTAAGATTTCATGTAGCGCACAGAATGCTTTAAAATCATTTGCTAACTTATTCAAGTGAATATTAGGCTTTGTAGTTTTTATTCTCTTGCGGAAGTCTCTAATTAGGTTATCAAAATTAAAAATCACATTTTCTAGTGGACAACGTTTGCCTTTTATGTTATTTATTTTCATGAATTCTTTTTTATTTTGATGAAACCATATTTTTAACTCGTCTGGGGTCTGCTTATCTTCATTTAGTTTAAAATATACATTCCATGCTATTTTACGGACTGCCTCACTAAACTGACCAGTAATCTGCTTATAGTTAGGTACTACATTATTGCAAAATTTCAGACTAGTTGCCAATAAAATTCTGATTGACGAACAGTTTAAGGCGTAACGTGTATTTATTGCACTCATTTAAATCTCTCGACTCTACGCCTTCCTGTATCGCAAGATCCTGTCAGTCATCAGAATGGGTTCACCACAAGTTTCTGGAGATTATCCTGAGAATGGAGATGATGATGTAGTAGCAAGTTGCTCATCTCAGCCAACCAGCACTGGAGTAAAAAGAGGAGCTGATGAACCTTTACAAAACGCCACTAAACAACCTGGATTCCAGACAGCTCTCGAAAAGCAGTTATTGGCGATTGACAGAAGCCGATCGTTGTCAATACATTGTTATCTGAATGACCAAGAGGACCCCGTTGTCCACGAATACCTACTTAAATTGGTAAATCTAACCTTTTACCCGAAAATACCAGTTACTGAAGATGTATACAACCTGCAAAGCAACAATCACACAGGAACATGTGTTTCCTCCACTTGTCACGCATCAGTCATCTCTACAATAATGCTGTATTTCCAAGTCAACTATTTTCAAGATAATATGGAATCTTCAACAGCAAATAGAGTTGCCGTTATTCCTGTTAACGCTAAGATCTTAATGCCATGTTTCCAGCTGATGCCAAGAAAAGATCTGAAAACGACGACCAATCTTAAAGAATCTTTGGCAAGACAGTTACAACTTAACGCATATAATTCCTCCAAGTTCATTTCGGAACTTTTGATCATCAGAAGTGCTTCACTTATCATGGAGGAACTGAAAGCGACCATTAGTAAAAAAGTGGAATTGAGACAAGCAACTCAATATCAGCTGGAACTACACTATCACAAAGCAAGAATGGAGTTCATTAAGAAATTCAACATAAAGCAGATTGATTGGGAAAAGTTCCAATCAAAAATCAAACATGTTGAGCCAGCATGGCGGAAACTACGACAAGCTCCACCTGAAAACCTGCGAAATAAGTATGCAGAGGAGATTGGGGAAAAAATATACCAAAACCAAGTGAGTTTTGACCCAAAACGCCTAGCTGAAGAATTTAGTCAGTTTTTAGCCGACGGTGAGGCTGCTGTTACACACATGAGAAAAAAGCAGAAGCTTTCCAGTGATGAGCCGAAAACAGATGAAGGGACTGCAATGGAAACCGATGAAAATGCAGAAAGTTTGGAACAAACACCACCTACAACAGCAAACGGTTTTCGCTTTGCCTCCAAGGATACTGACGTTACAAGAAATCCTGGAAAAAAGAAAAGTCTCTCAAACGCTCCTCATCGGCAAAACGGAAAAGGCAAACCTCCTCCCAAACATAAAAATGGTAAACGACAACAAAAATGGAACCAACCACCGCAGGTCAGAAAGGCAGACACAACTCAGGATAAGCAACACAGCAGTGAAGCTCAAAGGAATGAAAGTCTCCCGTACGATAACTTCTCTACTGTCCTCCAGAAGATCAAGTGACATGACGACACCACCAAACCGATCCCGAGACGATGAAAGTTTGTAAATATTAACAAGGTATTCAATATTAATACACGATCTAGAAAAGAGTACAACTTTTTCTACAAATTGTACACACAGTCAAAAGAGCTAAATTACTTACATAATTTAACAAAAGTCGAACTACCACCAAAGTTTAATTGTCTACTCAGTCTAGGTCTGAAATTTTGCAATAATGTAGTACCTAACTATAAGCAGATTACTGGTCAGTTTAGTGAGGCAGTCCGTAAAATAGCATGGAATGTATATTTTAAACTAAATGAAGATAAGCAGACCCCAGACGAGTTAAAAATATGGTTTCATCAAAATAAAAAAGAATTCATGAAAATAAATAACATAAAAGGCAAACGTTGTCCACTAGAAAATGTGATTTTTAATTTTGATAACCTAATTAGAGACTTCCGCAAGAGAATAAAAACTACAAAGCCTAATATTCACTTGAATAAGTTAGCAAATGATTTTAAAGCATTCTGTGCGCTACATGAAATCTTAGTAGTGGAAGCTGATAAAAATGCAGGCTTATGTATAGTTTACATTAAAGATTATGAACAGGAAGTACTAAGACAATTAAATGACCTTACTACATATCATCCTACTACAGAAGCCGCATTTCATTTATCCATGCTGGAATATCGTGACAAATTACGTTGTTTTGAGAAAAGCACAAGAAACCAAGTAGCGATTTCTAAATTACTACCACCAATGGATAGGCCAGCAAAATTTTATATTCTTCCAAAAATTCATAAAAAATTCGATAATTTTCCTAAAGGAAGACCTATCAGTTCTACATTCGTAAAAACAAATAAATACGCTAGTAAATTGTTAGATTATGTTTTGAAACCATTAACAAATGAAATTAGTGATCTATTGATAGATACTCAACATTTTCTACTTTTACTAAACGAGATCAAGCTAGAAAACAATAAAAAGTATTTATTGGTTACAATTGACGTTGAAGCACTTTACCCCAGCTTATTACTATCTGATTGTAAAAAACATTGTACTGATACGTATATGACTAATCCAGTCAAAAGGCTCAATCTGAATCGTAGGCAAATGAACGAATTATTATCCTTAAGTTTAGATTATAACTACGTTCAGTACATTGAATATTGGTATTATCAACACAGAGGTATTGAAATGGGAAATGCAGCAAGCGTAATGGTGGCCAACATAACTGTCTTTAAAGAAATAGCAAATATGTTTAATAATATCGCTGAAATAGTATTTTATAAACGTTTTCTTGATGACATTTTTATGATTATAGAAGCTGATATGATAAATGATTTGAATGACTGGTTAAGTAGTATGTTAAATCATAGGTACCTTAAATTTACCTTTGAATTTAGTGAAAATTCAGTAAACTTTTTGGACACCACTGTTAGTCTAATTAATAATAATATCCATACTAATCTATATGTCAAACCAATGTCGAAACATTTATATCTGCATGCATCATCTAATCACCCTGTACATTTGAAAGACTCATTATACTATTCACAAGGGTTAAGAATTAGCAGAATTTGCTCTGATATGAATGATAGATTAAAACATCTAAGTTTACTGAAACACAAATTTGAAGAAAGATGGTATGATAAGGTAAAATTATATGAAACATTTATAAAGCTGTCACAAGTAGAGCGTACTGAAGCGCTCAAACCAAAGAAAAAACTTTTGTTAGAATATCTAAGTATACATAATCCAGATATACTGGAAAAATATGATATTGTGAGCACCAATAGTTGTAATGAGTATGAACAAAACAGTATAGTGCATGCAATATTTCCCTTCTATTCGTGTATTAATGAGTATTCCAAGTTTGTAAAATCCGTGCTACAAAACAACTATACCCAATATGCGGACAAGGAATACGTTGAACATCTCAACATGATAAAGATACGTGTAGTGTTCTCAAGAGTAAAAAATATAAAAGAGATGTTGAAGTGAGTATTTTACTTTCTACTTTGTACCTTGTTAGTTTTTACCTAAATGACGAAAGCACAACAGTGCAATATATTTTTTCTCCCAGAAAGTGCTAACATTATGCACTTTTCAGAATCGGTACGGTTTAGTGGTTTGATTTAATGTTAACTAATTATTAAAATTATTAATAGTTTTATGAACCCTGTTAAATTGTAAAATATTGATTATAATGATTTTGTTCTTTTGCTTCTTATCATTCTAATAGGCCTGATGAAGCGTTTTCTAAGCGAAACTAGTTGCCAATAAAATTCTGATTGACGAACAGTTTAAGGCGTAACGTGTATTTATTGCACTCATTTAAACAGTTTTTCTCCAAAGGAGTAAATGGACGGTTTATGTACATGTCATAACACACGTAACGACAACGTATACGGTTAGCGTAATCGCACCACCTGCACTTTATCCGTATTAAAGCTGCCATTTCATATAATATCCTTAGAGTTTTCAAGTGCATAAATATGTACGGTCTGTACGGTACATTTCACGCGTAAACTGTGCAATCTTGATTGACGTCTCGTGCTGAATACACGGCAAAAAAGGCAGGAAAAAGCTTTTTAGTATTGCTTATAAAACGCTTCATGTGGCTCCATAAAAGTTAGTATAACTGCTAGTTATGTACTTTTTTTTCTATTTTACTTAAATAGCGGTATCATCCGCTATAATATAATACGTAACGACTTTAGCCGTTAAAAGAAACCCGTTATTAGAGTGTCCTGTCCATCCATCCTCCACACGTCCCCGCTGTCCGACGAAAAAGAAACGAAAACAATGGCTCCCTACTTTAATGACAGGGAAGCTTATAGTTGATGACGTGATGGAATGCCTTTCCACTCCAGCGCTAAAAGCACCAGCAACACCTGCAAAATGCTAGAAAACCGCAGGTAGAGTAATATACACACCCTGGAAATTACTCTTAAGTGCTTATCTACCTGCAAAAAAAGTAAAACTTGCTGGAAACAGCGGAAAAGTTTATTTTAGCAAAAAATGCCACATTATGGCCAGTATAAACGCAGCAGGTGATTAAATTAATGGGACTGTGGAGAAGGAGGAGGAGGTGTGTGTTTTACTCTACTCCTCGCTCCAGGCACTATCACTTATTACATGATAGGCTTGTGCAAAAAGCTGACATCTGACGTGTTTACATTTACTGCTTGGAGTAAAGTGAACCAACCGCTAAAAGCCGTTTTTAGTAGAGGCTATGTTTAAGTCGACAGTTAGTCCATCTCCATCTTTTTCTTTTGATTTTCTTCAAGTCTTTTCTCTGTTAGTAAAGTAAAGTGGTGATTACCATAATATTATGACTGTATTATAAGAACCAAGAAGAAAAATAACAGACTCAGCTTTTCCCATTCTCATGATTACCCAAGGAAAACTTTAGTGTGTAATGTAATAGGTGCTATGAATAGTAAACTGAAGTAACTAGCATTTAAAGCTTCATTAAATATATTACTCTTCCAGGTACTTATCTATTATCTAGCTGCCCAAATGAGAAAGAAGAGTCTGTAATTTGCCTAAAATTTAGTGGCTTTTTATTCCATTCTCTCTGGAGAAGTGGATGAATAAGAGGATTACTACAGTTCTCCAGGCAAAGAAGAGTATGAGTGGAGAAGCGCAAGCACTTTGGGATAATTACAGGTATTACTTACTGCGCAGACCTTTTAGCACCTTTATACCCAAAACAACAATGGACTGGCCAATGAATCCAGAGAGTGGAGCATTATTGGACTTTTTTAACAGAGAGACGTTTCAGACAGGTAGGATGAGTAGGGTGGTTGTAGGGTATACGGAAATAAAAGGTAAGTGAAGTTTAAGAGATTGGCCAAGAATACCTTTTTAGCCTCAAGTGGATTTTTAAACTAAAAGAGAGACTCTCTTCTCTTGTCTCGTCCTTCCCCTTCTCTCCCTCAAAAGCTGAAAGGCAAACCTCAAGTTGAAATGTTTCTCCCATGAAAACAATATGAGGCTTGAATAATAAGAATACACAAAAGCCCTTCATTAAAAGGAAAAATAATAGAGCTTGATGGTTTTAGATGGTAGTGGTGTGGCTCGCTTCTTCTTCTTCTGAAGAAGAATGGTATAAAGGAAAAACAAAACCATCTAGGTAGTATTTTACGTATAACTTATTCATTTACTCTGGCTTTTGTTATTTTACTTGAGCCACAACATCATCATCATCATCGTCATGATTTGTGTCGGCTGAGAAGACTGTTGTTGGTAGTGGTGGCGTTGGTGGTAAAATGTCAGGAAATTTGACCCTAACTGACTTATTTCTCAATGTTCTATTCTTTATTCACTTCTCACCTAAAACACCACAAAAGACTCATCAACTCCTCTATTCACTTGTGCCGCGATAAAAAAGCACAAATTATTCATCCGAATAAGGGAGCAAAAACATGCCACAAGATTTTCACTCCAAACAAACAACTTAACTTGGGGCTTGCTTTGCATAAATCTATTTCTTGGCTGGTGATTTTCAGTTTTGTAAAACTGACTATGACTTAAGGAAGAAAAATTCCCAAAGCATTCAAGTTTTCTTGAACAAAAACGTAGAGACTACAAGACAGAGAAGAAGAACTACTATACACATGCCTGATTTCTTTGGCAGATAAGTTTGAAGGTTTTCCTCCAAAAGGGAATAATAACGATGTAATAAGAAAACTGCCAAGCTCAGAGAGTGCAACGCATAATGGCCTTGCATTTGGGACTAGTTCCTCCTTGACTTTGACTTTGGCTGAATGAATCAGATTCAGATAACAGAACAACAAGAGAAAAGCCAAAAATTTCTTTTTATATGGCTGCTGTGTTGTTGTTGCCATTGCGTAGTAGTAGCCGTCGGCTGTGAAATGAAATTTTGTTCCCAGACTCTGAAGAAATTGTATATTCCAAGCGCGTCAGCCATTTATACGAAAACCTTGAAGTGTGCACTGCCATAATAACATGTTGTACTTGGGACTGTGCTGCACTACTGCTACAACTGCAACGACAACAACGGGATCGGTTGTAAAATGAAAAAAGTTGAGATTGTGCGATTGTGATGCATTCTACATTTTCTTGGGTTTTCTTTAGAACAGAACAAGAAAACTGGCTTTCCAGAACTGTAGTCATCGTTGGTTTGCAGGAATTTGTAATAAATGCTTTGCCAACCGAAACTGAATTTGATTTCTGTGTGCATATTACGCATTATAAGCACGACTTTCTAGGACAAACGCCAATAATAATAGTTGTGGTATATTATTTTGCTAGGTCTGGGTTTTCAAAGTTTCGTTGCACTCTACTGACTACAAAGCAAGCACGCATACGTAGGTATGCAGTTTTCCTTAATAAAAGAAACATAAAATTCTAAAAAGAAATGTCATTCTTTACTACTGCCCATTGTTCTCTAGAATTTTAGAACGAAAAACAAGAAAACGAAACAAAAGCATAAAATGGATATAATGACCAAGATGGAGATGATAAGTGGTGCATTGCTCGTTTGCTAACTTTTTAGAGCGTAACGGCAATAGCGGAAACGGGAAAAGAAGCCCGCAAAATTCTCGGTATGAAACCAAGTAAAAATGTTTCTAAGGACCACCTCTCCCATTATATAGCAACCCAGTGTTCCAAACCAAACATTTTGTATTTTTTGTGCAAAAACAGGCAATAAAAATAAAGAATGTTTGGTTTGTAGTAAAATAAATCCAATTCGAAACTATATGTCAAAATTGTAATAATGACTGATCATAAAATTTAATTAATTGTAAGAATTTATAAATAAAATGGAGTAAAAAAGTTTCTCATTGACATCCACGGAACAAAAAATATCTTCTTGTAGCAAATTTCTTTTTCCAGAAAAAGAACATTTCATTTTCACCAAAATATTCTTTTCGCCAAGTGGATTTTGCCGGCCAATAAACAAAATGGGATCTGTTAAGAAAGCGATCAAGATTTATGCTCGGTTGAAGCCTTCTGATGCTTCAATTTGCGTAAGTACATGTTGTACAAAGTTAACAAGAAGTTTTACGAATGGTTGACCTAATGTGGATTTTTTGGAAATCCAGTACGAGGTCGATAAACACATCAATGACGACGGGAGTACCGACGACATTTTAATTTTGAATTCGGGTGCAAACTCGGCTGATGAGTACATGCCGGCGTCCGCATCGGCGAATAGACCGGATTCGTACAAGTTTCGGTAAGACAAAACGTCACAATTAATCATATCAGCTCATTAGACAATAAAACGACTACAGGTTCAAAAAAAATCTCCCGCTTTTAATGATTATCTAGCAAACTTTTACTAATTTACCGTCCTGCTTTCCAAAAGCTTTTCAAAGGTTTTCGACGAAGCATCCTCACAGGACGCCCTTTTTCTAGAAATGTGCCAACCCGTTCTGGAAAGCGCTCTACAAGGCTACAACAGTACTATTTTCGCCTATGGCCAAACCGGTTCTGGCAAAACGTACACCATGACCGGAAGTCGGCAACAATGGAAAAATCGTGGCATTATTCCACGCTCCCTGTCCTACATTTTTGAAAAATTTACCGAGCTCACCGACCAAGGCTACATTGCTTCCGCCTTCCTATCCTATCTAGAAATATATAATGAAAGTGGATATGACCTTCTTCACCCGGGATTTTCCAGTGGACGAATTGAAGACCTGAAAAAGGTTCAATTGCTAGAGGACGCCCAACAACAAATTCACATGAAAAATCTAACCGTTCATCCAATCAAATCGGAGGATGAGGCTATGCAGCTATTGTACTTGGGTGATCACAATAGAATCATTGCAGAAACGCCAATGAACGAAGCGTCCACTCGGAGTCACTGTATATTTACAATTCATCTGAATATTCGGGAAGGTAACTCGAGCACAGTGAGAAGAAGTAAGGTGCATCTTGTCGACTTGGCGGGGTCGGAAAGACTGGCAAATAGTAATAGTACTGGTCAATTGTTTCATGAGGCAAGGCATATCAATTTGGCGTTGCATTATCTGGAACAGGTAATTGTTGCTTTAGGAGAGGCGCATAGGAGTCATATTCCATACAGGAATTCAATGATGACCAGCATTTTGAGGGATAGTTTGGGTGGAAATTGCATGACAAGTATGGTGGCCACGTTGTCATTAGAACATCGGAATTTAAGCGAGACCTTGTCAACCTGTCGGTTTTCCCAAAGAGTTGCCCTGGTCCAAAATGCGGCCACTTTGAATGAAGAAACGGATCCGATGTTACTGATAGCGCAGCTTAAAATTGAAAATAAGAGACTGAAAGATATTATAGCAAATTCTTCAATCAAAATGGTGGATGGTATTAACGAGCCATTATCCCAAGAAGAAGTTGCCGAGTGCTGGAAGCTCGTGGAAAAGTTTATGAGTGATATGGATGAAGAGGCAATACTTCCGGTAGCACCCGACATGAGACTGGTGCAAACTTGTTTTAGATGCTTGAAAATGGCAGTCCAAATAAATAAAGAGGAAATGGAGAGAATAGCACCCGCCTCAGCAGTAACAGCTTTAACAGCAGGTTCTCAACAAGGAGGTAGGGGTCATCCTCCAGATTTTGTGGAAAGGTCAACGGAAAAATATACTACAGATATGACCCGAGAGCAATTAGTGGACTGTCTTAGAGTTCGAGACGCGGAAATTGATGTGCTAACCAAAATGCTGCGCCCGGGCTCTACTAGCGGAAAGAACAAGGCCATGGGACGCCTAATTCAGCAAAATTTTCATGGTCTGAACAAGTTTGAAAATGGAGATGGACCCCAACAGCAACATCAATTGCAACAGCACCAAATGAAGATTTACAGTGATTATGAGGAAGAGGACGAAGATGATGATCATCATGGTCAGTTTCAAAGATTATCACTGAACATGCCTCATCAACAACAGCAACAGAGGTTAATGCAGCGATCTAGTGCGATAAATACCTTGGTGCCGCATGACTCGACTAGAGATAGACTTTCAACTGGAGGCAGTGGTGCTAGCCGGCAAGGTAAAGGAGTAGCTGAGGACCTTTTTGAATCTGACAGTTTATTCATTGAGGGACTTAGTGAATCCAAGAAACGAGCGTTAGATATTTTTATAAGGAGTTATAAGGGCCGTGAAAAGCTGGAGCGGATTCGAGACACTTTGCTAAGTAAACGGGCTGAAGTGGAAAGTATCGAAACCCAGCTAAGGAGGAATCATGCCAACCTTAATAATTTGAAGGTAGTTCTTATGAGCTCTGATGGTGGTGGGGAAGAGGAAGATATATTTATGCGGGAGGCGGTAGACGTACAAAGTCAGTCAATACAAAAGCAAGAAAGGCAGTTGGCCAAAAGTAAAGAGGAAACGCGGAGGCTAGAGGATAGTTTAAAAGGCTTGTATGCGCAGTTAATGAGTGACTTTGAAGGATTCTGGATAAGTCGGAGGGACAATCGGGGAAACAATGGCGTGAGGGGAATACCAAGTGAGGTCGATTTTGCATTGGGAGCCACCGCAGCGTCAACGGCAGCAGCACAATCCTCGTCTATTCACCAGGATCAGAATTTAGGGGCATTTGGAGAAAATAGGGAGAAGCCAATTTCAGAAATGACCAAAGGCATTGTCAAAGGCGTAGGTGGGGTAAGAAATATTTGACACATAAAATTTTTTTTTCACTTTTAAAACATTTTGCAAAAAACGAATCCACAGGGACACTCGAAAAAAGTACAATTTTTTCTGCTTTTTTGTTCTTGTAGTTTAAATTTGGGTAGTGTCCCGTGGATTTCTTCAAGAGGAGACAAATGATGACCAATTTTTTTCTGTGTTTTGTTTCAGGCTCTCATTCCACTTATCTTTACTGAAATCTTTCGTGAGGTGGAATCATTTGTCTCCTCTTCGTACTCTCGGCGGACTTAGAAAAAATCCATTTTTAGTCTCTTTTTAAAATTGATATGAAAAATTGAAAATCTTCAAAAATATTATCCGTCTTTATCAAAATTGAAAAGTGAAAATAAAAATTTTTGTGTGTTGTCTCGGTCATTATCAAAACAGAGTTTATTACGTTTTATGAACTATTTTCCAATAATTAACACAGGCCTACAATACATTTCCCCAAAAGTCAGCAAGGAGCAAGAGTACCAACTTGGTAAATTCGGCTGCAGACATGCAATTTCGAATTTCCTCCCCAGCACATCAACTCAATACTCCCCGGGCATCCAAAAGCTTATCGTCAAGTAGAAGGGATAAGGTGTCGGCGAGAGGAAAGCGTAAGAAATGAAGTTCCATGAAAGGTTATTAACAGCAATTTTTGAAACCATGCATAAAATATATTTCAATTTTTAGAACCACCGAAAAACTCGCCTCGAGGCAGTGGAGGAGGAAGTTCCCCCAGACCTGAATACGTACCCAAATGTCACAAGGTTCCTCCTGGTACTCCAACGTATCAGCAACAACAGTCCTCTTATTCGTATCAATCGGGTAATTCATCAACCACCCAGCAACAGGCCAATCGAACATTTGGCAACGAAACGGATGACGATGAACTGTTAAAGGAGTTACCCATGACAGGAGACATTACAATTGACCAAGAGATTTTGGACTTTTTTAGAACAAGACAAGCCGTATTTAAGCAGCTTTATAATGATAAAACAAGTAGAGTGGATATAAGTCAGCAGCAACAAGGTACAGGTGGTGGTTCAGTGTTGGCAAATTATCAACAATATTCATGACATACGGAATTAATTTCATAAAAGACTAATTTTACTTTACATATTTGGTAAGGAGAAAACAGTGGTGGTAATTAATTAAATCTCGTATTTTATTTATGAGTCAGTTTTTCTCAACAGCTATTATTTTTAAAAAGGAAACGGATCTAGACTACTTAGCAGAGTTTTCCTGAGAATTCATTAGAGCATATTTTCCAAACGTAAAATGATATACTGCCCTCTAATTGAAATCATCTTCTCCGAATTTAAAACAAAATGAATGACAAAGGGAACGTAATACACCGACAAGTGCACTTGTTCTGTGTGTAGCCTGTGCTTACTCCGAATTCATTAACATACTTTTCCAACTAAATTCTTACTAAACGCTGCTCACATCTCTGCACCTTGCTTGCTTTGCTCTCTCCCTGCATTTGTAATGAATTAAGTAATTTCACGCATTGCAGTTCATTTTTTACCACCACCGCGCGGCATCCCTCT
Source organism: Entomobrya proxima (assembly GCA_029691765.1). Taxonomy (NCBI): domain Eukaryota; kingdom Metazoa; phylum Arthropoda; class Collembola; order Entomobryomorpha; family Entomobryidae; genus Entomobrya; species Entomobrya proxima. Next base: position 19,497,890 of record CM056171.1, read on the forward strand.
CTTCTCCACTAATTAAAGAGGTACACCTCTTGTAATTATCAAAGAGGTCCGATGAGAGAGAACAGAGAGAAAAAAGGGTTAACGTTTTTTCAAGCATCCTTCTTCTCATTATCTTCCATCTCATCAAATAATTTTCTCTGTACTTTCTTATGTAAAAGCTCATATTATGCATGAAATGCTCAACAGTCTTCAGTAGAATTATTTGACTACTGAGACCATTGACGGAACGAAATTATGCGGTGGAAGTGCTGGTGTCTTAAGTCAAAAGTCAGAGTAAGGTTAGTTCGGAATCCTTTTTAACAGTTATGCCGCTTTCAAGAAATGCTTTTCATGCATATGCATTACACCTATCATGTGGCACCCTTCCACAAAATTTCATCATTGCTTTGTAATGTTGGTAAAGTAGTCTGCACTTTTATCTCTCTTCAAAATCCTACATGCATTACCACTTACCTCACCCGAGCAAGTGATGATGGCAGCTTTGAAAATATGTGTATTTTTTTACCAGTGCACAAGTGCACAATGCTGCATTATTCAGTTTTTATATAAATTTGACTCATCGTCTCAGAAAAATCTGGTGAAGAAGACAAGACAACGTAGACAGCTTTTTTACTCATTTGGTGCATTTTACAACTATTTCGCTTCCAAAAAACCGCATTTCAGTGGAATATCACTATATGGTGGTATGTGTGGCGTAATGATTTTTTCTTGTTTCTTAAAAAATAAGCAACCTCTCGTATTTTCAAAAGATGAAAGAAGAAAAGGAACTAAGGAACACATTCATCTTTTAGAAAAACAGAAGACAGCTTTAAAAAGCTGATTTGTGTGCGAGTACGAGTACAAACGGTGATAATGATAATGAATCATCATCAGTAAGAAGCATGAGCAGCGTTTCTTCTTCCCTTTCCCAAATCTTCTGACATTTTTATAAACACATGTGCATAGTGTGAACACCAAAACCTAATCCCCAAAGAGGGTCCGTTGTTGTCCGTTCTGTCTTAACTTTTTGTAGAGGATTTTTTGTTTTTTAGAAGGATGAGTAAGCAAGCAAGAGTATCAATTACTGCTTTTATCTTGAAGAAATTATTTGGTCGTGTGGTAGAAACTCTAAAGATTAAATGAAAGTACATGAATTCAGGGATGGATGACCTGAAATATTTATTGTTTATCCAAGAACAGAATATTACGCTTTTTTATTACCGACATATTGGCTCCTTCCGCTTTTCATGCTTCCACGTAACTTGTAAATAGGAAATGGTGTAAGAAATGGGGAATTATTAGTTAAGCCATCCATTACTCTAACAAATTACATGGTTTCACTTTGTTCTACACAACACAACGTTTCTATTCTGGTAAGTTTCTTTTTGGGTCAAATTATGATAATTAGTGGGTGCTTGCTTGTTGGAGTACCGACACTTGAAGTCTTTTTGGATGATGTTTTGACAAATTATTTTCCGTGTGCGGTGCTTACGGGATCATGGGTTCATGTTACCTTTTTGTGTAGGATGTACGCTATTAAGTTGTACAACGTACAAAAGGAGACTTCTTTAAAATTCAGATCCCGTAGTCCATTTTTTTCAAGACTAATTCTAAATAATTTCATACGACCGACAACAGTTCATGATGATTTCTGCTAAAACCTTGTGAATTGACAATTTGTGGATTTTTAATTTGTAAAAGTATATGCATTTCTCCTTGAAGCTACATTTTTTTGAGCAATCAGTACATAAACATGTTTAAAGGTATTTTTTTACATAATCATCCAAGTCCGATAAAAAAACAGCCGAAGAATAGGCGTGCGAAGTGCGTTCTCGTTCACACACAGCAAAACCAGTAAATAAAGCAAAAGAAACACGCTCTCAACATTTTGGCTTTGAAGATCATGATTATATAACGATGTCTGGGAATTAGAGGATCAAGGATACGCATAAAACCGTTGGGTGTAAATGTGAAAGAGTCTCATCTTTAGACTTCAGAGCCACTCTCATGATGATTTCAGAGAGGATCTTTGTAGTCTTTACTTAACAGTTACATTACTGTTGTAGCGGATTCCAATCTTTGTGCTTATAGCGCATTGGAATGATAGCCACACGGCTACGGTAAACTGGATTGGATTGAATATTCATGCCAGTCGTAAAATCAAGCTTTAACGTTTCTCTTTCACTCTAATAGACAAACAACAACAACGGCAAAATCTACTGCTACTCCTACTACCCCGTCCAAAAACCGCCGATGGGATGCTTAATACATACAAACAAGATGCACTTTCCCTTCTCGGCTCTACTGTTGTGAGTTGAGAGTTTTGTATATATTTTCTGGTGTGATGACTTCTCTCTCGGTCTTTGCATCACAAGAGACTATCATTCGCGTGTAGTAATGATAATTATTGTTGTATCTCCATAAAACGTAAAATACACACACAGAGATCACTATAAAGTCATAATATTCATTCATCTAAAGATCCCTGGCGGCACTACACACGCTTTGTTTAGACTCTCATGGTCATGAAAGGAGAATATGAGAGATACGTTATAAAATAGTCATGCTCGTGTAGCGATGATCAAAAATAACTGTGGTTGAAAATGCGTGTGTTATGCCAATGGCCAAAATGTGCGTAGGAGTAGTGAGCATTGAGCACACAGACATTTCATAACGGGTTTGTTATCCAGTGCTAAATAAAATGTTATCTATGCCTCATATGAGACCCCCACGCGTTATACAGCAACTTGATTGTAACTTTGTAACATTTCCTTCCGGAGTGTGACTTTTATGCATATGTGTGTGCACTAGACGTATTATATCATCATCATTCATTATTATTCATCCATCCGCCATGCTTTACTGGCCAGCAGAATAATAATATAATGGTGAAAGCCGCCACGAACCAGACTACCGCATTTACTAACCACTGTGTGGTTTTTCCTGGTGGCTATTCACAAGAGAGAATGAATACAAAAGGAAAGTTGATATGATCCTTTCACGGCTACTACTGCGTCTGTGAGTGAGCTTTGTAATATTGTAATTTTGCATACCGACTTTGTTGGCGTGTTTGTGTGCAAAAAATGAGCAGTACAACGCAGTTGACTGGTTAGTTAATTAGTCAGTAAGGCTTTTGATCTGGCTGATCTTAATAAACAGAAGAAAACAAAAGTGTCACAAGAGAGAAGATGGAAAAGGTTAATATTTTCTTAGCCTATATGACCTCAAAGCCATATAATTATCAAAATACGTACATGGAGCCATAGAATATTTTGTGTAATAATATGCGATATTTATGGCGAAACATAATTTGTCAACTTTGGAGACAACCAAATATACTGTGCTGCTCCAGTTATGTCATCACAAAAACTTCTAGCACAGCCAGTGTCTTGTTTATTACCACGAATTATCTTTGCTTTTGACAGTGTTTACTTTTTGCTTGTCATGTTTGCTGTTCTGTTTTGTAAGGCTTACAATATGCATGTATGTTTTAGTA
>CM056171.1:19501464-19680041 GCA_029691765.1 Entomobrya proxima
ATGATGATGTTGTGACTTTTCTGTAATTTCTACCAGAAAACGATGAAAGACAAGCTATGATGATGATGATGACGATGACACTAGTACCTTACCTACTCCACTTTTCTATTTGCACTGTGCAAGTACAACTTTGTTAACAGATATACGAGCTAGATAACAGGCAGAGACGGAGACAGAAGAAAATTTGGAACATGAAAATGTTATGACTCTCTAATGAATTAGATAAGGGAGTTTACTCTGATGATGGGAGAATATTATGTGTATTTGTTACTCGTGAAATTAACAAACGTGTATGTGTACAGTCATTTAGAACAAGAAACAAGTTTGGGAACGGCCAAACAGAACGATAATAGTGATGACCAGTAGCCAACTATGGGAGATTATTTTACTTTACAAAATGTGGTAGCAAACACGTTAAAAATGAAGTTATTTTTTAATGTTGTGATATCACGAGTATATTATCTCGGTTTGAAATCAAACTGTTCAACCACTACAAGTTTGCTAATGACTTGTTCTTTATTCTTGTGACATTGATCAACATTTTTATACAACATCGTTTTTCTTTCAACAAGTTCAGCAGAAGAGTCAGGACTCAGAACTGTCGAAAAAATATTGATTGTGAAATGGCTGGTGGTAAAAAAGGTGGATCAATTAACAGAGACGTATAACCAGCTATCAAATATCAAAACAGAGAGGAAAACTTCCTTTGAATTATTTTAGAGCAACATTAATTTAATGGGTATGTTGACATTTGTACAGGGAAATGACAGAAGTAGATTATAACTCAAAATACAAGACAACTTGCGCTGTTGCAAGAGACAATGCACTTTTTGAGGATAAACTGTAAAAAATGATAAATGTATTTATTCAAATTGGTTTTTTGTTTTGCTCCCCTTCCCCTTATCACCCCTGCGATGCTTCCAGCAATTTCCTGACGTTTGCGTGTAAAACACACAGAACTGAAATGAAAGATGATGGGAAAAGGAGAGAAAAAGAAACGAAACAATTTATTCTATTTCCTTTTTATCATTCTACCTCGTGTGTGGAGTGTGGGGGACGTTTACCCTATCTTGTGCAATTTAGCCTGAAGTTAGAATTGCAAAATGGGTTAAAATGTTGGCACTGTTGTTGTATATTTCCTGCAATGTGCATCCAATTTTCCTGTTGGATTGAATTGACAAAAACTACTGACGATAAAATAGCTGCTAGTGAAGCACACTATGACGTTCAATGTAACTCATAACGGCCTGTGGGTGGATTTAGAAAACTAAGATTTGAAAAGAGTAAAGCAATAATATTCCGATACAAATCAGTCAGTTTTGTCCTAGTTGGTGACAAAAATATGATTGTATTTATATTTGATTTTGTGGCCAGTATATTTTCTTTTTTGGATGATTTGGACGATAAAAATGGGCTTTTTAGCAGATTCCTTGATTAAATGTACAGCAGATGCACCAGTAGTAAACCAACAATGCTTATCATATCATATCACCACCGTACTCTGACTGAACTCTCCCCTTTCACTTTTTCCTTAAGAATTTCTCCTTTCTTGTCTGTCTACGTGTCTGCTTTTTTGCACTTGTCTGTCTCTCTATTATGAATGTGTGTGCTCAACTTAAGTAATGCATTAAATTTGCCTTTCTTTTCCACTCAACCTCACTCAAACATCATCAAGCACGCAAAGTTTTCTCTCTCTCAAGAAAAGACATTCTTTCACATTTTTTACTTTATATATTTGCACTAAACTTATAGAGCAATCAACATAGTAGTAGCATGTTTTTACTCATCAGCCTCATCATCTCTCTGCAGTAGCAAAAGAAAAAAATTTCAGCATTATTTTTTTCTAAAGAAAGAACAGCCACAGCCTTTGCTTTAGTAAAATAAACTAAAAAAAGAAAGAAAAATGCTTTCTTTCTCTTTTCCATTCATTTTACTAAAAAATTTCACCACACACAAAAACCAACAGAGCTGCAGAGTGAAAGCACAGTCTCTTCAGAAAAAATCTTTCTCTTTTCACTTTTTCCCACAAAAGTAGTAGACTGGCACCAGGTATAATGATGCTCATTCATATACACACAGGCAGACATCACTTTTCACACACAACACGAGGAAAAATGAAGGATAATCATATATAAGTAATGAAATGCATTCAGAGGATCACCTCCTGTGAATTTCTTGCCTTTTTTTCTAAAAAATCTACAGAGTAGACCAGACAGTGAAAAAAGTGCGTTGCTTTCTCCATTCTTCTATATATCCAACTTCTACTTAAAGCTATCCACCCATTTTTATAGGTATTCTCTCCCTATAATAATATATTATTACACAAAAAATATAAAAAGTCTGTATTTTTGCTCCCAGCCTTTTTACTCTGCTTACTTTTTTCTGTTGTAAAAAACGCTATCATTATTCTATTCATTCATTCTCGTCTGCTTGGCTGGCTTGAAGCCCTCCAAAAAAGAGTGGGATTAGCTTAATAAGAAAATTAATCTGCAAGATTTTTCATTCTCTGACACACATTCACTTTTCTCACAATATTTCACACTTGGATGAGCACCTTCACAGTTCAGTACACACGAGATAATAAAAAAAAGTGTGAGATGTGCGGGCAAAAGGAAATAAAAAACTGGTAGTGGTAATAAAAAAGTGCGTAAGAAAGAAAAACACGCAGGTGTATTGGAATATTATATACCTAAGCTTTTATAGCAAAGGTCATGTACGCACAATCACATTAAAACCCTACTACTTCCACCTTCAGAGTGATCAATGGGTTTAAGTGATCAATGCTACCAATTTCTAATAGCAGTCATAATGTAGAGGAGATATATGGCTCAATATATAATGGATAAAATAAAAATCCAAGAAAATGAGTGCTAGTTCCGCTAATGGCTTCGTTTTCGCTTTCAATTTCAAATGAAAAAAGTAGCTAGCTTATCCATTTGAGTTTACTAGTTAACGTACACAAATTCAAGATTGGAACATCTGAGATAAGATACGCTCCCAAATATACTACCAAATAAATTTATTGGAATTGGGATAGGCCATCGTGCTCCCACCTTCCAGACGAAAAAAGCCAATGCACCCACCCACCTTCCTGTTATCACGCAACATTTCCCCCAAATATTATTCCAATGCCATATATTACATAATACACAAGGCAATATTATTAACACTATTCTCTCAATTCAACCATCAATCCCGTCACGTGTAGTTTTCCAATTTTTCAAAGCTTCAAAAAAATCTTCACTTTTCTTTTTTTTATCTATGGCAGTACATGCAATAAACATGCCCTTGTAAAACATAAACTTTTGAACTTTCTGGCTCTTTTTTTCTTTCAGTTTGGGAATATTCTAATAATAATCCTCATCAAAAAGATGATATTTTTTCCTTTTATCCTTTGGCTGCACTGCACTTGAATCCTTTTTGGTGATGTGCGTGCAATGTTGTTATAATATTTACCCTTCACACCACCAAAGCCATAGACAACATCATTATATTACTTTTTACGATTATTCTACACCGCCACTACTGCGGTGATGAAACCAGAAAAAATCATCAAATCACTTTCATTCAAACTAATTACCCGAGTCACTTCCAACTTCACGACTTTGAACTTTAGAAGCCACTCGTATTCTAGTGTTGTGCGTTGGGTTCAAAGGGAGAATAGGGATTGATAAAGCTTATTTGATTTGAATTCTCAGGATTCGTGTGTGGTATACCACCGGAATATCTTTTTTTTGTAGAGAAGTAAAAAACGTTCCTTTCGGATGGTCTTTTCGGTTTTTGGACTACTAACTCATTACCAATTTTGTCTACCTCACAGGGAGCCTTTTCTCTAAAATTTCAGCTACCACCTTGAAAGCAGTTTTTTATTCTAATCATTTTCGATTCTTCTCATCTTTTACAAATTTATTTAAGTTTTTATATCAAGCTGGCAGGTAGGTTTTGGGTTGTTGATGACTGACAATGCAAGTGCGTCTAATAAAATTATAATGAAAAAAATCCGTGTGAACTCCTCTTTATAATCATTAGAATAAAAAATGCGTACACCGAAGGTAATTCATTTGAAAGGTAGTCTGACAAGAGTGCTCTATCAAACTCTATTCTCCTTCTTGTTCTCGTATATTTTTTAAAAATGAAAATAAAGTTTCTTTAAAAACACGCTTCCCTTTCCATCTTCCCCTCTTTCTTACTTTTGTTATTATTATTTTTTCCTCCCTGGAGGAACTTCCAGAACAAGTACGCACTACCAAGAAGAAGAAGGAAAGCTCATCATGTCAAGCATTTGTGGCACATTTCTAGGTTTTTGAGGGGTATGCCATAGTGGCAGAGTTTCTCAATGTCAAACATTATTAATTTCCGTAATGAATATTGTATAACAGCAGCACTCCATTATTCAAGCCGTTTTTACGCGTCAAGAAATCCAAAATGGGGGATGAGATGCGTCTTGGAGGGAGAATGGAAGAAAATGACTGGATTTTTATGATATGATTATTACGCTTTCTTTTTAGGACAGGAGAATTAAGAGACAGTGGAAGTAGCAGAGAAAGCCATTATGATTATGAAAGTGATACAATTAGAGCATGCTTCCATGCTTTCTTGGATAAATGAACAGTAACGACACAATGATGATGTTGATGAACTTTGGAATGAATGCCAAGTCAGCAAGTTCGAAAAGCATGGAAGCAGGCGTTTCGTTCGTGACGTATCCAAGATCACTATGGATATGGTTTATCATCTCTCTTGATAATGCTCTTGATACTTATCCTCAACCGACATCAAATCTAGTATGCCTGCGAATTCCGCATTTTGCATTTAAAATGAAACTTGGCTATGAACCCTACTGACCAATTTTGTTCTGGCAATTGAATACTGACTCACTTGTAACTTGGCGTGTTAGCAAACTAGAATTTTTTCAAATTGTGGTAACGTTATTTTTTGAAGCACGCCAAAAAAAGTAGGGACGATTTTTTAAAACTTCAGCTTTCAAAATGGCTGACCAACAGTCCCAAAAGCCCCAGCCCCCTCCCCAAAAGCAACCCCCACCCCAACAGCAGCAGCAACCACCAAAGCAAGCTGCTCCTCAACAGCCTCCCCAAGGTCAGCAGCAAGGCCAGGCTCCCCGTCAACCCAGGCCAAGACCGGACGATGGCCAAGGTCAAGTGCAACCCCGGTTTAGTGTGCTGGAGATGATAGATTTGGCGCTGTGTTCACCGGAAGTGGGTGCGGTCAATTTTAACATTTTGAGGATAGTCCTTCGTGACTTGGCCCAAAAGACGGGAATAGACAAGAGTCCCGTGAAGGTTAATGATTTGGAGGCGCATCAAGTCGAGGTAACGGAATATTCTAACTTTTTCTTGGAATTATTTTTGAAATGGGATAGTATTTTAATGATTTCGTGTTTGACATTTCCAGAATTTTAAGAACTATGTTCAAGGAACTGCCGTGGCCAGTCCAATGCCTGGTGTTCTCAGAATACCTTCCGGTGGTGCTGCCGCACCCGGAGGAGGAGGCGGTGGTCAATCTGGCCGACAGCAACAGGGTAGCCCACAATCCCTCCAACCCCCACCGCATGGACAGCAGCAGGGACAAAGACAGGGTCCACAAACTCCGCGATCCGCTGGACCCCGAGGTGGAGGTGAAATGACAAGCGGAAAGGGTGCTTTCACGGTCGACCCCAACATGGGCTTGGAAGATAAAGTGGCTAAACTGGAAAAGCATTTGGAGGCTCTGTACCAGTTGCCAGCTAATAGCGAACTTATTGAGAAGGCCAAGCTGGGCAGTTCCATGTCTGTCAACGATATGTGGCAAATTATCCAACTAAACAATAGGATTGCTGCTGCAGAAGCTGCCATTCAAAAGATGGCTTCATTGATTGAGGACCTGGCTAAAAATATGGGCAAAGTGAAGACGGTCACCAAGGACTTGAAAAAGGGCACAGAAGAACTGACCACTACAAACTCGGACTTGATGATACAAGGACAGGACCTTACGGACAAGTACGACAGGTTTAATGATGTTATTAATGGAATCAAAGCGGATATTGAGGCACTCAAGAAAGGCGTAAGTACAAAAGTTTGTTTATGATAGTCCAACTTAATAGCACGAGTTACACATCATTTAAATGTCAGGTTTATTTATATCTACCAGTGGAAGTACGACCGTGACAACTTGGAAAAAACTTTGGGCGTTGATCTCGGCAAGGTACCTTCGTTTATGAAACCAAAGGCAAGGAAAGAAAAGGGAGGAGATCAAGCACCGGAAGGAACGGCATCGGAACAATTTGAACGAGGCACCCAAACTTTTGTAAAGATTGATAAGGAACAACAGCAACGGAAGGACGGTGGTGGAAAGGGTCAGGGTCAACCAAGGCGGCCATCGGATGATAGGCGGGATGATCGAAGGGAGGATAGACGTGACGAGAGAGTGGGTGATAGGCGAGATGACAGAAGGGAGGATCGACGAGGAGATGATAGAAGGGATGATCGACGAGATGACAGGAGGGATGATAGGAAAGATGTGAGAAGGGACGACCGTAGAGATGATAGGCGAGATGATCGTAGGGACGATAGGGACCGCAGAGATGACCGAAGAGATGATCGTGATGCACGTCGGGATGATCGAAGAGATGATAGGGACCGAAGGGATGATCGGCGAGATGACCGTAGGGACGATAGGGATCGTAGAGATGATCGTCGGGATGACCGACGAGACGATAGAAGAGGTGATCGTAGGGACGACAGGGATTACAGAGATGATAGGCGGGACGACAGGGATGATAGGGATTATCGTGACGATAGGCGGGACGATCGACGTAGAGATGATCGAAGAGATGACCGAGGAGGAGGCAGAGGGCCACCACCTCCCCGAAAGAAGGCACCCGAAAAGTTTATTCCTCCTCAGCAAATCGCTAAAATGACACCAGAGGAAATTGCCAGAGAAATCACTCCCGACGAGGTTCGTACAATACCTCCTGAAATATACCGGGAAATGACTCCTGAACAGAAGAAAGCGGTACAGGAAATTCGAAAGATGGCCAAGCCCCCTCAACAGCAAGAGCCTAGAAAGCCACCCATGAATCTGCACAAAATAACAAAAGAACAGCTTGCCGAAATTCCTCCGGAGCAAATTGCTGACAAAATGCCCTACGAAGAAGCAGTAAATCTTCCACCCGAAGTTCTAGAATCCATGACCGAGGAACAGAGACAAAATGTAAAGAAGGTCATTGACAGGGGACCTCCGCCAAAGAAGCCTAGTTCCAGAAGGGACCTTAGACAAAAACCGCAAGAAGCTGCTAAGAAACCTGCTCCTCCATTGGGTATTGCCTCCATGGAGCACGATGAAATCAAGGACATTCCAGCAGCGCAAATTGTCAGCTCAATGCCTTACGAGGAAGCGGTCAACATTCCTCCTCACGTTTTACAGAAAATGTCACCTGAACAGCAGGCTGCTGTGAAAAAGGTAATAAATCAGGGCCCAACAGCCAAAGCAGGGAAAAAGGAAGCACCACCTCCACCAGTGGCTTTGGGACTGGCTTCAATGACACAGCAAGAGCTGCAAGAAGTTCCTGCTGCCGAAATAGCAGCAAAGATGACCTACGAGGAGGCCAAGGCACTTCCGCAAAAGGTGCTTGAGAAAATGACAACTGAACAGCAGAACGCTATCAAGAAGGTGATTAACGCTGGACCCCCAAAGAAGGAAGCAGGAGCTCCAAAACAGCCTAAAATTGGAGTGATAAGCATGACACAGGAGCAGTTGAAGGAGGTTACTCCAGAGGATATTGAAAAGAGGATGAGCTACGACGAAGCGAAATCAATACCACCAAAAATGCTCGAGAAAATGACTCCCGCTCAAAAGGAGGCTATAAACAAGGTGCTTAAAGCAGGACCACCAGGCACGAAACCCGGTGTGGGCTTGGCATACATGACCAAAGAGCAGATAAAGGATGTGCATCCAGACAAGATCAAGCAAGACATGCATTACCACGAAGCGAAAAATATTCCGCAAAAGGTGCTCGAGAAAATGACGCCAGAGCAAAAGGCAGCTGTGAAAAAGGTATTAGATGCTGGACCCCCTCCGGATGAGCCCTACGTAGAGGATGAGGAGGATGACGAGTACATAGATGATTATTATGACGACTATGATCAGTCTGCCCCAGTTCCTCCACACAAACAACAAACCAAACGCCCATCTGGAGAAAAGAGAAGAAGCTCATCAGATAAGCCTGCTCCAACTCAAGAAGAGCTTGAAGATTTATCCCAAAAGGCACCTGATGAACTAGCACAGACTTTGACACCCGAGCAAGCCGCTGCAATTCCTCATGACGTACTTCAAAGAAGATTTACCCCTGACCAGGTAAAGGAAATTCAAAAGTTGAAGGAGGAACATACTGGCGTTAATCTGGAAAAGGCGGCGGACATGACTGGCTCAGAGCTGGTAATGGCACTGACCCCAGAACAACTTGCTGCCCTACCTCAGGATCAACTTGAACAGTTGTCAGCGAGTCAACAAGAAGCGGTGAAAGAGGCTAGAAAGTCATTGGAGCAGGAGCAAACGGACAGTGGCTTCCCGCAGGAGCCTTACGAGCCCGAGTATACCACTGTGGATGAGTTACCTGAGGGTGATGAGAGTGCTGTGCTGACTGGGTCAAGCAAAAGGAAAAGTTTTAAGGAGCGAGGAAAGCCATTACCAAAAAGGGACAAGCACAAGCATCACAAGCACCATCATCACAGAAAGGATGAGGATGGCGAAGATGTGGAGATGAAGCCTGGCAAACATTCCAAGATTGACGTGTTGCAAGGTCCTATTCCCACTGTTGGTGAACAACTGCCACCCTTAACGCTTGAAGACTACTTGGCTAACTTGCCACCAGAAGAGGCAGCCAATTTGGCGGCGGATGCGGTGCAAAGGGAACTTCAAAAGCAGTACCAGCAACTACAAGGAATGCAGCGACAGTTGGCCCAAGACATTCAAGAGAAAATGGAGTTTATTTATCAGAAGTTATTGCGTGAGATTGTTTCGCAGCAATTAAGTAAGTTCAAATATCAAGTGAACTAATGAAACGAAATGCAAGATATGGGGGTAAAGTGAGAATTTTATTTTATTTCAGCAACCTCTCCGTATATGGCTGTGGGTGGTCCGGAACAATGTCTTGGACCCGGTATTTGCACTGGTCACGGTATGCCAGCAGGCATTGCCGTGGTCCAATTTCCGGAAGCAAAGGATAAGCAAATGGTGGTTGGCCCTGATGGTCAAGAGATAAAAGTTTGCCCAGGTCCACCAATATGCCCTGGAAAGGACGTGTGTCCTTACTGCCGTGTGGGTTCCGCTGGAAAGGATGGACTTCAAGGTTTGAAAGGACTGGATAAGAAAGGTGGGGAAGCTTTTGGTGCACTACCTTCTGGAGCTCAGCCATTGGCAATAGGAGATGGTCGCAAATTGAGTGAACTGGATGAGTCTCTTATTCAAGAAATGAAATCTTTGATAATGCTTGACTTGGAAAAGATTCGGGATGAAATGAAGACCAAGAAACTAGGAACTTATGACGAGCAAGACATTTTGGAACGGTTGGGTGCAGTCTGGGAAGCTCTGAAGATACTGAAGCATAACGAGGAAGCAATCGCGGTAAAGATTGCCAAGCAAGATGCAGTGTTTAAAAAGTTGCCCACAAAAACTATTGAAAAACTGAGCAAAATCCCTGATGAGAATTTGGAAGCAATTACAACTGGCAATTTTACCAAACCCATGTACATTCCGGAGGATCATAACATGAAAAGGAGTCTACAGAAGGAGTCAATGGAGGCACTTAACATGCCCATGACACCAGTGATGATGGGCGGCGGTGGTGGAGGAGCGGATAAGGAGGATATTCAAACACTGTTCAATAACTTGGCTAATGTCATTGCAGAGTGCACAGAGCAGCGAGACAGAATTGATGTGAGCAGATTAATTTATTTAAATTGACTCTAAGGCAGTTTAAAAATGGTACATTTGTTTTTGTTCCAGCAATTGGCGGACACCGCAAGAATCTTGGAGTCGGGCATGGTCACCAAACAAATGTTGCTGGATGCTCTGAGCGATAAGGCGGACAAGGGTCTTATCAATACCAAAGTGTCCTATGACGAATTTGGCAACACAATTGATGAGCTTCACACACAACTCCACAATCTAATGGTGGAAGGCTACCAAAGGAATGAAAACTGGAAAAAGGTCACAGCCGACTTGGCAGAAGAACTGGCTGAAAAACTGGACAAGGTTGAGCTAGCACCCATTCGTGCATTCTTCAAGAGTCACTTGAAGGCGCTGGAAGAAAAGGTTAAAACTCTAACGCAACTTATTGAAGAGCCAGATCCAGCCGGAACAAGAAAGAAGCTGCTCAGGGACTACAACTGCATTAGTTGCGACAGGATGGTAAATATCGCAGGTGTGACCAATGGTCCCACACTACCTACTATTGGACCCATCCGGGCTGGACATCCAACGGCAAGTAAACGGGCCTTGGAATTGCATAGGATGAGGATGCGAAAGCAATTGTGAGTAAATATTCACAAAACAATTCATGCAAATGTCAGTAAAAAATAATCTCATAATTTTCAATGTTTTTCAGTGATCCCAACACCAAAAATCTGAATGCCTTGGAAAAACATGGAAAAAATATGCAGAGCAAGTCTGAAAAGAAGCTGCCCAATTCCCAGCAGATCGCAAAGTTAGTATAAGAATATTTCACATTCTCCGTGTCGCATTTTATCTGGCAGTGGTCAATAATCTCATTATGCATATTTGTAATTTTAGTGATGTTGATGTCATGCACGTGGTTAATCGCTACACTGGAGGCAGTCACACGGCCATTGACAATGCTAGTCGAATTGCTGCTCAAAGAGGGTAAGCATTTTTCTTACTAATTTTTCTTTTATTTTTTATCATTTTATTAACATATTTCATTTTTCATTACAGACCAGGCAGTAAAACCGGAAGTGGAAATGCCATTGAGGAACTGTTCGATAACACCAATAGACACCGAAATAGTGGCAGCGGTGGTGTTGGAGCCCCTGGTGCTCCTCCCCCAGTAACTAGTACCACCGGGGCTGAAGCCGCGCCTGCTACTTCTGCTCCAGAAGCAGTGGGTTCAAATAATTAGAAAATGATAAAAATGTATTTAGGCCATGAACAATTAATTTAGTTACATTCTCTTACAAAAACTGTAAACTTATAACTCAATGATTCGAGCTCAGAAGCCGAAAAATAACTTGAAGAAATAAAAATGAAGTAACGTTTGTACGCATTCTATATTCTCAAGAGCTATAGTACAACATTTATTTTTTCAAAGAAACTTTTTTGTACCACTTTTCCAACTGCAGCACACTAAAATGCATTTCTTTACTAGATTTCCCCAAAGCAAGTCGTTTCTTCCACTTGAAATACATTCTGGTTTTGGGTAACCTACCGTCTAACTGCCTAGATGAACTCCACTCAAATTGCAACTTCTCTTCTTCTCGTCTCCCGTTTTCCCTGTCAGTGTTAATTAACTTGTTCTCCAAACAACCAGCCAGGGTGTCTATCTTGTGTTATATCCCCTGCTGTTCCACTGCTGCTTAGAAAACAGACAGGACCAGCCGCCATATTATATACAGCACACAGGACAGAGCAAAACGCTTTTACACACAAAACCACGTCGATAATCCAACGCAAAACTTAATTCCAAAGTTTTGTGCCCAGTGCAGCATGAAAAAGCAGCAGAAAGGGAAACCGGGTTATATTTACTTGAGAGTGGGAAGTGGGAATTGTGTAACCTTCCAGTTAAAATAATACGTGTGTGTGCTCATTCCACCACTTTCCCTTTTTTACTCCCTCTTCATCTTCATGTCAGTCAAAGGAAATAGACAGAGAGAAGAGGAGAGAGGAATGAAATGACTGAATTTTATGACCTTCCTCTCCTGCCGTCAGTCAAACCACGAAAAGTTGACCGACGACATGACACGAAGAAGAGGAGATGATGAAGATGTACACTTAAAAGTTTTCACCGTGTGAGTATTCCTATTACTCTACACACACTGATGAGTACTAAAAGAAGCTTTTAGATAGTATCTTGTGGTGAGCCAAGGCGATTTTCTGTAGCTGATGATAATGAAGATGACAAAAGTTGAACAAGGCTTTTCTTTTGTCTTTCACCTTTTCTTAATACTTGCCACTCAAACAACAGCTCATTCTAAGTAGACAAGTGGCACTACTATAAAAGTGAACAACCTCATATCATCCATTTCCATATGCGTATAAAACTTAAAGGCATGACCTGATCTGGCCCGATTTTTTTTTCTTGGCACCCGATTCCCATGCACAAAAACAACACGCATGCATACACATAAAGGAAAAAGAGAGATCATGATTATCAGAGAAAATGCCAGAGAGTCCAGATAGAGTGCAAGTGTTGATGATAATAATGATATTGTATAAATATCACTACACACCAAAGGCTCTGTGTGTCCGTGTTTGGCAAGTTTTCTCCCACCGTCACCGAGAAAGCAAAGAGAGAAAAGATTAGTAAGCAGAAAATGTTAACGCATAGAGAGCAACACACATTTCAGCCTAAACTCCAGCCAAAAACCCGAACCGAGTAGGAGGAATAAATGAGCAACAGCACGAACAAACTGCGCCACGACAGGGGAATCAGAGTAGAAATACCCAGTCTCTGGTCATATTCGTACAGACCAACCCGAGGAAAAACTTAAATCGGTCTTTTCCTCCCAAAAATAACCCTCCATCATAGTATATCAGCTTGTGAGTGTATACCTACTTTGTATATTTTTCTCCAGCAATCCCAGGCGGCGGTTTTCTCTTCTGCTCAAAGTTCACACAGCTCACGTCCCTGTATGCTACTTCTCTGTTGTCTCTACGATTTTCCTTCGGTTATTTGAACAAGAAAGAGCAGAGCTCATCTCATTAGATAAATTGAAATCATTAACATAATCACTCCTCTGCTGCTGCTACTATACTACTACCAAAAAACCAACCACCACACTGCTGTCTCCTTTTTCTCAACAGTACTTTTTTACGCAGTGATATATTTTATACTATATTAGAATGAGGATATAGAAAGTGCCGAGGAGAAAAAAACAGGAAAGGAGAGGAAAATGATGCCTGAAGGCTGTTGATGATAAGTATGCACGTTATTCTTAAGTACAAGTCTTTTGTCATTGACGTCTTCTTTCTCCTCAGCCCACACGCCACCAGAAACAAAAAATATATTATGATTATGTAAAGCTGCTGGAGAAAGTTGGGTAAGAAAAGGACATGGAACTTGGGTGCGTGTGTGATTACAATGATGGCATATAGAGAACCAAAAGCAACTGCTTGTGATTTTTTAAATAATATTTATGCAAAAAAGACAGAGTAATATTAGGATGAGGAGAGAGAAAGCTAGTGAATTATGATTATGATGATAAAACCGTGCGTGTGCCCTTTCTCTTCTTTGGTGAGCCTCTTATGTCTCCTCTCGGGGGAATCTTTACATGTTAATACCTTGTGTTTTTCAGCCAAATTGTCTTTAAATCTCGTATGGAGATGATGATGATAATGCCACAAGAAGATGAACAAGCAGCAGCGCATCATTATTATCGCAGCGGAAAATTCCAATCTTTTCTCCGTGCTGCGCTGTTGTTTTTGGGGAGCAATAATAATAATAAAGATGAAAGGCGGAAGGCGAAAAAAATGGCAGAGAGACGAGATGAGTTCACGTGGAAAATATATATAGAGCCATGTAATTCCAGTCGAGAGAGAAAGTTTTCGCTCTATTCATTTTTACAAGAACTTCCGTAACAATCGCAATTATTATAATGACCAACTTTTCCCTTCATTTCCTCGAGTATATAGATTTTTCCGAGTTTTCCTAGACGAACAATCATTATAGCTTCATTGGAAAATTGGAATAGTGCGTGTGCTGACAAAAGTGATCAAGCTCAAAAAGTCAAGAGCCAACTGGTTAGCATTGCAAATTTTTTAGGAACTGCTGAACTCTCTCGGAGAAAGGAAAGCAGAGAAAATGGAAAAATTCTCATTTTACTCGCACACTCTCGCGTTGTCATCATTATTATCAGCAACGCACGTCATCAGCTGACGATTTCCGTTAAAGATTTTGACTTTTGACTGGTGTGCTATATATGCCTTACTTAGTACATGAGAAAGAGAGACCCTTAAGATGTGTACATCTGGTAAACCGGCTTTTGCCAGTTTCACTTTCTCCTCACAACTTTCTTTCCCTTTAAGCTTCTTACTTGGCAGGCAAGAGAAGAAACTACTTGGAGAATAATACGCTAGCAAACTGCCAGCAGTGAAAGGCATAAGAAATCCCGTGCTTTTCTCTCAAAGTCAATCTTTCACGCGGAATCTGACATTAATATATTTATGTAAGCCTTTGTGCCAAGGAAAACAAGACTGTTGCCCATGTACACATACACACATACATGCATGCATGGTCTTTTGTGTCAGAAGAAAGTAGAGCAGGAAGGAATAAGTCTGACGAAGAAAGTTTCCTTCTTAATGTCCGTTGCAAATCTTATTCAGGTACAAGGAGAGAGAAGAAAGTGGAGAAAGAGAAAGTAAAACTTAGTACATAAATACCTTGTGTAACAGAGGTCAGCTCTGACATGTCATCATCATCATCATCATCAAGAACATCATTGATCCTCATCATGTGGCAGATTTTTTTGCAGAGTCAAGTATTACACGAGCAAAGAACAACAAAAGTATATTTGATTCCTGCTAAGTAGACTAGCGATATGACAAAGAGAAAGAAAATGCAGCATTTTTTGATGGTACTGGTGGTAGTTAAGTGTGGTAGCACGTTACGTTTTGGTAAGTGGGTGGGGGTGTTGGAGGCATACCCAAGCTATAATACCAAGCACTACCACTGTCTCCTGAATTTTCTTCCCTTGTCCTAATAAAGCTTTCTTTCACTTCCTGGTACAAGTATTAGTAGTAAAACATCTCAGAAGAAAAAGAAGATGGAGAAAGGAGAGAAAGCAAGTGAGCAAGAGAGAGGAACGGTAGTGCCTATTATCGAAGACAAGCAATATGTCATTTGCCTCAATCCTTTTCTTTCCTCCCAGGTTTTAATTGGATTTTCGTTGCTGAAGTGAGAGCAAGAAAGAAAAAGCACTAATGCTGCTGCTGGTTTTTTTGGTAGTAATACTAAAACGCAAGATATAACATATTTTTTCGTTCTTTCTTCCCTTTTTTCCCGTTCCGTACAAGGAGGAAGTTTCATTAGTCAAGCCATCCAAATCCAATATCATGCCGCCTAGTCAATAAATAACGGAAAGACAGAGGAAGAAAAAAAGAAAGTGAGCAAGAGACATATAAGAACATACCTACAACCTACTTGACTGCCTTTTTCTGCGGTGGCACTTCTCAGAAGAAAGTTCTGACTTTTTTTCGCGTCTTGTTTCAATAATGGTACATCGTACATCTTTGTAGGAAAAAAGTGATACTAAATATTGGGAAATTATATGGCGCAATAATAAAAAGCACCACCTTCTTTTAGTGGTTTGGCCTTTGAGATGGCAAAAGTCAGCAAAAATTGGGATAAAATGTTTAGCTGGAATTATTACCACTAATATACGCGTGGAGTGCTTACTAAAGTTCGGATTTTTATGATGCCTTGTTGCCGTGCTTGGGAGAACCCAATAGAATAAAATGTGTGCTGTGAATTTAATTTGCCAATAAAGTGTAAAAATAGAAGACGGTCATACTTGGGTAATTTTATGAGTGCAAAAATGAAATACGACACGAGGAACTAGATTTGGTATTGAGAGTGGGCGTGGATGATTGGAAACAAACTTGACGTTGGTCATGTTATCAAAAATAGGGTATGATAAAATGCAGAAAGCAGAATGGCAAAAAAGGTGGCTTGGATTCTCATTCATTATTATTATTACAGCTTATTTCTTGGGATTTAATAAATTGCACAACAGCAGGAAGGGAAATAAAATATGAAACAATAAACAAAGTACTACAGAAGTGTGGATTTTGCAGAGGACGATGAGAAGAAGATTTTGCAGATTTTGAGAAGAAACTAATCTTTAAGGAAGTCATGAATCATACAGGCCAATCAGATGCATTATTAGACTATTTTAATGATACACTAATTTGTGCAATTCACGCTAGGCGCACCTACAAAGTCTAATATTCGGATACTAGGTTGCATTTTTAATAATGACGTAGAGCAATGAATATTAGCCTATTCACTTTTCTTTGTAAAATTACCTGTGCATCTGTGATACAATATTATTATTATATTTTTGGTGACAAAATAACTAGTTTTATTCGCTACACGAGTTTTGATAATGCATAAAACTATCAACGTGCAAAAAATGTATGATTTATTTATACTGTCTGGCTGAAAGTTGTTTTTAATCAACAAAGCCACAACGCACCACAGAATGCAATATTTGTATTTATGGCTGTAAGTAAAAAATTAATGTGTCGGGTACAATACAAGAAGAGTGCAAAGAGATAGAATTTTGCTTATCTTATCAAAAATAATCACAAGACTGAGAAACTATTGTCTGAAATGCTAATAAACTAGCAACTGGGATTTAGTCAGCAAAATGTCGGGGATTCTTGCTGTTGCTTTAACTGTAGGCTCTGTCTTCCTCTTAGGTACGTAAGTAGCTCTCATGTATTCTATATTGAACTAATTTATGAGTCTTGTCTATTGTTTTAGGAGGTGGAGGTTACGCCGTTCCACAGTACAACGAATTTGGGAATGAAGGACCACCACCACTAGAGCCTCGCATTTCAGAACCTTACAAAGCGTGGCTTCATCGTTTTAATTTGTATAATATTCAAACTGGCTGGAGGCATCCTGTACCATACAGTAATCCAGCTACTAGCTCGCCACCACCTCAACCTAAGCCCCTAATAAGATGGTGGCGTTTCAACGTAATGCCAGGAGAATCCACTTCTTCCGCACAATCCACTGCTTTGGGCCCTTACGGGCGTGCAGCATTTATGAATACTAGAGGACCACTCGCCGTTATAATCCAAATGGATCGCCCATCATTCATCCCACGCAAACGGTCACCCTATTGGAGATGCATGAGCATGTCATGCGATGGCAATAGACGTTTTAGCAGATGCTGCCGTCGTCGTTTTCGACCCCTCAGAAACGACTTTGCAAGACGAAGTCAGTGGACTCCATTAAATGAACATGTTAGGTATGGTACATTGCGTCCTCGTCATGCCCAACGGTTCTGGGGAAGATGGCCCAGTAGATGTATTCCAACTTTGGCGAATAACTGGTGTCGCCCCAGCGAGCCCAAACCCAATGCCGAGACATGGGGTGAAGTGGTACCAGTGGCTGCTCCACCAACCCTACCTCCACTTGACCAGCGAAGAATTGATCCTTCTCGGCCATGGCTTCGTCCCTCAAACAACTGGGGAGTGGGGTTCGGACCGGAAATAGAAACAACCCCTAAAGCACCATCCGCATCCTCTGATTATCAACAAAATTTGATTCTGGATCCCCCTCATACTCTACCCGGATTGAGTTGGGAGCATAGAAGGACAGACGAAAACGGTACAGGAAACCAATAGACAATGTTCTGATTTTATCACCAAAAAATTTGCTATTGTTTTAGCATTGCATACTTTGCCATGTTCTTTATTAATGCGATTCTTAAACAATGGCATACTAATTTGGAGCTACAAAAAGCACTAGGCAGTCCATTTTCCTACTCGTACTTGTAGCCAGAAAATACACTTTTCGTGCATAAATTTAGGCGAAATAATGAAATTAATTGCAGTATTTGCTTTTCTTCTTCCTACAATCGTTTTCGGTACAAAAATCTTAAATATTAAAAAGGCAATAAAATATATTTTATACTGTTTTTTTTATTTTTAGAAGTGGAAGGAATGCCACCAGCAGCAAGCTTTGGAATGTCCGGTGGAAGATCTCCAGACCCAAGACGTCCCTGGCTAACTGCTGCTAACAATTGGGGAGCAGTATGGAAACCAAGGGCAGGTGGAAGCTCTGCAATGTCATACGACTACGCATACGCATCAAGTTCTGGGAGTAGCAGAGGAAGTCCACCATTTTTTGCTGCCGTAGATGACTCTTCTCTACCAAAACCAATTAAAATTAGACCCAGAAATAGGAGACCAGTTCCTGTCAGAGTTGGAGCAGATGGTAAGACATATCCTCTGTACACCGTGAATTCACTAAGTCCGAAATTTCCGGCGCAGCCAACAGTACTTACGCCAGCGGACAGAAGGGAAATCCGAAGAAAATTGCCTGAACAATTCGATTAAAGCTTTAATCATTAGACTTTAATTGTTTCAATTTTCAATAAAATTACAACATTACAAGAAAAATCAATCTGGCAAAATTTACATTTATTAATAATTGCATCATTATTTAAAGAAATATGCAGTATACCTACTCTCAGCTACGAGCGCAGGAAACGTGACGTGTGTCTTTATTCTGTAATGACGCATTGTCTACAAATGGTAATTATTTCATCAATCCTTCACGAAAAACCTATGCATGCGCATCTGCATAAAGTTATTCTTCAAGAAGCATTGAACAGCCAAAGACATTAATTATATCAAGAAATTCTTATCATAACTATAAATCAAAACATGGGAACAATGTCCTTTCGCGTTATCATTTCTGTGAGCGTGTTCATTATCGGTTTCTTTCCAGGTTTGCATAAATAAATCGTTTATTATAAACGAAAAATAAGTGGGATTTTACAAATTTGATTTAAATTTCTTAATATTTTTAGACAAGGGCGAAGGATCAAGATTGACAAAGCCACAATGTTGGCCACATTGCAGACAAAATAGTGCGGCCTCCGATTTACAGGACCCTAGCCGTTCATGGTCAAAACCTTCTAGTAGCTGGGGACACAGTTTGAAACCCAAGCCCGGAAGTGAAGCAAATAGGTGGTGGCGAGCGGGAGGAGCTAAGCCGTTACGACCCAGACCATGTTTCGCTAATACACCCCAATGCTTAGGACCTACACATAGACTATCTTCAGGGGTAGGAAGACCAACAACCAAATGCGTTCCAGCAGCGTCTAACAATTGGTGTGTAGACTATGGTGGACCACATCAATGCATTCCATCAGCTTCCAATAATTGGTGTGAAGACTCTGAGGGTCCCCCCATGGCTGTTTCGTATGTGAAAACGCCAACATATTTTAGTCAGGGGAAAATTCCAAAAACTTGGATGCGTGGTTAATTGTAGTATTTAAAAATAAAATTGCAACAGTTTTTACAACTGCTAAATTAAGAACAGTTACGTAAATGACTCAGTATATAAGCTTATTGTTCATACATCCGGGCGGTCACAATAGTCCCATTATGAAAACAATGGTACTATGGCTTTCCACATTACATAACCGTTGTGTCATCATCATGCTGTCATTTTTATCTTACTCTGCATTTATACACATTCTCCATATCCCAACCATATCATTTCATCAACTACCAGCTTGATAATATTGTAATATCGCGATTATCATGGTCAATCTGGTAAACAGGATTTTATCCATTTTTGTCGTTTTGCTGTTTTTACAATGGACGATTCCAGGTTAAATAAGCATTTTAAAAATAAAGTTTACTTCATTTTTGGATTTTACGAATTCATTTTGTTTTTAAAAGCTTATGGTCAACGGCCGTGCGTTCCATACTTGCGCAAGAGCCTAAGAATTGGAGCGCTTAAGCTGGATTTGGTCAGGCGATGCCCAACACCTGTAGACCCGGGTTATGAGAAAAATCCTAATAATAATGAAGGAGGTGGCAGCATCCCAAAGGAGTGGTTGCGGAATTAACGGGATTATAATTAATTTGTAGCTGGGTTTGGAAAAAATTCTTCAAATAAATAAAATCAGTTTGCTGAAACAAAATCGGGAAAAATATCAGGGATATTGAATATCATTCATTTTTTGTTTGCATTTGGTCATAAACATTTACACCGTCCACACATGAAGCCACATATCCATACTCATTTATAAGTTATGTAACGCTATTGTCTGGTCTCGTATAGCGAACTTCAATTAAAGCTGATTGGCAATGAGAACAATTTATGTAACGTTAACATGCCTAACATGCATTTAAGCGGAGTATGCTGAGTTTTTAATATAGTAAGATGGACTTATTGTCTACTTCAAGTCAACTTATAATAAATTGACTATGGAAAAGTTAGGAGTTAAATTCTACAGTGCAATTCTTTCGCAATTTCTGTTACTACCACTATTCTGGAAAATAGGTTATAATTTTTATGCCGCCACTATGCTATCTTTCAGATAGAAAGTCATGCCTTCGTACTAATTTATTGTTAGTGTCTCTCAGGTAGTGCACTACCCCGATTGGACCATGTTCGACCTTGGATCTCACCCATCAACAGTTGGACCCAATCCCAAAACTGCTTTCCATATTGTTCAGGAGCAGTCAAAAATGTTGTGAACAACCCCATAACTATTGAAGACCGTCTTCGATCTAAACATTCCACTATAAACTGGGGAAATGGGTACCAGTTACCACCCTGTCAACCAGGTTCTTCAAACTGCTCCGGCGCAAAACGCCGTCGCCGTCCTAGTGGTGGTCACTCTACTGGAATGAAGGCTGGATTGGATCTTAATCTACCTTGGATTATTCCAAATATGGGATGGGAAAGGGGACCACGGGCGTAAACTAGGCCTGGCATACAAATATCTCTATCACTTCTAAGGTTTAGTGAATGTACAAAAATCATTAGAAATAAAATCAATTGCAAATCCCTTATATAATCGCATAATATTTCATACGTCAGCATCTCTACAATTCACACGTGGGTAGTATGTCGTGTAATGATGCATTCATGGGACGTGCAAGCAAAAATAAATGATCTGACCGGAAATGATATAATCTATTGTACCATGCTTCTGCATTGACTGACCATTTATCATCAGACACACAGCAAACTAAGCAATTATTTGAGTAACCGACATGGTGAAAGTGACCAATTTTGTGTTCACAGCCTGGGCGCTTCATTGGTGCTCTACTCCAGGTTTGAATACCACTTATTTTCATACCCAGTTGCATAAATTATTTCTAAAGTTTTTTCCAAATTCGAATAAACTAAGGTGAAGGAGCACCTCCGCGCGAAACGGCATTAAGAAATTGGAACGCATGGAATGCTCAATTTACTCCCCCATGCTGGCCGTATTGTCCAGAGACTCCCATGGGACCTCAATCCTGCGTGCCAATATGGCGGAGGGGATTTGGACACAAAACTGGCCTTGGGTGGAATGGACCACCTTGCCAGCCCATATCATGGCTGGCTGGGAATTACAAAAAACAGACAACCACATCAACCGATGAAGACAGTAAGGGAGGAAGAAGACGAATGAAAATTATACCTTTAATACCACGACCAAAACCTGGCTCTTCTTTTGGCTGGATGCCAGTGCAAAAGGGCTGGAATCCTATGTATATTTATCAAGGACCTTACACAGAGTATCCCGCATTTCAACCCGACCCTAACCTTTGGGGACGGGGGTGGTCTTACGGTAGACATCCATCCACTTTGCCATATTTTGCGTAAAATCATACTGTCAAATGGGTGATCAGAAGCAACAATAAAGTTCTAATTTGCAAACAATTTAAGTGCGTAAATTACAAAGAGATAATATCCAGTATTTCATCATGATGCAATACTGGATATCACCTTCATTCTCAACGAAATACAGTTGTCAATGATATTCCATATTGCACCGCACTGACTTCACATTTAGAGCAGGGTAAAATCAAAATCCTATCCGTTTGTGTTCACGCTTTTAAGATAAATGCAAAATCTGTAACATGAGAACTTTGTGACGCAAATTGATTCTGTATAATTTTTGCATATTACTGATCGAAAACGAAAACCTTGTGATTTTATTGAATGTCAAATATTGTAGAACGCACATTGTGTTCATTCATTTTTGTTGGCGACAGAAATCCTCCACGGATCTTCACCAATATACCTGATTCTGAACTTCACACTGCATGTCTCATAAAGCGTTTACTTTCTAATCAGTATTCAAATCAGCATCCGGGTAATAAAACGAAAGGTGTCAGCAGTATCAGTAGTCAGTAGAAATGAAAACCCAAAGGTTATATCATTCTCCTAATACCTATCTCATCTGAACAGGTACAAAAATGCTATGATTTTTTACTGATAATTTGCATAAAAACTCTGCTTATGTGACATTCTTCTGTTTAGTTTGCGTCCAAGCCCTTCCGAGGCAGCAACCACCAAAAAAGTATTAATTTTATAAACAAATACCTTCTGTTCACAAATATATATATGCCTTCATATGGATACCTGGCGCATTTACCGAGTGAGTATGTTATTTCTGGCCTGGTTTATCTCATCCTGCACAGGTAATCAACTAATAATTTAAAATTAAAATAAAAACCGTTCACAATGCATTAGCATGGTGGATCGAATACACTTATCATTAAATATTGTGCTCCATTAGAAAAAAATTGAACAAAATTAAATTCTACTACGGATTTAATGACTGGCCGTTGGTGTGGAATTATATGTCCATAGCATTGTAGTACCTGCATAACCTATAGCCTCTGAATGCGCAATATCGTGTTAATTTATTGTAGGTGTCTCTCAGGTAGTGCACTATCCAGACAATTAAGCTATTCATTTTTTACAAAATTGCTAGGTCGTCTTGACCCAATAAGTGCAGAATACACACCCCCACTATCTTCCCAAAATAACGCATGGATGTCTTCATCAACGTCTCAATCTCAAATAGACACAGTGGCAATGATAATGATGCCTCTTGTCCACCAACCCATGTACACGATGCCTGAAGCATTAACCCAAGATCATCGACCTCAAGAGCCCTTCACCCCTCGACTTGGATAAATTCCAGCAGCAGCACTAGTACAAGTTCAAGTACAAAGTTACCACATTTACGCTGATTTACTCTTGTGATTATCCACTTTGTATACATATTTTTGTATTTATTTTGTAGCATAGTTTTTTAAAATATATATTTTTTGTATAAACATTGCTGCTGAGTTTTGAAATTCTTTAAAGTAGCTGTGGTGCAAGCTTCTTTTTTACTGCTAATCACCGTCAGCCCAAGAACAAGGCACATTTTAAAAAAGAATAGTTTTCCTTGTTTGTTGGAGGCGGAAATATTATATGCACGCGTAAATAGTAGCCTCATAAACTTTTCATGATCAGTGAAGTGTGTACGCGCGTATAGCTTCAAGATATGGAAAATGAAAGGGAAGCTTACGTATAAACAAAAGACTCATAATATATTTCTTTTCTGTTTTTATGGTAAAAAAGGCACACGCACGTAAAAACAATATCCTCCAGCAGGAAAAAAACGAACATAATAATGGGTAGTTGTTGTAGTATCGTAGCACATGGGAAAATGTTTTAGACAAGACACAAAAAATGGATAGGAGAAGACGGAGGGTGAAAATTGGAGTTGGGAAAATGCATCTTGCTTCCTCCAAGGAAAACTCATCATCTGCCTTGGAATATATTTTTTCCTCCAAGAAGTTTGTCTGGTGCATTGTTCTTGTAAATAATGATGATGATAGAGTCATGCCATGCAATCTAGCATGCACTATTGACTGCTTGTGCTAGTGCTGCATAGCCAAGCGTTCGTTTTTTTCCAGCTTGGGAATTTTTTCCTTAGTCTTTAGTCTCTGTTCAGGAAAAATATGAGATGCACTTTTACTAATTCAAGGCAACGCAGAGCGCAGATGTAAGGCTTATAAAGGACACACACATACACATTTTTTGGTGTTTTTAAGAGAAAAATCCACTCTAGTTGATTTCCCTTTGTTGCTTGAGTATAATATAGAGAGTCCTTTGTAAATGTGTCGTCTTCAATGAACGGGAACAAATTGCGTTCTTTACTATAAATTCAAGAAAATGAGCATTTTCTAAGGAAAAAGTAGAGAATGCATTTTGTGAAAGTGTGTATTTTAAAGAAAATGTGAAAATCATAATAGTGCATACATGTGCGTAAGCAGCATAAAAGAAAGCTAATTAAAGGAGATTTATTTTGAGCAAACAAACGGTGTAAGGAACGTAGTGAATTTTTTCCTAGAGTTTCATTTTGTGATAAAAAAATGCTGTTCTTGCAAAAAGTACAAAGTCACGGAACAATAATAAGTAATTAGACATTGTTTATGATTTAAAGTATGTCTATGTGAGAAAAAATTGTAAAAAATCTAAATTATTATACTTCCGTAATATTTATTGTCAACTAGTTTTGCAAATTTGTCAGATTCCTGCAGGGCTGATTTAGGAAGTGTCTAATCATTACAGGTAGAAAGTACTTAAGCAGTTGAGTTGGGTGTGGCATAACTGGCTAAAGTTGAAGTTGACGAAAATGACTTGGTATTCGTAGGTTTATAGTAGTCATGTATTTGTAAGGTTTTGACAGGCTTATACAGATCCGTATACCAAATATACTTGTTGTGTAATCTAGATTTGTCAGGTCATACAACCACAGTTACTGGTATATACTAATAAATTTATGATATCAGATTACAAGGTTAGCTGCCGCTTAACTAGTGGTAATTCAGTGCAAATTAATTGTAGTTAAAGTATTAGATCATTGGGAACTAGTAAATTCTACTTGGGAAGAATTGGGGTAACCCGAATCATCTTATAATGTATTCGTGTTAATAATTCTTCCATTTCTTCTTCTCATTTTCCTTTTTCTACCATCCAAATCACAAAACGCCAACAAATGGTGCGAATGCCAACACTAAATGTCACCATTTCGTGTTAAAACTTGCCTTTTTATGTGGCCATATCATCCCATAAAGTTGACTTGTGTAGGCGCATCCCATATCACACTTTGTAACTACTACAATATCCTCCTACTCTTGCATTGCAACAGAGCACCAGAAACAAAAATATTATTAGCCATGCAAACAAATAATGACACAATGACAGTTAATACGCCATAATGATACTATTTATGTCACTTTTTGAATGCTTCATGCTTAGTGAGTTCACTTTGTACACACTACCTACCACGCTCACATAAAAAACCAGAAACGGTTCCGGTTGAGCTAAACATACAAAATAAGAGAAAAAAACCGGTTCCACACTCCAGATCATGTTCCATTTTATAATGCACTTATGTAATCCACAGACTCATATACCTTCCTATCTGTCTGTTTGCTTTGTTCGTTGTCACCAGAAAACGAGAAAATATATATTCTTGCACGCTGCGTCTCATGCAGTTTCCCATGTGCACCACACATTAGACGTTTTTTGGCAAGGAAATAAAGACCACTGCTGTGCAGTACATCGTATAATCATCATCCGCATCATTATAATATTCTTTGATGTTCTATGTCGTTTTCCTATCTGCGTACATTTTATCTGGCTTTACTTCACGGGTATTTAACGCTAGAGCAAAACATGTATAAACTCTACAAAATATTTATGCATGTATGCTTGTGTGCAAATTGGCCATGACTGTGATGAGCAAGTGCATATCATGTGGAAAAATGTGGAAGAATTTCCCTTTGAAATGTAAAGAAAAAGAAAAATATTGAGAAGATGCAACATACGCATTCTACTTACAAGTTTTCAAGCAATTTCTCTTCGCTTTTTCCACATCTGCTGCACAACTCGCTCTCTCGAGACGAAAGTGAGTGAATGTCCCCGACAGATAAAAATGGACAGGGATTCTCTTCAAAATAAATCATGCAACTTTTTTGTCGTCTCCCATTCTGCTGGGTTCAAAGAGAATTGTAGAATGGTGTTTTTGTTCAAAATTGAGTTGTCTAGTCTGCTTTCTCATACAAACTTTTAATACATGAATATTTACAACAATGAGCAAAAAGCTTTATTGCGTCATTTTGTAGAAAAAGTAGTAGTATTTATTTTTTATGAAAAATTGTCTTTTGAATTATTGCGAAAATATTCGCCGTTTATTGCCACTGCTGCTGCGATACATTTGTGCCCGGCTACATTGCATATTATCATTCTTGGCAAACCCATCTAATAATTTCCAGCTAGCAGAAGAAGAAAACTATCAAAAAGTCGTTTTTTGTTGCAGTGTTTATCATACAGAATTATTATAAGAGCTTGTATTGTGCGTTCCACACTGTCACAATAATTTTTCAATTTTGATTGCAATCTCATTTCCTTCATGTTCTTGTGATTTATTCTGTGCTTATGTACGCGTACATTATAGTAATGAGGGATAATGAGCTTGTTGATGGAAATTCCCCTTGAAATAAGTTATTCAAGTGCGTATTTAATAAGTTGCAAATTTTGCACTTTCAATCATGTCCATGATACTTTGATGCTGATGGTACTAATGTGATGACTTTGACAAAGTGAGTATGATAATGTTCCATGAGAAAAAGGGGGATAGAAAAAAGCGTGAAAAATTGGAAGGAAAATATTTGCTGTAAAAACAATCCAACACACAGAGCTTCTATGCGTCTAGTCTGTTGCCCTTTCCTCTCTAGAGTTCAATCCTTTTGCCAAAAAATTCCTCTTCCTCGATGCTAATCTGTTCTTGGCACGTAAAAATGTTGGGTCATTAAAGGCTACACAGTATATAAATTTTATGGCATTTTTTCCATCCTCTCTCTCCGTTCTGCACCAACAAGTACACACACACATTCCACAAAGTACACAACTCTCTACTTAAATCCCTCCAGAAATTGTCCACTGGCTTAAGTCATCATTACATGAAGATGATACCACACACAGATGTGGATAGTGGATAAAACACACGGATCCCACACAGTAATAACCCAGCTTGGAAAAAGGTAATTACTTTTACATCGCACCTTTTCCCTTCCCACTTGAAAAAGCAAGAAAGGATTACTTTACACTTTCGTTTCATCAAACCCATCATTCTAATAATAATCAACGGAGGAAACTTGCTCAAAGAGATGCTTTTTGCTCCCTCTTAAAAACATTTGCTGGAATAAGCGTAAAATTAGGTGCTAAATATTTTCTGTGTACACACAACCAATAAAAACGTGTCCTCTCTGCTCATCTGGCAAAATGAACATTCACACCAGAAAACAAGATCCCTGTGTCTGTGTACTACTTGTCGGCAATAAAAAAGGAAACTTTTAGGCAGCTACAAAATAGAGAGAAGATCTACACAAGCTTACAAATTTATGTTGGGGCATTAATGCAAAAGTGCAATAATTTTCGGTCTGCTTTTGCTATAATTGCTACCAGTACAAGTACTACCCATGCCTTTTGCCATGTTACCCCAAAAAAGCAAGAAGACGGCAATGCAGTTTCTTGACTAAACGCACCAACGCACGTATACATCATCATACGTGTGTATATGCTCTTTACTACTTCATCCCAGTCATTATCGTGATGATGAGCAACATTGGTAACAATAATCCTCTTGCGAAGTAAAAGTAGGCTCGTAAAAATTTCAAAAATCCCCTTCCTCTCCCCCACCGTACGGGAAATACTGCCATGATGATATTTTCGTCGCCCGAATATAAAAGCTAAATTAACGGACAACCACGTAATAAAACGTAGACATATGCTGCGACTACGAACGCCAGAAGCGCGACCATATTTTTTGTGTGATTTTTATGCGTTTTCTCAAACTGCACGTGCTAATTTGTAATTCTCTGCTCATTTTATGAGTAGTTTTGGGGTAATTAAAACACGAACTAATTATGCCATCGACGACATCAGATGCATTCTGAAAAAAAGTAGAAAAAAACTTCTAGTTTCTTACCTGATGCAACCAAGCTGATAAACAAAAGTACAGCAAAAGTGCACATAATGGAGCTCCTTGAAAATGTCTTTTGAGTTGACCAGCAACCACACCTACATCCTCTGCTGCTGTTGTGGCTATTATTTCTGGTTATCATTTTGCTTCCAGTTTTCCAACATGCACCACCACCAAGTCGACCTAGACCCATCGACTTGGAAAAGTTGTACAACATAATTTTCTCCCTCGCTTTCTTTTTTCTCCAGTCTAACTTTTACTAAAAGGCGAGGAAAATTACTACACAGGACAAAAATCTAGTTAACAGTTTTTATATATATTTCCCCCTTCTTTTCTTGACGGTTCGGGGTCGGTCCACAAAAAAAGAGAAAATTAGCTGCTGCTGCTGCATTCACGTTACTACAGTACTTTCCCCATTGCTGGTGCATTTTCTCCTCATTGTTCTCTATTTTCTCTTTTAGAAACTTACAAAAAATTCTTTCTCATTCCCAATTCTCTTGTTGGTCCGTTCTGTAGAAGTAATATCATCAATGTAGTTTCTCTTTGTAGAACTCACACTCGCATTATCCAGTTTATCTGTGTGGTATACATGTCCATTACACTTCTTATTGTGTAGTGTGGATATGTTCAAAAGCACACATTATCCATCCAACAACTTTTCAACTCAATTGCACTTTTTTGCCGTTTCTTTTCTTCTTTTCTTTCTGTCATCCTCTCTTTCTCTTTCAGAAAGAAAAAAAACTTGCTGCTTTTCAAGTGTACATCATTTACAGACGGAACAGATAACAGCAGAAAAAGGAGAGAAACTGAGAACTTTTTTGTCTGTTGCTGTGTGTCTTTCTCTCTTTTCTTTAAAATAAATAGAGACACTACAAGATAATACGCGCTCTGTTTTTTCTATAAACTGGAAAAACTGCTTGTGTGTAAAATGCACTCTCAAAATCCGTTGTTCGTTTGGAGATCACAAAAAGATGAGCATTTTAGAAGGAATGATGACAATGATCATCTTACAATCGTGTTGAAAAGGCTTCCAAGTTTGATGGCAGTGGGAGCAAAGTGATGATCATCATAGAAGGATGATGCAGACTACATGTCATTGCATTTTTTGTCTCCTCTGCTGCTGCCAAAAGTAGTTTTCTTCTCAAGTTTTATTCCCACGATTTTCCAACGCACTTCCGTCGCCGCTGTCTGTGGTCTTGTGCTTCTCAAGTTTTTACCAACACAAGAGTATCACTTGATGATGGAAAGGAAACCGCTTTCTCTGTGTGTTGCTACACAGCTTCCTTTCAAGTTTTTTTTGTCAATTGCACTTTACACTCGCTTGGTTTCCTAAAGGAAGAACCGCAAAGGGTAGGGATGCTAAACCGACGGAGAGATGTGCATAAATCTGCAAAAATGAATAAAGTGAATTAAGTTACCAAATTGTGCATTCAACATATACTTAAGTTACATCCAAATAACGGTGACTTCGTATCTACATAGTCCACATAATGCCGCGTACGTAACTGTTTTTAAAAATAGCGTACAACTTGTATGCACAAATTATTATCAAAACAATTTTCGCTGTATTTTAATTTCATAATTTCCGCTTTTATCACGAACAAAGTCTCAAAAATGACCAATTAAATTATGTATTAACGGCGAATACAATGCAGTAATTAATAATTTTGTACAAAGTACGGTTGCTTCAATCAGTAATCTACATGTATTGATATACCCCGTAAGAAATTGATTTTTTTGAATAACGTGCAATTAGTTAAATAGTTTGTCCATTTTCAATACAGGATACGTACATATTCTTACATCCTACTCCTTGTCTAATAGATATAAGTTATTATCTTCATCAACCCCAATTTTAGCGTGAAACTGATGCTTTGCTGATTTCATTCAACCCAAAGCGACCCAACAGCTTTAAGAAAAGAAATAAAGATAAGATCGGAATCCATCCGTATAAAGATTTAAATCTTCTTTTTTTGAAAGTTGATCGTCCTGAGGAATCTTATCCTTTTCTCATTCCCCATTTACTTTTATGAATGTAAAGTACGAGCTCTCTATTCTACATATCAAACTTTACACTTTTCTTGTCCCACAGCAAGTGATCCCGTATTCACACCAGCCAACCATTTAAATGGAAGAAGAAAAAGTGTCATTGAAGGAAATACGATTGTCACTTGTCCTCTCTCTCTCTATCCTATTCTCTTGTGGTACTTTCAACTTTTGCTCCGCTTAAAGCGTTTTATTTCATCGACACACACTTGCTTCACAAAACCTATTTTATTTCTCTGAAGGTAAAAAGTGGTAAGTGGTAACCTTTTTTATGGCATTACCCTTTTTCTCACGTGCATAAAATATGTACATAAATGGTAAAAACGCTCTGACAGCTTCAAAAGATTTTCCATTACTTTTAATCGGCCACCACGCAATGTTTTTAGATTAGATAATATAATAGTTTGCTTTGCACTCCTTTTAAAAACGACCTACTACTACACAAACCCATTAAGCTACACACCTTGCTACGCATACTTTTTTTTCTTCTTTTTTTACAAAAAAAAATATCTACCTAAATCTCCTTATTTTTTGTAAAAGTAAGATTTAAAGTGAAAATAAAATATTTCTCCCAAAGAAGGACCCAAATTCTCCAAAGACCTCTTCTCAGTTTCTTTTTCTTCCAGCAGCAGAAATACTAGCAACCGGTCGTGCGTGTGACTCTGGACAAGATTTACAATTTGTGTTTCTAATCCCACACACACAACCACACACCACCACGCCATCACCATTTTAGATCCTGAGCATCGATTTGACCTGGAAAAGGAATTTTTTTTGCGGACTGCTGGAAAATGCCCATATATATTACACACGCATAAAACTCACAACTGCGAATACCAACTCGGGCTGTCCTCTAGAGAGATGGAGCTTTAAAAAAGAAGAGTAAAATGTTGTAACCAAAAAAGCACATATCATCCCCTAAAAACGGAAAACCGAGCATTGAGATCGCCTTGTAGATCTCCCACTACAAAGCACGTTTATATGCTCCTTCTACATAAAATGTAATGTTGTCTCTATTTTCATTTTCCTCAGCCAAGTTGTATAGGTTGTTGTGTAAAGGAGAAAGGAAGTAAGGATCAGCAATGTTTAATGTGCATGGCCTTATATCCAGCATCACAACCACCACTATACTTTCTTTTAAGATCTTTGGTCCTTTTTTGTGAATGATGCGACCAGATAAAATAAATAAAACTCCATGCACCCCGCGCAATAGATGTATTTATAAAGAGCATGCTGCCTTTTTATTATAGGCCAAGAAAAACCTGCTGCTCCATATCCGACGATATTTGCCGGCTCACATTTTTAATGCCACTTATTTTGCCTAACTGTTAAACTCTCTCTAGTATACATCTATCACATCTCTCTACTATTTTGCTGTTCTTTGCTACAATTTCTTCCTCTCTTTCTCCCGCAACCAAACAATTCCATCCAAGTCATTGCATCACGTCGTAAATGTGTAATGGCCTTAAAGAAAATGGTGGTAGGAGCTTTTGCTTTTGCTGCTAGTGCTGGAGAGGGAGAAAAAAGTATTCCATTTCTGGTGATACCAAAAAATACCAAACAAGAGCAAAATACCAGTACCACACTACGCACGGAATTTTTTTGAGGAGCAAAACACTCAACTGGTAAAACACGTATAGCACACACACAGTAGGCCATGCCATTCTGCTACTAAACCATCAAGCAATGATAAAATATTGCACCAAGTCAATTTAAGGTTACACGAAAACCTATTATCGGGCCTGCAATAAAGATTCCAGTTAACTGCCACTAGTGCAATCTTAAATACAGCCAGAGAGAGAAATGCTCTGTGTAGCAAAAAAGGGTGTTAAAAGGACTTGCAAGTTGTCGTGTAGCATTTAAGATTTCACATTTCTCTCTGATAAAATGAATGTGTGTATTGGTACTTAGGCCAAGTATTTTAGTACAAAACAACAAGATGCTATGCAAAGTATGCTGCTATATGAATGAACTGCCTTTTTTCTGTTGTGGTGAAGATTTTTTTGCAAGAAAGGAGCAATCTGCATTATGGAACAAGAAACAAAAGAGGTTCTTAAGAGGATTTTCGGCAAGATAGGCTTCTGGTTAAATGTAAGAGATGCTCAGATGCTCTACATTTTTTCGTGGCTCAAGTTAAAGTGGTAGAGTAAAAGTTTTTTTCTTGAGAATGAGCGTGTTTTTCTACACAACCGCCACTTGAAAAAGGAAAAGAGCAGCAGTAACGGAAGTTGCAAGCTTTTTTGGTGTCTGGTTTTCTGGCTTTAAAAGGAAGAAAAATACCATGCCTGTTCACACACCCACGTAAAAAATGCCGTGCATGCATAACTACTTAGCATAAACACAAGAGAAAATGCGATGTTTCGTGCGATAAAAAATCCGAGAGGGGAAAAATGTGTATACATTGCTTTTCTGTGGTTTTTTTGCGTGATGTGATGATACTTTTAAAAAAGTGTGTGTGTGTGTCTGGTGGTGGTGAGTCTCTTCTTGTTGTCGTCAGATTAATTGAAAGCAGACACAGCTCGCATTTGAGTAAGATGATCATGATCATGAATCCAAGATGAAGAAAATGACATTAAGGTTGATAAGACTGGCGCGGCTTGCTGGTGGTGTAAGGTTGCTCGAGTTGAAGTTTGAAGTTGAAGGGCATGTTCGATAATATCTGAGAGAGCAAAGCTGGTGGAGGAGCGTTAATCAGAGCTAAAATGCAAAGTGTACAAACGCATTAGTAGTTTTTGTACGAATTTGTCATTAAGTTTTTGCAGAGATGGAGATTGAGATAAAGCCCATGACTGCTCATCAGACTACATTTCTGTTCCGCTTGGGAAAAATAAAGAGATCACATTTGAAAAGTTTAAATACGGAAGAGTTCAGAGAAAAAGGGACTGAAAGCCTGAATGGTGTATAAATGTTTGTTTGTGGCAGACTCCGGATCAACTCAACACACAAGGCTGGCAAGTGACTGACTGAATGAAAATGTCAGCGACAGTGGCACATCCAGAGCGTGTAGGAATTAGGAGAAAATAGAAAGAAAGCGAAAGCATCACACGGCATGACAAAACCGAAATGCAAAGCTGATTTCACTACCCACTCTACTCTTTCCATTCAATTTCATCTCGTCACTCTCTGTTCAAAGCACACTGAGAGAGCCAGAGATTGCTTGTAGAAAAAGTTAAGTAAATCAAATGTAAAAGCACAGAGTAAAAAATAATACATTGGCTCTCTTCTTCTCTTTAGGTATTTTCATTTCATGATGATGTGTGTGGCCCGCAAATGTTTAGATTTTTCGGGGAATGCAAAGTCAAGTGAAAATGAGCGACACAAGAGCGTGT
Organism: Entomobrya proxima; assembly: GCA_029691765.1. NCBI lineage: Eukaryota > Metazoa > Arthropoda > Collembola > Entomobryomorpha > Entomobryidae > Entomobrya > Entomobrya proxima. The sequence goes on from CM056171.1 coordinate 19,534,589, forward strand.
GCGTATGTGGATCTGATGTGCCGGAGTAAATGTACAAGACGGGAGTTTTGGATAAAGCGGCAAATTAGTTCTTGCTGTGATGCTGCTGCCACTGCCACCACCGCTTTTAATACTTCCGCTTTCATTTTCCATTTGGGACAACAAGAAGAGATAAAGAGATAACTAAAAACATGGGTTGATGGTATTGCTATTGCTGTTGTATTTTAGTTGTCGTCATGCATGATAATATAATCATTTCACCGAGCAGAAAACGACAGCACACATACTCACATGAGAGAAAAAGTCGGTAGCAGAAGCGCAAAAAGTTGGTTTTTGCTTGTGTGTGTCTGATAATATATATGTGTGCTTCTGGTAATCGACTGAAAATAAATTGATCGAGATTAGCAAATTGTCACGTCACACTACTGTGCTGTGTGTGTGGTGTGGTGGAATGAGATGGATTTTCGGCAGTGGTGGTGATGGGTGTGTTCCCTATTTCTGTGCGTTGTTGGGAGTCGTCAAGCGCGAAAAAATTAATCACTTGGCTGACTTGTTCTCTAAACGTAACCAATTTGAAGGATGATGATAACACACACGCATAAGGATTACGCTTATTCCTTTTGCCAGTTTTAATGTACTGTACACGCAAAAATGCAGGAAAGAAGAAAAAACAGACAAAATAAATAAAATAATCAGAGAAAATCTTTCAGTTTGTGGTTTCCTTTTACTCAATCATTCCGACTTGAGATTGGGAACACACACACGTACATCATAGTCAATGTACGTCATGAACACAAGAGAGGAAACAAAAACAACAAAAAGTTTGTGCGAAAAAAAATCTTCCTTTTTCTCTTCTTCAATTTAAATGGGGATTTCCCTTAAATCTGATCCCATACATTCCAATCTTCAATCTTGCAAACTGAATTACTCAAACAATGTTGGAAAAGGGTACCAGAAAACAAACTTGGTGCTAAACACACAAAATTTATTTTACAAGCTTTTTACCTATTTACCTACAACACAAGACCCACCCAAATCTACCTTCAACCTTTTTCTTCCTGTGTTTACGTGGGTGTGTATGCTAGTAATTCGTACATGAATGAACCCAAAAGTAAAAAGTCAACAAAAGAGCAAAAGTAGGATAAAATCCATAAAAACAGCAGACACCACCATCACCACACTGGGTTCCTGCTACTTCTACTACTTCAGTAGTCACAACAAGACTTTTTGGTATTGAATGAGTAATCTCCTACGAAAAAAAGGAGTAGAAATGCAAATAGAAAAATAAAGCAAAAGTTACATCAGAGAGAAAAGAAACAAGAATGAAAACAGTGGTAGGGAAATTCTCTGCAGATTTATCACTGATGCTCTACACAACTATCACTATCACTTTCGTTTATTCTTGGAAGCAAAAGGCACATTGCTAAATAGAACTAGTTTTTCCTAAACTCTACCACTTTTCCAACAGTTTCTCTAATAAGCGGTATAATAATATAAAAAAGAGGATCAATGAAGGTAGGCCTAGACAAGGGAACAAAATAGAGATGAGAAGCACCCACACACATAACACTATTTTTGTATGTGAAGCAAAAGAAGAAGGAAAAAATCAATTCTTGTGTATTTTTATCATGTACTTAAAGCTTTCTGGGAGATTGGATTTTCCAAAGTTGACTACCCAACATTGCTATTTGCAATGATCATCATGATCACGATGATGATGTACCTTTAGTTTAGCCTCCGCAAATAATAGGATTTTCAACAGTAAACATAGAAGCAGGAAAAACGGCTGGGGAGAATAATAATAATCTTGTATATAGGAAATAAGACGAGCATGTTGAATGTTGCTCCTGACTCCTGTGATGCCGATTGCCGATCCTACTTGCTGAGTCAGATCGTTTGTATTTGTCCTGAGTAAATAGTACATCTGCTCATCAAAGATGCTACCACCGACGAGAGAGAGAAAAAAACGACTACTACTAGTACACTTTACCTTTTAAGAGTTTTGTAGCTCTCTTGTTGCAAGTACAAGAAGAAGAGTGGCATGAGTGGTGTTAGTAGTAAAAAGGACGAAAATCAAATGAAAATGCATTATTTTAAGGAGATCCACTTAACCCAGATTTTTTTTTGCCACAGAAGATTGCATTTCTTCTTTTTTCTAGAAAGTCACTGTGTTAAACTTATGTGCATTTGTGTACCTGAAAACAAGCCAAAAAGCATACCACTTTTAGAAGAAAATATACTTCTTCAATTTTCTGGTGGTAAGTAGACAAGTCTAAAGTTACGAGAATACAAATTATCCAAGACAAACTGGGGAAGTTCACCAGAAGCTATTAAGAAAGCTAGCACTTGAACTAAATGCTGAGGAAAGACAGGGGTAGTCGTCGTGAAGAAAAAAAGGGAACATTTTCTGGTTGAGCGCAAGAAAAGATGCTGCGAGTGACGAGTGACACTAGTAATACTGCTTATGAATATTCCAGGATGCCCCTAATTCTTCAACCGTTCTTGACTTTTGCTCATTTCTCAAAATAATCAGGGTAAAGGCATGTTATATAACAAAGCTAGATTGGACGCGGACAAATTACCTGACAAGTGGTGTGCTGACGACAACTGTTTTTTCTGACCTGGAGAATCGAGCATACCCTATTATAGGTTTCTGAACATTAGTGCTACTACAGGACTGTATGTAAAGTAAAGTACGTTGTCTGGCTACGTATTTAGTTTCAGAGTAGAAAATCAGAACGATGAGTGGTGTAGGTCAGAAATGGAGTACAATTTTGCCTCTCTGCTTCTTAACCATCTTCAGCAAATGAATCATGTTGACACACATACATGACTTGGTAATAATGGTTGTTTGTGTAAACACGCAGGATTTCTTATTCTTTTGAATGTGTGAATGAAATAAAAGACCATTTTTGGAACAAAATGTAAACAAAGCAGGGAGAGAGGCAACTTCATCTTCTTCTTCTTGGGCTACTATCCAATTACAAAAACAATGCCTGAAAAAGCAGCAGCAACATCGCATCGGCAGAAACTTGAAAGGCGGCTGTTTAATGTTAATGAAAAATGTGCTTAAATATTAAAAGGTTCAAGATGTCCAACTTTTTGAGTGTAATGAAGCGTGAAATTGTAGCCAACGTGTGGGAGATGATTAAGTTGTAAATCTAATCTGCATGACTGATATGGTTTGAATTGGGGCAATTTGTAAACACAATTTTAAAGGAAAAAATATGACACTCATTTTGTACCTACGCATTAGTTTAAGTGACCCTGAATAATGTTTGATATTACACATTCATGTAATATTTAATATTTCTTAATAACATTTTGAGTTTTTCCACACATACGGACATGAAAATGCATGAAAATGTGTGCCAACCTATAAAATCTGACTTCATTTGACAATGTCTTTTTGTATATCGATTTAATATTGCATCTCTCTGCTGGATCTTTTACGAGCTTCTAAATTTTCCTCTCCCTTTTACAGAACTGTGCTACAGCAACTTTGCTTTTTAGCATTTTTTATTTATTTACAATGACAAGTTGAAAGAAGTTTTCTGCTTGCTGCTGCTCCTCCTGTATATATATGCCGAGCCTGTCAACCATCAGCAGTTGACTGTGAAAAAATCTATAAAATTATTATCAGAGAAAAAGCTCAGAGTTTTGTGTACACAGTGCATAATGCAGAAACACTTGTGACTTTTTCAAACATATTTATAAGCAAACGACAACGAGCATGTTTTTCATGATGACTAGTTTAGAACTGATTGGGAATGTTACATAAAAATGTATTCATGATTTCAAAAATATTTTTATATGACACAGCTTGCATAAAGCGAAAAAGGACCCCACTTGTGCAAAGTACAACACAAGTGCATAACTACTCTTGTTTCTGTTTGACATCAACATTCAGCATCATCATCATCTTTGTTTAGCAGTCGGACGAATGAAGTTGTCTGCTTTGCATGAATGTTATGTTGGTTCGGTAAAATAATAATAAAAAAATCTCGGTGATCAGAGATCATGATGTGATGATAATGCGTGTGTGTGCACTGTGCACACACATTGAATCAGTACCAATGTTGGCATAAAAACCCAAGTGTACATATGCATTGCTTTTTGATGACATGAGTTTAAATGCAGCATTTTTTGTGTTGGATAAATAATAATTAAACAAAAAAGACGACTAGTAAGATAAAGACATTCTCACACATATCGAATAATATTGTTGACTTTTCTCAAAACACAAAGTTGTAATACAAAGTGCATGTTTAAGTAAAATGTGAGAGGTTGACGAAAACGTTTTCAGTTAGTTGTACTGAAAATTTCAAATTTAAGTATATCCTGATATCATTCCTTGTTCTATTCATTTTAAGCAAAACAAATTGTAAATCTAACAGGTAGCGTTGATGTACGCACGCACTCGGTGTAGAAGTAATGTCGTCTAACTTTCAAAAATTCAAATACGTTCTTTACCTTTTTCTCAGATCCAGTTTTATGCAAACTTTGTATCAAAACACTTGACAACTTACATTCTCACTGTTTATTTCACATAGATGCTAAATTGACTTCGAAAAGTGATCAACTTTCACTAGCAAACATCAAACACGACGTCTTTAAATACACGCACAATAATTTTGTTACACAATTCAGTGTTGTTGTCTTGTCTTTTAATTTCATTTAACTTTTGTTACGGTTCGCCAATCAAAGCTTGTGTATCAAGTATCTCTTGACGCGTTCAATAAAACGCGTGTGCTAAACTTGCAGAAAATATTGTCAAGTTTTCACTTTGCTATAAAGATGCCTTCCTCTTTCCTCCAGACAAAATTATAAATAGGTAATTTTATTAGTATGCACGCACACGTGGACAACTTTAGTCCTTTTTAAATTACCTAGGCCAATCACCTATTTTTTGTTTCTATCTCTTCCCACGCACAAGACAATGTGAGGTATTCACCTGTAATTTAATCTTCTTTTACTTTCAACTCTTAAATGCCTCCTTTTTGACACAACACAGGCTACTGTCACAGGCTTGTCGTTGTCACTGTCATTTTCTCCATGCAAAAACTTTTTGCTCTTTCTTTGTTTCTTATTTACTCACTTTGCATAATGTTTCCTATTTGCTGTTCATCAAGCACCATCTCCTATTTCCATTGTTCTCTCCACCACACTCATCTGTCACTCTGGTGTTGATTTTAATTCAATTACACATTTTTCTTGTGGTTCACTGCTAGCCAAACTTTACAATCTATTCAATTTCAGAGAATGTAACAAACGGAAAAAATGCTAACAATATTAACGTTTTTCACCGGTGTGAGCACGCACAACGCAAATATTTCTCCACGTTCACACTTTGCATAAAATTGTATGCTAACTGTAAATACAATTTTGTTTAGATTTTGTTTCAGATATTTTTACTCTCCGGTTCGGTATGTCGCGTTTCCTTATAACAAGCTTACAGGAAAGTAAGTTTAGGAAATTGGATTAATAACTGTACTTGCTCACTGTGGTACACGCACTTTTTTATACGCACAATGTTTCTGATAACTATCCCATAAAATTGGCTTTTTCACTGTTCATATTTTTGTTTCTCAATTGATTAAAAAAATCCTGTCAACTTTTACTGCATGAAGCTTTTCAATGAAAACTTTTTCCATCATCACCAAACACTTGACTTGACGGAAAATCGAGCGACAGCAAAATACGGGCTCCCTTTCCCGGTGAAATGACTGAGGCAACTGAGAAACAGTATTCGATTTACTTCCCCTTTTTCCCTGAAAGCTTTAGCGAGCTACCATGCTACTACTGCTGCTAAACAACTGTACACTGGATTCAGTGAGAATTCACGCAGCTAAAAAACTTGCGTACAAAATGTAGAAAGCTTTTCTTGGCTACTTTTTCGTCTGTATTTCTAGTTTTGCTGCTGCTGTTATTGTGGTCGGTTTCTTCTTCGCCTTTGCACCACCATCACTACATACTCCCCGGTATGGATATAATAGGCAGTCAGTGTGTTTCTGAGCTGTGTACCCTACGGATCGTCGGGATTCTCTTAAAAAGCTTTTTGTTTGGCTTTGGCTACACAGTACACACAGACATCTAGAGAAGTAAAGATCTCTCTTCGTCCTTTTTTCCTTCTCTGAGATAGAAATGTAAACGCTGAGATGAGAACTGGGAGTGTGTGTGTGGTGTATACTTTGGCAAGCCACTTGGTACAGTGGTGGTGGTAAATATTGTACAAGAGATGCAATCCTCATGTGTGCTTCCTTCAGTTACATGCCCTTTCTGTTTGTCTAGCTTGTAATTATTGTATAACAATGATTTGGAAAGATGGCTAAAAAATTGCCAAATATTTTAGGTAGAGTTTAATGCTGCGAATATTGAAACTCTTCAAAACGTAGTTTTACGCATGGTAGATTTGAGAATGTTTGTAATCATGAAACTTTAAATGTTTGATTTATCCAACTTGATTCTCATTTACACTAAACTTTGTATTGAATAGCCTAAAAATGTATCTTTCATGATTCCTACTAAATAAATAATTAATTTAATTGATCATTATATATCCAAATCTAAAATTCACACTCCACTGCCCCTGCAGTGTTTACCATAAATTATCAAAATCCTTCCAAATAATAATATAAGCAATAATCCACGCAAGCCAAGATTATTATTATTAAACCAACACTCTTTTTTCTTACTGGAGAAAGGGTTAGTTCCAAAGGCATTCTTACGTGTAAAACAGCTAAAAAATATTCTTCGATGAACTCGGACTAAAATTAATAAAATATTATTCAAACTGTCCATAATCAAATACTACAAATAATTGATTTTTATCCTCACGACATATAATCAAACACGAAATGTAGAGTCAGAGTCAAAGAAGTAGCAAGTAGCATACCTTCATAGTCCAAAGCAGAGTCTACCTGTTTGTATATCATTAAAACTAAAACCCTGTTTTTCACTTCACGCACCTTTTTATCCATCTACCCACGTTTTTTATGTAGAGTTCTCGAAAAACAAAGAAAAAACACACTTTTTGTTTGAAGTATTATATTCCATTATTAAAAAAGTGAAATAATTGCATTTGTAAAATCGATAAGGTTTGGTAAATAAATACACAACAAGGTAGCAAGTTGATATTCCTTTTTTCTATCTGTACAGACCCATCTCCCTAAAAAGACGTTAATTTTTAGAGACAAGTTTCCCAAAACATTTTCTCTCTCAATTCATTATATTCTTGTTTTGTTATTTCCCTAAACTTTTCAAACTTTATTAGGTTCTTTAAGATTAGCATCGTCGATAGAAGAATTTTTTAAGACTTTTACCTATATGCCATCATTAATGCTAGCATCTCATCCTCATCAACAAGAATCTTTTACCCATTCTTTTTATTTCCATGTTTTTACTGGAATGAAAACACATTAGTTGGATGGGAAAACAAGAAAATGCTTTATTTCTCCCGATTCTTCTCGCCTTTAGTAAAAGAGACAAAGTATGTTTCAAAAGTATTTTGCTGCAACATATTTTTATGCTTCCGAAACTGCCTCTCTTTTTACACCAGCACATAAAATAGATTGTACGACATTTTTGGTTTAAAAAATACAAAAGAGAAAAAGTCACCCGAAAAAATTAATTTTGTGTGTAACGACTTTGCAGCCACATCTGCTGCTGTGCGTTTTATAAAGTATTATTGCCCGTTTTACAGGCAGAGAGATAGCGAGTTACTAAAAGCAAACAATTTTTATTCGTTTTCTGTGTAAAATTTTTAGGGAAAAAAAATATATATTATGATTGTGGTATCATCATGTGTGTATGTGATGATGAGTATATGCAGCTATTAAAGCTATCAAGGCGAAGGTCAAAGGGTTACGTATGCGTCTGTACTACGCAATCCAATCCGTTGAAAAATGAGCTGGAAAGAACAACACAACAAAGCAAAAGTCTTTAAAAAGGCAATGATGATGACTCTGTGTGATCATTGAAGAAGATGAGATGCGTGTTTATGTCTTAACTAGTGCCACCAGAGATTCCAGATTATTTACAGATACATTTCTATGTTTTCTGGGAGAATTAATGACTCTGACTGAAGTTGAAGTAGTAGCATTGCATTGAGTGAAAAAATGTTTTATTTTTATGTTTTCCTTTAACTTGGCTTGCTACTGTAGTGCAACTGCAACAGCAACACATCACACGACAAAAAAATTCCATTACATCTTTCCCCACAAAAATTAAAAGGTCTTTGTGTGTGTCGCCAGCCATGTCCCTTGTCGTCAGTTTCGTTTTCTTCTCGCTTTTCTCAACAATTTTCTTCCAAGTTTGTGCCATGTATATTCTGTATAGTAGCCGGCTGTAAAGAAGAAGAAGAGACATAATAACTTTGTTCAAGTGCACCACGGAAGAGTAATGACTCACTCAAGAGGAGCTAGATCAACTTTTGTTGTGCTGCTGCTGCTTGTTTCTTATTCTTTTAGGGAAAAAGGAAACTGGACTTTTTTTTATAGAAAAGGAGCATTAGTAGTATAGTTTTTTGGAGGATGAATGAGGATCATGACGATGATGATGATGGTTAAGAAACATGCAATCTTGCATCATCGTCCCCATTTTCTCGCCTTTTTGTCTTGTCTCTTTTTTGCCTTTTCTTGATTTTTTGCCTATAAATGTAATTGTCTTCTATGGATATGGCTTGGCATTGTGTCTCGTGTTCGCGGAATAAAAAAGGATAAAATATTCATCCTTATAAAGCTGCTGTGTAAATGAATGGGTATTTGTAAACTTAAACTGTTTCATTTATCCTAAATAATGCATGTTTGTCTTTCTGCTTTGAAAAATAAACATGAAACATAGCCTTTCATTTTAAAGCATGTAAATCTGTACCACATACAATGCATTATAAAACTTAACTATGTATTTTGATTGAAACGGGAAACGTTCATAATGCCAGTAATGATAATCAGCATATCATGCAAAAAGTGTACAGCTTTGTTGTGCTAAACGCGCCTTCTTTTCATTATGGATAGTTTTAACGGCAATGTCGGATAGGACATAATTTTGTAGAATTAATTTTCTCCCAGATAATGATGTCGCCTAGTCTAAATGTATTCCGAAATACTCAGATTTCAATCCACTGGAATATCCGTCTTCTTTGGAAATGGAAACCGAAAAATTAAAGTAAATGCGCATGGTTTCCATTATAAACGCGCTCAACCTTGGCTCTATCGAATGTAAATCTGCGTCATTCTCACTTGTTTGTTGCATAACTCCATTTTAATTTATAGTTTGAAAACAAAAATTGAAGGTCCATTTTCAGGTTTAGCCCTTTCCAAAATATTTTATGGTCATCACAAACTCCAATGTTCACTTTTTATAATGCCAACTTGAGCATTCTGGTTTGCAAAATTGTCGAGCTTCGAACCACCAAAAATGAGTTTAAAGTTTCTCGCATGGTTCTAGAGTGTAGATGCGATAATGTCCTACCTGCTAAGACTGCATTGATTATATATACGAATTTATTCGAAGGGTTCACTTCCTGTTTCCTTTAACCTGCAAACCCCCAAACATCTTACCAACTCTGCATGTTTCACTTTAGAAACTTCGTTCAACGCTCTTGTTTTTGCATTAAGCATAAAATTACCGAACTTCCAATTGAAAAAATTATACTTCCGCTACACTGCATATTTTCAAATATACAACAATCATCAATCCATTTTTGAAGTGAAGGCTTTCCGGTTTCAAAACACCTTTCTAGGAAATTTTCACAATGCCACTATTCTATTTAAAATTAATTATTTTTGCATAAAGTGCCAGGCTTACTGACTTCGAACCGAAAAACTTCGATTTTCTTGTATAATTTACAAAAAAAAATTATCTAAAATCAGATAGTCGCCTTTCAAAAATGCACTTTGAACCCAAATCTTCATAATTGTTCCAAAGTTCTTCTGGAACCGTTTTCAGAAACAAATATTTCCAGAAGTATAAAAGAATGTGCTCAACCCCTCCAAGTTTCATATCTCGAAGAAGGCAACCGAAAAACCTGCGGTTCAGCCGTGGTTTTATTCTATGCCAAGAAAAACTTTGCCATTTTAGTTTGTCAAATTTTTGACCTGCGACACTTGAGCTGCTATTCCAAGTGCTCACAGTGTTTACTTGTCCTTATAAATTTGCAAAAACGACAGTCCAGCTCATGACCATGAGTGCTTTCCCAATTAACGACTGCTTTGCAGACCACATAGACTTGGAGGAAATAGCGTTGATTGAACAATTCTTGAACGAATATCTCGTTGCCGATAATCTGTCACCGCAGTGGGGACGAGACCTAGTTCAACAGTCGCCTCCAACATCCCCTATACCTGAAGATATTGAAGTTATCGCACTGGATGGCGCCGAAAAGTTGGTTGTCCAAGCTCAGCCAAAAGTCCAACAGGCAATTGAAGTCATAGAGCTAGAGGGTGACAGTGATGACACTGCGGTTCACTCTCATCCCCAGACACCAAAGGACATTGGAGTGATCGTACTAGATGGAGATGAAGAGACCAACCACCAGCTACAGTTCAAGCCCATGGAAGTGGACCAGGATGAGGATGGGGAAGTTTTGTTTGTGGGATATTTTGATCAAAATAATGATACTTATATACAAATTCCGGGTATTTCTCCAGCACCAAAACTGGATAAAGGCAATTCAAACACCAGAATTGCTAACCCGTCGAATGATAATGCAACAGGTAAATAAATTACTTTGAAAGTCTTTATTGTTTTTTAAGAAACTGCACGTGAATGTCTTTTTTTTAAACTTCACAGTTGTCACCGATGGTCAGGATTCAGACGAATATCTTGCTGACGACTCAGACACCTCCACTACTGCTATAGTGGGTCTAACCAAGCGCAGAGTTTTCAAACGAAGAGTCACTGGAAGTAAGAATAGATCTACTTCCGTCGTAACTCCTGCAAGGCCCGCTAAAATTCCTAAGCTAAAGGAACTGAAGCCTGCACCACAACTGTTCGTAAATCATTCAACACGTCCTCATTTCTCTGGAGCGGGCATGTATGGAAAGAACCTACTCAGTCTTCCTGGCTACAAGGAGCTTTTACAAAAGGAGCACGAAAATAAACGCCAGGCTATACAAAGACAAAGGGCTGAACAAGAGACTAGAGTGTAAAAGAAAGAAATTATTTATTTAAATGTTCTCCGTTGTCTTTTTCCTTAAAAACTACTTAATTACTTGTGTTTTCCATTTTTTTCAGAACAAGACATTCATTACGTCTCAACAGTTCAACTTCCGGTGACAAACCAATTTTCAATGAAAGTGGTGCAACAATGAATGCTGATGAAGAGCGAAACCGTTAATATCAAACCCATATCTGGAGCTGGGGCAATCCAAGACAAGTGTTCCTCTGGTCATTGACGGTATTTGGCCAGTGCCGTTTTTCTGCTGTACTATAATGGAAATAGTTTATAGTACAAACCTTTTGTGTCCAATATATTTATTACGAAATAATAAATAAGTTCCTGAGAGTATTGATTATGAAACATTTCTTTGTTATCTTACGTGGATTTATTCATGAACACCTATTCTTAATGCATATGGGCATCCTAATATGTATAATGATGATTAAACGTATTATCCAAATTGTACAGCTTTCTTGGGAAAAACTCTCTTCATTCGATTTCAAACAGTATGCTCATAAAGAGATAACAGTTGCAGCATCCAAATAATTGTAATAAAAACAGGAAATCTGCATTGTGCAAGTTCATAAAAGAAGCGACAGTCAACAGTAATTTGAAGACGTTTTCCCTAAGCCATCATTACAAGGAAAACAAACGGACGGAAAAGTTACATAAAATTTGGTTGGAAGGCATGACGGAATGAAACTGCATGGTGATTCTTCCTTTTCTTCTTGAAGAGATTTTCCCCTTTTAGTAAATAGCTAGGTGTAATGTATGAAGAGAATGAAGGAGACGTGTCATCAGGGATAAATTTGATACGATAGTGCATTAGTCGTTGCATTCTTCACGTGCACATATACAAATGATGATGAAATGAGAAAATGCTAGCCGGGTTGACATACGCGTTCTCAAATAACCTTGCGTTTTATGCAAATTAGCTGTTTGTCCATGCTGATTATACCATAAGGCCCAGCCCAGTAGAGCAATAACGCACAAAAGACAAGAAGGCAAAAAGACGTTTGAAGCGAAAATGAAAAAAAGAGCATTAAGGAAACCACGGTGGACCAAAGAAGCCAAAAACAAACATCTGTGCACTGTGAAGAAAATGCAATGAAAGATATAGCAGAGGAATGAATGAATTGCTGGAGACAGAGGACACGGAGAAGAGTGACAAAGAAAAATAAAATGTTTAAGATTTTCGGGGCACAAGAAGGAAATATTATGATTATTACCAACCTGGGGACAATTACAACGAAGAAGGAGCAAAGCCAAGAATAAACTTTGAGGCTTTGAGGAGTTGGCGGTTGAAGTTGAAGAGAGAGTTAATGAAAAATAAAATAAACTTGGTAAAGTTAAAATGCAAATGTAAGGGGGGAAAAGTGCGTAGTTGATAATCCATGTAGAAGTCAGACAGAGTAAATACACAAACGTTGAACAAAGTATTTATGATACCGGAAAAAGTGAAACAGTTTAATGGATTGTTTCTTTAAAAAACAAAAGAAACATTGAGCCATAATCCTAATTGGAAAATGCATAATATACGCTCATGTATTTATATGATCAAGGAACCATTTTCCATGTTTTTAAATGTCAATTAAACTGCATTTGACTTTTATGACTGTGTTAACTGTACACAAGGTTGGAATTTAGTATGCGGTAAAAATGTTTTCATTTGAGCCATTTTTATAAATATAATGCCTATCCAATTTTAACTGCTTGTAAATACAAGTTTGAAAATCTTGGAGCTACTAAAAAAACAACAAATTTTTACTGCACAGTTCTCACCAGAAACAACAACTGCATGCATTTCCCATTAAAAGAATTGGAGTCTTAATGGATTGTGACAAAAATGGAGCCTCTAAAAAAGAGAGCAAGTTTAATATTTATGTATAAAACGCGGCAGTGACTTGATGGTGATGATGAGTGATACTTGCATAGTAAATCTGTCATTATGTTATGTGAAACACTGTGAGTACACATTGTTAAAGTTGTTATATGCGAGGGTGTATAAAATACAAAAAAAACTTGATCAGCAGCTTTTTTTGGATTTGGAACATGATCAGAAAGATATACATTTTTATAGCCCAGTAAATACTGGTTTTCTCTCCTTTTGTGTCTACTGACAGGATTTACAACGGTGAAAACAGATCAACGATTGTTCTTTCCACTGACGGACAAGAGGGAAAACAATGAAAAACTATGAACTACTTGTTTTTCCATTGTGTGTCAAGCCGTTGTATTCAGCACCACCGCAAAAATCGATACTCTATATATTTTCATTGTTTTTTCGTCACACTCCCTTCATCTGCATCAGCAGCAGCAGCAGAATCCTTTTTGTCACGTTTCCAAAAATTGGTACATTTTATTCAAAAAATGCAACAAAAGATAAAAGACAAAAGTTTAGCAACTTGCCACTCTTGTATGTATCCAACCGTCCATGAAACTCTTTTTGGTAGACACCCTGTGGATTAGAATGACGGCAGGCGACAACGCAGTCAAGTCCACACATTTATCCCAGCAGATTCCATACTACCCGGGTTTTCTAGATACAAATTAAGTGTCCTCCGAAAACTACAGTAAACTCATTACTTTCTGCAGTTTGCAGCTTGCACCAAACGGCCATTATAAATGAAACAAAAAAAAACAGCAACGGATCTAAAATCCTTCTCTACGTAAGTTTTTCGGCGTGAGTGTTTCCTTTCTGTTTTGTTTATGCTGTTGTGTGGTTGGAATATCAAATATCCATCCTATCCTCTTATCGTCAGCCCTAATAACGAATGGGTTGATGCTTATCATCGCATCATCATTGCATTCCAAACAAACACCATTTTCCTTTTTTCTCCCCAAAAAAGTGTCGTTGTCGTTTCTTTTCATTTCCCACTGCAGCACCACTACTACTCTGCAACTGTTTTACTCATTCATCTTTCCTCTCTTTTTATAAAAGAGACAATAAATTTTATGAACCTTTTTTCATAAAAAATATATATTTAAACAAGCATAATTCATAACATATATTCTGAAGTTGCGTTAATATTTTATGTAATTTTAACAGAAGGGTAGGGTACTTAACTCTTCTTCTGTTGTCTGTGTGTTTTTTGAGTAGTAAGCGGAAAGAATGGACTCAAGTATGTTTTTAGGTAAGTTCAAATAGTAACAAAGAATGCACTGCTGTGGATGGTGATGATCTGATATAAATGCGTAAAGTTGGACAGCTTTTAGTTGAATTTTGAGTTCAGGAGTGTATTCAACGCATTACAGATTGTCGCTCAGAATGCGTTGTGACTGTACTACATAGTCGAAATATTCGGTTGGAATACGTATCGAAGTCCAGCTATTCCGCCCCTTAAAAAACACACCACGAGCGGTTTTAATGACACGTTTATTTATATAACTCCTGTTTTTGTCATTTTAGCTTTTTTGTACCCTGCTCCTTGTCCAGGGTCCCTTTTCCTTTTTTAAAAAACGTGCCTTGTATTCTCCTCAAATTGAACTTTTACGCACATTGCAACTGCAACTGCACTCCTTGTTACCACTGTGTACGATTACTGCACAACCCATAAAAATTGCCTACCAACTCATGAATGAAATGATGCAATATGCAACAATGCTACCCCGCAGCAGCCATACAGCCGAAAAGCTAAAAACCATCGTTTTTTTTTAAAAGATTGCATATTATTGCGTTTTTTGCCCTTGGTTTTTACAGAAAGAAGCAGTGTGGTAGTAAAGTAGCAGAGCAACAGCAATGAAAATACATAACATAACGCATAATGAAATGGTTCATTGTTACAATCTCCCGTTCTCCATAATATAAAACGCACTCATGCGTGTGTACTTTATTATGAGCTATCATAACAATAATAATAACAAAAGCCAGAAAAAAGGATCCCTTTTCATAACACTCTTGGTTCAGTCAACTTTTACATTCTTTATGTTACTCTGTGTTCTGCTACTCGGGGACCCTTTTTTCTCCCCATCCAATAGTTATGTGTGTCATATGCGTTTATATATTTACGCATTTTATACGCACTGCGTTTTCCAGTAGTAGTGTTCCTATCCAGTTAAGTTCATTGTGTGGAGTGTCGTTCATTGTCAAATAAAAGTAATAATACCACTTACTTTACACTTACGCTGCATTTTTTTCCTTTTCTACTGTTTGTTGTTCAGCTTAGTATTATTGTAGTGTTATGGAAAAAAAATGAAGGGTACATTCAGTAAATTTTCTCTGGAAAAATATATAGGTATCAGCACACACACACAAGAGTAGTAGCATTTACGGCTTACATAAGGGATTACAAGCGAGTAAGCCCATGTTCAAAGGTGAGATAACAGGCTGGATCCTGCTGTGACGATAGACTCGAGATTTTTAATGAAAGATGATGATGATGAGGAATTCTGTTGGCACTCGACTGTAATAATATTAGAATGACCTAGCAAAAACAGGTCAGTTATGGATAATCTTATGATACACAACAGAAAACGAAAACGAGATTTTTTTACGGAGATTGAAAATGCAACATCTGCTTGATACTTGATTGGATACGCATATAATTGTAAGATGGAAAATTGTGTGAAAAATAAAATGTGTGAATTGTAGTAAAATAAGCAATGAATCTTGTTTCAAGTAGGTAGGTCATTGTCGGGTGGAAAAGAAAAAGATGCATTTTTCCTTTTCTTATTTCTTATAATAATACAGTAATAGGTATAATTTTCGAAAAAGTATCTTTTCAGCTATTATTTCCATTCATCAGGTTTTATGAGAAAAGAGAGAGGTACTCTAGTCAAAACTTTTGATAATGGAGCCAACTTTGGTATTTTTATAAAAAAAGGGAAAAAGATGGAATGTTTTGTTATGCTCAATGTGCGGTAGTAGTAAAAAGTGTAAAGTGTGAATGAAATGGAGAAGAAAGGATCTTGTTTCCTTTTCTATTTATGTGAGAAAATATTACAATGACAAGCGAAAGCAAAAGGTAATTTAGACTGTTTAACAGAAGTTTAAGGAAAATGGGAAACTCTTTAGAATGAATATTATAAGTTACATATCTATATTGCATATTTATTCTGGTCATTTAGCTTCAAAACCTTTCCACATCAGGTAATTTATTAAATTCAGGTGACATGTAATATGCAATTTATTAGGCAACACTGGGCTGATGATATAATCAGAGATTCCGTAAGGCATTAAGGCATTCTTTATTTAATTCGTAACGGTGCGTTAGTGTCCACTTTAGCATGTTTTATGACTTTTTAGGGAGAGACCTTGAGTATCAACATTGATTTAAGTGACATTATTTATGCACATCACATAATCACATCATGCATGTAGGTACTTTAGTTTATGAGCAGTAAATCAACCATCAAACATTTATACAGAAAACTGACTGCGTATTTATGTGATTTACTCATTTGTAAAAATAATTGGCAATAAAAATTAATTGAATGTACATTAGTATGTAATAATAACTTATGAATCTCAAATTTAAACATTTAAAGCTCAGTTTACATGAAATAATTGCACAATCTTTTAAGTTGCAAAGATTTTCATTTCATTTCATTTGAATACTTTGCCTTAAAATTGTCATTTTGTCAAAATGGTTCGTCCACTGTTTTCCGTTATCAACCTAGTTTACGCAGTAGCAATATTTCTTGCAATTTTCACCTTTATCAATTACACATCAGCAACAAGTAAGAAATTAGCACTTTACAAAATTCAAAATGTATTCAATTAACTAAACAGATTTGATTCCTTTTTGTGTTTAGGTGCTGCAAAGAAATTTTCATGTTTGCGATGCCACCGCATTTGTAATGGAAGGAAAGCTATCACTGGTAAATGGCCAAAAGAGCATTGTGAAACATATTGTTATTGGGCTTTGTTATGAATGTATTTTTCAATTTGCATTTTTGTTTGAATCCTAGATCCTGCCACTATTGCATTTTGCAATCGATGTAATTCAATTTGCAACGGCTTTGGACAGACAGATCCATGGATGAAAATTTCGATGAACAAAAAACGCAAGTACAATCTAACGGAATTGGACCCAAATTTTGAAGTAGATCCTGAGACAGGAACTGTTGGAAACGGAAACTCACCGGCAATGCAAGGACGAACATTTGGGGCGGAGGTGGGTGCATCAGCACAGGCTTCAGCGTCATTTAGTGCGAGCGCATTTACCTGGTGGGGACGTCGACGCCGTTGAACCTGAATTTACTATATAGCTGTATTATTTATGAAAAAAGATTGATTCTTTCGACCTGTACTGTCTTTGAGTAAAAATTGCGAAAACGCAGTAATGCTTCTGACTTGCATCATTAATGCATACTTTTACCATAAATCAAATAAATTTTATATGATAGGTGTAAAATGTCATGAATCAAACCTAGTAGCAAAACAAAGAGCAAAGTCACCATTCCTGTGCCATAATAATACTTGCAGCATTACTAGCACATTCTAAAAGGGCTCAACCCTTTGATTACAATCGCATCTCCACTAATATATTACGTGATATAACCGATAACGGGAACCAAGATGCATCACCATCATCAATAACAACAACAGAATTCCAATAAGTTGTAGCAGCATGAAACAAATTAACCCCTACAAATAGAGGATTCAGACCAAGGTGCTACCACACATTCTAATCAAAATCAGTAATATAGCTGATGCAGAATATAGTAATTGTATAGGTACATTCACAGCAAGGTCCGGTCTTAGGGTAGTAGACAAAATATATGAATTACAGCTTTTCAAATCTCATGGGTTTTTATGTTTTGCTGACTATCAGAATTCAATAAACATAAGGTGAATGTTTCTTTTCAATCTGTTTGATAATGGATCTCTTCCTCAGCAAGAGCTGAAGACTTCGGCGTTCAGCCCTTGCTCGTTTCATTCTACCTTATCAATAGATAGAAAAATTCCATAATATCAATTCTCAATCTAAAATTTGCCTATTCTTCCGTACACCACAAAACTTAATAGAGATTGCGTGCTACCTTCATTCTACTGATGAGTATGGCGATGATGATCATCACCATCATGATGGCGATATTTATCCTTTAAGGCAATTTGTCCCATGATCATGTGCCTACTCCTTTTCTTTTTCGGTTTCCCATTTCCCAACCCATTTTCTTTAGTTTTTCTTCCAACTCCACTCTAATTTATACTTTTATATTTGCCCTGTCAAAAAAGGCGATGAGGCAGTTTATCATGATTTCATGGATGTGTGCGTATATATACTAACTCCCGTGTGTAGTAATATATAAAGCACACTCAGACAGAAAAGACAGAAGGAAGATAAAACACATTTATATTTTTATGACGTTGACAGAAGCAATATAAAAATGGCTAGAAAAAGAAGCACCAAGGTCCTTTTAAAAGGCAGATGCTCTTTGTCTGCGCTCTAGTGGAACATTATCAAGAAAATGGGAAGGGGTTGAAGCGTCTCCCTGTCTGATCTGTAAAGAGAAGGTGTGCATATAAATGCGTAAAAAGGGAGAAAAGGTGAAAACATTTTCCCGAAAAGGAAACAAAGTTTTCTCACGATAAATAAAAGGAGCAAGCGTTTTCAACATAACTTTTCCTTTTGATTCCTCCTTTTTTATTTATTTGACTGATCTGTTGAACTGAAAACAAAAAAGTTTTTCATATGAACTTGAATTTTTCACAAAACTTTTCACTTTTTCAAGCATTTTACCGGAAATGCTTTTTTCTCTCTACAAGACAGAAACTATTCCTTCTTTTATTTGGAACTCTAGTCTTTGGGGAACTAGTCAGTGACTTGAGAAATATTGCCGAGGTTTAACTAGAAATATGATCAGGTTATGAATGAACGATCATATAAAAGGATGGATGAAAAAATCTGTTATTTTTTGGTCCCTGGAATTTCACATTTTTTATTGCAAAGACCCAATCATGAAAAAAATGCAGGTTTTGTTTGCTGGACTGAACCGAAAAAAAGAAAGGATAAATGTGGAAAAGTGCAAAGGTCCTTGCAGCATTTTCATGCTTTTTCTGTGTGGGATTAACGGAAAGAGTCAACTCATTTTTTTCGCCCTGTGTGGTAAGCCAAGCCACAAGTGTAAGTGATCCGTTTGATGACGACCCAAGAAAGCCAATTCAAAAGAGAGAAAGCTAAAGCCCCTATCATATCACAAGGACAACTTGCTCAGCAACAACTTTCTACTTTGGTCTGACCACCCAGCAAAAAAACGTACAAGGAGATTTCATGGTTTTAGCTTGAGTGATACATATTGCCACAGCTTACTACACAAATATTATCCGAGCATTTTTACCCTAGCTTTTGTTGATTGGACTAGAACCTCTTGAGATATCAGCAAGAAGGAAAAAAGAAGCTATTACTATTATTGCTCTGTGCTTTCCTTTTCCTCTTCCTCCCTTCTTATTTCTTTCTTGGACTGTGGCTGAGACTGGACACCACTATCATTTCACATTTAATAAGAAATAAAGAAGATCAATCCAAGTGGTCAGAAAAATGTAATCTTTATACCTTGTGGAAGATAGGAAAATTGCATATGTGCACTAGAACGAGCCGCAGCCTATAGCCACCCTGGAGCACGGGGAAATATTATGACAATATTTTTCTGGTTAGTGCTCCGTGCTCATCTTATTTACTTCTCTAAAAGCAGACCTTTACTATTACCTATATTACATCACACCAACCACCAGAAAAAATATATGGAAGACGACAAAAGGTCCCTCCTTGTCTCCGTCATTTTTAACGTATGATCGTAAAAATAGTAATAATTTTTTCCAAAGTTGTCGCGTTCCTATTCCTATCCTGTCTCTCACGGATGCAGTTTCTCTGGAAAATGCAGCAGCAACGCAACCTGGGCTGGAATATTGTTTTGGCCGTGACCATCAAAAGTAAAAAAGATAAAACGGATGGTTTGCTTGCTAGTTTGCTTTGTTGGTGGTGTGGCTTTTTCTTCGTGTAGTAATAAAATATTTATGAGTCTATGACTCTTTTCCTTCCAGGTTGGTAAACAAAACGTAGCGCTATATATACTTGCATAACAACTTTTCCATTTTTATTTGCTTTCTTATCTTTGGAATTACTTTGTGCTATTGTTAGAACAAACACAAAATATTGATGGCTTATAATATTCCATTTCCCAGCTAATCTTGCTTACTACTGATCTTTTTCAGATGCTGATGATGCAATTAAGGGTACCATTTTTATAAATATAATTGTATTGTAGCAGCCCTTACAACAGTGGTTGGTTTGGTTTTGATAAAAAATGAGCGCGAGGCGGGCTTTGGTAATCCGTGGGAGTAATAGAAATGATAAAAGAATAATAATCATAATTTTTCATCTGATAAGAGGAAATCGATAAAGACGATCATGGTAAAGATGTTCTGATGTGATTAAGAGAGCTCGTTTAATACAGCACTATACTAAACATGGTATGAACGAACGGCGTTTTAAAGTATATCTTTATTTGTGCGGTTTCTTGTTCAATACAGGTGTTATATAGGTCTGCGATTAAGGAGTAAATTTTTGAATGAAGTAACTTTAATAAGTTTGAAAGTTATAATCATTCCCCTAATTATTTATGATTCTTATCAAATTACATCATTTATTTTCGGAAATCAACCATAAAACGAGTATAACCAAACTATTTCATTAATTTATTTTTGGCAGCAACTTTTACCTGTCCGCTAATGGCTTCTAATAAATAATGAAACAAATAAATCCCATCCCACAGCCACAACCACAATGAAATATTTAAGATAAAACCTTGCTGCATCTGTTTCTTAGTTCTACTTACTACAAACGTGGTAACGGTAACTGGAAAAAGGGAATACTGAAAATAAGCAAGGTAATCACACACTTATGATTATTATGCGTAGCAGAAGCAGCAGGAGGATGCACAATTTTATCATACAATCCACACACGTTACACGTATATACTAGCAAAAGCAAAGCCAAATCCCAGGAAAACATCCACCACCAAGAAAACCCCTCTCTGATCTCACCATATCATCCCCTCTCTCTCACTCAACAACACAACGTTGAGGAAAGGTAATAGCAATTCTGACAACAAAAAATGGTAAAAGTAATAAAATCTAGTAATGATATTATTTTACACGGTAATATTACCACCAATGCACACGTTTCATCATCGATACCAAACTGTAAGTATACAGCAACAACACTGCACTTGGTAGAAAAGCTAAAAATCCTCTCTTGCAACTTTCAAAGCTTCTTCTTCAGAAGAAGAGGAGGGTATCATCATCCCCACTACTGAAGCAAGACGAAAAAGTCTCAAGAAAATAAGCCTGCTTAATACTAATAATAATAACATGCTACACTGGTGGCGGCAGCAGCAGTAGATGTGTGTATGGAGTGGTGGGGAGGGTGGCTTGCAACTTCTTTTGGAGGCAACTTTGTTGGGGGTTGAATATTTCCTCTCCACAGCTTTGCCGTTCATTTCATCAGGAACAACTTTCTTCATCCCATCGCTTAAAGACAGAGGAATAAGCAAGTAGCATTATAGGCTATTTCATAATACCCAAAACCAAGTTAAGGTTTAACAACCCATGATGCAGCAGCAGTAGGGATGAGAATATACCTTTTGCGTATACTTTTTCTTGGAAGATGTTGTGCTTTCCTTCCTTATATCATGGTCGCTGTTTGTCCTTTCATTCTCATTTCATTCATTCTTTTCACGTACTTCCCTCATAAACGATGGCTTTAACGTGAGCCAAAAAGAGAAAAGACCCAAGAATAAGATGAGGAGGATGACGATGTCTACGTGAAGAAGAAAAGATATAAGAAGAAGAGAGTGCGATGCATAAGAAGATTGAGGGGAAAAGCGACATGGCTTATTTGGAGACGTGGTAGTGGTGGTGTTTATACGCACAAAAAAACCGGTACCTAAACGTATTTTTCCATGACTTTCTCTGGACACCAAACACACTGCATACACACCCTAACAGCATCTTTTGGCTCATCATCACATAGTAGTGTGTACATCTTGAAGAAAAAAATATTTCGAGGAACATCTTGTCTACATTCGTCTACATTTTTTCTTTAAGTAAACTTTGTTTTTTTAGAAGAGCCCAAAATGCAGTGCGGTGGTGAAGGTGCAGTTTGCACTGCTGCAGGAGAAAGAAAATTACATGGAATGCTCTGGAGTTACACAGCCTGAAACAATATGATTATGTTGTTTCCTCGTCGCATCCTCGAAAGTCGTGGTGGTGGTGGTTATTATGCTTCCCCCTCGTTTTTTTGTTTTTTGTCTGATTCCCTCCCTTAAAAACTTTCTTTTTCTGAGAGAGAAACGCAATATTATATTATGCTTGTGTCTTACACTCTTCATCAATGTCGAACAAAAAACTTAACGAATCAAATACAAATGTTGAAAATGAGATTTTTCTTTTCCTTCAGGAGTGTGCATCATTATCGTCAGCTACATAGCAATAGCAGCAACCCTCTTCTCATCCTTCTTCTCTTGTGCTTGGAGAGAAAATTTTTACTTTTAGGAAAAATGCATTTATGTCATTTATTATGGAATCTTCTTTCTTTACTCTCTCAGGAATTTATCACAAATATTTGGATACTTACCGCAAATTTGGCAATTTTGAAGGGAGAGGAAGAAAAAATACTTGTCATTTTTCTCAAAAGTGCGTCCGGAATATGCATTATAATTTGCATTCTTAAAAACTGAAATCTGGGAAATGTTCTCCAAGTGTACATTTTCTTTGGCAAAGTGTTCAAGGAAGCCATTTAAACGCATGTGTCGATTTCCTCATTATTATGATCCTATGTCTTCACATTAAGAATTCACCACAGCTTCCTTCCTTCCGTCGGATCTTTTCTGAAGATGTTATGTATACCCCCGTAATATCGTTACAATAACAGGATAATATTGCCCATCATCATCATTTCCAAAATCTCTGTAATATGCATGCATACAAGATTTTGCCGACAAAATATTCAAACATTTTATGGCAAATGTGGTAATGCTAATACCAAGCCATCACACCAACTTTCTATCGATAAAAATATTTTTTTCTTCTTAAACAAGTATAAAATCAGTGGGGATATCATCGCCCGATCAACATCTTCCTTCATGTTCGTTCAAAGTACTAAAAAAAGGAAAACTATATTGAAGTGAAAGGATAGTGAAAAGTATAAAGGCATCATGAAAGGGATCACCAGTGAAAATCCAGATGATAGCTCTTTATATATGCTAAGTAAGCAGGGAAAAAGGCCATAAATGTAATAACGGAAAATAGAGTAGGGAAAAGTGGCAGACGGGACCCCACACACCAAAAAATACCAGCAGTATACACTACACACTCTCCTTTGAATTTTCTCCACAAGGAGAAAAGTGTTAGATTGTGAAAGATAGTCGTGTAGACATGCTGCTTACTTTTATTCAGCTTATTATTATGCTGATAGAAGTGTCTCCTCCGGTAAAAACGGTCACCAATGCCACTTGTTTAACATCCACCACCACCGCCACACGCTCCTGCGATCTTTGCTTTCTTTACGTACTTTCTCAAAGATTTTCCTCCTTCCTTATAGGAAATATATAATGCTGTTTGATGTTCTAAACGTGTTTTCCTTGTCGGTTGTGTAGGGTAAAAAGATGTGAACCATCTGTTCAATGTTCACATGCCTTGTGATGTGTTGTGTGAGATAGTGAAGATGATCAGATCATGCATGCTGCCACATCCATTTTCATCCCTATTGCTCATGCATGATACATGACCAAGAAAATAGGAAAGGAAAGACGCAGGCACATTTAAGACGATAAAAACAAGAGAGAGTTAGAGAGTGAGATGGTGAGCAAGGAGAAAATCAGCCACAAAACATCAACTTTCCTTAGAAAGTGCTTCCTTCTTCTTGGAAAATCCTTTCTCTGTTTACGCGGAAAAAGGTAATAAGCAATACTTGATGGGATGAACGTGTCTTTCATGCATATTATTGCTTGGTTTGAGGAAAATTTTACGCAAGAAATTATCTTTATTTTGCATTTCTACCTAGTTTTCAACTATTCAAGGAAATTTAGAAGTAAAGCAGTTTGAAAGGGGACTCTTTATGATCATCAGCACATAAAATTATATTGGCCAAAGCAGTAGTTACTTGGCTCTGTAATGAGCCCGATGATTTTGGGCGTTTTCCCCGCGGTTTTATTGTAAAAGGAATAAAAAAGGCAAAAGCACATCTGAGCTTTTTCTTGAAGAAATGTATAGAGCAAGAGTGAGTATTCAAATATGTCACCGTAATAAAACCACGGGATATTATAGAAGCTTTCGCCCCTCTAACGTTATTATTGCTGATGCTTAATGAAATCAAGGGAAAATGAATGACAGTGAAAGAAAAGGAAATAATAAAAGTTGGGTGGAAATACATTTTTTTTCTTGCAAATGGAATCAAGGAAATCGTGTTGGTAATGAGGGGAGAGAGTGTAATGGATGGAATATTCCCATTTGAGAGCTGAAAAAAGTCAGAAGAAAAAGTAATTCGACGGAGGATTGTGCAAGTAAAATTGAAATAGTTGATCACAGGTAAAGTTAATGTTTAATCTAGTAATTTTTATAAAGTTTACATTTCAAACTGTTTGGCACACCCCGATGCTTTAAAGTAATTCTATCCACAAACAGGACAATCAGTAGCAATAGATTTTCCCAACTTTTACTCATGTAGAATAATTGGGTTTCGCAGCTCCATATGCAGTTTTTACTCTTTCCATAATATGCTCATACGCTGTAATAATTGCAGGTTCTTCCGTGGTCCCATTGATTTGTTCCATCTTTTCTCTAATTACCTCCCCGTCTTTGACAAATGCATGTTTTACCTCAGGAATAAGCGAGGACGTTAGTGGTCGAATAACGGTTTGACTGTCTGGGGCAATGAAATACGCAAATGAGTATCTAGCTCTTTGTCGTTCTTCCTCTGTTTTAGGAATTACAACGCGATGCAACTGTTGAAATTGGATAAAAAAGTAATTATAATATATTTTGCAGGTTATTAGGATATTATTTTACACTTAAGTTTCACTAACCGTAGCAGGATAGTATTTGTTTGTCCACATTTCAAGCAGATCACCAGTATTGATCAGAATCGCGTTTGGTATTGGGTCAGCACTTATCCATTCACCCGTGGCAGTTTTTATCTCCAACCCTCCGACTTGATTTTGGAAAAGTAGAGTAATAATTTCATAGTCCGTATGCTGCAATTAAAAGCAAATCGTATTAAGTCAGCTACTCTTAATTCTAGACTTTTAAATTCCTTTACTACCTCCGCACACCGCACAGTATCCGGGGGCAGCTCAGTGTCACTCAGAATCGGCGGATAATAGATCATGCTAAAGTCACACTCATTAGCAACTTCTGGCTCGTCCAAGTGACAGCAGCACTTGATGAAGTAATCTGGATCGGGGAGCTTCAACGAAAGGGCGAGAAGTTTCAGAAGACTCTTGATAAGTTTCTGACAATTTGATTCTAATTTTCTGTGAGTGCACCGGAAGGACGGGATATCCGTTGGGTAAAACTTTTTCCTTGTGGTAATGTCAAAGCACTCCCGGTATTCAAACTTGGAGTCGGGATGCAGCCTGTGTCACATAATGTAATATAAAGAAAAGGAGAACAAAATTCTTATTGCCTTTTGCACCAACTGTCAATGTGTCATGATTACTGTTGCAATTAGAAAGTGTCATACAGCTCTTCCCCTGGTTCCACCCAACCATTCCTACTTTCCTTCAAGTTCTTTTTGTACTTTTTCTTGACTTCCTTTGGCAGCGAGAAAAACTGTTGGCTTATTTCAAAGTTATCTGAAATCTAGAAAATAATCCCGAATTCCCATTTTGTCAAACAATTACTCAATTAATTTAATTAATTAGACTGTTACAATGTCTTGCGGTATTCCATGATTGACCAAATACATGAATCCCACTTCATGCAATGCTTTACGCATTTCCCCAGCAATTTCTTCCCAGTCGCTACTCTGACCTTTATTAACTTCACCAGTAATCCTTGCCAGATCAACAATGGGAATTACTTTCGCCATTATTTCTAAAAATATATATCACTGTAAAATTTGACTATTCAAAAACAAATACTCCCAACCAAATGGATTATTAATCAGATTAGATCAGCAGCAGTTCTATAACGAAAGAAAAGAGTTTTAATGAGCAAAGTCTTGGAATGAAGTTCGACGCACCTTCATTTTACACTTCAGCTATCTTTAAGATGATGTATGACCCATAACATATCAGTATGTAAAATGACGCAACATTAAATATTTCATGAGTGAAATGCCCCAAAATCCTTTTAGGTTAAGAAAACATTTGATAGTATATTCGCTTTATCTTTTATTCCTCAATCTTCATCATTAAAGCGTACAAATACATGGAAAAAGAACGAAGAACGCGATAAAATTATCTTCATTAAACACACTATGTACTTCATTAAAAACAAATGAACGCAATATACTAAGCTACTATGATGAACTCTGTTAACATGCTTGTAGTTGCACATTTTGTTCAACACTACAGGGTTCTAAACTTTGTTTTAAATGTCAATGATCATCATAATATTGGCTTTCAATTACATTTTCTTCTATATGAATAGGTTTTTGATGTATTTAGGCGTTGTAAAATATGAAGATTATTATATTCTGACGTTCTTTTCCCATAGATAAAGTTTACGGCTTGGTTAAAAGTTGAAGTACAAGAATAACGGAACTACTTGAGCAAAGGCTTAATGTATGTAGTACATTACAGTATGATGAACTAAAACTGATAAGCACTTTTCACCCGGTCCATTATATGCTGATAAGCCGTGATTAGGGAATTATTCGCATTTTCTTTAGCAGCAGATATGTACGGCGATTTCAAGCACGATATTAAAGTGTCGTCATCCGGGGCAAAAAAGTATGCGAAAGAATATCTCGGAATTCTTTTCTGAATTTCCTTCTCTGGAATGACAACACGATGAAGCTATAAAGAAAATTTAAAGAATACAATGCTGAATTCGCGAATTTCATTCCATGACAAATTATCGTGTATCATATTATATTACAGTTGCCGGATAATAGCCATTTGTCCAAAACTGGAGCAAATCTCCCGTGTTGACCAGAATCGTGTTTGGAATCGGTGTTGCTGGTATCCATTTCCCGTTCACTGTTTTGACCTGAATACAAAATAAAACTGCGATATATATTTATATACACAAATATTCATCACGTAAAAGTCATCAAATTTGACCATCAGTCATAATGACTTCTGCTGTTATTTTGTTGTTGCGGACTTTTGTTATTTTCCCAAAATTGTACCTCTAAGCCACCCACATCATCCTGCCAAAGTAGCGTTAGCGTTTCATAGTCAGTATGCTGGGCAGTGCGTACCGCTCCCGGTGGCACTTGAATATTATCCGAAATCGCCGGATAATAAATGGCTCGCAGGTCACACTCGTTGGTAATGACTTTTTGGCCATTTTCATCATTATCCAGATGTCTACAGCACTTTATAAAGTAATCAGTGTCCTCCAGCTCCAAAGAGAGACCCAAAAGTTTCAGTAGTTTTCTCATCAGCACCTTCCCATCATTTTCAAGTTTTTCCATTACTTCCCGGAAGTTTGGGTGCTCCTCGAGTGTGGGGTAAAACCGCGAGTTTCCCGCAACGTCGAAACATTCCCGTATCTCAAACACAGAGTTTGGATGCAAACTGCGTGCAAATAAAAGTAAAAATTTTCAGAAAAGCGACATCATCATTAACTACTCATTTTTATCAGATTTGCGTACAGCTCTTGGCCAGCTTGTACCCAGCCATGGGTGCTAACACTGGGATTTTTTCGGTACTTTGACTTTATCTGTTCAGTTAAGTTGAAAAATTGCGCACTTCCTGCAAACGCAGCAGATATCTGAAAACAATGGAGTAATTAGTGATTGTAAAAGAAATTGCCAATTTGTCACTTTCTCTAAAGTTAGTACTGACCACTTGCTGGGAAACTCCGTGGTTTTTCAAGTACATAAAACCGATGCCACTCAGTGCTTGCCTAATTTCTCCAGCTACGCTTTTCCAAAGCGGGTAATCTTCTTTAGGAATGGACAATAGTGAGCAGCCACTAGAACTATCTTTAACGATTTCAATGTGCGTATCGGCTATGCCAGATAAATCTATCACTGGTATGAAATCCATGATACTGAATTATAAGCGTCTTAAAGAGTTTTTAGAAATTTATGTATTTAGTATTCATTTGACGACACTAAACTAATAAGCCATACTGGTTAGGACAATTCTATGGAAGATGCCTCTGTCATCCATAGCTAAACTATTTGTACTTAAATTTAACATCCGAAGGATTGATCATTTCAGCAAATTCATAACATATAACTTCGACTTGAATAACAAAAAATGTCATTTTCAATCAATGCACCATCACAGCTCCAAGTTTTATGCTTGAAATTGATTTTTAAAGCAATATTATGCATTCAAGTATCATTAACCTCGTTATCATATCATTTATTCATTGACAAGTGTACATTTTCTTGCAATGCTTTTTATAATCTCACCAAGAACATGAAATAGGCCTTTTCAAGCGGACAAAGTAAAATGATGCTCAAAGTGTAAATTAATATTACGAAAACTGTAACTTTAATATATCTCGTTACGTTTTTATAAAGTTTATATTATAATATCATCCAGTTCCACAGATTTATTCCTAAGCAAACAGCACAACGTAACCCACATACATCATCCACATCTCTACTCTACATCCATAACCTAATAAATTTACAGTCATCAAAAAGAAGATTAAATGATTTGGAATAAAAATGCAATAAAAATCTTGGCGTGTCACGCTACGCTACTTATACCGCTCTGCTTAATGTATGTACTTGCTAACAAACTCTAAAGAATTCAGCTCGTCCAACCGAATGGAATCCATAATGATGCTTATTTTACCAATCAACTCTCCTCATACTTTGTATACTCGTGTGTGTGTTCATTTTCGGTCTCGTCTGCGAAATCGAGATATGTACACATTTACTCGCTTTACGCACACACATTGCTTATAAATTCTCCCTGTAGTAAAAAGGGACACCCCGACCTACACAAGAATCCCAGATACTATATGCCTTGCTTGCGTAATAATATATCTCTGCAGCAGCCGCCGCAGTTTCACTGCTGATTAGAATCACAAAGGCCCTTAATTTACTCTTCCTTTCTTTTGGGTCTGTGTAAAACTGCAACTGATGCTGGCTACGTACACATTTTTTGTCAAAACTGATGATGATAATGATGCTGATGAGGTTTTTTGTTGTAACTTAGTCAGATTCGAAAAAATACACACAAAGATGATATGATGCAAGCTGCTTTTGTTCCCTATTATTATATCCCAGCGCAGATTAGTCATATCAGAGCGGAGCATCATGCGAGCATGGAAAGGGACGGAAGGAAGGAAGTGCCGGTTAGTTGACAATCGGGCTGCTGCACAATGAATGTTACTCATCAACGCCCTCAATCAATGCAATGTTGGGTCTGGGGCAATGTGGAACCCTGTGAAGATTAAAGAATGAAGGGGAAAAGGAAGGAAGGAAAGAACCCTACTTGCAACTTGCCTGATGGATACAAAAAATTGGACCCTTTCCATCCCACTAGTCCTGCTGATATTTTCAGGAAAGTGTGTTGTGTTCTGTATCGTACGTCCCATCTCCAGAAATCAGAGAAATGGTGGTACTGGGTGTATCAACATCAACACAGAAACAAGTGCATGTATTATTATTCAGTCTGAAAAATCATTTCATTATTGGGTCGGTTGTGTGTGTTTTGTACACACAGATCAATACTCATAATCATAAAAATAACTGTTATTTTCATGCAAAGTTATATCCATGCAGCACAAAAATACATGCATAATAAAATATGATGAACTAGAAAAAAAATGGAAAGAGTATTGATTAAAAACATGGGCTAGATGATGATGGTGGTAGGAAAGGTTTCATTCGACACAGTTTTGGTGTACGTAAAACAAGAGGAAATATGAGATGTAAGGCAAAAATGAAAAGAAGGGCTTGTGCAATGCAATACAGTAAAACAGAATGACTTGTATTTACATCAAATGAAAAGGCTACTCAATCAATGTCTCCAACAATTCCTGTGTACAACGGCGCAAATGACAACGTTAATGATGGAAATGATGATCACGTAAAAGTATAATTTGAGAAGCAGAAAATCTGCGTGATCATCACTATACTGCTATAAGCCAAAAGAGATTCATACTTTGCCAAGTTTTTAAGTAATGTAAGTTCTCTGGACTTGGACAAGTTAGTTCATTTTCATGTAAAAAGAGATTACTTACTGTGCTTCTCTGTATATTATGCGAATGCTTCCAAAAGTTTGTAAAAATTGTGTTTCATCATGTGAGTGTGATTCTACACGTATTTTACATTACTAATGGACACTGCTTCAATTTCCCCTTTGTTGGTGGTTGACAAGCGAGGATTTTCTGGAGCTTTGCATTTTCATGTAAAAAAGTTCACATGATCATATTCCGGCATTCTTTGCCAAATCCCTTAAGGCTCTCTCATTATGGCCATCTGTGCTGTACATGCAGGACTTTTGCTTCGCTTTCCCTGGGGAGTGGTCTCTAATAAATTTTACTCGATTATTACCCTTGCCTCTTTAAAAATAGAAAAGGATGAAGCAGAAGGTGTTGTAATAAGCAAGTTCAGCCTTTTTTAAATATCGGAATAAAGAACAATGATAATAACGCAGTATATGACTAACGTATAGATTTGTTATGCAGAACTAAAGTCGGTAATTGTATAACAAGTATACAAGTTGATACATTAAGGCGACACTAGCATCTGTAATTGTGTCCAGTCGGTCGCTTCGGAACTGCTAAAGTAAATTCGGAGTTGAAATCAAACTAGTATATAAGTTGTGCAAACAAAATCCGAAAGTTTAAATTCCTCAAGCACAAGCATCAAGAAAATTGTTATACAGTATTGGTATAAATCTCAACAATCTCTGAGTTCTACTTACGTGGAATCTTGGAGTAAGGTATATAAAATTGCTGGTTTCGAATTTTTATAACACTGGCTATCTGTCTCCATATTTTAATACTTTAGTCAAGACTGAAAATTGTATCTGCAGTTGCGCCGAAACTCAGCTATATATCTAATTGTACAATTGGACAACTAAATCTTGCAAAACTCAATATGAATACAAGGTTATATTAATTGAGGATTGCATTTAGTTTCTTGATCGCTACCTAAGCATACGAAGGAAAAATATTGGAGCTTTGTACGAATGTGAACATGCCTTGAAATGGACGATAAACGAAAAGAAAATCACACGATTAAAGGATTTCATTACAATGGTAAAAGCAACTGCAGATAAAGGTGTTTGTTTGTCATTATTATCACTATACAACAAAACGAATTAACTTTATAAATGAAACTGCTTTCAGTAAAATAAATCAATTTCTTCGGAGAAGGGTTCCATTTCCGGAAGGCAAGTGCGATCGGTTAAAACAACGTACAACAATGTGAGGTCATCTTGATACTACATCGCAAAAAATTAATGTATAAAATTTGAACAATGAGAATTTTTTCAGGACAATTTCTCGATTTCATTTACTACACGTCAATAATATGGCATCAAAGCAAGTTTCAATTAACGGAAGAAGGTATTCCAATACATGTCGGAGGGAGACCTACTTCCAGTTATAATAATTTAATGATACTGTTACCGTTATAGTCTATTGTTCTAATTTTAAATGCTTTTAAATAATCCCACTTAACAGTATTGGTTTTAAAGTAAGTCCAAAGAGGTCAAATGTTCAATAAAAATAACTGAAATGCGTTGACTCCAATACCATACTTGTCAATTTAATTAGTAAAAGAAGTAAACTTGGCTAAATTACTAATATAAACACAAAATCCAAGTTTAATAGGGACGATAACCATTCTGTTTGTCTTGCTGTTCTGTAAAATTGCCTCATTTTGAAAATTGAACCAAATCTTACACCAAAATGTACACATCTAGTTTATGAAATTGGAACATTTTTGCTTACAACTTTGCTAATTTGAAGTTTGAATAGAAACTGGTTATGTTTTACATTAGTTTTCCTTCAGCGTTCCGTAAGTTTATATTGTGGAAACTTACTTGTTGAACATTAAAAAATAATTTTGGCATAAAATAACTTTTTGCACCAAAATCATATTGATGACTTAGGATTCCATTTAAAATAAAAACTTTTTCAAATTGCATTAGTATTAGCATAGATGTTCCGTAGGTTTTTGTCGTGGGGATGGTTTGTATACCCAGAAGATAAGACTGTGAAGTTAGTATTGCTTTGCACATTGTAAATGTAAAAATATTGCAAACTGAACTGTAACTGAAAATTTTCTCCTCCATAATATCATCTACTTCACCCCCTTTCTAAATCTTGCTGATATAATCATACGGGAAGGTCAGACACCAGACACCCAAAATGCAGAAACAAGTAGAAATGGTGGCCTATTCGCTCATTGTATTCCTTCGTGGTTGCATTCTGTCTTGAAAATCTTTCAGAGATATGCTCTTTATCATTAGAAGGTTATTTTCAGTCATCTTGAGACATTCTTCTACTTTCTTTTCCTGACGACTCCCTATCTTCCCTATAATGTCTTTTCCATCTAAGCTTTCTCTCTAGGTGCAGCAAGAATACATTCTATTTTCCAAGAAAGACCTTGTAAGAAAACGAAGAAGAAGTCAATCCCTGTAATTACATTGCAGTTAAGATGGTCGGCTAATGGGAATTGGAAGACCTAAAAACTAAACTTTGAAGGCAATTAAAAAGGGGAGCGTGAAAGAAGGAAAAATTCTTTTTCGTTTCTGCTCCACAAAAATGTATTATCAGAAATGAAAATGTGCTTTAGGGAATCCCTTTTCCTTTCACTTTGCTTTCCTTGAACAAACGACAAACACCATTTTCTGTTTGGGAAAAAGAACATCACCACACACAGCATCAGCATCAGAGGGAAAGTTGAAGAAAAAGGGAGGAAAAGTGAAAACATGTTTTAATGGTGTTGCTGTTCAAGTTGCCCTTTGATTTTTTTCCACCTTCCTGAAACTACCCTCCCAGTGAACTACTACGCGTTCATCAGAGATGAGAATCTATTGTAGTAAAATGCGGCTACGCACTTTGGCTTTCCCGGGAACACAACACAACAAATACCTTGCAAGAAGGTTATTTCCATTTCCAAAGAGAGAGAGGAAAAGTTTATTGGTTTTGTTGGCTGATGTTCCATTATTTCCAATGGCACAACAATACCAAATTACCAAGTGTACACGGAATTGCATATTAGAGCCAACGCCAAAACACTTTTACGGGTATGGCAAAAAGTAATGAGCTCTCCAGATACGATATACACAAACCCAGAGAGAGTAGGTGGAAGAAGAGGAGGAGCAGTTCTAAATACCAATAAAATTTTATCATTTTCACTGATTACTTTTCCATCTCATCAACATCATCTTCCATTTTCGTGTTATTCTGGATTCTCATTTTGGCTGAATGACTACACTGTACAACTAGAGCATATGACACCACCGTATATATTCCGTAAAAGCTCATTACACCTAAATTAACCCTAAAATGTAGTAGAAACAACAGAGTGGTTATTGGGAAACGGAAGCACTATGATTTTTCCCAAACAAATTTTTTGGTTTTCATTTTCTGCAAAATAATCTATTATTGCGTCGGAAAATTAGAAGCGTTTCTGGATTTTTTGTGCTTGTGCTTTGACGGATTTTCTTACTTTGCTCTGTTGATTAACCATTTTTCAGTAATGGATCAAGAATTAAATGAGCAAGATAAGCAAGTTTTTTTCCGGAACTGTATTGAACAACGAAAAGGGAGGAAAAGTCATAGCAAAGTAAACCTATTCTTTGGATGAAATCAAGGGAACTCGTGTGTTATTTTTAAAAAGGTTTCTCATCTTCTCTTGGAATCTTCTTTTCTCTCTCAAGAGAGATAACAGCTCAACTTGAGAGAAAAAAACTTCCAACACATTCTCTCTGGTGGGAGTACAGTAATAATGAAAGCTTTCTTTATAATAAATGATACTTTTCTTTTTTAAACCTGAAGAAAAGTCACAGCAGACCTTGATCAGGAAAAAAACGGAAGCAAGACAAGTTGACACAAAAAAGGACATTATCTTCAGTTAACCCCATCATCCATCTGCATCACTTGCAATGATCCAAAAGCATAGCTTCAATGGGTTTTCAATGAACACGAGAGAAACCCAGTCAATTTTTTAGGTTTTAAAAATATATCCGTGTTATTGTTCCTTTCTCGCCTTTTCCCTCATTTTCTGCTGAGTTTTTTTTCTGTCAAGTGATATCTGTATCTTTTTTAAAGAAAAAAAAATACAGAGAAAAATCTTTTCTTTATCTTCTCTTGACTGACTTTGACTTTTTGTGTGTTGCTCTTTCCTGGATTGAAAGTTTGAACTCAAACTTGCACTCCTTCCTACGCAGTTTGATCTTTTGGAATGGGTGGATTAGTCAAGTGTACAGAAAGCTGAGTAGAGAAGGAAAAAAAGGTTTGAAGATTCAATCGAATTTTCTGTTTCCCCTTCTTCCCATCCTTCCTCTGCTTCCGCTGATAGATAGCTTTGGTGGCTGATGAAGATGAGAAAGAATTGTGCTTTTTCCTTTGTAATTTTCTTTCCTCTTTCCATCCATTTTCACCAGACCTTATTGTACTTATCAGCGTTTTTATTTTTCTGGGTTCTCTAATATGCTTTTACTTACAATTTCACATAATAGCAAATGCATACAATGAAATAATACAATGCAGTATTAGTTCGTTGTTGTAAGCCTTTAGCCTTTTCCCCATTTTCTGTGCTCAAAAATCGGAAAAGATGAGAATGTCGAGCTGAAAGAGATAATGCTGATTGCTGATGTTTTCCATTAGATTTCTTAACGTTTTCTCCATTAGTGTAATTGCTTATGCTTTTGCCAATTTCTTTGGATCTAGCAATTTGGGCAATGCAAGATGACCTTTTAGATGACATTGCTGATGGTATATAAAAATATACCATTCGACATGACCTTCAGTGGGACGGACACTATGTGTTGGTTTACTGTCTATTTATAATTATTAATTTTAACGTATTTCACACATTTTTCTGCAAATGCTTCTAATCTACGATATGCGAAGACCACCAAATTCATAAATAGACATTATACATCGTCTTAAATACTCATAGCTAGAGGAAAGAACTTATCAAGCACTCTTCAGTGGTTGGCTTTCTTCAGATCAATAAAATGTAAATCAGAAAATGATGCACGGAAATTTTAAGGTTAGCTTTGTACTTTCAAACCCCGTAATAAGTTTTTTATTTCATTCTTACATACTACTACAATCGGCTTTTTAAAAATTCCAGATTCATACCCGATGTTACCATTATGTAAATGACAACCTATAAGCATAAAAATTTACCATAAAAGGGACAAATAAATCGACAACTTCCGTTTATGCTTTTCTAAAAAATAAACATCTTGACATTTTAATGTATCGTATTTTACTGATTTTACTAACAGCGGTTTGCCTCACGGTACAGTTTTTGGTTTTGCATTGTCATCGTAATTTTATATGAATTATTACGCTTTCAAACTGCATGCATTTTAATGAGCTATTTTAGATACTATTCCAATCGGGCTACTGCGACTGCTTTAATTAGGAATGCGTAAAAAATTTGAAACTGAAAATTGTATCAATCATGCCACCACGATTACTATTCAGTCTTTTGTTTCTTTGTTGGACATTTAAGCATGCACTTGGCCAGGCTCCTGTGCCTCCCACACCAGACCCGGATCCCACTGTCAAAAACACCAAGCAAATATACCTCTACCGCCTATTAAACTGGTGTATTGTGGGTCGCGGAGAGTATGGCTTTAGCGAATGGCCAATTTCACAGTTCAAGCCAATTTTACATCAAACCCACAAGAACGAACAGCAGTATCTAAAGGACGTTCAGCCCCGTATTGACGAGGTCACTGGACAAACCAATCTAGACCCTTGGAGCAAATATGACCTTCACATTAGTCCCATTAGCTGCACTCAGTTAACGGGAAAAGGACTTGGGGACGGCTCAGGCAACTTTTTGCACCGAGTTCATATTCAGTTCAAACCGAAAAGTGCCACGGACTTGATTGCTTTCCAAGGATTGCTGATTCAAGCAGTACACGCTCCCTTTGGATTAGGCTTCCCTTTCGGCGTTTTCGATACGGATCATGAGTTTACCTGTAGTGATTGTAAACACTTCCACTTCTCCAAGATAATAGGATGTCTCAGTAGACCCGACTATTCTCCTATGCATCCTACCGTCGCATTGTACCACTTTAAACTGAGGGGTTTAGCAAACACGGCTGCTGCTGCACCTGGTCCTGCTCCCCCTCCACCTCCTCCAGGACCTCCAGGACCAGCACCGGCACCTGCTCCAGGCCCAGTGATAGCCGAATGGGGTTACCAGTCGGAATTACACTGGAACTTTAAATGGGCCAACTTGGCTTGCTCGTCTTCCCGACTTGTAGAGTTCTGGTAATAATGTCAATGAAGTGAACAATGACAACCTTAACACATTTATGACCTTTTAATAATCAAATTGTGCACAGGGTTTTGATGGTTCTTGACTTTGAACGACGAGCGTGGACGGTCAAAAAATTTGGACCTTATGACTTGAACGATTTCGCGTATTCCTCCAAGCTGGAAACTCCCAAAACATTAAAGGACGGTGGTGTAGACGAAATTCAACCGGGACTGCCGTAAAATTTTTCAAACTTTGTCATCAAAAACGTATCATTATTCAATGATATTTTGAAACCCATTTTAATATTTTTAGAACACCCATTATACCCGACTGTCATCCATTCAAATTAAACCCATTGGTGATACTACTAGACCCAGCAAATCCACTAGACCCTAAGAAGGGCAGGCCACATGTTTGTTTCCGTCGATATAAGATCTACGACCCTAAGCAATGTGAAAGATGGGAGCGAAAAGTGCGACTGGATGCAACTGCAGCAACGCCACCTCCCCCTCCAGCACCTACGGCAAAACCGTTCGATTTATTTAAAAACTTGATGATTTGCGATGCTGGCGCTACAGTTCCAACTCCGCTGGCTAAGAAAACTAGGGTTCGAGTTGTTGGAGAGTTTGATGTACAGTGTACTCGTCACTTTCCAGGGGACTTGTATGAAAAGATGTATTCCAAAGCTAGAAGACAACCAGGAAAAATTTGTCCCGAATGGCAGGGCAGGTACGGGTACCTAGTTATAGTGGAACTGTTCATAATCAATGCATACTGCAGACTTTTAGATTTCTCTCTTGTCTGAATTAGAGTACAATGCGAAGGAAAGAATGAGGACTTTCTATTTGACATTAATGCTGCAAAAGAAGAAGGAGCACTGGACATTGACCGAGCATTTCCTGGAAGTCACTGTATAACATGCAAACCCGTCACGGAGGAAGTAACCGAACCTCCCAGTGAAGAAGAACCCTTTTTCAAACGGGCGGAGCATGGTGTTTTCATGATTTTTGCATTTTTCTTTTTCAATCCGGTTAGTCTCAACGTTGCCCGGTTTTACAAGGAAACTCTGCATGAGAAGCAGTACAAGGGCTGGAGACTTTGGCTAGTGGTTAGTTTAGTGTTTAAAAACTTAACTGTGACACTGACACTATTACAATATGCTCTTGGAATTGTAGATTCATGTTGGCTTTGCTGCATTTGCATCCATGTTTTCCTACATTGGATACACCTATCCCAGTTTCCAAGAGTGGGATTATCACATCACATTGGGATATGGTGCCATGATTGGGGTATCCTCCGGAGTTATCACGGGCTGGTTTCGACACAAGAACCCTGTAATGCAAAATTGCATGTTTTATCTGCATGCCCTATCCGGATACCTGGGCTGGGGTTTAGCAAGCAAGTTAAATAAACTGGAAGGATGAAAAGTTCATTTGTATATTTACTAAAAAGTTCTTATCAGTAAATGCTTTTTTGCAGTTGCCAGCTTTGTCTTCGCCCCGCTGATATCAAAATGGACACGTCTTGTGAGTTACGGTGCAAGCGGGATTTGTTTGGCAGCAATGGCAATAATGACGGTATATTGAATTTAGCTTAAAATGAACTTTTATCGCAGATTCATTTTCGTGCATTTTTCCTCTATTCAGTTTCACATTTGCCAAGTGGATAGCTCCATAGGTGTCCGACCCAAACGATCTCATATTCCAATTATAGAGATAAGATTTGACGATATTGTGCCACCGGTACCCTTAAACCTATGATCTTGCATTAATATAGCATTTTTTTCTGAAAATTTGGTTTATGTCTTTCATCTATTTTATTACAGAAAGGCAAATTTAGAAAGTTTTTCCTCTGGTTTTATATCTTCTTGCAATTCGTTATTTGTTTTGGGATGCTGGTTCTATGAAACCGAGAGTTGGACAAGTTATATATTATTGAAAATGGACCATATAATTATATTGCAGTTTATTTATAGATTATATAGTTGATGATATGATGACGGAAATGTAAAAATGTTATTGTTGTACATTGAATTACTGTACTATATGCAAAAACCGTGTTTCTGTGAATAAAGCATTACTTAAGAATAAAGGAACAGCATGAGCCCCAGAATGGTGACGCGATTTCCGAGATAATACCAACTATGACATAATCTTTATTGTTTACTGACTCACTAAACCGCAAACATGAGCTGGCATGTTACAAGTTATTTCCAGATAAGATAAGACAGCGGAGGTAACAATTACATATATTGTCCATCTTGGCTGCATAGTATATTTTAATGAGTTTTGCTGAACATGCTGTATGGAATGCATAAAGCAAAAATACAAAATATTTCAAATGCTGTTGCATTTTTGTAGTTAACATCTTCATTCTTCTAGTTTCAAAATGCTGCACTTAACTAGTCAATTAGTGCAATTTTTAATTGTGTTCACCTGTCCTGTATTCATTAGTGGTGCTAGTTCAAATTATAATTATATTTCCCCAAATTACAAAGTGAAAGAAAGACAAGTGGAAACACGATGTATTTCCATTTTTGGTTTAACAAACAAAGTGTACGAGAACGTTGTCAGTCTAGACAAGCCTCTCGCGTATGTGTTCTATGTGGAACGGAAGTATATTCTGAGAAGTCATGTAAGTGAGCCGCAATTTTCGCAGCAGGTGAATCAATACGATTTATCTTAACTTTATTTTATCGATAACCTTAACGTTTTACAACAACTTAATCTAGCTAGCAAGAGAAATGCCTTTTAAATATTTTTTAAAATTTTGGTCGTTCATTTGCAACCAGTAGACTACCAACTTGAGAATGGAAGTAGGAACTGGCAATAATGCAACTTTAGGTTTTCCTGTGATGTTTGCTGTACGGCAGCGTAAAATGATTTCCACTTTGGAAGTTCCTTCCGCACCTGATGGCACAGGGCATAACTTAAAGGAATCGCCATTTGGGAAGCAGCAGAAGTAAATTAGCATTTCCAATTTCCATTCAATTTTTAATTATTTTTTATAAGAAACATTCTTTATTATGGTACAGAAGAGACAAGAATGTTTACTACCATGCTGCTCGAACACTATGCCTGGACGGCGCAGATAGTGGAGGTAGAAACGTAACGATTAGGGTGTCCACTCAAAGTCGAACTCCAGTTCGGTTCTATGTCCAGCTCAAGTTGACTGAAGATTTTCAAATTCAGTAAGGAATTCGTTTTAAATCACACAAATCTGAAAGCATGTCTCAGATTACTTATTTGTCCGTGTAATTTCCAGAGTAGGAAAAGAAATGCAATTTGAAATTTCCCCTGCCGCACCGAGATACTTCATGTTTCCCTTTTCAAGACCGGATTTGACTCAAATAAGAATTCGTGTTACATCTCCCAGTTTGGATTGTATGACAGTTAGTGTACAGCCACCTCTGTGTCCGGTGTATGACCTGGAGCACAATGTGCGATACCAGGGTCTTTGGCAAACAATGTCAACAAGTGCGGCAATGACTGTGCAAAAGGCTTACAGGTATTCTCAAGGATTCGTGTTGGTCTTTGTGGCGCACGGTGACAAGGATGCTTGTAGAACCAAAAATTCCAGATACAATGCATCTTCCATTGCAAATGCCACCAATACAAACCGTTATCGGCCCACTTGGACTTATGGCAATGGGTTTGGTAGTGGCTATTTACCCAATAATCCGTCTGATCCCCCGAGTAAAATTGTCAAATTGATAGTCACCGATCAGAGCAAGATAGCTGGTTGGATAATTTTACTATGTTTGCTAATACCCATTATTGCCACTTTACTAACGGCCTTGGCAGTTTTATGCCTGTTTCGAAATAGGCATGAATGGATGGTGTAAGTTTTTACAAACACTCAAACATGTTTTCCCAATTTTGAATGCATTTAAAAAAATCGTTTGTACAATTTACAGGAAAATTATAAAGGAAAAGTTTGGTAATATTTCCGCATCCCAAACACTGGTTCCCGCACATTCACCTTCCCTTGATCGCCTCAGCGTTGCAACTACAACGGATCACACCGTTGTAGCGGAAATGCTTTTAAATGAAATCATGGCGGATACCACATCTTCGATAAATTCCCTTCGACGAGGAAAACGCAACCGTTCTTCCGCTACCACCAACGCACAATCAAACGGCCAAGGTAGATCGCTACCCAATAATGAGCGAGACAATTTGGGCTCTTGCTGGAAAGCAGATCTCTACATAGCGGACTTTAATTGCAAGGAATACCACGAAGTGAAAAAGTTTTCCAAACGATTCTACTGGACAATTGTAATCGTTGCAATTTTCTATTCCATTCCCGTCTACCAACTGGTTGTGCATTACCTTCGAGTACGTGTGTACACGAATTTGCTTTTTGCTATTTGTTTTAAAAGCTCTATAGTTCGTCTGCTAATTAGATCTTGGTCTTCCAGCCAAGCGTAATGATGATAGCATTGCAGTTATTTTCCATTGTTTAATTTACAAACTCATTTCTCTATCCTTTTTTCACCATACCACCATCATCAGGTGCTGTACAGAACGGGGGAATACGACATCTGCTACTACAACTACTTATGTGCTCAACGACTGGGAGTGCTCATTGATTTCAACCACTTTTGGTCGAATGCCTCCTACGTGATCTTTGGCATTCTCTACATTTTCATTGTTCGTCGAAGAAGTCGGAATCTTTGTGTGCCTGGGCAGCATAAGCAGCATGGCAAACAAGGAAGTTGTCACCAGATGCAGAAGAACGAGGAAGAAGATGATGATCAGGAGCAAGATGGTTGCTGCTGCTGTTGTTCTTCTTCCGCTGATGGAAATTCTCCTGGGAAAGTGGTCCGCACTTGCTTTTGTTCATTTTCCCGGATTTGTTTTCGATGGGACCACGGAGTTCCAGCTCATTTTGGTGTGTTTCATGCTCTCGGCATAGCGCTAACAATGGAAGGCTTGCTTTCAGCGGCCTATCATCTATGTCCCAACAGTTCTACTTTTCAATTCGGTGATTCTTTCAACCAGAATAATAGCATTATTTGAAACCTGAGCTGAGGGGAACATGCTTAAGCCAAAGTTGAAACTTGGGAATAAGTTTTCTTTACGTATTTATTACAGATACCTGTTTCATGTACGTAATCGCGGTGCTTCTTCTTCTCAAAATTTACCAGTTTAGGCATCCTGTTCATTTTGGAGCGTGAGTACACACACATTTGTAATTAACAAACTGTTGAAAAGGGGAAAATGTTAATTTTAATGTAAACCTATTGTAGCAATCAAACATTTGCAATTCTGGCTGGATTTGTGTGCATCTCCGTACTTGGTCTACTGTTTGAACAGGGCACGGATTTGGCCATTCTCATTTTCAAATGCATTTTCCTTCCCATTCAATACATTATCATGATACTATTGACCATTTATTACTACGCTGTTGGCTATGTTAGAGATGGTAGGTTTTCTTACAATGAAAAATTTGAATAAGTAATCTTAAAAGCAGCTCATGACCTATGTGTCTCATTATTTTTGTATTTTCCCAGAAACTGGCAGAATCATCACAGACTGGAATATTTACCGGAATTTAGGCCAATTAAAATCACAGAGGTTTAACGGAGATCGGCTTATTCTGCCACTAATCTCATTTTCAATCTGTATAGCCGTTTTGGTTTATTCGGAACTTTCAAAAATTGGCTTTGCTTCGTATTTACTCTACCTCTTGGTAGGAAATGTACTTGGAACCACATTGTATTACGTGGGCATTATGAAAGTATGTTTTGCAGATAATCCAGCCTGTGTTAGTTATTTTACAATCAGGCTCAAGTTTTTAGAGTGCTTGACATTTAGCCTTTTTATTTGTTCATTAGCCTCTTCACGGAGAGTTCAAAAACCGTACTTGGGTCCAGCCAGTAATCTACTTTGTAGCTGCTGGAATCATTGGAGGTTTCTCCATGCAGTACTTTGTGAGAGCGCCAGCACAATGGGAACTTTCTGCTTCGGCATCACGTGCAGAAAACGAAGACTGTCTTACGGGATGGTTTCCCTTTCATCCCTTTTACGATTCTCATGATGCGTGGCATTTTCTCTCAGCAGCAGCTTTATTTTTGGCTTTCATGGTAAGAATGCATGTAGAATGGAGAAAGCATCGAGAATAAATATACATTGTTTTACGCTGACATAATCCTTTTACCTTTTTATGTAGGGTCTCTTGATAGTCGATGACGATCTAATTACTACTCCACAGTCGAAAATTCCAATATTCTAAAATATTTTCTGCTTTAAAATGTACTCAAACGGGTGTTTAATAATGTAAATCATTTTTAGAACAATAAAGACAACATAACTTTTGAACAGTCAAAGTTTCATTTGATATTTGCCATGATACAGGGAGAAGCAAACTCTTCCTAAGCAAGCATGAAAAGTCGCTTCATCTTATTCAATTATCCAGTGAGAGAGAAGAATCCTTGATCTTAGCATATTAACACCTTGCAATCATTTTTTGTTCTCAATTCATATTTACTCATTCATCCAGATCGATCTAAAGCTTCTTAACTGCTATTGCACTAATCGTTGCAAAAATGTTTGATTTCAGTGCGCGCATGTAAGTTCGAATGATTTTAATTTTTCTAAAGCTTAAAATTTTCAGCAAAGTTTATTAAAGATTTCCAATTAACTTAGGAATCGGGGGCTGCAGCTCCATTTAAGTAATGTGTACTCCGCTCTCGCTACGACCACTTTATGTGCAGCTGCTGGTGCGTGCTTGGACGTTTTTGGTACAAGTGTACAATTTTAAAAAACTTACAACGAAAATTTATCAGAGGATTCCTCCAAGCTCCAACTAATGCGATAATTCGATATTCATAGATGTGCTTGGCGATTTTGGCAGATTAATCGGTATTGTGTCATTTATTGTGGAAATCGCTTTAATGATTCTGATAACTGCAACAGAACCTGATATAACCAACAAAGACACCTTGCGCTATACTTACCTTAACGCATTCGGTTTTTTCTTCGGTAAACACTACACCCTTACTCAGAAAGCTTTTCAAATATGCTTTTAGAAATAAATTCGCATTCATTTTTTAGGAATAAGCACAGGACCAT
Organism: Entomobrya proxima; assembly: GCA_029691765.1. Classification (NCBI taxonomy): domain Eukaryota; kingdom Metazoa; phylum Arthropoda; class Collembola; order Entomobryomorpha; family Entomobryidae; genus Entomobrya; species Entomobrya proxima. Next base: position 19,578,352 of record CM056171.1, read on the forward strand.
TGATCAACGAAGCCATAAAAATTGACCCCAGATTGATCATGTTTGCCGCAATGTACACTAGCGTAATATTTACCTGTTTCAGTCTTAGCGTGCACCTTGGTCCAGAGCGTGGATATCTTTATCTTGGAGGTCCGCTCATGTCATTGCTGTTTTGTGTGTTTATTGCATCCATTTTAAACATGTTTATCAAATCGGAAACAATTCAATTTGTATGTTTATTTGCCTTTGTCACTTTCATGTTTTTCCAATAATATCAGCGTTTGAAAATATTAATGTTATTTTGCATATAATAGTTCCAGCTAATAACCTTTGTGATATTTAATGCCGGCGCTATTCTGTATGACACTGCGTTGATTACGGAAAAGCACCGAACAGGAGACAGGGATTATGTGAAACATGCCATTCTTTTGTTCGTGGATATTGCAGTTCTTTTCAGGAACATTCTTAGATTACTACTTGTTAAAGAGGTTCGAAGCAACAGGAGAAATGGAGATGATTAATTTAACTAGACTTATAGTCAGAATCAAAATTCAGAGTACGAATATAACTTTTATGGAATACTGAAAGTACAAAAATTAATCCAGAAATAAATTTAAATATCAACAAATACTTTTTATGAAGTTTTACATGAAAAAGATAAACACAGTTGCGTTACTGCATAATGATGTATTTGATTATGGGTCCACTCACTCTCCCTCAACACAGTTGACGTAATATTCCATTTTGATTTACATGCAACAAAGACTAAAACAGAGATGCTTAGACATTAGAGAGAGCTTTACACAGGTGTAAACTAAATTGTACACACTCGTACCGACACCAACATTATCAAGCATACAAATAAAAAGCCAAGGACGGAAATTTTGTAGACAGATGCATGAAGTATGTATGAAGGAATTTTTTTAGAGAAAGATATCACTAGCCAAGCGTGCTCACATGTATAGAGGCAATTATCTCATTATAATGTTTGAATAATGAATTCGTTTACTGATACTATACTGTGTACCGTGTCTACTACAATGAATCATTTTTGGATCTTTCAATGTTATTGAATCTAACAAAAGTATCGCTTTGTATCTTATAAGCCCATAAGTACACATGCCATACCGCACCACACCTCTAACAATAAACGGTACTGATCATAATAACGCACATAAAAACACCATCTGTAAACTTCATTTGGTCAATATAATATTTTTACCTGTGTGCTGGAGTGGTGCTAATAATATTAGTCCTTTTTCCTTCTCAGTTTAAGCAGCAATTGACGTCTTGAGATTGAAAAGATCAATAAACTTGTGGGTATTTTATTTCAAGCTGTATTTTAGGCACTTATTTTTTAAATTGTAGGTAAGCACCACAAGTTGTTACAGTTGTTAAATAATCTTGCTTGCAAACATGGCTCGTTCATCATGGTCGCCTTCCCCCTCACCATCGCCATCCTCTTCATCCTCCAGTTCTTCCAACTCTCAGAATCGGTCACCCAGATATGATAAAATACCTGCAAAATGTTTGGTGGAGGAAATACCACTTGTTCCTCCACCCATAATAGACTGTAAAAATTTATCCCTATTGGACAACACCGAGTTTGTGAACGTGGTTTATGAAAGTGAATCACCAGACAATGGTCAGTCATGAAGTTATTAGCGTTTGGTTAGTTTTTTCGAAGAAAAAGTATCTAAATATTTGCTTCCGTTTTAAATAGCCTGTTTTCGAATAAGTGATGCAAACAACAAAGAAGTATGCCGAATTATTCGATGCCATCAGGCAGACTCTCAACCAGCCAAAAAGGGAGTAAAGTACCTGGAGTGCCAAGAGTTGCAAGGAAAATGTGTGCTTTACGTAGCATATCCTGTGGGACTTGGGGTAAGCTGAAGCATTCTTTGTGTTGCACTGTACATACAAAGGGTAAAAAGCTAAAATAAAATTCGGTCTTGTGACAAAACGTATTTCAAAATGCTTGCAACAGGAAGTGGCCCTTTTATCTCCTTCCGAACAACTAATCGGTGAATGCCAGTCAAACGTGGAGTTTATCTGCCTATCGGTCAAGGTCAAGTACAATTTTTTCGATGCGAATGGAAATAGGCTGATGAAAATGACGGCTATCATGCCAGAGGAAGGCAGTGGCGAGAAGTTCATGGTACGTAATGCCATTATAATTCATAAACACGTGCCACAATTCGACAACTAGTATCTAGCATTGCTTAGAATCACAACTTGTCGTTTATATATTTTAGCTGATGGTGAAACGCTCCAAAAAGGAGAAACTTGCTCTGATCAAAATGGGCTCGTTGAAATCATGCTGCCATATAAAATTTAAAGTAGGACATGTTAGCGTGTTGGAAAGGCTACAAATAATTGCATTATGGGCCGGTTTTGTACGAAAAATATTATCTAATAGAAAATATTACTTTATAAAAGCAAAATTCCTTTGGTCAATTTCAAATAATTGTTGTGCTTCATTTTGGTATTTTCAGATGCACAATGAAATTCAAAACAACGAAACTCCCATTCTTATTGAGAAACGTGCCCAGGTCAAAGCACAGGAAAAGGAATCTCGAAGGAGCAATTTATATTATAGTAAAATAACCCAGCAATTTACAACCAACACACCATCTACTCAAGCTAATGGTCCACCATCAGATACAAATTCAGAAACTAAACGTCAAAATGGCCCATCAACGATAAAAAATGAAAACGAAAATGTTGAAACCAATAATACCCCAGTTAAACCCAAACCGTTAAAAAATCTGGTAGAATCTGCGTCAAGGTTATATCAACAGCCACGTGGTAATGGTGGCCATGATCTTAAAGATAATCATCGCAGCGCCCAAAATAATAACTGCGTAAATAACGCAAACAATAATAACAATATTAACGGTGATGATAACAGCAATAAATACCAAAACAATACCACCGGTAGAAGTAATATTAAAGTTCCTATCAACTCATCTTAAGCAAATATCGTTAAGTATTAATTTAATAGATTGTTCCTGAAATCAATCTGAAATTCGAGATTTTTTTGTTAAATTGGAAATAAATTTTTGATTTTCAACTTCTTAATTATCTTTCATGTTCAGTTAATCAAATACACCATGTACCTAACATGCATATATCTCCACTTTGCATGTTTTACACACAAAACGACGTACTTACCTCACTTTGCAATTCGGAATAAACCGCAATTCATATCATAACTTATTTACCCCTATTGGAGTAAATGCTAAAACACAATGCACCATTAATTCTTTAAGAAATGGCATTTGTGTAGATAATTATTTTAAGTAAAAATATGCTGCCCCATTTCAATTACATGTGTAAATGCTACCTTCATGAATGAAATTAATATTTTCATTAAACGTCACTCCTCCCTATTATGTATTAGAACTATATGAACTGATTTTTCTCGTTATATTGCAATAAAATATCACAATAAAATCAAACGATACAAAACCCCAAATAACATAATATACTGAAAGAGAGATACAATGTAATATGACGCAGTTCTACTCATTCATGACAAAAAGTTGTGCAAAAAACCATATACCTATTAATACATGTCTGTCTGAGCATTTTCTTTTCGTACGTTTTAATGATTTAAATACCTATTTTAATGACCTCATTGACAATAACGTCTACAGCCATTATCATTTTGTCAGAAAGGAGATATCATATTTCAAAAAAGAAAAGAATCGTACAATCGTACTCGTTTCACTCACTAACGAGAAATTGCCAAATTAGCATGAAGTGGAAGTACCAAGCGTAGATCGTAAAGTTGGTGGAAAGAGGACAAGTCAGTTGCAAAATTTGTCCAGTAGAACAGTTTTTCATTCTAGCATACACGTCGTCACGTACTTAAAACTTAAGATATTATTTTGCTATCACTCAAACATAAAAAATATCGTAAGAAAATTATCAAACGATCCAGAAAGCAGAGCAAGCATCAGAAATAGGATTAACTGCACATTACTTGCAATAATCACTTTGAGAAGCGCATGACTTTGAGTTGCAACTTAAAAGATTAAATTTTTTAACGAAAAGTCATCAAGGCCAAAACGTTTAGAATATTTTTATCTTTCAATATATCCTATTTTTTACACTATAAACCTCTCAGACAGTGTAAAACTAGCAATTTATTTTTTATGCAAGAGCTGTAAAAGCACAACAAGTGGATTTGAGCATTTTATAGTAATATTTTTTGGCAGTAAGATTTTGGAAGGTGAAGGATCATGACTATGATGAAGTTGAGGTTGACAAGAACAGTGGGAAAATTACTATTCCTACTTGTAGCTTACGCGTGTCATTTAGCTTACACTAGTGAGAATGATTCTTTTCCAGTAATCCAGACAATCCAGTATTTAGACGGTAGCCGTGATCCTATAGAGGAGGAAAAAACTGTAGATTTTGGTTTAAAATACTCTGAAGTAGAACCGACATCAAAAAATGCTGAAAACGAAAGTGTTTACAATCTTCCAAATAGTCACAGTTTTTGGAGTTATTACACTTATCCAACTTTAAGCCAACCGATATTTCGTACCGTATTTACCACCATTGAAAAGGAACAGAGGCATACTCATCGAAATTCGTTTAACGAGTCTCAATTGGCAAGAGTAAGTCACTACTCTTTAAAAACCCTTGAAAATGCATATAGAATTTAATTATATTTTAAAAAATTAATATAAAAATTCATCAGTCTCCTGCATTCCAAATACAACTTTACGCCGAGACCCAGGACCCACCCGAGAATGCCAGCGACGCCGCCGATGACAACTACAATCATCCCCTGATCGTAACGGCCAAATGGATGGGGGATATAAAATCATGGAAAATTCCTATTGCTTACATAAACGCTACAATGGACAGAAAGCTACCAAATAGATACTCAGACAACATTGTAGGGAAAACTGTGTGGCAATACCATCCTCGAGAAAAAAGCTACAGCTCGCCTAATCTTACCGTGGAAGTGAGTAGCTACACTGGGGCAAAAGTATACTACAAGTTTAAGATCATTCCGCTGCTGGATTTCATTGTAAAGTATGTTTTTTTTATCTATAATGAACTCATTCTTTTTAAAGAAATGAGTAAAGCTTGATCATTTTATTACTTTTTATAATGGCTGCAGGCCAGACTCGTCAATTACTGGAACGGCGACTCCGTCAGCCCCTGCATTTTTCAAATTCACCATTCCGGAAGCGTGGGACTCAATATTTATTCATGCTGTGTCGGAAAGCGATATTTGTACAATAATGACCGTGGAATATCCCAGAGTAAAATTAAATGAAATTTTAAAAAGAATTTGATATTTTCAAGTTTACAATTTTATTGGTTTTTGGGGATGTTCTTTATTATTAGGGTCCGTTTCTTGACATGGATGAAACTAACTTGCAGCTAGTCAAATTCTCCGAAACGTTTACCAAGAAAACGGGAATGACCATCAAAGCGGAAAACTTTCCCGATGGATTCTTATTGGCATTTACTCCCTTCCGGGATAACACAAAGTGTATTAAAACTCCTTGGAGGGCCAATCATTCCGAGGCTGATGACTTTCGCAAGAAAGTAATAACCTTTCAAATTCGACAGGGTCCATCTCCCATCAACTACATCCGGCCAGCGCTTATACCCCTCTTTATTTTCTTTTTGATTGCAACAACTGTTATTGTTCTGATGGCCGTTTTTCATAGAATCAGGTATAAAACAATACATACACCATAAATATATGAATTGATGAATGGGTTGGGGTTTCATTCATTGTAAAAACCATTCATTCTTTTAAAAGACACAATGCAATGAGCAAAAGTGATAACGCCATTATCCAACGATGCCTATATCAATTCACATCTAATATTACCATCAATGACCTAATTGTTACTGAACCCAGTCGGGTGGTGGACCAGTCCCGACGCTACTGTACCGCCGGATTTGTCACCTCAGCCTTTTATTCCGTGCCAGTGTTCCAGCTCATCTTTACATTCAGCCGAGTAATTAATTAACTTCTTATCAAGTTATAAAATGCTACTGCACATTTTAATTCCAACTACATTTTATTATGCAGCAACTCCTTGAAACCGGCAACTTTGACCTCTGCTACTTCAACCACTTTTGCAGCCACATGCTAGGGATATTTCATGACTTTAACCACATGTTTTCCAACATTTGGTACATCCTGTTTGGCTTTCTCTACCTGGCAATGGTTCGAATTCGGCAGCTTACTTTTGACCCCAAATACGTTAACAATCAGGGAGACCCGTCAGGGAAAAACACTGTGTTTATGATTTTCCAACGAGCTGATGGAAGAATGGATCGGGGCGTTATGACACATTACGGCTTGCTTTATTGCATGGGTTATGCTTTAATTATGACTGGAGTAATGTCTGGCGCTTATCATATTTGTCCGACGCAACGTAATTTTCAGTTCGGTAAGGATTTCTTCAACTTCAAAGATCTAGTAATCCAGGTGGACTTAAATGAATATACCAGTTTATTAATTGCCAGATACAGTGTTTATGTACACAATAGCAGCCATTACAGTTGTGACACTGTACCAATCTCGCCATCCCACTTATTTAAGCGCGTAAGTGTTACCTTTTGCTCTTGCCACAAAATGTTTCAAATTGCAAATAACACAAATTCATACTCCTTTTTTGTTTTTAGAAACTTTACCTTCATTGCACTGGCTTTTGTGACAATAATCACGGTGCTGGGTCTCCTCTGGGAAGAGTTTTTTATTCGCGTTATTTTCTCCGCGGTGCACATGCTGTTTTTAATACTTGCCCTGCCCAAAGTTTTCTACAGCGGTTACATCCGCAGTAAGTAGCAATTAAATAGAAAATCCAGTGTAAAACCAATGTGCACTTTACTCAACTTTCACTTTTTTACCTTCTTTTAGAGGGAGAAAAGTTGGTTGTGCACTGGCCGGAAGTACTGAGCATTCTTTACATAAAAGTTAAAGATGACTGGGCAAAAGGTCGCATTTTCAAAATCCAACGGGAAGTATGGTACAACCCCAGCAGTTTGGACACCATTATAATCCCCGGACCGGGAAGAGCAATTTTGCCAGGCTTTCTACTGATTATTAATTGTGGTGCTATTACCACAATGTGGACCTTTTTGCTGGAGCAAAATTTTGCAACGCAGGTGCTTTTCATTTGTGTGACCAATGGAGCGTTATACACTGTATTTTACAGCGTGCTTAAGGTAAAAATAAAACCTGCATTTGCTGCAGTTTGTTTTCACTTGAAAGAAAGTAAAAAAAAGAGATAAACTTTCTTAAACATTTTCTCCAGCTTTTTCATGGGGAGTGCAGACGAGTTTTGTGGATACAACCGTTTATCTATTTGGCAGCCTCCTTTGTTCTGTGGGGAACTTCCATGTCCTTTTTCTTCAATGAAGTTTCAACTTGGGAGTCCTCACCTGCCGAGTCCCGGCTCAAGAACACGGATTGTATTGCGTTCTCCTTTTATGACTCCCATGACATGTGGCATTTTCTCTCGGCAGCTGCCTTGTTCTTTTCCGCAATGGTAAGTTGTAGTAACACGGAGAAAGGAGTTTTTACGACTTTTATTGGCAGTCTTGTATTTTTTTCACCCCTTTTCACCCTAAAAAACTCTTTCCCTTGTGTGTAGGTTTTACTTACAGTGGACGATGATTTGGTGGATCAACCCAAGTCGACTATTCCCGTGTTTTAATAAAAAGTTCTGTTAATTACTGCATTTTTTACATTTCTTTCTTAGAGTAAGTTGCATGAAATATTTTGGAAACTTTTTTAAAAAATCTAAAATATGTTGTTAATTTAGAGAGACACGTGCCGTGTGGTAATAGGAATATGCTTATTTATTGTAACGAGTTAATTAATGCGTGTCACGCACTTTCTCTTGACATTTTTCATAATAAATGTACTAAAGAATGTCAATAATATCTACGCAAATTTTTTGTGCGTTTATCAAGGTACGCGCACGGAAGCATTTTTTCTAGTCTGCTGAGATTACTGATGTAATCTTTTGCTCCAACTTTCTCCTTCTTGTGCATTCCACACCGAAGATGTCGTGACTCATGACTCATTCCACCGGGAATCATTATTGGCATGCCAGAGCTTGAGACAAAAAAGAATATATGACCTTTCAGAGATTTTTTTCCAAGAAAGAAAAGTAGTAACCCCCGACTTGTCACAGAAATAAAACGTATATTTTTTGTGGCCTTTGGAATGCATGCTGAACTTTTCCCATAATGCCTATATTTCTATTTGTCATCTTTTCTTCTTGGTGACTGCTGACTACTTTCACTATGAAAAATCTGGGGAGGGTGAAAATGAAGAAATTTTTGTATTTTTTTCTGGAAAAATCATCAGCAAAAAGGAAAACGGCAAGCACAACTGTTACCCCGATCCCGATCATCAGGATCGCCATTTTTGCCATTAAATATTATTTTCCTTGTTATTCCAACAATTGTTGTGCATTATCTCTAGAAACATTTCAGTTTAAAATAACGCCACGGCATGATCTGTTCCAGAAGAACAACAGCAGTAGTAGCTTTAGGTTTAGGGTTAACACTTGTGTGAAAATCTTGATGGCATTACTAACAGCATGCAGTAGAACACCCAAATAGCCACATTGAACCAAAAAACCATCTTTTTCTCTTCTTCAGTTTTTTGTCGATTTCATCTGTTACAAATAACTTTACTTTACTCAAGTTTTCTTTTGGTATCTGCTGTAAAGCTTTTCCCAGCAGTAGTTTAAGATATTTTGACAATGATGGAAGGAAGGGTGTGTGTAGATCCAGACTTTCTTCAGAGAGACAATATGCTTATGCTCGTTTCTGCTGTAAAGAAAGGAGTGAAAATTCCTTCCATAATAATAACTTTTTTTTCCATATTCGTCTTATAGTAACGTATGTGTCCCTCCAAAAGATGATCATTTTCCCAAGAATATTTTTTGTTCATGGTGGTGTGGAAAAAGACGTTTGCAGATTGTCGAGCATTTTTCTTATTTTTCTGGGTAGTAAAACATAAAAATTCTTGCATGGCATATCTTGTTCCCGTCTTGTTTGCTGCCCTGGTCTGGTGTGTATGTCTGCGTGTGTCCCTTCTGGACTGGAGAAATGTCGACTATTGGATTTGGAAAGAAAGCAGAGTGAGAGAGGGAGAGAGACAAGAGAAATTTTTTCATAACTTATGAAATATGGGCAATCTGGGAAAAAAAGAATATATATTTCTTTCTTTCGTTTTTCTTCAAAAGAAAGCAAAATACTACACGAGGCTGCCAGATGGTGAAATGCTGGATGTTTTTCTTCTTGTTGGTGGTGCAGCGGACGACAAACGGAACTTTGAGAGGAAGTTAAAAGTGTGTGTTATGCAATCTGCGTAGATGTTATAGGGAAAAAGTACAAAAAATGCCTTTTCCGGAATTTGCTAAACTTTTCTCTAGATAACTGCAGTAATTTGCTTTAAAGAGGAAGCAGTTACAATAAATGTGTAGTAATGTGCAATATTAAAGTATCCCATAAACCATTGGCTTATTAGGTTTATATGGATCTTGTAATGCCCTTGCATTACAAGTATTTATGAGTAAAATGTCGTATTATGCCTAAAAATGTAAATGCTCATGAATGTTTTGCAGCACAGCCAAGCATTTTTTGTCAAGATGACTAAAAATTGAGTTAAAAATACAGAAGAAGACGGGTGGAAATGCAGCGAGAATAGCGTAATAATGTGACGAAAATTTAGCATTTTACAAATACATAACAAGTATTTTGTCTCATTTCTGATGTACAATAAAAGAAGCTGAATCGGTGAATACCCAAACTGATTTCATTTCTTGCAATTTTGGTAATGGACAATTTAAATAAATTGCAATTGCCGGTTTGCATTATCTATCTAGTTATATACAATAATTTGTAGCTGTGTGCCTCCAGCTAAGAGTATTTTCAGTGAATATCCGGTGCAAGTTATGAACAGATTCGCAGTCTGCCTACTATCTAACAATTTGGTTGTACATAAGTAGATAACAAGCACCGTCTTTCCTTAATTTGAATTTGAATTTAAATAGCTAGAGTTTGAATATGAGACTGATAACATATGATTTGTAATTTATGCCTAAATAGTACATCTACAATATTCTCGGCGTGTTGTAATAAAACATACAAACACTTAAAAACAAATAATGAGTCCCTTTGGACCCTATTAAAATCTCAATTGTCTCTTTTCAGAATCAGAATAGTCAGAGGTCAGATTGCAATATAATAGGGAATATTTATAATAAATTTTAATGATACGTATGAGTACTAACATTTTTAATCAGCAAGACAGAAACAAAGCCATTTTGGACTTGGATTATACAATACATTTAGATCATGGTGAATTTCAATCCTCTAACTCAGTTTTGTATCTTTTTGGGGTAATTTGCATGTATGAAGATGTATTTGTAGTCCCACGTTTAAGACATAGATCGAACTCGCAATTTCCAACCAATTGTAATACTACTACTACATTTTTTCAAATGCACTTACGCACTAAACAAATTCGCCGTTATGTTCTTCTAAAAGCATAATAGAACTCTATCTCCAATTCATTGAGTTTTAATACAGTGCCTTCTCAATCTCAAATTACCTTCTTTTGTTACTTAATGTGCATGTGCACTTTGTGAACAAACAATGGCACACATTTTCATTGATGGTGTTTCACTCGTAATAATATCGCCATTAAATTAGCTGTCACTGACCATCAATTTCATTCTTTTAGGATATTATATTATTCCTGTGCTTTTTTGTTTAATATTTTATTGATATGTAATATGACATGATGAAAGAATCAAGTATACAGGAAAAGACAAGCTACTGCACTTGTACTACTCACAACCAACTTGCTTTCATTACCAACATCTTCTTACGTTTCATTCCCTGTTCTCCCCCACTATTATTAAGGGATGATCATCATCACGAACATGATCACAAACACAAGGAGATGAGGGTGGCTAATACGGAAGCACACTGCTTCCGGAAAATACGGAAAAAATCAAGCTCATTTTATTGATTCTTCTTAGAAGGGAGATGAGTCTCTGATGTGATGAGAGTGAAGTGGGTGCATTTTCAGAACATGAGAGAACAAATAGGGGTTGATGTTCTGCTGGGATAACTTTAACTTGACTTTGTCTACCATTTCCCCATAATATCTGTAGTCGCCACTAGAACAAATCCAATCCACTCAACTGCATCTTGCTCAATAAGTCACAAAGACACACAGGGTGGACCATGTCAAGACGGAAAGAAAATAGAAAATTGTTTGATGGTCAAAAAACACAAAAGGCAATCAATATAAATGAATGGCGATAGTTTTTGTACACGGAGTCCCTAATTAGTTTTACACATCTCATCTCTGCATGTATCCTTAAAAGCCACAAATTGCTTCCGTGAGTGATTCTTCATTCTTGCCCACATAATATTTTGGATACTTTTAGTAAAATCATCTTATGAGCATTTCCTAAAAACTAACGACCATAAGACCTGTTATTACTTTTGGATGATTGAATACATGTTCAATGCTCACCGCAGGATATTAAATACTACATACTAATTTTAGTGTAACAGCTTAATAGCTTAAATCAAAACAATTATTCTCATTAGAAAACGCTCAGATATATTTACACTGGGTTTCCTATTTCAAAAATTGATATTCATCATTAGTCCTGTGTTTTGTGCTGAAACTTGTCTACAGAGAGAAAAGGGAGTACTCATCAGTTTTATTTTTGGGAAACAATGCCACATTGACATCAAAGACAAGAATACGAAATGAATAGACATTCACTGAAAAGCTGAGTGATGTGATGGGGCATAACCCAAATAACGAAAAGTGCGTAAGTGAAATTACCGAACCAGAACGTGCTGGGAAAAGTGCTGTTTTTGTGCTTTTCAAAGCTAACTACCAGCATTCTTGTTTTTGTTTCGATAGATTATAGGTTAGTAATAGTAAGAAAGTCACAACGTACTTTTTTCAAAGATGAAATGAAACGCACAAAATAAGGGAAGATAAATTCTTACTAACAAAAGCAGGGAGAAAAGTCAGCACAAAAATGGATATATATTCTCTGGATACAGAATCTGTACATGACACAGTAATGAAAATGGGTCGACATTTCACCATTTCGCCACGTTGTCATCATAATCGAGATCGAGATGCGTTTCCTCCCTCTATATGATTGCTGTTCCCTTTTTAGGAATCATTCAAGTGAAAAGATGATAATCTTCTACTTTTCTCAAATCATTTGACAATGCGAGCGACGACGAGAGTGACGGTCGTTTCATTTCAGTTTTTTTCTGGGGGATACAGTATCAATGCTTTTCCCCTTCAGTCTTTCTCGGGCAGTTGAGGCGTATTATTTTACTAATGCCAGATATGGGCTATTAATAAGAAGTAAATCCTTAAAGTAGATATGATTGCTCTGATGATAACTTAAAAGTGCGTATGCTTTTCTAGCTCTATGCAGATCTGCATTGGAAATAGATTTATTAGACCAAGTAGTAAAAAATGTGTTCTTTATGATAGAAAGACTATTAGCAGAGGACTTGGCGGATTTCTTTGGGGGTGGGGCTTTCTAAACTTTTATAAGTCTTTATCGTAGACAGCAGCAGCGGGATAGTAAATGTGGGCTTTGGGAAATGGCCAGTATCACTATCTAAAGATAATTATATGCACTTTATTTTTTGCTTTTCTTATAACTTATAATAAAACCATCGTATTTGTTTTTATTCCGTCATGAACAGAAAACAGAAAGCAACTTCTGTAAAATCTCTGTAATGTACAAGCTATTATTATTATGACGGCTCATCAATCCTCAAGCATAATATTTTTACCACTGATAATGATGAAAAGATAAGTTGAGCCGCTTTCAAGTAAAAGGCAACTTTAAGAGCTATAAGAACAGATCCCTTGTGAGCCCATTTAAATTCCCTTTGGGAAATGGGAAAGTACACAAGACATGAAAACATTTTGTCCGTGCACGCGACCAACACGCGACCGGTTGCAATATACGCACTGGGATTTTTTTACGGTTTGTGATTTCAAGTTTTGGAACAGTACGCAGTGGCTTGACTATCAGTAGATCTAACTTTTGATGAATGAACAGAAAAAGGACGACGATGACTAAACAAAATGCTGCCATTACGATACGTTTTGGCACTGAAAGATCAGTCAAAACTCTGTGCCTAAGCTGTGCAACGTAAGAAACTGAATCAAAATACGCAATACCAAAAATTTTCTAAATGAGCCAATAATTAAATTTAATAGTTTACTTCTGGGCCCGTTTTCTGGTCGCCGGAAAAAAGTCAATTTGATTACTTTGTTGGTAATTTTGATACTTTCATTCAATTTATCTCAGCCTTTTTTCCTAACCAAGTTGTTCCAAAGACGCACACATTACACTTCGTCCTTACTCCACATCCCTCCAAGGCTACACGCGCGTCTGCCTGCTGCATGACTGCACTTTCTCCAAGAAAGATACAAGATACAGACTTTGTCCTTTCATTCTTGTCTCATCATTTTCATCTTCTCATGATCAAGATTCGAAGAAAGTTGCTTTTCTATGAATTTTGGTTTCCCAAAATTACGGTTTATGTCTTTTACCAAAATGTAATCATGTAATGTTCGTATAACGTACTCCTTGACTCCTCCACACGTACAAGACAATTAAGTAACCGCCACAATTCCTCCCGAAGGCGAAAGTCATTCCTTTTCCTTTCTTCCAGACTTTCTTTTTCTTTCATGATTCTATTACATTTACACAACTTGTTTAGCTACACGTGTGCCATTGTTCTTTTTCATGCTTTTTCTATAATAAGCAGAAATAGAGAAAATATTGGAAACTCTAGGAAAAAATTAGTTGTGCTAACAATTCTGCTGTGTGCACTCTGCCACAACGGCAAAAACTTTTTGTCTGTAGTTTGCACATTGTCTCCAGTTATTATTATCATCAAAAAGCCAAAAAACTTATTCTAAAAAGGTCACATTCAGCGTTTTTCTATCGCTGTATCGCATCCCATGTCATCTTTTTTGCTTTCTTTTGCTACTACAACTTTTCCTAACTTGTTGTGTGTCATCTTTAACAATTTCCGGAGGGAACACAATCGGGTTTCACCACCAGACTTTATGCCCGCTTGGTTTCCTCCATGACTTGTGGCATCTTTCTTGTTTCGTGTCATTATCAAATCAAATTACAAAATAACGCAAAGATATTATACCAGACCTTTATTTAAAATCGGTTTAATAATTTATTTATTACTATTTTTATAGATTTTGCTCTTTGTAGAAATTGGTGGCCCTTAAAAGGGCCGTTGGGTTCAGTTTCGGTCCGAGTCGTTAGCCAAATGATCCTTCCGCAATCAGCCTTAGCAATTCAATTCTCTGGTGGTTGCCAGCCTGCAGGGGCATACTTTGGATTAAACAACTTCCAGCTCGCCACTGGAGTCTTAGTCTTTCCCTCCTTCTTCAGCTTGGGCATCTTTGGGGTCTTCGGCATCGGCGAGTCCAGTGAGTCATCCAAACTTAGATTGGACTCCTCAGTGGTCGTTCTCTTCCTAGCAGGCGTTTTCTTTGAAGGTCCAGCAGCCGGTTTTCCCTTTACCTTTGAAGTGGTCGTTTGCTTCTTGGCAGGCGTTTTCTTTGGAGTTGCAACGGCCACCTTCTTCTTGGAACTGGTAGAAGCCTTGGTAGATCCACTAGCCACCATCTTTCCCAACTTAAACGATCCTGACGCGCCTACCCCCGTTAACCGCTTCAACTCTTCCTTGTTAACCAAAGACAACAGCGCCTGCTTCATATTGGCGATCACCGACTTGGTCATCTCCATTCCGAATTTTTTGCAGATGTACTCCTTGATGTAGTGAAAAGAGGTGCCTTTCCCTTCGTTTAAGGCACCGACAGCCTCCATGATCATCTTAGAGTATCTCCCCTTCTCTTTCATGATAACACCTCGCAGTTAACTAACTAACTTAATATTTCACTATTTAATATTTCAAACTAATGACTCTGTCGCAATATCCCTCAACATTCGCGATCACCAATAATCACCAAATGACATCAGATCAGCAAAGCACGTTGCTTTTATAAGTTGAATGCATGAAATGAAATGGCAGAGAGCGGTAAGCTATTCAATGGCGGCTTTTGGTGCACGACGCGACAGGACAGCCCACGTGCACAAGGGTGCGGACGTGCCAGTACCACAACATGCCATGTGGTTTCTAGAAAAACATTTCAACTCAGCCAAAAGCTATATAAGCCGGTGCACATGCATTCACTCAATTCATTTGTGCGATTGTGTCAACCAGCAGAGAACTTACGTCAAGTCAAAGTCAAGCGATCTTATAATCTTTACCGTCCAGCTCATCGTCAATCATCAGCAGCGACAACAAACCATACCGTTTCTGAAGACATCATGGCTCCCACTCCTAGCAACTCCAGCAGCACCACTAAGTCTAGCGGAAAGGGAATGAAGGCAACCGCCATCAAGATGACCAAGCGGAATTCCTCGTCCACGGGCGAAGCCAAGCGGAAGTACAGCAAAAGGAAGGAATCCTACGCCCTTTACATCTACAAGGTGTTGAAGCAAGTGCATCAGGACACCGGGATCTCCTCCAAGGCCATGGGAATTATGAATTCCTTTGTGAACGACATTTTTGATCGGATTGCTGCGGAGGCTACCCGTTTGGCCAATTACAACAAGAAGAGCACCGTCACAGCAAGGGAGATTCAAACGGCGGTGCGACTTATGCTTCCTGGGGAATTGGCTAAGCATGCTGTGTCGGAGGGAACCAAGGCGGTGACCAAGTACACCAACTTTGAGAAGAAGTAGACTCATGGACACTATCGGATTTAACCTGGCTACGACTCGGACTGTCTACCGAACCCAACGGCCCTTTTAAGGGCCACCATATTTTCCAAAGAGCAAAAATATAATAAATTATTGGTATTTTTTGTCCGTTACGCAATAAACAATGCACTCAACGTGCTCCGTCGTTGCATTGAATACTTAATTCAAAACACTTGCTTTTATTTCTGTTTTTGGTCGCATTTGTTCATAAAAAACATTCCAATGAATAGGTTTAGAAAAGGGAAAAGCTCAAAAGTAGCTGTTCTTGGTCCATCTCAGTTTTCATCCCCTTTTCTTTCCACATCGTCATCATCATCACCATCCGCATCCCCCATTCTCAAAACGCACAGTCCAACTGCCTAATATTTCATTTCCATTCACCTTTTCCCTTCCTTCTCTTCTTTTTAACCTCAAGTTAGCACTTTGGCCAATAAATTATTTAGAGAAAGCTCTCAGCTCATCTTTCATTCTTACGGGAGCAAGTGAAACAGGCTGTTTTACTGTTTTCTCTTCACCGAATCGCTTTGGGGCTGCGGACTAAATTTGTAAAATGGATGGATATGGAGAGCTACTTAATACCTCTTCAAGACGCGGGCACGTGAAAGTAAAACTTTTTAGCACCAAAAAACAAACAAAATATATTAACAAATGCACAAACAAACAGAGTACCCGGGTATTTGAAAGCGCACTGCCCTTTCTCTCCGGTCGCCTTTAATCTTCTTCTTAGAATGCTCATTTGGGATTTAGTCGGATCTGGAGTTTGGTTTTTGGTGTGGGTGTTTAATGCGGTGGGCTTTGTAACGGTAACGGACACGCTAATGCGTACGTCGGTTTAGATTTCTGGCATTTCAAACAAGATTGGGATGGGGCATTAGATGATGATTGTGTTCAGGAAAAGTTAAGAAATCAGAAGATGAAGAGATGAGATGAAAATTGTACTTTTATTAGAAGAAAGGTTGATGGCTTAACAGTAAACATGAGATGACTTACCTAAGTTAGTGGTGGTGGCACGCACTTTACACGCACCTCATTTGTATTTTGTACGAGTAATCCGAAAAAGAAAATTCGGTTTTGGGTGGTCAAAGACAAACCAAAGTGGAAAGTTGGAAAGAAAAAGAAGACTGGCTTTTGTTTGTTTTATATTATGTTAACTCAGAGTAGCTCTAACTTTGCTTTACCAGGTGAATGCTATCTGGTTATGAGGGAAGATCTATCGCTGAACTGAAGTTCTGTAGTTCGGTTACAATAATATGCAATAAATCGAAATTAGCAAAGTAATAATCAGTTTCAAGAAAGCATTTTCTTTATTTGGTGGAAAAATAATGACACGTTACATCATATTACATCTTTGCATGAATAATCTTGGTTTAGTATAATATTCATTTCATTTCGTACATCCATCATTTTATCTATAAATCCGTAATTTTTAACTTGTAAAAAATATTCACTTTTGCGTTTTGTGGCGACTGAGGTGGTTGGTTTTAGTTGATGATTGAAATTGTATGTCTTGCAAAATTATTGAGGAATGATTTGAGATTCTTTAGATACTTGTGCATAATTCGTCAATGGGAATGGACGTAAGCTGGTAGCCAAGTTGTTCCACGCGAGCGATTAGAGCCTCATTGTCCGGCTTGTAGACCATCAGTGAGCACCAAGAACTTGCGGGGTCAAATAGCTTGACCAAGTGCTTGTTAATCACTTCCTTGATATCATCCAGCGAGACATTCATGCTGTCCTTGAGAAGTGTTCTGCGGCTTTCCACAGACTGATCGTTGATATGGCTCAGCAAAGCGGAAATGATTGAGCCTTGTGCTCCAAGTTCCAGAGTGGCTGGGTCGTTGATCACCATGAGTTTGGTGGCAGTGAGAAGTGTATCCAGCCATGGCCAAGAGTCCTAAAGAAGAAAAGTACAAAGAAGTTATAGAACATGACAATATGGTCATTTTGGGGAAAGTTAAGTTTTTTTGTACTTTTATCATCATTTTCATAGCCATCAAGCTTCCCATAACGTCCATGCATTCCAAGTTAAGCGTAATCAAGTTTGCATAAGAGCAAGGCATTCGCAAAACGGGAGAACAGACATCGTCCAAACCCCAGCAAGACCAAATCCACTTTTGAGCCATGGAAAACATTTGAGCAGCAATGCAAAGTTTTGGAAAGTCTGGAGAGTTGGGGTTGATGGGAATAGCCAAACTCAAGCAGGAGGCTCGAGGTTCCTTCAACTCGATAATCACACCCTTTCCAGCTGAAGAAAGCATTACTTCAGGTTCCGATGTTAGTTGGACCTCACTGTGAAGTCAAAAGCATTCACCTAATACCAAATTGACAATTTGGGGCAAAATGAGAAAAATTAGAATTTTTTACTACCTTCGAGTAAGTGGCATTTGCTTTCCAGCAAAAGTTTGCTTCCACGGACCAAGCAGATCATTTTCTTGAGCAGCCATTTCAGTAACATTTGCAGCAATTTGAAGGATCACCTTCTTTGCATCCACAATTTTACGCCAGGTTTCATTAGTCTCCCGGGTCAGTTGCTCAGGCTGTTTTTCCAAGTCGGCCAAATACTCCATCATCAAGTCCAGTCGACGACGACCAACAAACAGACGAGCATTGGATTCTATAACAATTTTACAATCAATTAAATTAATTTGCTTCCAAAATGTACAGAAAATTGAATACTGCTGCTATTTTATACCTTCTTTGTAAATCAAGCTAATCAGCCCATGCAAATTAATTTCGCCAGAGTCAAAGCACTCATAGTTCGGAGTCTCTGCTTTTTGCATCCTGTAATTAGCTGCCAATCCCCGAACAGCCTCTTTGGCAATAAACCGAAGATAGTTTGTGGAGAACACAGCGTCATACAAAATGTGGTGAATCAGCCCCACAGCCCACTTGTACTTGTCTGGTCGAATGATTATGGTCAAAAAGACATTTTGAGTGGACTCGCCATTCAAGCCCAAGGACACTTGGGAGTCAGCAACGTGCAGTGGTGGATTGAACTCGTTTGGCTGTTCAATTTCCGCATCAGTGTCCAGCGCTGGAGGTCGGGGGCAAACAAAAGCTCCCAAAGCTGCAGTAACAGGGGCAAGAAGGCGACGGCCCCGTTGATCCAAGCCAGTCGTGTCCAGAGCAATGGTCATCTATGAACAAAGATAAAATCTCGATTTTAATCAAATCCAATTGCTTTTTAGAATCTCAAAGATAACATTCGTACATAGACAAACGCTGAGTGTGTATCATCCAGAAACGTGTACAACGGCATGTCATTCAGCGGAAACTGTGGGTGCTGTTCCGCTCCTCCGGTGTGATAGGAGGTCACATTCCAATACTTCAACTGAGACTCACGCACGTTCTTAAGGAACTGCTTGGTAACCTCCATTCGCTGTTCAAAGTTTTCCAGCTCACCATCCTGGAAATCATGAAAATTATCCAACATGAAGCATATTCGTTAGCACTAAGCACTTTTGAATAATGTACCAACTTACATGTTCTCCAAACGGAAACGGTTTTTGTTTCAATTGTTCCTCCAGTGGTCCATCATATTCACTTAGGCTTGCCCCACCGCTACCAGAAGCCCCTTCCTCCTTCTTATCCTCAAGCATATTGTTATTTCGTCCATCCTCATCTACCGCAACGCTGGACTCCTCTCCCATTGCATTACCCGCTTTCCTCCTGGGCTTTGAGGCAGCTCGTCGAGAGCCTTCCGCGTATTGCATTTCAGACGAAGGTCTTTCCTGCATAGCCAATTGTTCCTCTTGTCTCAACTCCCGTTCCATTTGCTCATCCACTGGCACCACTTGAGTGGCATAGAATCCATTGTTCACAAAATATTTCATTAGCAGCTCAATCCAATACTGCTTTGGTTTATCCAGCAAACCCTCCACCGTCTTTCGGGGAAAGATGCGCTTATCAACCTGCTCCTGACTTCCATCCCCATACCGCTCTGCTTTGGCAATGGCAGCAGCAACAAACAAAAAGGGATCTGATTCCGTTTCCCGAATGTAGTGCCATCCAACACGATCCGCCATGCGTTTTATTTCGACCAAGTCCAAACCACCACCAATATTTCCATTAGCATCCGGTCCAGCAAGCTCCTTCAAGGTATCTTGAAAGATGTCCATGGACTTGTCCACAGTTTCTTTATCAGGAAGCGCGTGAATTGTGATCAGGGAGCAGATTTCCTTATACTCTAGTTGACACCAGGAAATGCGATGTGCATGTCCAGCGGTAACCAGCTTGGTCCAGAGTGGACCCACAGCAATGTGCGCAGTGAGAACCTTGATGGCCATTGAGGTTTCCAGGTCATCAGCGTTGCAGCCTCGCCAGCCGATGCAGATGGTGGCGGTGGAAGTTCTCATGGGGTTTCGGCTGATGAACCGGATCGTGTTGGTGACTGAAGAGAGTTGAGGTGGAAGGTCGCACACCCATGGCTTGACGAAAGGTGGAAGATTTGGGTGCTAAAAAGTAGAAAAAGACGACAATGGCGACATGTAATCATACAGATCCAGGTTCTCAATGTTTTTCATGTTTTATCAAATTCAAAGTGAATAATATCCTACAGTTTCGTAATAGTCCATTTCATGATCAGACAGCATTTCGAGCACCTGCTCGCGATTCTCAATTGCCCCAGTGATTATCACAGACATGTTCTCAGGTCGATAAGTGGAATCAAAGCATTTCCGCATCTAGAAACGCAGAAACAATTCTATTACTATTGTCAATGTCTCATTGTTGCCATTTCAATAATAAAAATGGTCCACCAACCTTTTGTCCAAGTCGATGGGCTCGCCCATCATTAAGCAATCGATTCCAAAAGGTCTTCACTCCAGGATACATACTCTGAAGCGTAGCCTCCCAAGCCATTGCCCCCTCACCAGCTTCGCTAAGACAATAGTACGGCGCTTCAAGTTGTGGTTCCACATCTGTGTCTTGTTCTTCATTATCATCAAAAATGGCTGCTCTGGGAGCCTGCAAAGGATCCGCTTCATCCTTGACATTAGGTCCCTCCCCATCTCCAAGCGCTATTCCATCAGCCTCCGCCTTTGCCAAGTCCTTTGCCATGTATGGATAAGGGTATCCATGCAGTTCCAACACGGCTTCCAGATTCTGAAGCAGGTACAGGGAGCACGAGAAGGTGCCTAGAAACGCCGACTCACCCAAGGCGCAGCAAACATAACAGCTTTCGTCCCGATCCGCTAGAGGATTTTCAGCTCCGTGAAATTGCCAAGCTGGACGTAGCATATCACCCCGCATTGCTCTGGGTAGGAGACCACCAGAACTGTCCAGTTGATGAAGTAGCTGTTCTATTCCAATGGCTTCCGGTTGGTCTGTTCCAAAGCAAAAGTAGCCGTTAATCACTTGAGTGTTCATATCCACAAAATAAGCTGTCATTCCGGACCGCTTGGAACGGTATTTTTGAATGGAAAGGGGACCGGGTATGGGCATGTTGAATTGGTATTCCAAGTCAAAGTTGTGAGCCACCTCGGCGGAGGTGTCCTCCGCAGGTGCGGAGGGAGCAGTAGCCTCTGCCATAATAACAATCTATACTTTACTACAACGAAATAATGTACACTGGCTTTAAAACAGTTT
Source organism: Entomobrya proxima (assembly GCA_029691765.1). Taxonomy (NCBI): domain Eukaryota; kingdom Metazoa; phylum Arthropoda; class Collembola; order Entomobryomorpha; family Entomobryidae; genus Entomobrya; species Entomobrya proxima. The sequence continues at coordinate 19,599,786 of CM056171.1, forward strand.
TCACGTGGAGAATAAAGGGAATTTGGTAGAAATCTTTAACGTGACTTGAGTTCAGGCACAAAATTCGAAGGCTTCACGGCGAAGGTCAAAAGTCGACGCTGAAGAGTATGAAGCTGAATGTCAGATTACCAAAGTTGCAATTTTTGGAACATCAGCAAAATTCATGCAAAAAAATGTTACCACGCAGTCTTGGTAACTTACAGCTATAGCAACTCTAAACATGTCGCACGGGTGGACGCAGGCAACGATCATGAACATAATTCTCTCTCTCTACGCCTGGTCATTAGTCATTACTGATGTATTGTTGAGACTTGTTCATTTCAGTAAAACTTAATCTAGTAATTTAATTAGCAGGCCACACAGTCTTAAGACCGGCATGACACTTGCCACAAAAACAATCATGCAAAGCCATTTGAAGCATTCATGCGAAAAACAAATAGGCTGTATTTCCGCTGCTGTTTGCTGTTAAATCCATTTAAATCCATTTGTATTAGCTGCTTTTACATTTTATAAGGTTCACCTACAATTCCAAATTAATACTGTAGTACATATTCTTATTAGAATAAAGTGTGCTTTCTCTTTTGGATTTTAGATGAGTTGATAGGGATAAAATTGTACGCCAGTATAATGCTATATTCCTTAAAACGATCATTTACATGAAGTAGATGTGTTCATCCAGCTGCTGGATGTAGGAAATAGTTCAACTGAATGTGGGAAAGAGAATCAAGGTGGCAGTAAACCGTAAAATGACCCTAATAAAATTCAACCCGGGTGTACACTTTTCCCTGCATTTTGTACATGATGAGGATCATCATGCATGATGCGTTTAAACTCTCCTCTGAAAAGAGTTGATAGTTGATCCCATCCCAATCCGAGAACTACCCAGCAACCCATCCACTTTGTCTTGTGTCATGATAATAATATGCCACGCTCTCTTGTTCCCTTATTCCTGTCTAGTACCCGCTTTTCCATGGAATGGAATGAAAGTGAAAGATCGGTTGAATTTTCTCTCTGCTACTTTGCTCTTGTACTGTACAGCTCTGTAAAGTATTATTACAATTGCCTTTTATTGCCACTTTCCATAACAGAGCTCATCTTTTTAGTGGTGCCATGTGCCGTGACATTTCATTAACCTCTGAAGGGTCCCATTTTGTACTACTACGCTGCAAGGCAAGCAGGTATAAATACGTAATGGCAACAATAACCATGTTTTGCTCTAAAGTGGCTTTATACGCACAAGACTGGCATTATTGCTGCTGTACTGGAATTTTAATAGCTTGTCTTATTATCTCCAATAAATTTGGGCTTGGAGGCTCGTTTTTAGAGAATTACATGCCAGCACAAGCAGCAATCATAGTCAATGAAAATCCCTGGTGTAGAGCGTGGGAGTATACTCTTGTCATTTTTATTACTGCATGTTCACTCATTTAAAATACGGGCACGTGTTTAGCCTTAAATCTACATTGTTCTACACCTTACCAAGAAATTGTACAGGTTTCTGGATTCCCCAGCAGGTACAGATAGCCTTGATCATTTGACCAAAGTCATCACGAGTTTGGATTTGAAAATTTCGTCAATGTCTTGTTTTCATGATTTCGATTTTATGCATCCTTTTCTAAAACTGTCCCCTCTGATGCTTTTCCAAACTCTTTATCTATTTGGTTATGCAATGCACCAAACTGCACTCCTCTGTCTTCATATTATCATGCTTCAATCAGCGTTCAATCGTGCGAAACGCACAACAAAGACCATATTATTCTATATAATATCATTTGACTTTGTGTTCAATTCCAACAGAAAACTCAGAGAAAAGAAAAGGTGTCCGAATAATAAAAAATTGAACTGCACCACTGCAAGTTCCACTCTTTACAATCAGCCATCAGGCCAAAAAATAGGATTTTCAAAGAGTCAAAATGAAAAAGACGACTTCCGTTGATGAATGAAAAGGTGCAGTAAGCAAAGAAATGAAAGAAAGGGTGCATTTCCGACAAGAAGTGCATTCAGCCATCGTCGTCACTATCACAGTTTCCCCATTTCTCAGTTTGACTTTAGCTTTCTATTTTCAGAATAAAGTTGACTTGCAGCCTTTTCTCCACTTTCTTATCAGATCAAACACGAAAGGTAAACAGCGTATTTTTCTTCTTTCCTTTTTCTGCACCCTACCATTTCCCTGCATTCCTCCGTTGAAAGCTAAGGAGAAAGAGAAAATGAACAAAATAGAAAAGAAACTGTCTATTTTTCTTTCTGGGTCTATCTTTTAGGAAACAAGTTAACATTTTGGGAAAATATTACTAGCATTCCAGTACAATGTACCGTGGCTATTGTTCTCCTGTTCGTAGTAGCATCATCATCATCATCATTGCAATCACCGAATCACCCATCACCCTAAAAAATAGGCAGCAGGACAATAATAGAAACTTGTTTTGTATGAATGACATGTCTTCATGGATCGGATTGTTGTTTCGGGTGGAGGAGGTTGGTGGTGGAAAGAAAAGAAAAGGAAAAAGTGGAAGATTACTTGATGCAGTCAAGTCTGATCAGTTTGTCTGGTTGATGTCTTCATTTTCATTCACGCAATGTAGCAGCCCACATGCCTGTGCTACTCTACACACGCATTGTTGTTTATTGTGTGTTTTCACAAGGGAGTAAAAGTAAATGCGTGTGAATGAGAGAAAGGGAAAAGGAGAAAGGCCAGAGATTAGAATGCAGTGCAGAGGGGTGCTTTTACAGAGAAAATGTTTTCTCTTTTTAGAAAAAAATCGAGAAATGGAGGCTATCAATGTAATGGGATGTAGGTGAGTTGATGCATTAATGGAAAACTTTGGATTGATGATTTAAAATCTTTTTTCTATTTTCACGAAATCATTTTTGAATCAAGCAATTTCACCTACTTTCATTGATAGATTCAATTCCCAGCATAGATTCTATATGAATTTTTCATTTTGTTTGGAGGAACACAGGCGCAGGTGTAAAGAAAATATTTATGTGCAATGCAGTCATATTCAGGAAATTGGATTTGGAAAGGAAACATTTACCCCTATATTTATTTGGCTGCTTTTCTGCTGCATACGGTCAAAATTTAGCCATTTAGCCTGCATTTTCATTTCCTTTCCAATATATTACGTTATTACTACATATCCCACAAAGTTGTAAAAGGATTTTTAAGTACTTTTACTTTTCTAGTTGACATTGCATGTAGGGATGCAGATGACGATCAAGCACACAAGTGCACTGAGACTAAAACACCGTTTTTTACAGTTTCCCATAAATCTCTCCAGATTATAAAATCCTGTCTGCACATTATGCTGTGCTCTGCTCCTTGTGTCCTATGTGTCGGGTGACATAACTAAATCTAATGCATTTCCTTTCTAAATGCATTTTCCTTTTGGTTTTTTTATGTGCTCCTTCTGTTTACCCCTTTCACCAGAGACTCTACAAAGAGGAAATGCAGAAAATGCAAATAAATAACATCAAACAATGTGCTGTGTATGCAGTGCACAACATGATTACTCAAAAACACGTTACGCAACGGATAAAAACACATGTAAAATCCTGAGACATGTCAGTAGTAATAATATACATTTTCGTCCACCCACTCACAAAGTAATACTACTAAAAAGTATTTTTTAGTTGAAAAAACTGGTAATAAATCAACCGCAAAATATAAATCCATCCATCCGCAGGAATTTGAATGTGCGTCTGTAATCTAACAACATGGCGATAAAAATTGCGTAGTAAAATACTAACCTTTGGAACCACATACCAAAAATATATGTATGGAAAGCCTGAAAAACTGGGAAAGGGTTAAGCATGCATGTTCGTGTGGGTGCTACGTGAATGCAATAAAAATGACATGAGAATTTTTTCCTTTGCGTGGTTTTCATATAAATATTTCTTTCGTTTGTGTGTGTGTGGCCAAGTTCCTCTATATTTTCTTAATATTTCCTGGAATGTCAACTGGGCTTTGAGAGAAAGAAAATAACTTGCCTTTCATAGCCTTTTCATGGGTTGCAATGTGGAAGTTGGAACTAGTATGACGATGACAGAATGTGCGTGTCCGTCTTGTCATAGCTTATTAGTTTTGGAACTGGCAACGTTAATATTTTTATGCATGTTAGTAAATCAATGAAATTGCATGATGCATAAATGCAGTAATAATATTATGAAAGGAAAATCTCTGTTTGATCAAACTTTGGTATTTTTTGTGCTTGAATATTTCAAACTTATGTTTCAAGGTTAAAATAAATTCCAGAAAAGAGTACATTGCGTACATGAAAGGACAAGAATTTTCAACCAAAGTGAGCTTTTCTGGAAAATTTTATGGTGTGTTATGTTTTTAAAATGTTTTATTTTAAAATGCCCCAAAATAGGTTTCAGTTTTAATGAATTTGTTACGTTACGTAAGTTGCGTTCTTGTCGTGTACGCAAAAGCTTGTTATGGAACAGCTATAATAAAACTGATAAGAATAGCGAAAAATTTCTCACGGTTTGGGTTTGCTGATTTTGGTGTGAAAAATTTTAAATTAGCAAGTTGTCAGCTAGATGTGCTTTGCAAATGGAGTTCTTAGTAATTTCCCATGTCATAAGGAAATGAAAAATATATGTTCGTTGTGTCCTACAAGCCTTTTAAAAAGCATTTGCAGTAGTTTTAATATTACATAAGAGATAAACATAAGTGATAAAGACAGAGGACATTTTACAGCATTTTGGAACAATGCTGATGAGAAAATTATTCAGGACCAAATTGAAGCTATGTATAATGATGACCTTCGAGTTAAAAACTATTATATAGTGAATCATGTTGTATATAAATACTGCCCGTTTCTGAAACTGAAGAGACACTTGTCCATGTTCCAGTAACAGCTGAAAACAATTAAAAAAATTAAAAATGTCTATAAAATATTTTAAACGAAAAATTGTAAATAAATTATCAACAGCATTGGTATTTACAAGTTTGATCGTATTGGTTTCTTGTTTAAATTCCAACGAATATGGAAGGTAAACTTATTGTTTTGTTATAAAAATGCTTTGAAATTTTTACTGAAAATTAAACATAATTTTAAAAACTTTTTAGACAAATGGTTGTGCGTGCACATCAAGGAATTTGCTGGTATGAGTATCTCAAGCTGTTTCCCAACACAAAAAGTCGTGAGTTTATCAACTGTCATATTCAGGCACCTAATGTTCTGAAACAGATAAAGGAACAGGATCTTGATAATGTAAGCTATAAACTATGTAGGTAATTAATGTAGTAAAGAAATGCTTAAGTTGAATGAATTTTTAATTTAGAAATACTTTGGTCAATGGATGCAAGAGCTGGCAATGGGCGAATTGCCAAAGCAGTATCAAAATTGTAACAGTTTTTTGCAGGTAAAAAGATTTTATGTATTTTGGGTATTCCATTTTGTACAGATAGTCGGTAATTCTGAGAATTCATATGATTTTAATTGACTGCAACGTACATTCTCATAATGTTAAAGGATATCCGTACATGACAATATTTTTTGCTTAGGATCCCAATAAGAAACCAACTGCCAACCACAGCGATGTCCTACTAGAATCCACAGAAAAAGCATACCCGTTCCGGGGATTTGTTCATTGCTTGGTGGACGAACTTGAAATAAAACATGGCAAGGAAGCTGTAGCAAAACTGGTATATTAGGTTCTTTACATGATATCGATAGAATCATCAAAAATCATTTTAAAAATTACATAAAAATGCACAGAAAAAGAAAATCACAGAGCCAGAACACTGGAAATTGGCTATTCTGAACAGAGAGAATGAATTTCGAGCACGCCATTCCTCTGAGCCCTTGAAGTTGGCTAAACAGGTTAATTTATTTAAAAAGAAAATGGTATCGTCACTTAGAAAAGTGACAAGTAAAGATAAATTTAAATCAATAATTATTTAGCTTTCCACGCAAGCTCAAAAATGGGCGGATAAAATCGCCCAAGAGTGCAATCCACGACATAGCAAAGGCACCGACCCCGACCGTCGTTTTGAAGGGGAAGGTACTGGCGAGTCTTTGGCAATGTCAAGTGCGCTAAGTATTCCTGCTGCAGACACAGCTTTAGTGGCTGCTAATGGTTGGTACGAGGAAATTAAGGATTATCCATTTCCGGACGGGTATAAAGGGGACGGAGCTGACTCTTTGTTTCCCAAAATTGGGCATTTCACGCAAAGCGTGTGGAAAGCAAGTAAATTCGTGGGATATGGCTATGCTACAAATGAAAATTGCTCTAGCTTTAAAACTTATGTGGTTGCGAGATATTATCCTGCGGGGAATATGATTGGCCACTTTCATGAAAATGTGTTGCGTCCAAAGTAATTACTTGTGATTAGCTAACATTAAGCGTTGAATGATTATTAAAATATTCGTTTTGACCATACACTTAAAATTTGAGTTAGAATTGTTGGCTTGCATGTTCGTTTTAATAATTGACATGTTTGGGAAATATGCATGCGACATTGCACTTTTGTCATAACATGATTTACATGATGCATGACCGAGGAGGAAGGTACAAACGATCTAGGTGTTTGTTAAATCTAAAACTGACGTAATCAGCAATAAACGAAATTAAGGCTTGTCATAAATGCTAAAAATTTTGTTCAATAAATGAACGAGAAAAATATTATTGGTTCTAATTGAATTCTTTAGAATATCAGATTGCCCCGACTCTGAATGTTTCGCTTTCGTAAAATGAGTTCCCATACAAAAACCCTTCAAAATGCACGTTCCTTCCCTAAAAAGTGTCACTTTGCAGTTGTCATAATATTCATATGCAGCAGTTTCTTGTGTCTGACAAGTGGTCAAGTGCACACAGTAAGTGATCCATTTCCTGGAGATCATGGCCCGGAACAACCTAAAACCACACCTCCACCCTATCGAGGCTGTCCAGCGGAATGTGACCAGAGGCTTACCAATGCAATGGACGAAATAGGTAAAATCTAATGATTTTTTTCCTAATGAAATCATACTAATTTTCTACAAATTGTTCAAATTGTTATGCAGCGGATTTGAAGCAAAAAATTCAAATCCTAAATATTACGGTTAGCTCCCGACTTAACAACGTGCCAACAGGCGGAAGCTCTGGAAATTCTAACGAGTTGGCTAGTCGAATTCTCAATGTGGAAACCGCCCTGTTCGGAAACATGACCACTCTTACTAACCAACTTTCCGATGATTTGACCAACACCAGACTAACCCTTTCTCAGAATATTACCGACACCAGAAATTACTTGGATGGCCGTATTGCCGCTCTAGCAGGGACTTCTGGAGGAGGAAGTTCTTCCGGAAAAGTGTGGGGCACAGGAGATATAGCAGTTTCAATATGCTACCTGTTTTGATGACGTCATCGGCAACCAGAGCTTGGTAGCCTACACAGAAAACATGAGTTTTTCATTTAAAATCGCACATAGCTATGTAAATAAAGTAGATTAAGCTATTCCCAAGCAAAATTGAAAGTATAGAAGTGTTTACTTTTTAAATTGGGTTAGTTATGCGCGATTTTAAATGAAAAACTCATGTTTTCTGTGTAGGCTACCAAGCTCTGGTTGCCGATGACGTCATCAAAACAGGTAGCATATTGAAACTGCTATATCTCCTGTGCCCCACACTTTTTTTCAAATTTTCAAAAACCAAATGAATTAGGACATTCTAAGCTATCATTTAACACTTTCAATTTGACCCGAAAGTTCACCGATTTCAAAACGTTTGAATTCGAAAATCGGTTATTTTTTTGCAAAAAATCGCAATAACTCGCAAGCCTTTTGAGTTTTTCAAAAAATTCTTTTTCTAGAAATTGGAATTTTTTATGAGTTGTATTAGTGCAGTTTTTACATTAGTTAAAAAACTAACGTTTTGAAACCCTAATTTAGTTTCGAAATACCCGGGAGGTGAACTTTACCCGGGTATAACTTCCACATACTTCAAGTTGGAGGGGTCGAGTGAGGTATCAATCGACTCCTTTTACCAAGCCCTACAACATACTGAAATATCGCATAAGTGAAAATTTCATATATTACATGGTGTAATAGTGTGGTGGTGCAACAGGAGAAGCCGTCTATACAAACATTACCAAACGCTTGGACAACCTGGAGTTTGCCAAAGTGCAAACCCTCATTGACGAGAATAACGTGTGGCGAAAGAACTTTGAAGTGGTTAACAAAACCTTTTCAAAAATGCGAAAAAGCAGTTACAGTAATGAAGTCATTGTTGTAGGCTAAAAAATGCAAAAGAAAATGTTCATAATAAATCTGTACACGTAATCTTTTTTAACTTTTCGAATAATCATATTCAAATTGTATGTGCACGAAATAATTAAACAATTCTCGGTATTGTCAATTTACAAAATTAAATTATTCTTTTAATTTCTTATTCTCATGGCTTGCTTGACCAGGCATCTACTAGTACCTCTTGCAGTCTTGGTGGTACAAACTTAAAGCACGAGCTTGTGGGATTATTACACAGATTTGAAAATGATACAACACGTTTTGACTACTGATTTTGCAGTCGTAACAAGTTCCACTATGTCACCTTTTGTAATGAATCATAAAAGTTACTATACCTGGGCATCATAAAAAACAAGTCTTTTGCAGTGACCACTTTTTTGCACTGGCTTTTATTTCATCTTTTTAATTTCGAATGTAAAAACTTGCAGTAAAAAAGGCAATAAAAATGCAAGCAAATTGCAACTCTCCGTATGTAAAATGAGCAAAGCTTAAAGGTTTAGAGAATTTCACAAGTTTACACGCTGAGGACGACGATAAGGAAGGGAAAGGGGTGATTAAAAGCTAAAACGCTGAAGTTGTTGGTGATTTTGCATTGTTATATGAAAACAATATCTGCTCATCTTTGGCATTTTTATGCGATGCGATGCGAAGCTAAGTCTGCATTGCAACAAAATGGGATGGTTGTGAAGACAGCAGCAGCCACAGCGAAGGACCAACCCGCTCTACCTGGTGGCCCACTGACTTCCTTTTGAATGGGAATTTTTATGTTAGAAATAACAATAACAGTGATTATTGTCATTGATAGCCCGTTTGAAAGCGAAGACAAGTGATATGTAGTTAGCAGGGGTGATAATTGGATGTGCTAGGAGATGTATTGAGTTAATACAATTGACAATGCTTGAAGGGAATTATTGGAAAAGTAGAAATCAAGCTGAAATCTTTTGCAAATAATATTATGCATTGGGATCAATTTGCATACGGCCTTCATTCGAAGTATTCGATTTCAACAGAAAATCAATCATGGGATATGCGATGTGATAAGACCATCTAAGATAAGCGGATAATATATTCACTTTGCAGAAGCAAAAAATGACTTTTATGAGATTCGGGGTTTTTAGCATTCGGCTCAATATGAACTTCCGCTTGGCTTGGCTTTAAGTACAGACCGATAAACCTGTACAGAGCTCGGTTGGACGTGGCTTGATGAAAGGTTCCCATAACAGTGTCCAATGCCAAAGATGAAATGCATAAATTTTTATTTTTGAAAAGGTTTTCAATGAAATCCATTCTATTTTGTGAAAATTGCAAATCCGGTCATTTTGATGCTCGTAGACTGTCCATTGAATCTCCAGTAAAGCTAGTAGTACGAAACGATATCAATTAACCTGGAAAAATGACGCGAGTCAAGGATTGCGGACCTCCAATAATGCGCCATTTTTGGAGCCTGTTGGTTTTGGTGTGCATATATCCAACTATACAAGCAGCATCACCTCCACCTCCGCCGACTTCCCCGCCAACTACAGCTCCCTCGCCGTCACCGCCAACTTTCAAGCGTTAGCATACTAAAACGCTTTTTTTGCACAAAAAAAACAAACTTTGTTTCATCTTTAATATTTTCTTGTTACTCTGCTCTGTACAGAATTGAAGGATAAAATCACGACAGGGAATGCTCAACTCCATTGCCACGTTTGCACTTCATTGAATGGACCATGTAGTGGTAAGATACGTACGGAAGCTGCAGCAGCAAAGATCCATGTAGATGTAGGGAAAGATGGATACCTTCAAAAGGTATACGGATCTGCTGCCGTCGACAACACAACTGAGTTGGCAGAATGGCCTCCATCATTGACGTGGGTGGCCAAAAACAAGGGATCAAGTACGCCAGGCTGGGCATACAGTGTTTTTAAAGATGGCTACCCTCCGTATTTGCATAGTAAGCCAATAAAATACTGCGATAGTTAAATCTAAAGCATCTTTAACTTGTCATCTAACACAATTCATTTTCTAGGTGCCGGTAAAGATGAAAGTTTTAAGGTTTCCAGTTTTGTTGACAAGACCTTCAATGAAAAATTAAAAGCAGGATTTAGGTCTTGCCGTATCATGAAAGTTTGGGTGGAAGAGCAAAATAACAAAGGAAGAAGTACGTTTTCCAAATTTACCTTACAACGGCTCAAAATTATAGTTTTATAATTAGTTCCCACCTAATTTTACTGTTATGATTTTACAGCAACCAACATTCCACTGTCTAACCCAAGGATCGTTCGCTCATGCAGTTTCATGGATTTTAGCGCTATCAAAGGCAAAGATGGCTTTGACGATGAGGGATGCAGGACACTCTCGCTGAAAACTTCCACTGTTCAGGTTTGCTACTGTCAACCGGACAAAGACCTGCCCTGCAATGGAGTCCCATATCTACGCGCCTCTCAGTACTGGATTCTGCTTGCGTTTGTACTTGTGGTCGGGGTGAGGATTGGACAGACTGTCTACGAATAAACCGTAGCCCTATTCGGACCCATGTCTCAAAGTAGCTGTTTAATTGTCTGCAATAATTGTCTTTAAAACCTTTACAATGCAAACTTATGAACTATTTTCAATTGTTAAATTGTCTTTTGGGGATTGTCCTCAATATACGCAAAATTGTCAAAATGTATGTGGTGTGGGGTAAGCTGAAACTTGATTAAAACTGACTTATATATCACACAATAATTTCCTGTCACATAAAAATTAATTAAAAATGTCAGAATGTCATTTTGTAATTTTTGTATCCAAAACTCAAGAGCATCATTGTTTACAAGCATTGTTTAAAAAGGCTGTGCATCATTCGCCATCACCTTCGCTGTCTTTCTCACTTTGTGTGTCCCTTCAAAATATGTAGGTAAGTAGTATACGCTGCTGACAATGAAACTAACGTTGCTGCTTGCGCTGCTCACTCAAAAGCTTTTAAAAATGCAAGAATTGTCCAACTTTGGTCCTCATGAATACACAAACAAATTATGAAACTCAACAGCCTCGCATCCTCTCTCAAGTTTGCATTCATTCTTTAAAACGAAACCGAAATTCAAGTTTGCAACATTATCAAAATATTAGAACGCTCAAAGCCGTTGTTTGCCAATCGCCAACAACAATATGAATATGCCAATAAGGTTTACATTTGATTTTTTTACTACTACGCTCGCAAGGTTTCATTGTTGAGTTTCGGTAGAGGAACGTACCGTGAAGTAAACCATCGTCTTCCTCACTTTCAATACCTTGCAGCGAAAGCAGTAATAAGTTTGCCGATAATTCATACATGGCGAAAGAGGAGGTCACTCGTCATCCTCATCATCAACAGCATCATATAATAATCCACTATCCACTTCACTTCACCTGTCTTACCTGCTTGCACGCTGTTTTTTGCTTGATTAAACTTCTATTTAAAAGTCCACCTTTAACTACCACAGCGCAATACCTGAACCAGCCTTAATAACAACGTATTTTTCACCGATTGCAACCTCATCGCATCACTTTTATTCTTTATTTTTTAAACCATTTTTTTCCTGCTGAGCAAACTAAAATCAATACAAAATCTCTAATATCCTGTTTTTCCACTAGATAAATACATTTTACAGCATTTTTTACTATCTAACTTGCTTTACAAATGCAGCAGCGTGCAAGCTCTAGCTACTGGTTTGAAAAATTAAGTTTTTTTCCGTTCTATCATTGAATGCCAATAGTGTCAGCATTCAGCATTAAAAAGATCCCGTATTAAAATGTGATCACCACAGCGTATAATATAGTACTCACGCACGCTGAAATCCACATGTAAAGTTATGTTGAAATGCGCAGAATACTTAATTCGGTTAGAGTTTGAGATGACCAGTGTGACACGCACGTATTGACATTGTTGGCTATCCAACTGGCAAAAGTCATGCAAACATTCGTAGTACAACATGCAGTTTTTATTATTGCTTGAATTGTTGAATTGCAAACAAAAAACGGAACTAAAAAGCAAACAAACCAATAAAGTATCCATTTTAATAGCAATAGAAAATTAGATGAAAAAAATTATGGCAGGTTTATATCTGCATTCTTGTAAAAAATTATGAATGTCCACGGTTTGAAGAAACAAAAATGTGAGCCAATTTCAGCACGATTTAGTATTTTTATGCACACATATATGCATGTCGTTTAAATTTGTAAAAGAATTTCCGTAAAAGATTTCAAGATAAACTTCGCATAAGGAATTATCCTAAACATTTAGCACTTTTACTAGCGTGCATAAAATCTGCAGTGCTTTCAAATGTGCAAATATACAAAGCTATCATTTGATCATGATGCAGCAGATACCTAAAAACGAATCGTTTTAATCCTGTCGTTGCCTTTTTTACTTTGCTTGGATTGGTTTGTACTCTCGATAATGATTATTTTCTGAAGATGAGGATGATGATCAACATAAAGTTGTAAAGAAGATGCACCTTGCTCTGCAACATTTTTTGTTTGTTTGCTTGCCACTTTTGCATACGCACATCAGTTTCAAAACCTAATGGGTTTATAAGATGGTGGTAGAGATGACCAACAAACCATTTAACTGACCAAAAAAACCAAAGATCAACAATAGGAAGCATATGTATATGGATAGACACAATATTATAATATTATTCTCTGATGCTTGTTGCCCATTCACTTCTGACACTCGCCACTTTGCCGCACACGGCAATGACGATGATGATGAAGATAAAGAAAAAGATTGCAAGTATATAGTAAATTGGTAAAAGAAAAATTTTCCTTTTTAAACTTGTGACTCTTATTCTTGCAAGTAATATTATTACGCTGTTGTGTTGCTGATGAACCTGAAACGTAAAAGGAAAAGGGACAGACCAATAACAGGTTCATCATGATGTTGATATTTATATTGATGATGAGGTAGACAAAAACCTGTAAAAAATCTTTTTCATTAGTGGTTGCTAATACTTGCGCTGATGAGGATGCGGGTGATGGTGGTGGTTGTAGTGGCATCATTGTTGCAGTCATTGTTGTGGTGTGGCTAATGCTCATTTCTTTTTAGGGTTTGGTTTCAAGTTGAGAGTTGTGTTTTTCAATACAGGCTAAGTAATAATGTGGCCATGCGTCTGTAAAAATTTGTAAGATTTGCTGTGGGCTCTTGTGTCGTTTGGGTGCAAAAAATCTAAATAAGGAGAACCGACAACGGGATTTGCTATAAAGAGATAGAAAGTCGTGGGCAGTGGAAAAAATGTTTTTGCATACAAATTTGTCCAGATGCACGTGAATCGTGTAATGAGTTACTTTCCATTTCTGATAAAAAGAATTGGTTTTTATTTAGTAGTGCAGTGCACTAATTAAAGTGAACAAGGTTCAATTAAGGAATTTGGTACTGAAATTGAAAACTTGCCAAAATGCATAACAATAATAACAAAATGATTGAGCGGAGAATGCATACGGGGTAATTATTTGTTAAAGCATTTTTTGGTCTTGATACGACCACTCACGTTTAAGAAAAAATAATTAAGGAATTGAGAAAAAGTTGTAATAAAATATATTTTCATTGTGGTAGCATTCCAATTGCAAAAGCCAATACCAACAAAACCGTAGACACGGTGGCTTTCAGCGTTCGCCGACCGGCGCTTGTGGTTCGTGGAGCGTCAAAAAAATATGGAAGCCAGCTTGTGCTTCACAATCTCAATATGTTTGCCAAGGAGGGAACAATGTTAGTACAACAATGCATTGTTCAAATTTTCTTGAGTGACAAGTGATTGTTCAAGTTTTTGTGAATATTTTGCAGATATGCACTTATTGGCTCTGGATGCAGTGGAAAAAGCACAATTCTTCAGTGTATTGCCGGGTTAAAGAGATTCACAAAAGGTGAACTGCTCATTTTTGGTGCAAAGCCGGGCACTTCAGCGTCTGGTATTCCTGGAAGAAGAATAGGCTATCTTCCACAAGTAAATCGTCTTAAAATATTGAAAGTACTTTCAGATGAAATGCAAGTTTTAAGTTTTTGTGTGGCTTTGTTTGAATTTATAAGGAATTGGCGTTACATGAAGAGTTCACGGTAACAGAAGCTGTGCAGTATTATGGCCGCATGTATGGCATGACCTTAGAAAAAATCAAGGAAAGATTGGAGTCACTTGCCAATATTTTGAGTCTGCAAAATTGCAACGAAAGATTATCGAAACTTAGGTAAAAAAATATATGCAAAAGTTAAATGAAATCTTACAGAGCTTATACCTATTCAGATTCAACTTTCTTTTTGAAATATAGTCGCAGTGAACAAAAACGAGCTTCGATTGCCTGTGCCCTAGTGCACGATCCCGAGCTAATTATTCTTGATGAGCCAACGCTAAGCCTAGATCCATTATTCAAGCGAGGGTAATGTGAAACAATTATTTTCTCCGTTTCTTTAGTTTGCATTTCTGCAAAATCTGACATAAATACTTTCATTTAGAATCTGGACGCATTTGACAAAACTGGTGTCAGACGGAAGAACTTCCGTAATTCTCGCCTCACAAAATATCGAGGAAGCTCGTCAAGCCCACAGAGTAGGTGCCCTTCGCGGGGGTCGCTTAATTGTTGAAGATTCTCCCATAGCATTACTCCAAAGACACAACTCACCCCTTCTAGAAGATGTCATTGCTCGAATATGCTACAAAGAAACGGCCAAGGCAAACTTGGAAAGCAAAAATAAAGAAAACGATAAAAAGGGCAAAGGTAAAAGTGGGATAGAGGAAGTGGTCTTGGTTGAGGACTGGAGTGCTTACGGAATGCCCAACGGACTACCCCCTGTAACGGAAGCCGACGTTAAAAGCATTTCCTACAGTGAATGGATGGACCAAGTGGCTCACGAAGAAGACAATCTGGCTACAAAGAAAGCAAAGCCGTTAAAGAAAAGAGAGCTGGAAAATTTACCACCTTATCCAAATCCCTCCAGAATTGGAAACCGACTGAGAGCCTTGGCCATCAAGCAAATTATACTGACTGTTAGAAACTTTGGAGAGATATTCCTCAGATTTGTGCTAACAGCCTTGCTCATTTCCTTGTTTTGCGTGGCAATCGGACCGGATCCGAAGAATATAAGAATGGGACTGGTGGACTATGACTCGGGTTCTGAGAATATTATTTCGGATTGTTTGGAAGAGGGAGATATGACGTTTGCCTGTAAGCCGGAGAAAATGAGTTGTCGCTTTTTGAGAACTATACGAAGCGATCTGATATCTTGGGTGAGTACAACACCTATTTAAGACGAAAGTACCAAAACAGTACCTTGTAGCTGATAGATGGACAAGATCCAAGAGTCGATGACTTTATTATAACTTGTCAACAAATCTGTAGACCCTTCTAACCGACTCCGATGACGCTGAAGAAGCCCTCCAGCGTGGCTCCATTGCTGGCTACCTGGAGTTTACGCCCATGTTTTCCAGCGAAGTTTTCAACAAGGTTGTGAACAGCGTGGCTGATGAGGAATCCATAATTGAAAACTTTGATAATACAAGTAGCTTAGTTGTTCATCTAGACTCTTCAGGTGGATTTCAACAAAAAAATCAAATAAAACATGAAAGATTTAAATATTACGTTGAAAATTGAGAATTAATATGAATCTTTAAAAATTCATGCAGATACTATTATATCAATGCTTTTGAGAACCGAGCTGATTGAAAAATACAAAGCGTTTGAGGAGGGCATCGCGTTGGATTGTGATGGACTGGAAAGAAACGCTGCATTATCAGCGTCTGATTTTAATTCAACCGTAATGAAAATGGAGGATTCTCCATTGAATATGAAGTTTGAGCATATTGGTTTTCACTCTAGATTTATTCTTCCAGGAATTTCCTTAGTGTACGTGTAAACTTACTTTTAATTTTATAAAATTAAGCAGCTTTATTAAAAGCATCAATTAAATGGAATAATTGTGTCCACAGGATAATATTTCTGATGACAAGTGCCACCAGTGGATTGCTATTTCACAGGGAGCTTCGACGGGGCATTCTAACACGTTCCTTTTGTGCTGGAGTGAACACCATTGAAGTGCTTATCTTCCACTGGATAATCGAGCTTATCCTAATGATTGTTCATGTGGCATTGGTTCTTGTTATTCCCATTTTTGCTTTTGATATTGTCCCCATGAATGGCTTTTGGCCGTGGCCTATTCTTCTGTTTGGAATTGCAGGAGTTTCCGGCCTGACTTTAAGTAAGAAACATTTAGGGCACTTTCATTTGTAGACAGATTCCCCTGTAGTGGAAGCTATGGTTTGATTGTGATAAATTTTAGGTTTCGTGGTGGCTACCCTTTCACCCAAAAGTCGAGTAACCATCTTATCCATGGCTTTGGTGTTCCTTGTGCCAAACTTGCTTTTCTCAGGTAAAATTCCATAAAAAATGAAATATTAACTACTGTAAAATTAAGGCTAAGCTTTCATCTGTAAAATCTCATAATATTTTAATTTTTCAGGAGTTCTATGGCCCATTCAATGTTTAATCGTTTATCTGCAATGGATTTCCTATTTTCTTCCACTTTCCCTTGCATCCCAGTCCGCTCGATATATGATCATTGGAGGCTGGGATATTACCGTTCCCAAAGTTTGGCAAGGCTTTGTAGCAATCTCCAGTTGGACTGCAGCTCATTGGATAATCATGATGCTAGTCATTCTCTGCAGGCACTTGATGAGATGATTTTTAATAAAATAGAAGTTAATTTCATAATTAACATAATAATGTGTATGTAGTATTTAATAGTTTTTTAAGGACAGCTCAGGATAATAATTGTAAATATAAATTTTATATGGCTTAATTTTATAAATCAACTCATAAGATAATTTTAACACAACGAACCCGTGCTCTTGATTGTGCCATGCATGTATGTATTAATTTATATCATTTAATATTTTTTTACTTTATTGTCTTTTTTTACTACTTTTGGTTAGTATGAAAATTAAAATTACTTTAAATTTTTACGTTTAACAGTATTTTAGGTGACAGGTTAAATAACACGGTACTGTATATTACGTTAATTTTAACGGGGATATAAATGGGATGCCCACTATAAATAAATAGCAAGTTAAAATTAGATTCTTGGGCATACTTACTAACGATTGTTAACAAACGTGGTTGGTGTCTGTTATAGCTTGAAGGAGAGTAAAGTACCTATATATTCTGGGAATTTTCATATTTTCACAAAAGAAAACTTCTATCTGTTATCTTTTACAATAATATTCAGTTACGTTTAGTTTATATACATATACCTATAAGTCAGTCATAACTGTTAATTATTTCAAATATTAAAAGATTTATAAATTAAACAACCACCATTTGTCAAAATATTTGCGATTTCAATTTCAAACATTTGACTAGGCAAATCATCTTCGTAACTTTTTCAAGTGAATCTTTCATTAACTTTGAGTACGTAGTAAGGTCTGATACTACAAATTCGATACGTAAGTTTAAGTAGCATTGCATTGTATGTCGCTTTTTGCATATAATGTTTATTGAATGTTAATGCATTCAATCAATAACTGTAATTTAATAAGTAGTACATGTACTTTGGACGGTTGCTTGCTTTCTTGGATATTTTTAAGAGTTCGTCTTCTAAAGACATAAGCAAACTTTCATCGAGAAATATACCTACATTAAAAACTAGATTGTGCTTATCCTTTACGCATCCTTTGAACAATCACATCACGCTTTACAATGAAGTACTTATGGTAAACCGTAGGCAAATGACACAAGTTGTCGTAAAACGATCCTTATGGAAAATGAACGTAACAGTGCGCCCAAACTATCTAATAGGTTTGCTATGGAAAATTGAAACCCTCAACGCGATCGTGGCGCATCATCAAATTGGATCATGCGATTTGCGTTGGTCGTATTTTTCAGGAAACATTCTCCAACGCTGCAATTTTTTGCATCAAATCAAGCCACAATCAACAGTTGGACAGTTTCCTTTCAAGTTTCCTTCCAGTTTCCTTTCAAAGATATTAAAGACGCCCCGTGGTAATCGTTTGTCTAAAAAGATTACCTATATTATCAGCTTTGTTTGATTGAACTAGAGTTTGACCTTTGCTCAATAGATAAAAATGTCCCGCCTATTCGGGAAGACAACAGACCCGCTTCAGGCGATGAGCGTTGCTTCAAACCTGTTCACAGACAGCGTCTACTGGGCGCTATGCAAAGGCAACCTTGGAAGGACCAACATGGTTTTTTCCGGATTTAGCCTCCACACTGTACTCGGAATGCTCGCTTCAGGAGCTCGCGATTCTACTCTGAAGGAAATGCTGAACGAGTTGATTCTGGATGACAAGGACAGCAATGAAAACCGTTCAAAGAAATTTTCTGACGCTATGAACGGTTTCGTAAATGGAAGGGGTGAAGAAACATTTACCTGTACTATAGAGTTGGCGTCAAAGGTCTATTGCTCGAAAAATCTTAGGTTGAATCCAGCTTTTGCAAGCGCCTTTGCCAAAAACTTTAAAAGTGCTATCGAGCAACTAGACTTTGATGATCAGGAGGCTGCCGCGAAGAAAGTCAATGCTTGGGTGGCTTCAACCACGCATCAAATGATTAAGGAAGTGGTCAATGCTAATTCATTGACAGGGGACATCCGCCTTCTGTTGGTGAACGCAGTTTTCTTCAAACAATTTTGGGAAGAAGAGTTTGACGAACGCTTAACGAAGGACAGGAGCTTTTTCATTAATTCTAAGGAAAAAGTCCCTGTAAAAATGATGACCCGAACAGGGTGGATGGACTATGTTGAATTGAAGGATATCAAAGCCCAGGCTCTACGATTGCCTTACAAAAATCGATATTCGATGATTATTGTTCTTCCTCGAAATAAAGATAACGGACTGGCCGGCCTGCAAACGTGGGGCCATTATTACAAGAATGGTAAAAGTCGTGTGATTGAAAAGTTGAACAGGCACGAAGTACACTTGTACTTACCCCGATTCAGAGTGGAAACAACAATAAACGACATGCCTACAGCATTAAAACATTTGGGAATGAACAGGATGTTCTCAGAGGATGAGGCAGAGTTTGGTGGCATTGTTGATCCCATGGCCGAAAATCAGGAGAAAGCATATGTAAGCAGTATCATTCAAAAGGTCATTGTTGAAGTTGATGAGAAAGGGGCAACCGCGACCGCTGCCACAGAAGCGAAACTTCCGAGGACTTCATTGGCTGCACCTTCGGAAATCATTCAATTTTATGTTGACCGTCCCTTCTACTTCGAAATTGTGGACCACGATAATCAGAATCGAGTGCTTCTTTCTGGCCACTGCGTGAATCCCACCGTCATACAATAATGAGAATGAATTACATTTTTTTGCTACCTCTGAAGCGAATTTTCCCTGCAGAAATGCCAATGCTAAATTTCTTGTTGAATGCTGTCTGATTTTTTGCCATAAGTTGAGAAAACTCTATTAAATTGATATTTAAAACCCAAAAGTTTGTCATTTTTATCCTTACTTTGTCACAAAAACTTTATTTCCAGTTAGCACGAAAGCTAAAATTCCATTTTCATGTCCATGCAAAAGTTAAGCATTTTAGAACAAAGACAAGGTATCAAGCTCGGCTCACGAAATTTGATGGCCGGGTACTCACGAGCACATGCTTCTAAAGATGTTCAGCTGATCTGTTTTCTTATTCACGTCGTAATTTGCTGCTTTGCTTGTAGCATTGGTCTGGGCTTTGATTAAAATGAGTGATTAGTGATTGATTTGGATTGTCTTGTGACCAGTAAAATTAGGTAATGTCAGATCCATCATCAGTTAGTAATAGTTGGTGGTGGTGCCGGTGCAGCACCACCGTTTCCGGTGGTGGTCCCACTGAAACCGAATTGTATCGGGATAGCTTCAAGTACTTTAAAAGTTATGGTGGGTTATCCCTCTCAGAGCTGCCTTTAAGGCCGCCACCCGAGCAGTTGGTGTCACCCAAGTGTGTTCGGAAGAAAGGGAGGAAATCTGGAGGAGAGTTGACATCTCAGAAGGATAAGCCTGATCATGAAAAGAAGAATGGTAAAAATGGGAGTGGAGGTGATGTTGAGGGGATTCTTCTTCGTCATCCGGGTGATCATGGGTGTCCATCTGTAAGGGACAGTATTTTGGAGAGGAAGATTCATTTTGAGGAAAGTTGTAAGTGCTATAAGATGTGGGGATTAAGGTCACCGGAAAGTTGGAAGGTGGTGGAGCTCACCTTTCCAGCAGGTAAATTGCGTTTTAAAATGAAAGCTTAGGATTTAATAGTTGAGCTTGTAGTTAAATGGCTTTGTACTGGTTTCTTTAGGTTTGATTGTGATAAAAAACCCATTTACACCTGCGGGACAGAGATACTGGATATCTCAAACTTTGCTGGATTATCCACATCATCCCCAATACATTACCAATATGGATAATTTAAACCGACTGGAAAGGAAGAAGAATGGACAAAGTGGGGAGAAGTTGGAGGATTTTAAGTTGGACACGTGTGGAAGGGACTTTTATGAAAAGTTGAGGTGGGTCACTTTTGGCTATCATCACGACTGGGATACTAAGGTGGGTTGCTTTCAAATTCAATGATGAGCTAATTAAAATTTTAACTTGAATCGGGAGTCAGTGTAATTGATAATGTTCCGCTTTTTGCAGGTGTACACGGAAGAAAGAAGAAGCAAGTTTCCTGAAGATCTCGCCGATATGACAAGATATATTTCGCAGATTCTTGGTTTTGAAGGCTTTGAAGCGGAAGCAGCCATTGCCAATTACTACCACATGGACTCAACGCTTTCGGGACATGTAGATCGCTCCGAGGTTAATCAGGGTGCACCATTGTTTTCTCTTAGGTAATCTTTAGCTTAACGCTTGCTGTATGAATGTAAGATGTA
The DNA here is from genome assembly GCA_029691765.1 of Entomobrya proxima. Lineage (NCBI taxonomy): Eukaryota > Metazoa > Arthropoda > Collembola > Entomobryomorpha > Entomobryidae > Entomobrya > Entomobrya proxima. The sequence continues at coordinate 19,620,860 of CM056171.1, forward strand.
TTTTGTTTTATCCTAATTATTAATTTGTTTCGTATTTAGTTTTGGACAAACTGCCATTTTTCTTATTGGTGGAAAAACCAAGATGGATAGACCCCAACCGGTTCTTCTTGAAAGTGGGGATATTGCTATAATGTCTGGAGAAAGTCGCCTATCTTACCACGGTGTTCCAAAAATCCTTCCTGCCAAAAGCAAGTCATGGGAAGAAGGAAGCATTTCATCATCAGATCAAGATAACTTTGTAGTTCCAAGAGCCAAATCCTGCAAACGAGCCAAAATGGACGAACATGCCAACAGCAAAAATGCACCTAATCAAGAGCATCAACCGTCAGTACACGATTGTGTTTCGTTCAATGCATCTCTAAAAGATCCAGATATAAGCAACAAAATGGAGAATGTTGTGTGGAATGAGTTTTTAAACAATTATATTAACAAGTCACGTATAAATTTAAATATTCGTCAAGTTTTATTTCCTGGACAGAATGATTTGTATTCTTCAGTTACAAAATCATAAATAAAACAAAAGTTATGTATTTTTTATAAATTGTTTGTAAATGGGTTAGATTACAGGATAATTTTGCCGTTTTCTTAGCTTGTTGTAATTTTATTACAAAACTTATTGTTACCAAAAGTCCATTTCCGTTTGAGATACTCCATCATCGTCGTTAAAAGTTCTGTCCCAGATCACTTCCACATCGTCTCTTCCAAAATCCTCTTCGTCTTCTGAATGTTCCCGAGCTTGAATCACTCCCTCCTTTTCATGTACAGAAACAGAACTTGCGCTGCCACTTAAATTCCTGAACCTGGAATCATTCCCGTTCAACTCCCTGTGCAAGTTTGTGGAACTCTCTTCCATTTCCCTAAGAGCGGATGACACCACCATGGTCATAATATTTTGTACGTAATATGCTACAGCTTGCTGTAAATCCTTCATATCATCCTCCGGAATCTCTGTTTTAAGTTTCTTTTGAAAGTTATCAATATCCTCGAGTATCTCCCTAGCTCTTAAAACATCCTCCACCAACTCCTCAGCGATGATTGTCACAAACTTGAGCTTGTCCTCGGGATCCGTAATTTTAAAATCTTCAAACGCTTGGGAAAGACGATGTTTCATCACTTCATCTGCTATGCGCTGCTTATTTTTAAGCTCCTCCTCCTTTCGCAACTGTCTATTTTCTTTAACTTTTGCATGGACTGCGTTCACAATGTCATTTAGAATTTCCGAAATAAAAGCATTCCGTAGGATTGCATTAGTAGCCAGTTCTTCCACGGTGGGAATTTCATCCAAGTCGTCTGACGAACTGGAAGTAGAGGTAAAACCACTACTTTCTGAAACGTCGACACTTGCAGAGGAACGTCTGGATAACTGTCGCTTTGGTTTATGTACAGGTATCGGTATCCACTTTACTTCCGCTCTAGGATGGGGTTTGATTTCCACACGACAACAACTTGGAATTGGTTTGTAACCATCGGCCATTTGCAGTTTTAAAGGTTCATAATGTAGCTTCTGCTCTTCACAAAATTCCTTGAAAGTATACTTGTCTGAATTGGGTCCAGTGCGAACCTTAAGTTTTAAAAAGGTTTCCAGTGGAGGAACTCGGGCCAGTGGACGAAGACCGTTGGTGTGAGCAAGACCTAAAATGCCTCGAATGGCACTGGTTACAACTTTAATTGTTCCTAGTTCATATAGCCCCATTTTCAGCAATTGGTTGGCATCTAGCGTGACCAAGTGTCGGCCACATATTCCAAAATGCAGGAACATTTGCTAAGATGAAATTTAACGTATTTTCTTATAAAGTTCACAATTATAATTGTCATTAAAATTTAAAATAAGTTTCCATACTCTAATTTTTGCTGCTTGTGGAAAATCCAACGACGCAACCCACTCAGCCACTTCAAATTTATTCCAGTAAAAGCAAGGTGGAAGGTCTGGATCTACATGAACTTTCGTGTCCTCTTCTCTTTGTCGCAGAAATATGCGTCTACTTCTTTCAACAGCGTCAGCAATGTCTCTGCAAATTTGTCACGCGTTAATACAATCGTCTTTGCTGAGGTCAAATGAAATGAAATGAAATTATACTTGTCTGTAAGATGTGGAGCGTCCACTTGTTTTCGTAACCTATCCACCCAAAACTTTCGCCAGTCTTCTTTAGTCAAAACCAACTTAACCTTTCCAGTAGCATCTTTCTTTATTGATTCCGGTCTGGAATGCCTGGATGGAGACTCATCGCTTTGGGGTTCGGGATCAGGATCCATGCGATTGTAACGATGCTTGCGTTTGGCTAGGCGAGACCATACTTTGGTGTGGTCTTTGGGGCGATTAGCTAGATGTGGCTTAAGTTTGAGGAGTATTTTGGAGACTTCCCTGTCCATGATGGAAGGTAACAAAAAGTATTTTCAAATAAAATCCTCAATTCATTCATACAAACTTTTACAAAACGGTTTCTTTAATTCTTGATTTACTTCAGTTTTCTTTTACGTTACATAATTTACAAAATATTGGCTAACTGCAACAAATCTGCAGCTAGCAAAAGCAGTTTATGGAAATGCTCTGCTAAAAACTTGTGATTCCTTCATGATTCAGAGGAAATGTGATTCTGGGGTAAAGTGAGGCGGGGTCTAACCCAGGTAACGACTATCATTTTATGTCAAAGGGAAGGGAGTGGACAACCCGATGGGAATGATGGATAAACGATCATGATGACCATAATGCGATATTCTCCGATGACTTAACTTTGCTTCAAGTCATCAAATTTATAACTTAATGAATAAATGCATGAAAATGAAAAAGTGTCCCATAAAATATTATATAAAACATTCGTTAGTTTACTGTGAATCATGTCAATATAGTGTCAAGTTTACATCTAACGAAGAAACGTCTATAAGATAATCATGAAAAGAACGCTGCGCTATAAACGCTTCATCCAAATCGAGAATTGTTAAACGAAGAGTCGCATTTTACCCCGTCAAACTTTTTCTTGTTCATGATCCAATGCAACATTCATCCACACTAGACCACAGACTTGACAGCTGATGTAAGTCCAAAAGCTTTGGAATCAGCCTGTGAACACGAAACGCTGCGTTGTCGCTTTCAAACGTTTTTCCTGATTGATTTGATGACTAATTGAGTTGGAGTTGGAACGTTGTAATCTAAACTGCCTTGTGCATATTTTGAAACATTGGTCACCTTCACCTTGCCTTGCCACCACGTGTGAGTTGACCACATGTTTTTCAGAACAAAACCACTTTTAAAACTTATCATCGCCGGTTCCACAGTCTCCGGTAGGGACAGAACGTTGACGGTTACAAATGTGAGACTAATTAGTAAAGCCGTCTGTTGCTATTCTTCAGGTGCTTCTTCAGTTGTAAAATCAGCGTCATTGCCGCACCGGCATAGAAATTCTTGTCATTTTAGTGCCATATATGTGGCCAAAGATTCTGAAGTGAGTTCTTCCGTCAGTTGTCAATCAGTTTAAACAAAATTAGCACGTTAATCAGGCCATCAGGCTATGATTTCTGTTACAGATCTATTTTAATTAATCTGGTTTAATTGATGACATCAGGAAGGATTCAAGTTCAAAAGTAGGAGTATCCCAGGACCAAGAAGGTTATCGACGCTTACGCCACTTCAAAAGAGAATTCTTACGCTGCCAAAAGGCAATTTAATTACAATGGAGCTGGACCAAAAATTGATGTCCCAAATACTGTCACCGGAAGTGAAGGTGCTGGCGGATTTGTTTAAAAAGAACAACTATGAATTGCGCCTTGCTGGAGGTCCTGTTCGGTAAGAGTTGACTTCAGGCTTTCAAGAATGAGTTTAGGAGGTGATTGGGAATAATGAATTGAATAAATTGTTGTACTATTTTTAGGGACCTGCTCATGGGAAAGATTCCTGAAGACTTGGACTTTGCCACGACTGCCACACCTCAACAGATGAAGGACATGTTTGAAGCGGAGGGAATTCGGATGATTAACACGAAAGGAGAACAGCATGGAACGATTACTGCTAGGATTAATGACAAGGAAAATTTTGAGGTGACCACACTAAGGATTGATGTGGTTACTGATGGAAGACATGCGGAAGTGGCTTTTACAACTGATTGGGAGTTGGATGCGGCCAGAAGGGATTTGACAGTTAATTCCATGTTTTTAGGTAAATATTATGAAAGCTTTTAAAAACTTAAGGAAAAGTCAGACATTTAAATTAACTCACAATTTTTGGTTTCCAGATCTCAACGGGAAAGTGTACGACTACTTTAATGGAGCAGAAGACTTGAAAAATAGAAGAATTCGGTTTGTGGGGGATCCTGAGCAGCGGATTCAAGAAGACTATCTTAGAATTTTAAGATACTTCCGGTTTTATGGTAGACTAGCGCTTACAAACGATGATCACGAGGAAGCTACTTTAGACGCTATCAAAAGGAACATGGCAGGACTTGAGCGTATTTCCGGTGAAAGAATATGGATGGAATTTAAGAAAATACTGGCTGGAAACTATTCCGAGCAACTTGTGTTGAGAATGGTGGGGTTAGGTATGGGTCAATACATTGGACTCCCTTCGGAATGCGACGTAGAAGAGTTTAAGAAAGTTTGCGCGAGACTGGAAGAGTTGAAGTTAACTGTTAATCCTATTACAAGACTGACGGCATTGTTACGAACAGATAAAGAAGTAAGATTTCCAGAGTTGGACTTAATCCGAAAAATTTATCAAACGAAAATTCTAAATTATTTAATTTGATTTTAAAGGGAACTGCTCTCAACGCCAGACTACGAATGAGTGCATTTGAAAGGGATCTGTGTCTGTTCATTATTCTTCATCGAAAAACTACCGTAGCAGAAAAATCCATAAAGTAATTCATTTCTTGATTACAAATTGTTACTTGAAATTGTTAAAGTTTATGAAGTCTATATTTACGCGTATTTCTAAATATTTTTCCAGGCCATTTCAAAGATTAGTTGTATTTACCAAACTTAAAACCTCTGATGTAAGACAATGGATAGAAGAAGTACTGAAGTATACCGGTAACGTGGATTTACTTCGGGAGTTTCAACAGTGGGAAATGCCCAAGTTTCCAGTGTCAGGAACTATTTTACTTGAGCATAAAGTTCCAAGTAGGTCTAAATTACTGAGCATATTTTGAATCTTGAAAAATTGAAATATGGTTATAAATATTAAATTCTGATTTTAATGACTTTTCAGAAGGCCGAGATATGAACCGTGTAATAAATGAACTTAAAGAGATCTGGATTGAAAGTAATTTTACTGCTACTTCTGATGAACTTGTTGCACATGTACCCGACGTACTGGAACAAGTTTCCGTGAAAGCTAACAAATAAAGTGATTCAAAATATTGATGATAATCGGTGAAATAAAAAATCTACACAATAGAAAGCTGACTATTTTCCTTTGGGTCTGGGTCTAACTTTTTACTTCTCAAAATTCTCTAAAATTTTCGTTTAATTTAGTCATTAGTAAGAAGTACAACAAAATAATATTATTCTTAGAGCATTTTATAACATTTTATTAGGGTGGTATCACGTCGCCCCAGTTCTGATTCCACTGCATAGGCTCCATTTTCCCCCTGATTTTCTGCATTAAATACGGAATTTTCTCGTGATCGGGTAGTTCCATCCACAAAGCTAGGTCAACAGGGACCACAGGATGTCCCAAATTTTCTAAGATTTTCAGTTCTAATGCAGCCAAGCCGCGTAGACGTCTTGTATTGTTAGCGTACAGCTCACCGGTAAAAACTTTAATTAAAACTCTGAAACAGCAAATAATTAGCCATGATTTTTGTTTCCATTTTCACAAAAGAATCCAAATTCCAGAAAAAAACTTACATTACGCTTTCCGCTGGTTTGGCTATACTACTTAAGCAATCTGACTGAGAATCCACTTGTGAGTTAACTGCCACCGGGTATCCTCCCTTTCGCATTACAATTCCATGGTCTATATGCAAGCCATCATGATATAAACCGTTAATCACGTATGACTCCCCACCCAGTCCAGTTTGCAGAGCAGCCTTTAACGGATACTGTTTATTCCTATTCGCAGCTCGGGCCAACTCTTTCCAATTTTCAATCATTGAGATGGGTGGTAAGGGTCCCCTATATTCTGGATGCAAAACTTTAACCGCATTGTACAGCAGGACTAGATAAATCGGATGATTTTTCATTTGAAACTCTTCCAGTAACGCCAAACCATCGGCAGAGAACAAAGTTCGGATCATGCTGTCTGGAAATAGTTCCAAAGCCAGAAAATCGTACGTAAGGCTAACTTCGTGAAATCCTAATTTCTGTTTTAAAAAATAGAAGCATTTTAAAAATAATTCCTTCCATTTTTCGATAACTTCAGCACTGCAATTAGTACCTTGGTTAGCACAGGATGCTCCAAAAGAATGGAAGAAAACGTATTCCACTTCTCTGGCTTGTAATTAAAACCGCAGATGGCTTTTACAAAAATCTCGAACAGCTTATCATTGTTTAAAATATGGGATGGATTGGAGGCAATGATCTCTCCGAGACGATCCACATACTCGATATTTAAGTGTCGCTGAAAATAGCACAAGAAAATCCAAAATCTTGTAAAAATATCTCAAACCGACTACTTCCTGCTTATTCTTTGCAAAATTGTCATACAAATTTTGACACGCTTTTAACGGACCACAGCGTGTTCATCGGGTCCGCACTTGGCTGTGCCATTCTAAGGCAGAACGCATTCACAAAACCTTCATTGTAAAAATAGGGTGTTTTCCTGCCATACTTTCTCGCTGCTTTATCCACCGTGGTGCCAAGTTCATTAGGTCGTAACTCGTTCATGGCATCGCTTAATTTTCCAAAGGCCCACATAACTAACGGTTCATGGTTTGGATTCTCTACTTTGGTGTCGCACAATGACCACAAAATACTCCTGGCATCCACCACAGATAACCTATCCGTAATGCGAAGTGCTGCGTCTACCAGAAAGTTAATACTCTTTTCTGAAAGACCACACCTAGACGCGTAATGAAGACAATCACAAATGTGTCGTGGGTCATAAGGATCCAGCTCGGTTTGCAGTTTACTTTCGAACACCACAGGAAGCGCAAATTCCAGGGCGTTGCTTAACGGCGACTTGCTCTCTTGGTCAAGTTTATCCAGTAAAAACTGACAATACATTAGTTGCTGGAGATCCATAAGATTGGCGTGTTTGGTAAGTAGCTTGAGAAGAATTTGGAGAGTTTGATGACTTCCGGGAGCGGCGAGATAGCTTAGTAGTTTTAAGCCGTTAATTATGTCACCGGGATCCATGTGGGGACTCCGTCTTCGTACTTGTTTGCAAAGTTTCTGCATTCCAACGGAAGTTAGAAGCTGATGTTTAGCCTTTAGTGGTAAGCTGTAAGACAAAGGGAGCCAAATTAATTGACATGGTCAACCATTAAAAATCAACATGGTTTAGGTTTAAACCTACTTTGGTTCATTTTTCAGCGCGTCAAACAGTGCATCCACCGCTACTGATAACACCACGGTATCCATTTGATCCGCGTCCACTTCAAAAATCGCCAGTATCTCGTCACTACTCCGTGCCATTGAAACGCGCTGGGAAATGGGGTCATCATGTCGATTTTTTGTGGGCGATGCAACGCTTTTGGGCACGGAATAATCTGCGACTACAGGACCTTTGTACGAACTAAAGGAACGGGAACCTAAACCGGAAACTAGAAACTTGGAAGCTTCATTATTCGGACGCAGTTGCGTCAGCGTGTTCCACTGTTTCCGATTTTTACTGGAAAGGGGTACGCTTGCTCCAGGAGCTAAACTTCGAATTACACTTGTTCTTAGATTGAGTCCACCCAACCGGAAGTTGAGTAGTTGACGAGACATTTCAGTTAATAGATTTTAATTGCTGAGCCATGGACCACTAAGTCGCACATGGAAAATGGTCTGAGGATTCACAGGCTGGCTTCCCGCTCCTGGGCTGGCTCAATAAGCAAGACGTGTTTACATACAAAACCAGCTGTATTTGCTGGTGACTCAGTGACGACGAGTGACGATCGCTGCAGCGCAGCGTTTTTTGTTCTGAGTGACGCTTTCAGCTGACGTGTTTTTAAGCTTTAAAGTTAAAATGTTAGAATTTAATTGCTTGTTGGGTTATCCAGAAAGATAAGCTGTTTTTGAAGAAAATGGTCCAGTGGAAAATGGACGACTGGCTGTTGGAACACCTGGCCAAGGTGACATCCTTGAGCTGCGTGCTAATTGTGATCTACTTTCTTATCTACAGCATTTGGAGGATATCACAGTAAGTGGTTATCTTAAGATGATAAGCCTTTTTTAAATGGAAATTGCTTTATAAAATGTTAGGGTTAATTTTCGGTTTTTAAGAATGCCCAACAACCCATGGAACTGGAACGAGTGGCAGTGGCCCCTTGGAGGTAGACATGCGGTGGAAATCTACAGAAAACCAACGGAAATGCCTTTCACTTTGGTTATGGGCGAGTCTGGAAAGGATAAAATGGGGGAGTGTAGCTTTACACTGGGCTATTTGAAGGAGAAGGCTCCACCGGAAGTTAGTGTGATGTGGGGTCCTGGAGCAAGTTATCTAATGCGACTTATCAATGCGTCTTGGCAGGAGTTAAATTACGAGCTAATGACACAGGAGTTGAGACCCGGGGAGTGGAATAGTTTAATGGGTTCTGGGGAACCTATTCCAGGAACCAGTTCCAGTAGTAGTATGTCAGGATCCTCAGTTTCCTGGAAGGATTCAGCAAACTACTTTATTTTACAAAGGTTAAAGTTGGACCTTGACCAGGAAGTGGAAGAAGACAAGGAAAATCAACCGTTACATCCTATTTTATCCGAAAATTATAAAAGCGTCAAGTTGAAAGTTAAACCGCCCATAGATTTTGACTGGAGTTTGCTAAGAAATCAGTTTAGGTATCCGGCAGCGATTTTTGTAACGGATTCTAACGGTGGGGTAGGCTTTCCGGAAGCAGCTTATCAAATTGTAAGTTTAATGACATTCATTGTAGTCCGTGATTGTTGGAAACGTTCAATTGTGTGACCATCTTTTCGCAGAATGGCATTATCCAAATTGTCCACATCAAAAACGAAGTTTTCCCCAATGCCTCCACAATGCTGGCTCAATACATTAAAATGAACACTGGTCAAAGTCACGTACTTCAGGTAAAGCAGTAAGAAACTTTAATGCTTTTTACTTACCATTTTGTTGGAAAGAAAATGCAAACAAGTTACTTTTGCTGTTTAGTCCCTTTACGTGCTGGATGATCATCGTACGAACGAAGACGATTCCGACGAGGAAGATAACAATGGTGCTAACATTAATGACAATGATCTTAATTCCTCTGCATCTCAACACGATACTCCTTTCAGGGATATTCTTTGCTCAGTTTGTCAAGTGTCTCCAGTTACCCGAGTCATTATTCCGTGTCGCCACGTGTGCCTGTGTACACAGTGCTTTGAGAAAGTAGAGTGTTGTCCAATTTGCAGGGGTCAAATTATGTATTTTTTCAAAACAAGACAGGATCCAAATTCCACCGGCAACAGTACTTATAACTCTGGAGCTAATCAAGAATCCGAGAATCTCACGTGGTGGCAAAGAATTGAAAGATTTAATGAGCGTTTTAATGACTTTATGGGTTTAATAAGACAATATTAAGTTGGCTTTACTTTAACTTTTACTCAATCACCAAAGTTTGTTCATTTAAAAAATTGTATTTTTTATTATTTCGCTTCGCATTTTTCCGAGTCGATATATACGATTACTTTATAAACTTTGGTACATGAATAAACATTTTTGTTGGTTTTTTGTATTAATTATCTATTATTATTATAGTTAACACTAGAAAAAATAACAGGAAAAGGTTACTGGTATTATTATAATATCTTAAAATAGTAATAAATTGATTTTCCACCTTTTCGCCAAGTGGTGCGATGATAGCGAACAGTCAAGTAATTTATCAAACTACTTACATTTTTATATTCTACAAAACTTATTAATTATGGTAAACGCATAAGTATGAATGAACATTTTTTTAAAACTACGATGATGACAAATTGAGAAATCTATTGGCACTCATCCTCCAATATTTCTACAGACTAAAAAACTCTTCCTGATAATGGATGTGATGATTAAGATGACTCAATTTCTATATATTTTACACTTTAAAAATGTCTACACTGCAAATTGCACTAGAAAACTCAAGAAAAAATGCGAGAGACTAAGAACAAAGTCTAGTCAAAGTCGTAGAATATTTCTTCTTCAAACTGCATCGCCGTTTCGTACGACGATGGTGAAGGGGTGTTTCAAGATGACTCTTTCCATTTTTCCTCCGCCTCCTTTTTGAACTCAGGCTCTAACTGAGATCTGAATCCGTCTATCACATTTGTGGTGGCTTCTGCCATTAGGATTATTGGGCGTACTACGGTGGGAGGGATTTGGCGGAGAACGCCTCCAACTGCACCAGACATTCCCTTTTGTTCATGCTCCTTGCTGGCAACGTGAACAATAGTTTGCGCTGTGTCTCCCAAGCCCTGTAAACCAATTCAAGGGTCATTTAAAATACTTTTCATTAAAGAAATTTGGTAGTTTAAAAAAATTTCTTACCTCTTTCACAACATGGTACGCGTTTGTCATTCCTTCCCGAATATCCCCTGGTTGCGTATAGCGTTTCTTCTTTTTCGACGAGTGTCTTTGTTGACGCTTTTGAGTCACACTGGGTCCTGGAGAAACCATATCATAGGTTATCTCTGCAGCTCCCTGAACAATTTTTACAAATCTGTTGGTTAGCTCCAGTGCAGCAAGTGCTGCGGATGTTGAAAATGCATTAGCTCCCCGTTGAAGTCCTTTTGCAATTCGGCCATCCTTCTGGTACTGTTCAATGGGTAGCCAGAAAAGGTCGCGAACTCCTTGAACTAAAAACGAATTTGTCGAGATATAAAAATACTCATTCAATCTGCCATCTTGGCAGTGCCAAGTCACTCTTTGGCTAGATGCTAATGGCTTACATAATTGCACAAATGAATACATCGGTCCTACACCACCCAACAAACTAGGCAGTTGATTTTTCTTAATATCTGATGCCCATTCGTTGAGTAAAAACGCAGCTAGTTTATCCATTCCGAGAATGCTACAAAGTAAAGTAAAAAAGTTAGTTGGTCACGCATTTTTTTGATAAATTCAAAGAGTCTCCGTTTACCCATATCTATGATTAATCCTCTTCAATCGAATTTCCGAACAATTTAACTGGGCCAATCCCATCAACAAACCAGCAAGCGGTCCGTGCGTCATATCCACGCGTTTTCCTTGATAGTCCAAACGTATGGGAACATCGGGGGAGAAGATAACTTGACTGAAACATTTCAAGACAAACATCAGGGTTATTTTTATGATTCAAATTACAAACTTGCCAAATATGTTTGTTTCAACTAAAAATTAAGTGCATACCGGAAGTATACGGGCGTTGAAGGCTTCGTCGAGTCAATAGAAGGATCCTTAGAGCAGGTTGATTCAGAATCATCATAACCACTTTGTTCATCCCCAAACATGAGAAGATTTGCTTGGTTTTCATCCTCGTTTGGCAACCCATTCTCATTTTCATGCATGTTTATTGTCATCACTGGGAGGGATTCAACGGATGGGGTGTGACTTGGGGGCTTTGTGCTTGATGTTCCAGAGTCCTCATCTGGAAATGAAACAATGCTACAGACTGTTCTTGCCTTGTACAAAAACTTTTCGTCTTACCATCGCTATCGGATTTTCCTATCTGATCCGTAAAAAATTGGTACAAAAACAACACCGAGTCTTGGTCAACATTCAGTCGAATAGGAAGTAAGGAAATCTTCAAACAACATTCTTCAATGCTACTGAGCTGCGGATCAGGACGAAGGTGAACTGCCTTCAGCATAACCATGTTCGCGTGGGATTGACGGGGTCGAGATGGCGAAGTATACAAATAAAGCATTTTGTTGAATGGGGATGTCACCAAACGGTCCCGGATCTCGATATTGTTTATCACAACCACAACACGGGACGCTTGTTCGGTTGACTCTGGATAGGTCTCGTGTTGAAATTTTATCTTATTCAAGTGCATCTCCACAAGCACATCGTGCTTCCTCCTACGACCTCCTTTATTACGCCAAGTGTTGGAACCTCCTCCAAATTGCTTCCTTTCCGGTTTCGGACTTTCGTATGCTTCCCAAGCACTCTGCTTTTTAAGTTAGAAAAATTTATACGTTAAATGCTAAAAATACATTTGGTTTCTTGTTTTCTGAATACCAAATACCTCAAAGGCTTTTGTCTTTGAAAACACAACTTCAGGATTCAATGCATCAACCGCAATATCCACTTCACACTGGTCGCCAGATGCGTATCCAAAGTCATCCTTCTTTCGATCACCGACAAGTCTACAGTTTTAAAAATCATTTACAATTGTGCCCAATTATCCGTAAAATCTCAAATATGATATCATGAACGTAAGCAATTCTTACGTTTCGCAGGATCCTCTTTCCTCCGCACCAACTCTTGGACGCTTGGAAGGCACAGTATTCTCAAAGTCTTCACCTCCATACAAATGCCACACCAAACTCATTTCATGCACAGAATATTTCATAATTGGATTCGGATAGTGCTTTGGAGCTTTCAGAATATCCATTCGACCCACAGGTACTGAAAAATGATTCTCCACCAACCGAATAGGCTCATCTATCAACACTCTTGCTTCAGGCTCGCCAGTTTTTGGCTGCAATTCACAAAAATCAACGCTAAAAACCTGATTTTCACACAATATCACATCCATCTCACAAAGCATATTAATTAGCAAACTTACCACAATTCCCGTTCCAGGATCATTCTCCAAAATGCAAAACTCTTCGTCATCCTCATCCTCACTGACAGGAATATCCACCGGAAGTCCACCACTATCCATAATAGGTTCATCATAAGGTAACGGTGTTGCCGTACAAGAGTCCCTATTATCCTCCTCCCACTGCTGACCTGTTGCTCCAGGCGTATAATGTATTTCAAAGCTTTGCTTTGTCGGTTTCTTGTGATGAAATTGCTTTACAGTTTTAACGGAATGTCTATGTAAGGTGTCCGATGTGTCCTCCATTGCATCCGCCACCAAATCGTGCAAATGTTCCGTTTGCGACACAGACATTCTTCTTTCTCGCTCCGATATTTCCTCCGTGTTTATTAAAGCTGGCTCACTGCTACACTCTTTAATTGGGTTCATGGGAAGCCTGTCCTCACTTTCGTGCTGATTTTGTGAAGAAGGGTCCATCAGGTCACCCTCGTTTGCATAGTAGGTCAATACATCAGTAAGAGCTTTAAAGCTATCACTACATGTGCGAATATGTAACACGTTATTTGATGCGCAAAGGTCAACCCGCGGAACTGGCACGTTGCGATTACAACACAAGCGAAGTGAAAGCTCGAAAAGATCCATGTCCATTACACAAACGTAGTCGTTTTTCAAATCTGTTGAATCCGTTTTTGTACCGAGGAACAGGGCGGCATCCTCCGAAATGAAGCGGAGGACTGAGGTACTTGTCAGCGCGGCTATGTTGCTTGAAATGCCAAAGTTTTCCATTGTTAAAAAGCAGCGGTAAGGCAGATACAAAGGTCTATAATCTATTGCACAACTCCACAAATGCAGGTGAAGCTCTGTTATCACGGAAGAGGGTGTGTATCCTACAACGGGCGTATCAACAACGTCGAAAAAATCCGTTAGTTGTGTAAACCATGTGCGATTGGGAAGGTACAGTTTGTGATGCAGGGTGGCTCCCTTGATTCCAAGAGCCACTTTAAAATTCTAAAGGATCAATAGAAAAAGTAACGATTAGTTTGGTCGTTGACGTGCTTAATGAGAATTGCTGCTTGTGAGTTTATTTTGCCTACTTTGACATTAGTTGTTGCGTCACGTTCAATTTTCACAGCAACCGAAAGCAAATCTTGATAACCACCCGCACTGGATTCTGGGGATGGAGTGGAGCACACTCCTTCTTCACTTGGGTAAATGGTTTTCATAACGGACGGTTTCAAACTTGGCATTTCATCATCATCCCGGACTAAATCTGTTGTGGAAAAAGTTTTTTGTTGAGATGGCTCTTAAGTTTTGTGAATGAATTTTTCAGAGTTTTCCCCTTACCACAATGATACAAAGTTCCCTTTTCACTATGAAAGCAAAGGTAACCCAGTGTAGTGTTTCCTTTGAAGCCTGATACCATAAAGAAGTTGCCATCTTCCACTTTAATGGTAAACTGCCCCCTCTGCTCTGGCACAATGTTTCCAGTAGTGTCCTACACAAAAAACACGGGAACTTAAAACCTACTTAAAAGCTTCAATTTTATGACATTTGTCTAAAACTTTGAAAACTTTACCTGAAAAGGAGTAAACATTGAACAAACCGCTTTCTTTACGGTTATATTAAGCGTGACTTCACTTTGGCCATAGGTAATTTTCCTGTTGAAGGAACCCGATCTGGGCTTCAGCGAGTTTATGGCTGGCGTTGACAATTCTTCCTCTGAGTCGGATCCAGAATCTAACATAAGAAAGAAATAGGATTAAATGTAACGAAATGACTAAGACTAAAAGTTATCAGTATTTTCTACTGTTTGCTTACCATATTGCCCAGACTTGCACATGGTGAAAGCTGAACTTTGTGGTTGTTTAAATCCTTGGAACTGTCTAGTGGGCGAAGATGGAGTACACACGGAGGGTGCACAGGGTTCCCAAAGAAGAAGATCTGTACTGATTCTACATAATTCAGAAAATAAATGATAATTATCATACATTAGCTAATTTACTTATAAAATGTGGCGTATTTTCTCTAATTAGTTACCTATTGTAAAGCTCTTCGAAAAAGTGCTTTGACGGAAACTGCACTTCCACCGAGCGCAAATTTAAAATTACTCTGAACATGGTTGATTTACTGGTCTCCTCAATAAACTCGGCCATTTCGGTTCTATCCCCTGGAATCACGCTTTCCTCTGACGCTGGAACAAAGGAAACAAACTTGTTGATTTATTCGGTATCAAAACGCCCCAAATGATAGGATAATATTTTATTTTAGTGAGGTTAATTTACCATTAATGTGATCCTCTTCTGCAGTAAGGGTTTCGTGTATCACCCGCCTAGAACTAAAAGGTGACACCCCTTTGTCCTTCACCGTGAAAAATGCATCAAATGATTCACCCTCATCGCTAATTTCCGCTTCCACTGCAGTAGAAAGCTTTTTCGGATAAATGGACACCACAAGTCTGGGCCAGTCAAAGCCTTGCGTTCTCATAGACTCTCCATCAACTTCAACATCGTCAGATAATGCGGTTGCGAATAAAATTGGCGAGTCAGTTTGGGCTTCCTTGTAGTAAAGTCGGGCTTGGTGACATTGCGTTTCAAACTCAAACTCTTCCACATTAGAATTTAGTACGGTGGAGAATGACACATCCTTCATTTCCAGGATTATAGAATCATTTCTCAGGTTGCGTCGCCAGTAAGGACTTCGGGAATTATCGTCAACTGGGCGCATATCCGGGATGGGGAATCTAAAAATATTCAATTATGGCAACTTATTTTCGATTTCTTGACATTTGACTTAAATCAAAATTTTAAAAGTAAACTCACCTAAAATTTAAGGAGAATTTTGGACACGCAATTTTGATAGAAACTTGACTGTTGGATTTTTGATGGTTTGGATCATTCTACAAAATCAGCAAATTCATAACTTTGAGCTTTTAAGTTCATAATTATAATTTTTCATTGAGAACAATTGCGAAATTTTTAATTTACCTCAAATCTAAGTTGATCCACGTGTGACTCTGTGTAACAAGCCAGTCTAGAATTGATTAAAGAATTGACTCGATCACAAACAGAAAGGTCAACTTCCGTTTGACATTCACTAAGTGCGATTTTTAAGGCCGTTTTCGTTTGGCCTTTGTAACTTTTGTTTTTAAATTCAATCCTTGCCGATTGAGCGACACCTTGTTCAAAACTGTTTGGAAAGACAAGAACCTGTGAGGAAACAACAGAAAATGACACGTTTTACAAATCACTACCAAACTTGCAAATTTTATACAAACATTTAATTGTTTTGTGGCAAAAACGACTCACTTCAATGCACTCTGGAACAGGAGTACCATTCAGTGGCTTTGAATCTCTCAGCGATTCAATAATCTCACAGTACCCAATTGCCACATATCCTGAAAACACGGACATTAAGTCGACTAGGCTCACAACCCCTTCCATTTTCAGCGGAGCAACAATTGCACGGTGATGATTTCGCGTACAAGCTTCATTCAACTTTGTGCGCACATCTTGTACATCCTTCTTTCCCTTTACGGAAGCTCCAAATAATCCCAACTGTCTGAAGAAACTTCCTGCAACTTCCCTCATTTCATTGATACTCGAAGGTAAAGCGGCTTCAGTAGAAGACAGCGTGATAATGTCTTCGTGTAAAAGAACGATGGCCAAACTGGCAAATGAAATGCTAAGTTTAGTGGTTTGACTGGTGGCCTGTTCCGAAATAACGTGACCACCAGCACGATAGCCCAAACTGTTACTTGGTATAGTTTTTGCGGTGGACGAAGCAAAGCTTTCAGTCATTGACTGCTGCATGGAAAGATTCATGGAGGTCATCATTGACGCGTTCATAAAGTTTGTGCTGGAGGAACTCTGGTACATGCAAGCGCCATTGTTTTTCAGTGGGAGAAACTCATCGTCGCTGTCATCCGCTGAAATTATATTCAACATTTATAAATTTATGGCTTACTACTTGGTATTAGCATAAATGAATTAGGTATATGAACATACCAAATACTGGAGATGACCATCCTCTTTGCTGATTAAGCCCTGTTAGTCCAATCAACCCAGGTTTTAAACCTTCTTGCAACTCTTCCTCAATTCGTTTAAAGTCGAATGTGTCCATTGGTTTTTCTTTGTATGATTTCTTTCGCACTTCATCTCTGGAAAACGGAATCAATATATTCTTTAGAAATTTGAAATAGCTTTCTTAAACAGTTACTGTTCTCATTAAAGAAAACTTACATGGAGTTTGAATCAGGATTTACAAATTCTTTGATTAGTTCCATGATTATGTGAAATTGCACAGGTGACAAGAACCCGATCAGAGATCCGAAGCTACAGTCAATTATCACTTGGGGTCCACCGATTGAATCGTCCTTTTTCACGCTCAGTTTTATCTCGTGCCTTCCAGCAATTTTACCGATCATTATTAGATTGTCAGGTTTTTCCTATAAAATGTTAAAGAAGCCAATCATTAGTAATTTTCACTTGCTGTCAATTTCCTGTTCACGCATAAAAACTTACAGGATCCTCCATAGCAGACTTGTAATTGCTTTCTTCACAATGCCCCGAAAATGGACTAATGCGGAACAAATCTGTATACAAGGTCATTCCTTCGATATATATTCTTTTGTGTGTAAAAGCAGTGTCAAAGGAGTTGACGTCTTCACTATCGTTTGAACTTTCATCACAAAATCGCCACCTACAAAATAACAAAATATTAGCATTTGTACAAAACTTCAAAGCATGAATCAAGTCAAATTGTCTTTCATTTAACAGCTTACAGTTTAATGTGAACTTCCATTGCAATCCCCACGTCTGATCCACTGCGACTCTTTTCCACTCGTATGATTGTGTCACGAAAACACATTTTCACTCTGGACAAAACTGTATTGAAAACAGAAGAAATATGTTTGGCACATCTCTCTAAAAACGACACAATTCCACAAGAGCTTTGGAAAACTTACTGGCATCTATGGTTTGAGCACAATGTTCCAAACCCGACAACGGTTCCTGACTGGAAAAGTCTGGCTCGTCCCCCACATCCTCACTTTTCAGGCACTCTTCCGCAAGCTGCATACTGGAAGCCATGCTTGTCCACATCGAATCCAACATTGAACTTCCAGCTACAAAACAAAATTCAAAGCACCATGCATTCAAACGCTTTTACTTTTAAATACAAACAAAGTTCCAAAACTTAGAAACCTACCATTTTCCACCCTCTTCTTCGGCTGAATGGTCATATTTAACCCTGTCACCTCAATCTCACAGCTGTCATGCATAATAGCCTTCCAGGGAATGGAAACGGAGATGCTGTCCAGATGACCCTCAATGAATTCCATGGGTATTGTGTGCTGCTCCGCCAGTTGATTAAGTGCCTGCAGTTCAAACAATTCATCTTAAAATTGCTCACCTAATCCCTTCCTTGTCAACTTGTCACTGTCCCCTTATCTTTTTACCTGGCTGTCCAGCACCACATCGTTAACATTTCCCGTTCCATTGAGCACGTCCACATTCAACTGGTCCAAAGTCAACTTCTCCTGGAAGTACTGTCCCAAGTACCTTTGGAGCAGGTACCTGCACACCCTCTTCTGAATGCTTTCTGTCCACGACGGCCACATGTTCACTACATGCTCGATACTGCGCAGCTGTTAAACTCCCTAAAAAGGTCAAGCACCCAAAAACCAAGCCAATTAACACCTTCGTCACTCCAAACTCCTATCATCTCACTTTACCCCTCCATGTCACCTCATCCCCTCTCCATCTTCCAAATCCCCTCAATAATCTTACCTTTTCCCTGCTCCTTGTCCTCTAGTCTCCTCTTCCCTCACATTAACAACCCGTCCACTGGTCCAACTTTATTCTCCAGAGTCACTCTGTCCACTTAACAATCACCCCACCACTTTGACCACTGGTCACCCCCTCTCCAAAAGATAATCACTGCTTAAATTAAACTGCTTTCAAAAGCAGATCAGTGCACTTTGTAGCTAACTGCGTTACAAAGCAGCCTTCTGCACAGTGTGTCCCCAAACAAAAGACTTGCTGCGTTTCTGTTTTTTATTCAGCTTCTTCGTCGTCGTCTCTTAAACAAGTGTATATACTTATTCTGCGTGCTAAAGTATCGCGATGATGATGCTGATAAAAAAGGATGAATCAGTTGAATCATCCTTTTCTGCTGCTGCTGCTGTTCATAGGCTTTCCACTCCAAACCTCTCATATGGTCTGTGTTGTTGTGTGTGGAAGGGCTACACATGATTACCAGCCAAAAGCTCAACATATGCACAGACCTAACAAAACATCATGTACACTATTATAACATATCAACAAAATACTCTAAAAAGCATAATATTTTGCACTTGGATATATATAGTTAAGCTCTACAAGTACATTCATAAGCTAAAAAAATGGTAATGCGGCTGTAAAAATTAGATGAAAATGGGCTAAAACTCTAAAGAGTAGGTGTTCTGTAAGAACTTACCTGTTGGGGTAATGCGAGACAACTTGGTTTTGTTAATGATTTTTCATGATTTTAGTTGACGATTGGCTTTATGATCATTATGATGTACGTTTGGTTTAGAGATGAAGTTGTGAACAAAGCCAATAAAAAACTGCATAAAATGTTATACGTTGATCGTGTGTATTTTGTATGAATGCTTTACATTAAATATTTGACTTGTGTGCTGTGTATCATTTCATGGAAAGTTTAGGTGTAACTTTTTTGCAAGATTGCAATATTTGCTAAATGTTCATGGGTATATATCTAATGCTAAACTGACATTGTGCCAATTTTTTGGTCAAAGTTATACTCATGATGTACTGCACAATTTCTGCAGTTGATACGTACAAATGCACAAAGGCTTGTTGTAGTAATAATTATAATGTATTAAAAAGCTCCAATTAAAAGATCACATTTTTGGAGCTAAAACAGGTGCAGCAACCTAACACATCTGTCTGTAGATGCAACAACGCTCTCGATAATTAATGGGCTAAAATAGGGGTTAATTGCTTTACTTAAATAAGTATAATGTTTATGAATTTGCAAGATCAGTATGAAAAAATGCATACACAGCTTTACTTTTTACCACCACTACGATACGGCGTAATAGCTGGATTAATTCAGAACTTTTATTGAATCAAAGAAGAAAGTTGAAAGATGGCAAGCGTCAATCAATGGAATGTCAGTGTTTTAACAGTAGGTAGGTGTTTAGACAGCATTTGGGTGAGAAGGCTGATTTGACTTGGGTTGGGATTAAAATTTTGAACTTGGGGTTGGGAATTAGAAATTTTGACTTGTGGTTGGATTTAGAATTTTGACTTGGGTTGGATATTAGAATTTTGACTTGGGTTGATATTAGAATTTTGACTTGGGTTGGATTAGAATTTTGACTTGAACAAGAGCTGTCCATGATACTGGTTTCGATGGAGAACAAGGCAATTATGGTTTATGCTCAAACTCCAAAGCTTATTAAACGTAGGATTTAATATTTAACCATTTTTTGTAGTTGAAGCTCCTTTGGTGATTCTGGGTTAGCAAATTGAGCAGAAAGGTCAAAACTGTCAATTTATGAAAAACGCAGTGTTTGTGTTGCTTTTTTGTGCTCTTACTTTTTTCCAGAGACAACAGGTGCATTTAGCAATGTATAGATACTTGCTTCATTACAAAGTATTAACATTAATTTTCTTTCATAGAAAAGTATTTAAGAAAACCGCATCCCGCTTCATTTCTTAAATAATTCTTATTAAATTTCTTCATAAAGAATGTTTGCATTCAATGCGTTAAAGTAAAAATATCCTACTTACGGAAAAGGTTGGTATAAAATGTAAAATGAACAAAACCTAAAATGATTCATGACTTCGTGACTATCACTTACAATCTGGCGAGATAAGATAAGAAGATAACCTTAAAATCAACGTTTACATACGTTTGTATAAGATTTTGTTAAGTTTGGAACATTACGCATTGTTGTTCGTTGTTCTGCTTTCCAGAATCCACATTCCACATCTTATAATCCCAAATCCCCATACTTCTTTCTAAGCAATGACTCATCCTACCCCGTGCCAAGCCAAAAATGACGATAATAAGATGTCTTATCTTTTTTGTCAACGCCCAATGCATTACATGCCATCCAAAACGTTTTCCCGTACTTTTGTTCGTGTTTGCTGGATACTGGATGCTCGAGCCCCCTAAAACCTTATCTGAACATGCAAAGCAAAACCAACATCGTAACTTCCACAGCTCGAGCTAGCTCCTTCTTGGAGCTCGAAAGTCCACGAATCCCCAAGTCCCCACAGAATAACATCTTTCAATTCAAAATCCCTGTATTTCATAGCATCATCATCATCATCATCAATTTTCTTCCCAAAAATCGTTCCTTTTTTATACCACCACCACCTCTCTATAACCTCATATCATAATCCCTACTTCCCTAATATCTTCCGCCCGTGTGCGTTTTGCGTATCTTCCGCTTTTCCTAGTAAAAAGCTCATACAATACAGCCTACAAACACTACAAAGTAGTACCTTTCAACAAACTTTACATTAAAGAATAGTATTGATACCCATTCAATACTCAATTTTCCAATTCAACTTCAACAAACTTTATGGTATGTACTTGTACCCAATACCCAACTCAACACAGAGTACATCCATGTCGCGTTTTTTTGGCCGACTATACGTAATCTAACGTTACAATTGCCCACAGTCAAGCCTCACGTCACCCTAATCGTTTACCATTTCCGGTTATTAAACCGCTTCATTTTAACATTTACTTAACAAATGCACAGCCCCAAAAAGTATCGCTCTTCTGTGTCGGGTTTAGCCAGACAAGTTTTAAGAGTTGAGTCTTGACTTGCCAATTTTGTAGTGCATTTTGTGTGCATCACAAAACATACAGACAGAATTACAAAAAAAATTGTTCGTGTCGACGACGGTATCTTCATCTCTCGCCTTTTTACTTTTTTAGCTACACAAAATTCAACATCGCTCTCTCATTCACTTTCGGCTGCTGGTGATTTGGATTTCTGCTCCTGTTTTTTTAATCTACCGAAACAGTTTGAAGTTGGAAGTGGAAACAGCACCAGTTTAATATAATTATTAGAGTAAATCATTAGTTAACTTTTTATGCCAAAAATTATAATGAGTAGTGATGATAATTTGGTAAGAACAAGAGAGACGGGTTAGTAGTTTCTTCGGGAAATAGAGAGTTTTTTTTATTTTAAACACCTGGACGGTTTCTATTCTAGTGGTTAAATTAAAGTGTCAACTGGAAAGGAACCGGAAGGACAGGGGGTTAAGGTGCCATTAACTGAAGCGGTGTGGGGTTTGGATTAACCCGGAGGTGGGGAGGAGCCGGAAGGAGAAGGAGTGATTTAGGTGGGTGTTCATTTTTAAAGGATGGGAATGTTATGTAATGTCAGCTGTCACGGGTTTTCCGGAAGGTTTTGAGGGATTTTTTAGGTGGATGGGGTGGTTTCCGGAAGTGGTGGCTGTTGGAACAGGTTTGGAAGGTGGGGATAGGTGGGATGAACTGGGAGATTAAAGGGGTTTTTGTGTGGGTTTTTGAGAGGATTTTGCGTGGGTGTTAAGAGTTTTGTAAGGTATTAAGGTGTAGAGGGAGATGTGGCGTGTTGGGAGGAAAGCTTGATTGATTTTTTGTGGGATTTTGTTACAGGTGTGCCATATTGTGAAGATGTAACTAGTGAAGATTGTTGAATGCAGTTTTATACAATATTGTTACCAAATTGAGTCGTCAGTCGGGATAGTGGAACAGAGGGAGGGGACTAGAGGTGGTTGTTCCAGTGGTCCTTGTCTGGTGACCAAAGGAGATAATGGAGGAAGGAGAGGAGCTGAGATTAGATGGTCAGCCGTTGGAGGTGTGTCCGGACAAGACGGTGTGTCGGGTGGCATATCACGATAAGCTTAATGTGATCCTTGCGGGCACCAATGATGGAAGCCTGTATGTGGTGGATCCGACACTAGGGGAAGCGGTGTATTCTGCAGTAGTAGGTAAGCTTTCTGGTGTTGAGATGAGTTTAAAAGTTAAATGAATACAGATAACTTTAATTAACATGTTGATTCTGTGTGTTTCAGGTGTAGAAGAAAATGGCAAAGTTGCCAAGTGGGACTTTGACATTAGCCCAGATAAGCTTATTATTGTTCGAGGGAACAAAGTAGGAATTCGTAGTGACTATAATGGAATCCTCCTGCTTAGTTCTATTCTTCAAACCCCGCTTAAAACGAATGCGGATGTAGTTCAGATTGAATTAAGTAAATCAGAGGTAAAGAATCAAGACTCCTATAGAATTTTTGTGCAAACTTGTTTTATGTCAACGCAGGAATAATTGTGAGTTTGTATTTTTATAGGCCGAGAGCCTGTGCCATTCATTACCAACGGCCGATGCAGTTGAGACTGATGTTAGTGAAGTAGAAAAGCAACTGAAAGCAATTACTGTTAGAGAATTGGAGCCAGGAACTCCCTTAATTTTAGTGAAACGTGAAAAAGTAAGTTTTGAAAACATTTTAAAACATTTAGTTTCATGCATCTGCAAGTGCAAACTAAACCTTAACTTGTTTAATTTAATACAACTATTGATTAATCCATTTTCAGTGGAGTACTGTAAAGCTCGAGCTTCCACACTGTGTACTGAAGTCGACTTTCCAGACCATGGTCAATGAATTATGGAAGAAGAATGCGTATATTCCACAGCTGTCCATTGCTTCCTCGATATTGGATCGTTTGAATGTGCTATTGCCATCAGCTAAGGGAGAGCAAGAAGCTCCCTTGGAAAAGGCACAAATGTTCAGTGAATCAGCAAGACTGAAAACGTTTTCAAATTGGCCTCACATGGATTACAGGTAATATCGGCAGAAAATATTTAATTTACGTGAAACTTTTTACCTTTGTTATGATTTTTATGAACCTTTTCATTACTCATTATGAAATTTAGATGGGCGTTACCGGAAAAGATGGCACAGGCGGGTTTCTATCATAGTCCTAGCACCAACGGGGATGACAGAGCAATGTGCTTTACCTGTAATGTTTGTTTAGTTAGTTGGGAACCTACGGACGAGCCCTGGTACTGCCCAATGACAACCTTTTCACAAGTTTATTTTCCACATTTGCTAAACAAATCATTTTCAAACTTTTTCTTTAAATAATTTTTAAGGTCGGAGCACGAACGTCATTCTCCCTTTTGTCCCTTTGTCCGTGGCGAGCACACTCACAACGTTCCTCTAAGTTTATCCTTTGCCACCAGCCCAGCCGCCATTGCTGCCGAGTCAGGGGCCACCTCTCCCATTTTAGGAAAATCTTCGTGTTCAGTTGCAGTAGTGGTAGCATACTCCAACGGTCATATCACAGTGTGGGATGTGGCCAGAGAACCCAAGCCCGTTGTTCGTTTTACGCTAACCCCAGAAGTAATAGCGTCCACAACTCCAGTAGATGAAATCATGTATTGTGATGTAGACGGGAAATCCAAAAGTGAAGTTGTCACATTGGACACGTTTATTCGAGGTAAGAATACATACTTTACTGAGAACAAATGTCAATATTTTGCATACTTTTGTATCCACAATTCCTTCACCAGATAATAATTTTGGACTTGATCTAGGAACTCTTGCCACCATGGGCTACAACTCATCTCAAGAGCGAGTTGAAATCACCGCAGTGGCAATGATTGGTGCTCCAGAAAGTATTACCGAAACCAAGAAGGCCATCCCCCCATCAATTGTGGTTGGAGGGAGCGTAATCAAGACAGCTGAGCCTACCAGAAATCCGTTCATCCTAGTGTACGGTTTGAGTCCCAATACCGTCACTGTAAACGAAACTAGTACTCCTCCAGAAGCTCCCCTAAATCTGAAACCCTCCGGCAGAACCGGAACAAAACAAGAAAGTCAGCACTTTGAGGAGGACATCTTTTCCTACATCTCTGAAGGGGACATGCTCTCCGATTCAATTAGTATTTTCAGTGATATGAACATGTCGGATGCTTCCGGCACGTTTGTGGTGGATGCCACAGGTCAAATCATCGGTGGAAACCATCACCACCACCATCTTTCACATCCGCTATTAGCCTCGTCCAAAAAGAAGCTAAGTGCAGCCGCCCAAGCTAGTCAAGCTCAAGCCAACAAAGGGAATGGAGCCGCAGAGAACAACAAAAGCAAGACTGAAACTCCCACGAAGGAGAAGGAAGTGGTTTTAGTGCAGAGGATAGATCTTCCCAATGACCTGAAACATTGTACCGTAACGCGGGACATTATACCAACTTTGGATGGAGAGCAGGTTGTACTGTCTCTGGAAAGCACGGGGGAGGGCGAAACCAGTGAGCAGGTTGTGTTTGGAGCACTGCTGGTCCACCGAGTGATTTGTGAGTCGGAGATGCTCAAGTTGGAGAGGCAACCTATGGCCTGTAGAAAGTTTATTGCGAAAGACGAGATGCCTTTGCAGATCTGTGTGATACCGCCAGACTATGATGAGTCGGCGTTGGCCTGCATTCTCAGAAATGGAATGTTGTGCGTGTTGCGAGTTAATGACTTGTCACTTATCAAGAAAATTAAGCGACCTGATTCAGATCCTCCTCTTACGTCAATCTCTTACGTTGCCAGTAAGAAATATAAAAATATTTATCAACTTTCTCTTTGAAATACCATGTTTGTCATCGTTTTTAAAATGATAAATTGTTTATTTGTAGGTTTGGAGCGCATTTGTTGTGGAACTAGTCGAGGAACTCTGGAAATGTATACTCTTGCCAAAGCCGACATGGACTTGCAAGAAGATTCAAGTAGTATTAGTGGTGACACTACCACCACGGAGAAAGCAATCCTTCCAACAGCATCAGCAGGAGTGGATCCCTCCAAACTTATTGTGAATCAACCTTTGACGCTCAGCTCGATGAAGCAGTTGATGCAGCTCACCACGTTTGAAAATATCAAGCCATGTTTTACTGTTAATGTAAGCTCCTGCTGGGTAAGGATAATCCAAGCCCAGAAGGATAGAAAACATCCACAACATTTGCAGAATCAGGATAGTGAAGTTAGCGAGTCTACCCTTTCCTGGAGATTGCAGAAAACCAAGTAAGTAGTTCATTTCTACAGTTCAAATGTATTATCAAAATATGAATTTATGAAAATGTGACGTTGTTTTACTTTCTTAGAAATTCGAAGAAAGAACACATTTTCGAAATCACTCTACCCAAATCATCCCGCGTAGGTCACTTGGATCTAAAGTTCAGTCTCCAGCCAGGATGTGCATCCCTGCCACCAATTGAAGTGACATTGTATCGCGCCCTAAAAAGCAAAGTAAAATCCTGTAGCCCCTCAACATCCGCGTCCGACTCAAGTCAAATGAAGGCAGGAAAACCAGTGTCCAACGAGTTTCCCAAGTCCATCAACGCAGTACCTGTTTGCGGTCCCTTGGAACTGAGTTCCAATCTAGATCTGTCTGGTCAAGGGGGCAACGTTGTAATGACAAGCCCCACTTTGCTGTTGGGAAAGGGTCGCAACTTCTTTTTGCACATTAGAGCCAAGACTCTAGCAAAAGGGGATTCTGGAGAGTTGAACAATCAAGCACAGAATTCACAGAATGCGGCGGCTACCGGTGCTGCTGCTGCAGGAAATAAGGATGCAAAATCCGAAGTTATTAAGGCAACTACATCCGCCTCCAGCTACAAAATTATGTTGGCAAAGGTAAGATAGAATAAAATGGCTATAAATTATATTCACGGTATTTTAAATTGTTTATTTAACTTTTTACGCCACAATTTTCATCTCTCGTCTCAGAAGGCCACCGAGGAACTGGGGCTGAAAACATTCAAGGTAAAGAGCAATCCAAATACACAGTCTGTATTTCCCCCGGGATCCTCTTTAACACTGAAGTTTTCAAAAGAAGGCACCCCATTTTATCAACTAACCCCTTATGGTTCACAGCCTACACCTCCGGGTGTGCACCCAAAGACTGGCGGCCCTGCTACCGTGGTCTCCAATGATGCGGATGGGGACAAGCGCAAGGAGTATTTGGGATGTGATTGGTTGCACGAGGTCTCTATTACCATCCGGAAAGTGAAGGCAACTTCCATGCCTCTAGAAGAGTAAGCATTCACACATTTGTTTCTACAAAGTTATGCAATGAATTGAATGTTTAACCTAATTCATTGTCAAATTATCACAGTTATGAACGAAAACAAATGCTGACCTCAGAGCGTTTCTTCTCCCGACTGTTGGACATTGCCGTGTTTGAAGGAGAGGAGAACTCTTACTCTGCTCAGAGCGCAGCTCTAGATCTGCTGGTGTGGATTGCTGCGGTAAATCTGTGTGGACCTCAAATAGGAAATACTGGTTATCAAGCAAGATTTATTGAAACCGTAAAATCCCGACTGAGTTCTGTAATCCTTCATGGGATTCTGTTTGCGGATCGGTCCACAGCTCACAAATGTGCTAAGCTTTTGGTTCTGTGCATTGAGTAAGTTTTTATTAAGAAACTTATGTTTTTCAGTGCTCTGGCCGTACTTTAGTGTAATTTTTATTTGAATTTTCAGTGCTGTGGAATCTTTTGGTGCAGAAGACAAAGGCGAGCCCTTCCTTTCAGTATTGCTAAACGAAGTTCTCAAGCTGCTGCCGTACACCATCAGCTGTAGCTCAGCCGGCTCCCTCCAATGGTTCTTCTTGATTCTCAACCGTGTTCGCAACGAAAATCTAAGTTTGGCCAGTGAAACCCTCCTTGGTCTTCTTAAAGACGTTTCCAAAGAACTAAACAAACGCAACGATCCAATGCACTCTCTACTCCGCACCCGGTTTGGCCTATATGGCACGCCTTTCGAGCAAGAGCTTTTCGAAGTAGAGGTTCCTCCCTTTACCAAATCCTACTCTCATCCACTCACCTACACAGGCCTCTGCTCGCCGGAGAATGCCAACGTGGGCTCGGGAACCTTTCATTTGTGGGGTTTGAAGGATGTCGACTTTAGGGATCTTCTTGTTGGAAATCCATTGAACTTACGTTGGGGCAAAATTGGAAATCTCTCGCCAAAACAGCAAATTCATGGGCTGTTGGAAGTGGAGCCCCTTCACTTTACTTGTCACGCCGCATCGGATGGCACCCGCGTAGAGAAAATTGATCTGGGAGCCACCACCAGCTCCTTTTCAGCCATGCCTTTGCCCCAGCCCTGGGAGCCTTTTACAACAAACTTGCCCACTGGCGAAGGCTCTAAAAAATCTGAGCCTGACAAGGTAGAACAAATTATGATGCTTCAGAAGGCCCTAAAGATGGATTCCGCAGACGCTTACTACGATGTGATATCTGACTTGAAGTTTATGGGGAACAATGTGAGCATGTTGGAGTTCCCTTACGGTGGTCAAAACCCACCAGATCATGGGGATATTGCCCATATTGCTGCTATAGATCCCAATACTTGGAACAAAGCCGCAGGGGTACTGACTATGGTAATGCAACCTCTTGTGGACGTAGGAGGAAATCCACCGTTGCCTCCTCCATCCCCTCCAACATCATCGGCAAATGTGGTTCTTGGACCATTTATGAATCCACCGGGGATGAACCACTTGGGTGTTGGCGTGTCATCCGCATTTCTTCATAAAGCTGGTGGACCACCACCATCTCACGGCACGGTGAAAATAGCAGCTGTGCCACCAATCCCTGCTCTTCCCGTTAGCGTTGCGGAACCGCCACCTACCAATGCAGGGAAAATAAGTATTGCCAGTTTAATGCACAAACACACTTTGAATACTATTGCTGCGGCTGCAAGTACTAGCCAAAGCCAAACTCAGCAGCAGTATCAACAACAGATACAACAACAACAACAAGAACAGCAGAATTACAACGCAGGAATGAAAATGGAGCATGATGGATTGAGACTACTGCTTTCCCCGTGGCAGCAAATGATGTATGTGCCACCCCAACAGGCTCTGGTTATCGATAGGATGCACTCGGGAGCAAGGAGATTTGTGGTGTTGGATTTTGGAGCACCGATTTTACTGACGGATATGATTATACCGGCTTGCAGTGATTTGGTGTCACTGTCAATTGATATTTGGCTGCATAGAGAGGATACTGATGGTCAGAGACTTGTGGTGGCGCCGGATATTGGAAGTAGAAGTTTGGTGATTTGTGATTTGCAGCCGCCGCCAGTATGCCGTTACTTAAAGGTAGTTAATTTTTATGATAAAATGCAAACAACGGTTGGTAAAATGCAGAGGTTAATCTATTTCTTCATCGTATTATCAGATCACAACAATAGGCCGTTATGGCATGGGCACCACCAAATGCCGAATCCCCCTCGGAATGTTCTACGGTCATTCCACCATCCTTCCCAGTGATTTGCGGTCCAATTCTGACAATGGGAACGTGCCTAGTGACGTGACTGTGTTGACCCCTGCTAACGTGCAAGCTCACCTAAGCGTACTTTCATATCTTGTAGAGGACATAGGCTGTAGGTACCAATTGGCATGTACGAAACTAAGAAGACTGCTGGAACCTCTGATGAAACCCGACATGTCTCCCTTGGATCACATGTCCTACTATCTGCCAAAAGGCAAGGAGCGAAATAAGCTGGGATTGAATACAAGTAGCGACCAAGCCGTGCTTAGTTCATATCAAGAATGTATAACGCTGCAGCAGCAATTGAATGTGGCGACAAATGTAATGAAACGGCTGCAGAAATGCATGACACAACTACCGGCGGTAGACACGGGTGCTTTAAATCCGAGGAGAAACTTGCCAGATATTTGCACTGACAAGGTGCACGTTCTCACAGAGTTTTTGATTGAGTCGCTGCTTGGGATTAGCTTTATGGCTTCTAGTTCATCTTTGGCTACCACGGTAAGTGTAAGAGCTCTTTAAAATTATTAAACTTTTCGTATATTTCGTTTTGTAAGATGCTGACATAAATTTTTTATTGTGTTTGTAGCCAATTCCATACTCCCTGTATACCAACATGACCCAGGACACGTGTGAAGCCCTATTCAAAGAAATCTGCGTCTCTGAAAATGGCCAGTGTCAATTGTCCACCTGCACACTAATGCTCCGTGTTTGTGGCTGCCAACCCTGGTGGGGTAAATTCCTCGCTTCAACAATCAAGTCCATGTTTTCCTCCAACCAAAACGGGATCTTCCCACAAGACAGGGTATTCATTTTACTGGTCTACTTGGGTCAAAAATCCTTAATCAGTGCACAAAACACCAGCGTGTTGGAAAATGCAATGGAGCTTCTTGCAGAGCTGTTATCCCCAGTGGAAGATAAAAACTCCTTTTTGCGGTCCAAGATTGACATGACCTTGTTGGGTTGGGTGGTTATGTACTTGTGCTTGTGTTTGGATGGGATAAACTGTACACTGACAAGCTCAACGGTATCAACGCCCACAACTAATGGCAGTAGCAAGACTAAAGAAAAGGAAGTGGCGTGCATGTCATCAAGATGGGATTTTATTCAAGGAGAAAGTGCGCTTTATAGAAAGAGCGGATGTACTTCGCGGATGAGTGGGGCAAGTGGATTTAAAAGGAGAATACAAAAGAAACTTATGGCCACTAAGCAAAAGTTGGAGGAGTTGGATAATGTGGCAGCGGGTCTAGGATATGCAACACAAATGGTAAGAGATGAAATTATAATTTTTACGATTTTGTGTGTGAATTTTACTAATTCTTTTTACGTATTTTCTGTTTGCAGCAACAATTGGGTGGATTGGGCAACAAGCTCTCCGCTCTGGGAAATCAAATTGAAGCCATTAAGCAGAAACAAGCAAGTTTAGGAAAAAGTATAAAAATCCAGGGAACCAAACACTTTAAGGATCTTCTTCAAATCCGTCGTAACGAGCTTCTTAGCAAACGAGGCTTATTGTCCAGCAAGGACCTCAAAGAAGACTCCAGTCCACCCCTGGACGTGGAAATAAATCTCAATCTTAGTCAATCCCTCTGCCTTACAGTGGCCAAAGGTTTGGGACTTTTACTGCTCAGAATGGACTCTACCTGTCATTCTGACGTGTACTTGATTATTTGCAAGGCTCTTGCCAAAATAGCCACCTCTTGCCGACCCTCCATACCCCTGGGGGCAATTTTTGATGTGGATCAGTTGGTCACTTTGATCTGTGGAAGTTGTGGAAGTGATTATGTAAGAGAGAGAAACTGGTCCTCCAGTTGGGTGTCCCACTCCACTATTTGTTTGATTCAGGATATTCTGGAAGGAGAAAAGTTGTTTCCTTCGCCATCTGCTCAAAGGAATAACGGGGAGGATGGTGCAGCCGCTATAATTCCCACAGGAAGTGCTGGAGACCCTGGAGTTGTGGGCATGGCGGAAGATATTATGGCTGGGGTTACAGAAGAAGCTGTAGCTGCAGCAGCAGCTCAACAAGCAATGCAAGTAGAGGAAATGTGTGTAGACTCGGTGGATAGTGATGCGGTGAATGAGATGTTGGGTGGAATGTCAGATCCGGCAAATATGGAAAGTACTGTGAGCTTGGATTCGGAAGACAGTGATTTTGAGGACATTGAAGTGATTGAGTTTGGAATGATGCCAGATCCTACAAAGTGTCCAATGGGAGCTAATGGAAATGGGAAGAGAAGTGGAGGAGCACCAAAGAAGTTGTCTCCGTGTACAACTAGTATATCGTCAGCACTGGATGCTAGATTAGAGAGTGGGGTGGAGAGTACCACCGAGATAAGACTGAGATTGATGAGTGTGGTGGACTCGGAAGTGCTTGCTCAATGTCTCAAGGCACCGGTAGAAGTGCCACCGGAAATTTTGAAGAATTTGCCACAAGTGAAAAAGAGGGGACTGCCGGATTTGATTCAGTATAGTGTGACACCGTCTCAGGAGATTTTGGCAAAGTGTTTTGATAATATTTTTGATATGATGGCGTCCGAGGTAAAGAAACTATTTATCATATCACTATTTTCTGTAAATTTTATTTGTTCAAGATTCAGAAAGATAAATCGTTTTTTGCTGTTTTAGAATTGCTCACTGAACATTGCAAAAGTACTCCAGTTGTGGATCACAATCAACACAGAGTATCCGGCGATGGAGGAAACGCATAATGTGAAGCCTGTGATACCCTTATCTTGCAAATCCCTTTCTTCTCTTATGTCAGCTTTAACAAAGTAAGAGCTAAGAACATTTTATTTTAAAACTTTGCTTTCGTTTTATATAGTTTTGTAATTTTGCTAAATCAAAACTTTTTCCTTTAGGAATGCCAGCGTCGGCATTCAGGAATGGGGTCTAGCCTTCCAGTGCTTAGCTCTAGCAGCCAATCAACGAAACCTCAATTCTACAACGGGTCACTGGCTCTATATCATGACGGACAAGTGCTTTCCCGAAATCATTCTAAAGTTTATTTCCGGCTCGGGAATTAACATTCAAAAGAACCACGTAGTTTCTGCGGGCCCTACAGTTTGCCAGCACTTTTACAACTTTTTGCTGCGCCTTAGACAACTGAGTAATGACAGCGTTTGGACTCCTTGTTTGAAGGAAGTACTACTCCGAGTTCTTGCCGTATTTTTGTCAGGACCTTTTCTCAATACGGAGTTTCCCTTAGACGCATTTAACAAGTTTTTGGATAGGGTTACCTGTCCGGACTTGTCCTACGAGAATCCAACAACTATTGTTTCAATCATTCAGTCATTTTGTAAGCGAAACAAAAAAATGTTAACTAAAATTATAAATGGGTTAAGTAAACTGGCAACTAATTGTATTTTTTTCTTGCAGCGTCTGCCCTTCATAGGTTTGTATTCTTTCCCAACAAACTAAACATTCGTTCCTCTGCTGAACTGAAAGCTGGTGCAGCAGCAACTGTTACAAATGCAGCAGCAGGCGTGGTAGATAACAAGGCAGGAAAAGGACAAACGCTGGAAATGATCATGTTCCGGCTTGTCACATTTATGGCGTCTGTTGTGAGCCTTCCCTTTAAGAATTTTGTAGAGGTAAGTGTTCATTTCAATCTCTTTGTAATGCAGGTTAACCCATAAGTTTGTGCATAATGACTTGTAATTTTCTTTTGATTTCCAGAATGGTGTGAGTGTTGAAGTAAACGAGTTCCTCAAGAATATGACAATAGCCTCTAGTTTCAAAGATTACGAGTCCAGTTTAAAGGATTGTGTTGCCAATTGTGCAAACACGCCCCCACGAACCATTGCCGACATTGTTTTGCAAATGGAACCTGCCATGATGCGAATCCTGTCGGTGTTGGCTCACCCCAATGGAATCAACGTTTTAGTCAGCGGCGACCTGTCAAGTGCCTTTAACATTTTGGATACAGCTGCGCCTTCTACTGTAGTCGATGCTGTGATTCATCTTTTTAGTAAATTACATGCAAACTGTACTCAGCCTGAGTGGATGATACGTCCAGTTTGCCGATTCTTGTCAAGTAAGGAAAAAATTCTAAATTAAAGTAAATATTGTTAGAAAGTAAAAATAATTAATTATTCTCTGGATTTTATAGCTTCCCCATACGATGACTTTTATTGCCCATTAATGGTCTCTGAAACGTTTGTGCTAATGGTGCTGAAAGTAATCAGTAAGGAGGAGTATCTCCGAGTTTTCACTGAAATGAAATGCGTGGAGGCAGTCTGCGAGAAATTAGTCAACAGCACCAGAAAGTACATCAGCAGCTGTCCTACCTTTGTCTCAATTTTAACCCAGTACATTGGACGAACCGACGCTAATGCCATGTTCG
The DNA here is from genome assembly GCA_029691765.1 of Entomobrya proxima. Classification (NCBI taxonomy): domain Eukaryota; kingdom Metazoa; phylum Arthropoda; class Collembola; order Entomobryomorpha; family Entomobryidae; genus Entomobrya; species Entomobrya proxima. The sequence goes on from CM056171.1 coordinate 19,654,319, forward strand.
GTCAGAAAAAGTACGGCGGAGAGTCTTTAGATCTTCAAGACGGACTTATAAATGTTGCTCCCCTGGGCACCATCACATCCACAAACTTTTCGGCTCATCCGTCTGAGGTGCTTCTGCAAGCAACACCTCCTCATCGTCGTGCACGCACTCCAGTCTGGTCCTATCACTTCTTCCCAGAGGAAAGTTTTCTGGAGTTGGTTATCACGTTGCCTTGTGCAATACTTTTGAGAGAAGTGCAGATTGTACCGCACATGACATCTTTATCAAGTAAGAACAGTTGCATGGTTTTAACACGTATTTAGCGGTTAAACATAACAGGTAATTAATTGAATTGTGTTTTTGTTTTATTGGACTTGGACTAGCAGCCTGTCCTTCCGCCGTGATGGTGGAAGTATCTCGTGAACGAAGTAATATGACACTGCCAATGAGCCCACCGGTTCAGTGTGGCGGCTTGTCGAATATCAGTATCCAGTTAGCGCAACCCGAAGTGGCTCAAACAGTTTTGCTGAGACTGTTCAAACCTAAGGACTCGAATAATTTGGGATTGTCTCAGATTCGGTTGTTGGGATCGACCACGTTTAGTGAGGCAGCTTTACAAGGTCTCTCTTCGGGAGACGGAAGTCGGTCACTGGAGTCAAGGTATGACTGTTATAGATAATGTTTAGTGGTAATTTTTTCTTATGAAGATTTACTTAATTATTTTCTTTCTTTTTTCAGTGCTCACTGGATGTACATTCTAGACAGAGCTATTAATACCGCAGAAGGAAATTCTAAACTCTACCAACATATTATCGACACTGCCGTATCCACTCCTGACATGTTAGAATCCTGTTATTCCGCTCTTGTGGCTCCCGTAACTTCAGGGAAAAGCACGGATGTCTCCTTGTCCCATGCTGCATCTGTGCTATTCCATTTTGGAAAGTACCACAAGGACGTTAGCGAACAACTTATAACTGCCTTAATTGGTCCAGTACAACTTGGATTATCACATGGACTATCGGCAAGCTCAAGCAATCAAAGTAGTAATGGTCAGTCCCAACTGAACACGGTTGTGGAACTGCTATACAAGCTTTGCTGTGGGATACCGGAATGGGGACATGCCAATTTGTTGGCTGTTATTAGATGGCTAGAAAATTGTGCCGATGAAGCTCTTTCGGTAAGAATTTTAAAGAGTCAATGGTAAATGTTTTAGATTTTGCAGAATTTTATTCATAAAGTTTATTTGTATTTTTTTCAGAACGCTTCAAGTTTCCGGGCAAGTGGTGCTGTTCCAGAGTACATTCAAGCTGTATCCGCAGCTCTCTGGTCGGTTGCTGCTTCTGGAAAGGTGGACTTGACCAAAATCGCAACACCGTACCTTTTAAAGTAAGTTATTAATGCAAAGTTTAAACTAATGCTCTCAAGCAATTTTTACTAATCCATGCTATAATTTTTACAGGAAACTCTACAACTGGTCACTCAAGTTGGAGTCCAAGTCAGATCTAAAGTCCATTGTTGACCACATGATATGCTCGGTGTGCTTCTGCCAGCCTTGGCTATTCGTGTATCTCATGTTTAGTATGAATCTCATCAAATTGTCAGAAGGCATAGGCAAGTTTCTATAAAAAATGAATTTGTTTACAGTTTTGTGACTTGAATTAGCAAAATTAATGTTTTTTATGAATTAACACAGATCTCAGTGGGAATTGCTTCACCGACCTGCTCCAGCAATGGTACGACGAAGGCAGTGTGTGGGGCCGAGTGGAAGTAAAGGACACGCAAAGCTTAAAGAGCGAGCTTCATCCCAGCATTCTAATGACCCTCGGCCGCGCTGCTCAGTCACCCGCAGCATCCAACAATCTCAAAAACTCTTCCCTTCTGGAAGGCTTGAACAATGCAATTATGGACTTTTGGAACTTTTACAACACCAGCGCGTGGATGGCCGGAGCTGCTGTGAATTCAGAAGGCATGCAGAAAACAATTATTAGTCCAACACAGTTTGTTGGCATTCTTACATTCTACGGTGAGCTGTGCAAAGTGAACGAGTTCAAGACCTGGTTTGGCACCCAAGGAGCTGGCTTCTGGCTTCCGGTTCTCAGCCTCTTGTCCACTTTACCTGGCAGTTTAAAGTCTTCCTATTTTGGCACTTATGTCTATGATATTGAGTCTACTGTGATAAACTTTCTGGCCAAGTGCTGTTGGACTCATCCGGAAAACCAGAAGAAAATTGCGTCTTGTCTAAGAGATATTATTTTGAAGCAGAAGGCAACACCACACAGTAAGTGAACATTCTAGACTTTATTTCTGACATCAAGAGTTTTGTGAAGATCTCATTTTTAACTTAATTTTCTTTTCACTTTTTTAGAAGCGGTATTCCTCCACTCAATGTCCTCCTTCTGTCGTCGTTTACTAATTCAACTGCTCCTTGAGAACGAAAAGATTGTCGTGCATGTCAAGAGTGAAAGCAAGTTTCCACTTAAGGTTCCAGGAACAACGGTACCCTTGAAAGATCGCCATCCATGCATGGGTGTTAATGGTGGAGATCGAGTGTTTTATGCAAGTACTCAGTCTACTGCGTTTGAAATGCTGCGGTTGATTGGTAAGGATTTTTAACCCTGAAAATGCATTTATTTGAAGGATCATGGTTTTATAAGTTTCTTTTCAAACTTTTAGAACCCATTGGTATGAAATTGGACAAGTCCGGTAATGCAAGTGAAGCTAGTCGTGTAGCCGTTCTGCCCAAGAAAGACGGACTTGTGGAAGCCGGTCTGGAAATGATTGACCAAATTATAGGCTCCGTAGCAAAGAACAAAAGTGTAACTGCTGACCAAAGACGACTAATTAAAACAGCCTCGAAGAAACTCAAACCTGATAGCTTAAGTGAGGGAAAAAGTACTAACGAAAGCCCAGAAGCGAAAAAGGGACCAAAACTGATTTTGGAACTGGAGGAGTTCCCGGAAGTGAAAGTTCCTTTGAATCTTCCAATCAACACTCTTCTGGCTGCGGTGCAGAGTCGTGCTCCGTTTCTTGACGTGCTAGTTTTCTCTCTGAGAACTGAACTATCAGGTAAAATCCATTTTCTGTACCTTTTTGCTTTAATTTCATTTTAATTTATGTTCAGATCAATAAACACCTGTTGCTTTCTTCCTCAGGTACATCTTCCAACGAACTGTCGCCTTCCTCCTCGTCTCAATACATTACCGTGGAGGATGAATCCGGCTCATCAAATCCGAGTACTTCCAGTTCAATAAAGGAAAAACGGTCGAAAAAGATTCCCGACATTTTCAACGTCAGTCCCGTTCCCTCTACAATTGAAGTTTTCAGTCGAATGGGAGGTCTTGGCTTGCTGGCAAAGCATTTACCAGTTGTCTATCCAGACACATTGAGACAAATTGCTGTGGGCACAAAAATCACAGGCTCTGTTGGTCTGGTAATGGGCATGGATAAGGATAGCCCTGTAACAATGCACACAGACGCGGAATGGGTGAAAATAGAGAGCGCAGACGACTTTTATGACGACATGATGGAAAGTATTGTAGCTTCCTCCACTCCAATTCACAAAAAGAGTTCGGGCTTCCGTCACTTCAATCCGACACCAGGAATCCCTCCACATTCAATGGCAGCGTTTGGTCTGTTCTTAAGCCTTCCACGATTCTCAGAAGTGCTGCTGGGTGAACGGGTTGGAGCTCAGTGTATGCTTAGGTTGGTCATGGGAGTGACTGACGATGCTGAAGGAAGTAAGTGCTAATTTGACTTGAATTTTTATATGATTTTGTTGAATTTAAAAACTAACATTTTAATTTTTTTCGTTTTAGACGACATTTTCGGAACTCCCGTTGCCAAAACTTTGCCTACGCTCCCATTCCAAGTTCTTCGCTGCCTTTTGGAAATCCTTCCCCTTACAACCGAGGAAGGAAGACATCTCCGACGTGCCATGGTGGAATTCAAGGCAATTCATTTCATTCTTGCCTGCTTAGCAGTGTTCACGCACCAACAGTGCGATCCTTCATTGGTGCCTGGACTCCAACACGAGCTGGTAATCGCCGCAACCAAAGCACAAGGTGGTTATGAAAACAAGCACAGCAAGTCAGACGACAAGAGTCACGTGTACTGGGCCAAGGGCACAGGATTTGGAACGGGCAGCACAGCACAAAGCTGGGATGTAGAAACTGCACTGCAGAAGAAACGCGCAGAGGAGGAAAATGTTACCTGCTTACTCCAAGTTTTGTCTAGCTACATAAATCCTCAAACGTCGAAAGCCACTCCAGCGACAACGGAGGAGGGAAAGGCTATGGAGGTGTCTCCACCTGCGGCTGCAGCATCAGCAAGTGGTCAAGAAGAAGAATGTTGTTTGCCTGGTGAAATGGCAGTGCTGCTTAAAAACTCGTGTTTGTTCTCAGCAATTTCTGGATATCTGAGAAATGATTCAGTGTTAGATATGGCTAGACACGTGCCTTTGTACAAATCTGTTCTCATGTTTTTGAGATCTCTGGTGTCAAGCTCGCAATTGTTGCCGTTGCTGGCGCCTTGGGAAAGGAAATCAAATTCGAGTGCTGACGAACAGTCCATTTCGTCACTGTTGGTGAAAATGAAGGATGTGGTGGATAATTACGCTAGACGACTAACGTGAGTTTTTACAAGATTATTACTTTAATTGTGTATTGAGTTAAGTGTGCTTAACTGCTTGTTATATTTCTTACAGTGTAAATACCAAAGGAAAGACAAAAACCAAGCAAAGCTCAAAAATAGAAGACTTGGAGGATGAAGGTCTGGCAATGTTAATTCCGGATATACAATCCACTGCAACACTCGTAGAGAAAGCGGTTGCCGAGTTGATTAAGAAGCAAGGACCACAAGATGTGGAAATGGGAGAGGACGGAGGAGATAGTGCTCTAGTAATGACACCCAAGACACTGGAGGAAAGATACATTGACGAAATGAAGCAATTACAATTTGGTAAGTTTTTGATTACGATTGTGTGAGATTTTGTTAATTTTTCAGTAGATTTAATTGTGTTTTTTTCTCTTTTCAGCATTTTATGAAATGATAACGGAAGAAGAAGACTCTGGTGGAGTGCGCTTCGTTGTGCCGTACCATTACGAAAGTAACGTGAGAACCAACTGGGGTCGTAGTTTCCCTGCCAGGCTGAAACGCTTGGCTCAGGAAAGTGTTACTCTGGCCTCCTCCTTGCCAATTGCTTACGGAAGTACAATCTTTGTCCGTTCTGATAACGATCGTTTGGACGTAATGAAAGTGCTAATCACCGGTCCTTCTGGAACACCGTATTCAAACGGATGCTTTGAGTTTGACGTGTTCTTTCCCAATGACTATCCCAACTCACCAATGATGATCAATTTGGAGACCACGGGACGACAGAGAATTCGGTTTAATCCCAATTTATACACGGATGGAAAAGTCTGCCTGAGTATATTAAACACGTGGCATGGGAGACCGGAAGAAAAGTGGAATCCACAAACTTCCAGTTTATTACCGGTAAGCACTACTAAAAAAATTTACTTAAAAATTGTGTGCCAAAAAGCGTAGTGTACTTAATCTTTTGTTTTCTTTGCAGGTTTTGGTAGCTATTCAGTCGTTGATTTTGAATGCGGAGCCCTACTTTAATGAGCCCGGCTATGAAAAGTCACGAGGAACAGATGCCGGAGAAAGAAGCTCACGGGAGTACAACGCAGGGATTCAGATTGCCACTGTGGAATGGGCAATGTTGGATCAACTCAGGAATCCATCCCCGTGCTTTAAAGACGTAAGATTTTAAAACTAGATTTTCGATTTTGTTTCATGAATTCATGCTAACCTTACGTTTTCTATTACAGATTATACAAAGACATTTTTGGATGAAACGAGGTGAGATTTTAAGCCAGTGTGAGAAATGGCTAGAAGACCTGATTGTAACATGCAAAACGGACAAACGAGCTGGTAAAAACGTTACCGGTGGTGCTGACCCGGTTACAGTTTTTAAGGTAACTAAATAGTTTTGCGAACGTGATCAGTTATAACTTGAACATTTCAACTAACGCATTTCATCTTTCATTTCCAGAATAACTTAACTCTGCTCCGTAAAGAATTTATGAACATGAAACCTCCAGAAGGTCTAGAGGATCTAGTAGACTCCTGTCCTCGAAAAAGTCCCTCTGACGAAGCAGTCGCCACCACAGCTGCAGGTGGAACCTCTTCAAGTTCTCCATCCGGTTCAGGCAGTAGCTCTTCCATTTTTGCTTCTGCATCCTCCTCTCGTAGCAACGAGCCTGCAACTGCAACAGCCTCCTCAACAACAGCAAACAACGTTGCTACAACAAGTGGTGGTGACGCAGCTGCTTCAGTAGCAGCAGCACAAACCAAACTAGTAATGGGACCACCGCCTCCAGCGTCCTCAGCCTCTGCTGTGGATATTCTCGTAAAATCCCAAACCCCAGAGAAAGTAATGAACCCCACCGGAGAAGGTGATCCGATGGAGGAAGATGACAAGGTGCCAATGGACATGTGATCCATTTTATGAACGTTGTTACTATACTACTACTACAGTTCTTGTCTTGTTGAGTTTCGTTTTTTGAGTTGTACATACAAAAAGATCTATATTCAATATTACGTAGTTCAATATTTAGCTGTTATTATCATCAACGTCTATTTTAAGTACCTAAAAAACAAAAATCTTTTTAACCATCGCTTTCCTATCCTGCTCTGTGTGAAGTAAAGAGTTGGGGGAGGAAACAACGTAACAAAATGAACTCTGGAACTGATAATGTTGTGGTATAACTCTTTCTAATGAACTGTTTATACAATTGAAAAAACTGTAGTTTGAATTGAATGCAAGTGTGTGTGTGTGAAAAGTTATAATTTACCACTTTACAATTTGTTTAAAAAGTGCTTTTTCAAAGAGTTAAAAGTAGATATTAACAGGTACAGTTTGTTAGTACTAACATTATAGATTATATTATGATAGTTGTAGTTTTAAAAGCTGTTCCATCATCGTTTGTTAATATCAGTATGAAAATCAACCAAGAAACCTTTTTTGGAGAAGTTTATTATGATGGTTTTTCTGTGTATTAAAATATGAAGTATCTGTATTTATAAAGAAAATGGATGCGAGAGAGAAAGGAGTGTTGTTTTTACACAAGCCTTCTTTATAGCTACCTTTTTGGGTAATTATCAAGTTGTAACATACCAAATCATGATACACTTTATCTTTAAAAAAACTATATACTTATTAATATACACCTCTATCTATACACGTATCATTTTTAAGTTTATATAAAAATGCATAACGAAAAATTATTACTATCCAAGTATATATTATTATTAAAATATTTGATACTTATTCAATCATTAGTTATCATCTCTGTTAGTTAAAAAGTATTTCTGGTAATAATAAAACAAGTATTGTGAATATATTATTATGTGTAATCAAGATAAGCCATTATTATCAAAATTAATACTAAAATTGATATGTATTTGCCAGACCTTATATTATGCTAAAATTATATTATACTACACACCTATTTCAACAAAAAATATTGAAATCTTTATGCTGATGATATGATGAAGAAATAAAACAAAAATGGTGATATGAAATATATGCGTGCGATTTTTTATTCAATATTTTAGTATAAAAGCGTTAAAATATAATTGACAACATTTTAAAAATTATCCGTATCATTATTCATCGTTTCGGTGTTGATGAACAGATAACTTGCTTGAGTTTTTGCTGCTGGAGTAAAACTGCGCACTGATAGTGGTATCCAGTTCATCAAAATCCTTACTGCCTTCATCCCCCGCTCCACCTCGACCTCTTGCTGATTTGGAGGATGATGATGTCTGCTTGTAAAAAAGTTGGTCTGGTCGATAACCGTCAATCGACTCAATTTCTTTTTTTAGCTTTTCATGTTTCCTGGAGGAAGAGTGTCGGCTACTACGATTACTGCTGGAAAGAGACAAGCTTGACCTGACGCTGTTGGTGCTGCTCAATTGTACGGCGGAGGATGAGGTAAAGTCACCTTTGAAAAAGCTTTTTAAAACTTTAGCCACGCAAGATAAATCATGTCCCTTGGAACATGCCACGGGCAAGGAGCGCTCTTGTTCCAAACTTTTCTGGAGAGAACGCAATCCCACAATTTGGTCATGATAACCAGTTTCCCGTAACCACTTTTTAAAGCGGTGGAGAGTAATTTGGTAAATGAGACTGGTGTCTTCTTCGGAGAACTTGAGCTTGAGAAAAAATTCCTTTCTAGCTTCTTCCAGCTTTTCTAAGGGGTATTCCACGCGACGTTGGTAAACGGTTGGTAGCGTGCCGGGAATGGGTGCGGGGATGTTTATGGGAAGATTGGAAGTGCTGCCAGAAGCTCGAAAGGGAAAGGGGAATATTTTAAACTGTTCTGGAACTAGAGGTACTACATTGCTCTGTTGGAAAGCCCGGGGAAAGCCATCATTGGAGATTTCCAAGGGACGGTTCCATCTTTGGATTTTGGTAGAAATACCGGCAGCTTTCATATGCGAGATTAAGTTGGGATAGGAAGTGTTATATGGCGCGAGAAATATTTCGTGATTTTTACTTCCGCAGATTACTGGAGAACTGGGGCTTAATAAATAGAACGTGCTTCGAGACACGTCCATAATGATAAATTGACGTCCAACGGCAGACACTGTGACACCCGAGCAGTCTGTGAACTTGACCACTTTGGCAGTTACCCCGATATTGAGTGTAACATCATGACATTTCTGGACTATTACGTGAGTGTACACTCCAGGAAGATAAATGAAGGAGTTGGTGCAGCGATGGATTTTGATAGAGCTGAGGGGCTCCAGCGTGTCCATCACTAAAACTTGCTTTTCCACACCGGAAATGAGGTACCACCTGTTAATGCATACAAAGTGCTAAGTTGGGGCAAAGTGAAACTTTCACCGGAAGTTGGGAAAAGTTGTACAAATTAGCATATTACGTTTTGGGAAAGCTCTGAGTATTCCAGAAGATTTTATTTTGTCCAAAGTACTCTACCTCGTCCCACACTCCAGTGATAACCGACACCGGCACTTGAGGAATGGGCACGCTGGAAGGTCCCCACGGATTAATTTTCAGGTTTTTCATTACCCACTGGATAAAACACTTTTTGTCCACAGTGCGACTATACCGACTGTACTCTAGCTTCCAGCGAACATCGGAAAGATGCAGGCATTCGTCCAAACTTTTAAATTCTGTGTTTGCTGGAGTGGTAGTGGCCACTCCTAAAATTAGACTTAAAGCTTTAATTACGTCCAGGGGTATTCTTTGGTATTGCTGCTGCATTTTCTGCTGGGATTCTGCCGAGTTGTGTGATGAGCCAGCACTGTTGGGCCTTTCCCCTGTTTCCGCTGAATCCTTAACAAACGGTTTCTTATTTTCGTGAAGAAGCATTAAAAAGTCAATCATGTCTGGAAGATTGGCCATGATAAATTCAGCTTGCTGTTGTTCGGGAACGTTAGCTCCGATCCCAGCGCCATTGCTACGTTGGATTAGGTTATTTACCCAAGCTTTGGGCCAGGGCTCGTCTCCGTAAGATTTTAAAAAGTATTTCTTATGCAAGCGAAGAAAGTGTTGAAGATAGAGAAATAGCAGGAATTGCATGGTGTCCACTTTGAACTCATCATGAAAGTCGTGGCCTTGCTTGACCACCCGGTGAAACTTGGCGTCCCAACTTTCACTCGCGGTAGAATCGGAGTTGGACGGACTTTCGTCACTGGGATGTTTATTGCTTGTAAAGTCATAATGCTGAGTCCATGTTGAACTGGGTCGGGTGAGAATGTCAAATACCCGAAAGTAAGTAAAACAAAGATCCGTGGCCAGTTGCATTTTGTACTTGCAAATGTGGTTCCATTGATTTAGCGTTAGCTCGGGAAAGTGGCCTGGTTTTTGTCGGCAGTACTCTGCTATTTTACGGAGAATGTTTATCCCGATTTTTGGACATGGAAGGGGGCTCAGCAGGCCAAAGTCAAAGGGCTCGTTTTTAACCCAGACAAGGTAGCTGGGTAGATTTTCGGGGGAATTTGTAGGAAGGTCATTGAGATTCTGATGGGATGATGGAGCTCGGGTGGAATTGGCGCTGTCGTGTTTTGGAAGACCGCAGTTGTTTCTTTGTGATTGCTGACCTTTGCTGCTAGACTTTCCCTGATGACGCTGTTTAAAGTTAAATGCGAGATGTTCTTGAGAGTTTGTGGCATGAATTGCATAAGCATTAGGGGCAGCGGTAGAAGATGAGGAAGAGTGGTGTGGACGAGGACTGGTTGGTCCTGAGGAAAGGCTTTCCAGATTTGGTCTTGGGGTTCCAGGATGACCATTTTTGCGTGGGGAGCTACCCTGCTTTTGCAGTTGGGAGTAATGCATAGTTTGAGAAAGTGAGAAAAATTCCAAGACAGTTTTAAATGGAGTTTTCCATACAAAATGGAAAAAACGAAAGAATTCACAGAGTTTGCATACACATTCATCATATTTAGGTTTCGTTTGTATGGGGAATAGTGAGAAATAAAAAAATGAATCTTTCCCTTGGAAATCTTATAGGATTTCTCCAGCTTACTTTCTCCAGTACCGGTAAATGTAAAGTAGACTTGTGCTAAATTCATTAGGAATCTTTATCACAAATGCTGATGTAATTTTTATGCTGAGTGTGATGCTGCTAATGCGGAGAAAGGCATGTTTTTTATAATGCGCATTTAATGATTAGTTACCAATTGACCAAACTAGAAAACGTAATTTCCAGCCATAAGTATTTAGCCTCATAGTTTATCTCAAATCATAAAAACGTATAAATATCCAGTAATCAGCTCATGTTTCTTGTCATGCGTCAGAATGTCAACTAGTCTAGATGATGATAGCGCATTCATATCATTCGGTATATAAATCGTAAATCACGTACACATATTATCATTGAGTCTGTGCATTTATCATTGCAATACTCAAACTCATATCGCGTACTCATATTATAGCAAGGAAAAATGATAACTTTTCTGGACACACAACAGATATGACATATGTGGTCCAGTAAAGTAGAAATAGAAGTATAATCGTCTCGGATTATAATCATGCTGGAAAATCTAGAGCAAAAGTAGTTCATCAGATAACTACTGACATATAAGCTGTTATGATGTTGTAGGAAATTAAAGATAAAAGAAAAGTGGGTAAATACCAACTAAACATAAGTACCTATGAAAATTATAATGATAAATAAAAAATGTTAATTTCAATATATATTGGCATTATGAAAATCTATTGTAATCCTAAAAGAAAATCTAAAAAAACTGTATGCAATTTTATAAACGCTCCATCTCCGCTAGACAAACGTGACTACGTGACACGCATAAATTTTTATATGCATTATAACGATCATGTAGTCGCATAAATAGTTTAAAGCAGTTAGCATCGCACACAAAAATATTTTCCTCTGTGCATATCATCCTTGTCCACTTGGTTTATCATTAGTCGTTAAGCTGGCCAACATGTTTCATTTTTCTTTTTACCAAGTTCTTTTCATCTCTCCATCACTTTGCACATATTTCTTACCTACTTTATTGGCTCAACTCCTCTCGTCATCATATGCACATGTCCTCGGCTTCCAATTTCTTTCTAGATTCAAGATTCTTTCCTAGGCACTCATCATTCAACTCTCTCTGCCTCTCTGAGAGACAAGTTTGCAGACAAAACCCAGTTGTTACTCAACTACTTCTCAACTTGCATGCATATGCGAATATTTATGTTTTTCTTTACGTTTTTATGCCAAATGCCAAAATGTTAAATGAATATATAAAATATTCTTATCTTTTAAGTATAAGCCTGTTACTAAACTGGGTTCATGTCATATCATCTCAGACTCAGAGCTCTCCCATCTTTCCATCCAACTCTCTCTCTGGCTCAACCTCACATTATCCATTACCAGCCTATTTTCCTACTGCCAATTATCATGCAAAATAAAGCAGTTAGAAAAAAATGTATTCTTAAGAAACCAGCCGGTGTGCAAAATCCTTCTGCACTGATTTTTTTCATAACAAATTAGTATAAAGGTACATACATTTTATAGGTAACTTTTTGGTTTATTTGGGTTTTAAGGTCTTTTTCTACTCCTTCCCAATATGCAGCCATGTGGGTACTCCACAAACTCGTCAAACTTCATTCAACTCTTCATTTTATTAGACCAACAACCAAAAACTATTCCTATTTTTAATACTGGCTACTGGATAAAAACCACACACACATGTACATAAAACGGTCGGCTCTTTCAACCTTTTGAACAATTTTAGTATGCATGCATGCTTGTTTGCGTCTATGTCCTGAGTGATACCTAAAAAAATAGCCAATTACCAAAGGTTATACGGATCTTTCAATGCTCTGCCTATTGAACTAGACTACATACAAAAAATACTTTGTACATTTATTCCTTTACTTTTGTGTGTGCTAAAAAAACTACCGAGGAGAATCCCAAGTTCCCCCTTCCTCTGCCTGTACAAATTTTTTGGCATGTTAATATCCTGTGTAATAAGCCGTAATATAATGTACATACCTACAAATAACTGAAATAGCGTTACATACTCCATAAAAAAGCCAAAAGAAACTATTTATATTAGCAGTTTAGCACATCCTCTTTCATTTCATAACACAAAAAGAACAGCAGCAGCATAGCATAAGTTCTTATGTATAATATATTATTAAGTAACAACTCATCTAAAAAAGAGCTCATTCTCGTCATTCTCATCATCATCATCATCATCTTCCTCACTTCTCATGTTCTATTCTAATCCAATATCTGGCTGGCATTCAACAAAAACCCTTTTGCACACCAACAAATTACCAAACTTACAAACTGGTTAAGTAAAACTCTTTGCTCAGAAGAACATGATCATGATCATCATCATTATCATCTCAAGTCATGATATACATAAAAAAGCAACTTTGTATATAATCCTTATATACCGGACTTCTATGCAATTCCGCTAAATGTATTATAAGCACAGCATAGCCAAGATAATGTTCAATTCTTCGGTAAAGTACAGGTCAGTTATCATTTCTGTATTCATACTCGGTTTACACGCAACAATATCCCCTGCTATCCTCTAACAATCCACAAAGCTTTTATAGTAAACGTGCTCACTATCCAGAGTTTACTATGCATCTATATCGCTTGTTAAGTTGGTTTTTAGCATGACATGTACATAAGTTATAACAGAAGCTTATACCCCTTTTTTAACAATACCTAGCCACATTTTTGTGGATTGGAACTACTAAACCACTATACTACTTTTCACTCTATCCGATTTTGTCGGACTTTTGGACTGACTGGCTATATTACTCTGTGAAGCTTTTTTCTGAAGCGACGATAAAGGGGGAAAAAGCATAATAGTAATATTTTGTGTGCTTCTGTCTATTCTCCGGCGTTTTATGCTGTACATTGTACATGTACCTTGGTTCAAGTTGAAGATAGAGATTTTGGTTGGACTTTTGGTGGATGGAATTGGAGCTGCTGCTGTTTTCTTGGCTCGTACATCCAATTTTTCCCTGAGAGCACTCTACACTTTACTTAAAAGCTGTACATTGGATTGCATTGGATTTTGTAAAGTGAGAAGAAAGAAGGGATAGATTAGATGAAGAAAATACCAAAAGATGATCAGCTTCGGAATAATGTTCCTGCTTGCCTCCTGCTTCAACTGATCAACAAGAAGAACAAGACTAAGGGACAAGAGCAATAATATTTTGAGAAGAATCGGAGGATTCCAAAAGAAACGTAAGTACCCCTACTTGCTACTTGGTGTTGTGTGCATTGTTGGTTCATTGTTGCTGTGCATCATAATACCAACAGAGGAGACTGTGTGCATTGTTGGGAATTTTTGTAAAAATGTCCAGAGGTTTCCTTGTTCTCAGAATGCTGGGATGCTTAATTGTTGAATAGTTTGGATTGTTGAAATTGATGTAGTTGTAGTGTCAGTAAGATTACGAAATTCCGGGGGTTTTGTGCAAATCCTGGAATTATGTGCATTGTTTGATGGTTAGCACACGGTAGATTTTGTAAAGTTGATGCGGTAAGGGTAAGTGTTCCAACTTGTTAGGGACAATGCACTTAAAAAGCAGATGCTTTTAGTTTCCACTGAAGTTATTGTTGTGAAGGATTGGAGGATGATTCGTGGGCATTTTGGATGGTTAAGTGAAAGTTTTGGAATAAAATGTTAATTGTGTTTTGTTTCAGGTGTAAAGTGCAAGTTGACTGGGTGTAAATTTGCTACTGGCACGAGAAAACTCCCCCCTTTTTGGACAGGGCTGTGCAGCTAAAGTGAAAGTGGGGATTTGTTTGTGGAAGGAGTTTGTCTTAAGTGCTTTTGGTGTGTTTACCACGCGGAGACGTCAAGTTGGCAGGACACATTGGTCAGCGTTTCTGGTTTGAAAGGGAGGTTTCATTGTCAGCCATGGATTTAAGCCCGGATGTTATTACAGAGGTAGAGATCCAGCCGCAGTTGGAGGAGGTTGAAATTGAGACCCTGGATGACCATGACTCGATAGAGATTGCGGTGGAGGATGATGGTGTGGGGCTACATGACCATGGGGTCATGTTGGATGATGATGATGATCAGGAGGATATTGTGGGCTATGATGATCCCAACATGGCTTTGGTGTCTGAGAGTGGAATTCTGATGGATGAGGAGCAATCCGAACCCTCGCCTTCCTCGAGCTATCGCTCCCCACATAACTTCCTGTGTTCATCGAACTCAAATAATAACAACAATAGTAAAAAGTTCCGAAGGATTTTGCCTGGAGGACCTTGTCTAAGCAATAATAACAGACGGAGATTACGGGATTATGATCCTAGCCTTCAGCCGCCGATGGGAGGGGGAAGTGGGATGCAGCAAAAGAAAAAGTGGGAACCGAAACAAGTGCAAATTAGGACGCTAGAAGGGGAGTTTTCGGTGACAATGTGGGCTTCAGGAAACGATGAAGGTAAGATGACTGCAGGTTTTAAAATACTTACAAACTATTAAGTAGTTCAGATTGTAAATCTTGCAATGATCTTTTTAATTGGTAGCTGAACCAATGATGAGCGTTAAACAAGAGCTTCCCGACGGAATCACCATTGAGGAGGCTTCCAACGTCGACCAAGATCCGGATTACACTGAGTACATGACGGGAAGGAAAATTCCTCCTCAGGGAATTCCTGGCTTGGATCTTTCCGACCCGAAGCAACTAGCTGAATTTGCTCGACTGAAGCCCAAAAAGGCTTCGGATGAAGTAGCAAGAACAATTGCTTGTCCACATAAAGTGAGTTCAGTGTCAAGTTTAAAGTTTTCCATCCCGAAACCTTTTTCAAATTATATGATTCCTTAACTTACTCCTTTTGTTTTGACTTGTTACAGGGATGTACGAAAATGTTCAGGGATAATTCTGCTATGAGGAAGCATCTTCACACGCATGGTCCAAGGGTTCATGTATGCGCCGAATGTGGAAAGGCCTTTGTCGAAAGCTCAAAACTGAAAAGGCATCAGCTTGTCCATACTGGTGAAAAACCGTTCCAGGTAAGTTTGGCATCCAGCAAACCAAGTCATTTTTACTAACTTGAGAAGTAATTAATCATTGAATTTGTTTGTCTACTTTAGTGCACTTTTGAGGGTTGCGGAAAGCGATTTTCGTTAGATTTCAACTTGAGAACCCACGTGAGGATACATACTGGTGATCGTCCGTACGTGTGTCCTTTTGACGGATGCAACAAGAAGTTTGCCCAGTCCACCAACCTAAAGTCTCATATTTTAACTCACGCAAAAGCAAAGTATGTGAAATGAATCAATCAAATTGTAAAGTTGTTTCTCATGTTTATCTTTGAATCTATATTTCATTGTTTTTCTGTTTGTTTTTCTAGATCAAGGAACAACTTCATGCGACAGATCCAGAGTATGCCAAACGAGTCCATAGGAGAGCATCAATACGTTCAACTGGAAGTAGGATCGGATGATCAACAAATAATTCTTTACACTGACTGATCAGCAGAGACCTTCTAAAAATAATAATGTTATAAGCTAAGTAAATTAACGGATGTACTATTATTGACACGTCATGAAACAATACAAATTAGTTTTATATTAGTGTATACTTGGAGAGACAAAGGATTTACAAGAAGAAAGAAGAGAAAAAAACGCAAAAGATATAGTGATTGTTCATCTCTGTTCATAGGGACAAGTATAGGTTTTTGTTGTGCGGAGAAGAGGAACGAGTATGATAAAAAACGCAAAAGAAGAGCACCAGTTTTACGCTTTATCCCTTAAAATGTCCTAAATTAACTGCATACCTAGTTATTATAGCAAACCAACATTATTTAACAGCAGAAAAATGAGCAACCGTCGCAATGTGTTTGTTGTAATCGTGTCAAAAAAAATTTCGCGAGATTGTAACGAAGTTGGTTATCAATTTCTAGCATGTTTTGTTCACCTACCTTAAATAGACGTCATGTTCTACTGAAAAAAATGTTATATTAATGTGTACATTAACTTTAAACATAGAAGATCATTTCACTTTAAACTCTACAAATCTGTTGTTCACACACAAGTTCACTTATTTTCGCTTTCTGGTCAACATGTTAAACCAACTGCCAACTACAATCTTTTTTCGGCTGGAAGTGTAGATGATAACAATTCGTGTGAGATGTGACTTGTGACTATAAAGAATACAAAATGACAACAACAGTAGTGCAGTTATAAATAATATGCATGTAAAAATGTACCTTATCAATCGCGCCTATACAAATTGTAATTATATCATCATCATCATCACCCCCGACACCTCTTAATTGTGACTATATTTAAAGCGTATACAGCGTTAATTCTTCGACGAACGGATTTCGGAACACTTGAGAAAAGCTAAACAGCAGAGCAGTGAGCGTTTTACTCTGGAGTTTTGTTCTGAGTTTCTTTATTTTGTAGTGATGTTGTAGTAGCCGTGTAGTGTGTAAATAGACAACTTTAACTTTTGTTTCATAATAAAAAAAAACTATACAATTCATTTTCATCATGATAATGCCTTTTTTGAAGTGGAAAAGAAAGTGTTTGAAGGAAAAGCAGAACTTGCCATTTCACTGTAATAGTTTGTATGCATAATTAACTTATAAGTACTAAAATGAGAAACGCTTTTTAAAAAAAGATAACTTTATTCACTGAATGATTTTCAAAGTAGTAAGCTTATTAGAACGGTTTGTCTCAGCTATAGTTTTGTTTAAATCTTTTGACTTGTTATAAATAACTCGTAGCGAAAACACAATGATTTCTGGTTATTAGTGATATATACGTATGTATAAAAAACAATGTTCAGTCATGTATATTTTATTCTTTATGTTAATTAATAAGATTACAAATTACTAATCAATTTAAGTTCTAGTTTACTGATTATATAATATTATTCATAGATTGATTTAAGATTTTTGCTGTTAAGATGAATTTACAACAAGGAGGAAAAGGGGTCCATGAAAATTGTAGAACTGCCAATCATCATAATTTAATTAATTAAATGCAGTTTGAATTTTCGTTCCTCGTTTTGGTTCGGCATTTAGTTCTACTAAGAATGTTATGATAAGTAACAAAAATGTTCAAGAATAACAATTTTTTAAATGAGAAAGTTTGACTATTTTTGGTGTGTAGACAAGTGTAAATAGGGTACTAATTTCTTCGTTCGAGAAATGATCAACTTATGACTGTTTCGGTGAGATCGCCCACCGGACCATAAGGAAATGGCGGAAGTGTAAAGAAAAGAAAATAGGACAAAACTTTCTACATCTTCACATAGAAGTTTCCGTTTCAAGTTTAATAATCTTTCGGTTTTTGATTTTGTTTTCGGAGCGTCAGTTGAACTTGTACGGAAACAGAAATACCACTCACAAACAGGTAGAATATTATAGAAGGGAGTGTGATCTTGACTTATTTTGGTGATGAATGATGGTCTCCAAAAAATGTACACAATAATTTAGCAACGATAATACGTAGTAGATTATCATAACAAATTGTTAGTTTTTTTCAAAAATGAATAGACAAATAACATGAAACTGTATGTAGTATTTTATTTAGTGTTATAATCAAACGGACTATTGTGTCTTAAAAGGTATGATTCCTTCTCTGTTCATTTGAATTAAGCAAAATGTTCAGTACAGTATAAAAAGTAGCAAACCGCAACAAAAAACAGTAAAATATAGAACATCCGCAGCCTTATAAATTGTTGACTCATAATAAAAAGTAATAATAAAAAGTATAAATTATGATTATCACTGAGAGTAGTTGGCGGATGTGTAGCAAAAAAAGGTTTTATCTCCTATTTTAGATGATTCCTATTATAAATAAATTATGTATAGCGTGTTAAAAAACAATAACTTGTATAATTTTAAGGAAGACAAAGAGCTCAGATTATTATGTATATTGATTATTAATCTAAAAGAATTATTATTAAGGAAAAAATCTCCTTCCGATGATAATGCAGCGTTATATGTAAACTTTACTTTAAAACAATATATTAACTTCTTCATTTCACTGGAAATTGCAGCAAAGTAGCTACCTAAAAAATGTACATGAAACAAAAAACGCGTATTAAAAAAAGCAATGAAGTGCCGAGATCTTCTCAAAAACCAAGCAAGTCTCGAAAAATAATTCATTTGTAATTTTGAAGCATCCAAAAAACATGGTAAAATGGTAATCGAAATTATGTCTTCATTAATCTGCATCCTATTTGTTCCTAATACCTTTAAAAACTGTAAACCTTTTACAAGAAATTCTTACCTCAGCAGATTTTTAACTGTGCAACTTTTTCCACGAGTTAATAATACCCACACACGTTTTCATGTTTCAACAGTGTTTTGCAAAAAATAACACGTTCGGAAATTGTTTTTAATAAAACCGGTATATTATTAAATATTTATAATTAGTTACTAAAAATAAGAATGTAAACTATACTCTAATTCTAAAAGCGTTATATAAAGTGGTGAAGAAGACACACGTGTACTCTAAAAACGATAAGAAACGGAAGGACTTAATAATTACTTTAGTATATAGAGCGAAAGGCAAAAAAAGAAGGTTATTTATGAAAAAATGCATTATAATAGTTTGTACGTAATAAAATAGGACAAACCACAACTGTCTTATAAACAAAAAAATACTTTCTCTACGAAGGAGAAGGCATTGTCGATGAAAAAAATGAAAAATAAAAAGGTTTAAAAGGAAAACGGTTCCAAGATGTTTTACGTTTAGGCCATAATATTTTGGCATTGATTTTTTTATTGAGCATGGACATTTCATTAATTTTCCATATTATTTTAAATGCGAGGCAGTTTGCTCTTCTTAATTTTGCTTTCTTCACCTCCCATTCTTGTCGGTGTACTGGACCCCTTTCTTTCCTGCTCCTTTTCTAAAATCCGTCTTTGCGACTTTTTACTGCAAACGTTCATACTGTGAATGGTATTGGGCACGCGGGGAGCAATTCTATCTCTGATCGTATCCTTGCTAAACTCCATATCCTTACTGGATCGTCTTACCGTATTTTTCTGATTTTCCTCCTCGCACCTCAACTCCGTATCCCTTAACTTAACTGTTAATCCCCGGAGAAAGCTTTGGGTTTGATGTAGTTGTGCATGCAAGGTTCTCTGAGTATCTTCTAGCTCCCTTACGCGCACGCTTAATTTTTGGAAATCTTTAAATAATTTTTTATTCTCCAGCACACTAATTTGCATAAAAAGTCGTCTATGGAGCAACTCCACTTTGCGAATTTCTCTAATCTTCTTTAACAAATTGTTCCGTTCTACAAGACACAGTTGCCAAAGTTGCTTCATATCATGTCGCCCCGCTCGAAGGGCTCCCCAACTGCGCTGCTTCCTCAAGTGACTTTCCGATACTTCTTTAATGTACCTTTTCAGCTTTTCATGCTGCTCCTTTAAATGTTGCTGGCGTTCCAGAAGTTTCACATGACTCTCCTGATTTTCGATTGCCATGCGCTCATAGTCAGCAATGGTAAAGCCCTTCATCATCGGAGCGGCTACTGAGGTGTTATCCTTAATTCTTCGCTGAGCCATACCCAGACTGTTTTTCGACTTGAACATTTTCACCAGTTGACTCAGCATGGTTCCATGAAGACTGTATAGCTGCTTTTGGAACTGTTCCAACCCCATGCGAAACTGATGGGTTTCTCCTCGACTCATGATCACTTGTGATGACATGTTTGCCACGAATTCAAACACGGCTTCCATTGCTGTAGCATCCCGCTTTTCCCAAACGTGCCAGTGCTTCACCTTTCTCAGCAGAACCAACCTGTGCTCTTGTTCCAGCTTGGCCTTTTTCAGTCTCAGTTCCCTTATCCTTTCCAAGCTCTTTGTCCACTGGTGGTTCAAGTTGACTGCGCCCGTTTTCTGCGTCTTTCTCTCTTGGTTTCTTTGTGCGCGTCGCATTGCCTTTTTCTTTGCCAAACTCTGCGCTTTCACCGACGTCTCCACAAAGCTTACCAAGTGACCCCGTTCCTGATCGATTAGGGATAACCCACTGTAGGTGCGTTCCAATAGCTTGGCAATTTTAATCAATTGCTTCTTTTTCGCCATTCTGCATCTATGCTTTTCAAAGGCTTCCAGGGCGTCATTCGCTGTTTTCATGGCGCGATGCAGCGTGGCTCCTGCCTTTTGCTCCAGAATTTCCTGTAGAGTCTTAGGCTTTTCCTTAATTTCCTCATAGCTACTTTTGGAAGCGGAGCGTAGCACAGTGGATCGATGACTGTAGTGTTTGCGCAGGGCCTTTATTTTTGCCTTTGTTTTTCTGTTCACCGGACATTCCTTCCCTTCTTCCGCTTCGGGACAACTTCTGTCATGTTTTCGAACCACTGTGGTCGGTATCTTGTTTCTACGATGATGATGGTGGCGTCTTTTCACTGGAGCGCTGTGATCCGGTCGGCTATAGGTTGCACCCAGATTGCGTTTATGTGGCGGAACCCACTTTTGATGATGGTGGTGATGATGATGATGCACATGACTCATTCGTTTATGATGGTGATGATGATGATGTTCGTCAACAATTTCATCATGAAAATGACCCGTTTTCCTAAGGAATCTTGCAAATCTGGCAGCCATGGTGGAGTTCTTTTTCTGTTGACGACGCTTCAAGGCTTTGTTTAGGGCAGATTCGCTTTCTTCCGAGTCTAGATTGTCCGCATTGCCACCTTCTCCACGAAGAACGCCTTTACGCAAGGCCAAGTGGTAGAGGTAGTCTTGCAAATAAATGTTCTTTTTCCGGTGACCGATCATGATTCGAGCCACGCGTAGGTAGCGCTCTATCAAGATTTCCTTCTTTTTTCGGATTTCTGCCAATTTCATTTCCCGAATGCGTTCATGCTCTTCTTCTTCCGCAAGCATGGCAGCTTCGTAGGCTTCTTGACGGAGACGTTCGAGCTCTTCCTCGTCGCCTTCTTCATCTTCCTCTTCCTCCTCCTCTTCGTCTTCGTCCTCATCTTCCCACATGTCATCCGCCAAGAAATCTGGAGTTGAAGATTTTGAAGTTTAGTCTTTGATAAGCAGTGAGGAATCTTCAATGAAATATCAATTTATCCATTTTACCGTCAAAATAATTGTGTCCCGCTTTTTCCCGGTCAACTCCCATTTCCATTTCTAGAGTCATTTCCTCCTCTTCATCCCCAGCCTCGGCATTATCCGAGTCGTCATCTAGAACGGGAATATCATCATCAAAATCGTCATTAAAATCCCCACCCGCGTCATCCCCATCAGCGCCATAAACCACCGTTTGGTTGGCATTTTTCGAATTTTTCTTTTTCGCAGCAATAGCTTTGGCGAAAGCACTTGCTCCAGCACCACCACCTCCTGCTCCTGCAGCGTCTGCTTTGGCAGCATCTCGCTTTGCCTCTTCGGCTAGATTGAAGCCAAAGTCGGCTAGATGTTGGACGGTGAGCTTGTCACCGACTGGAATGGCTTTTACGGGTTCGTCATCCTCCTCATCGACGATGGTGGGCTCAGTGCTGGTTTGCGTTTGTTTTTTGTCGCTGCTGGAAGAGCTGTCTTGGGTGGGAGCAGGCATTTTTAAAGACAAACTGACCTCTTTATATGGATTTTACTAATTTTTATAGTGATTTTCTTGATTCATAAAATGTTATGATTAAATGTCCATGCTACAGTGTTTTTTAATGGGGAGGGAAATGATCTTTGTATTTTTCTGGTTTCGTAAATGGGGCTATACGGTTTTGTGCTATTTTTTGGAATATTTTTGAAGATAGAAAAAGTTGGATGAAATGATATGCTGTAAATTTTGCTAAAATGTTGGGACTGAAATGTGGCATAAAAAAGTTGGAATCTGCAACAACTAAAGGTCAAAAGTAACTATATGGACAATATGAGCAATTACTCCAAATGTAGATATGTAACAATACAGAGATGTGAAAGCTTTCCTCTGCAACTTTACTTTTTACACGAACTTTCTTGCAATTTATTTTGAACTGTAGAAATTTGCACCGTTTCATGATAGTTTTTTAATTGTAACAATAAAATATAATTTAACAAACAAAAAACATTGCATTATAGCAAACACCTTCGTTCATAACATATAATCTTTGTTCTTGTTCAATAAATAGCAGATCAAAATCTCACACTCAATAATATTCTGTTGTTATCCATCACACTCAAACGTAAAATCTTAATGGTAAACCTTAATTATAAATTACAACTTTAATTTCAGTGATGTGTGCATGCATAGATATATAGATAAAAAACAAAACTGTCATATAGTCATAAACACAAATATTTTTAAGTACTTTAAACCATTTACACAAAGTAGTAAGTGTATTTGCACCTTTTTGATTGACAAGAGTATATAAAAACTTCTATTCTTTTACACAGAGTTCCAATGGACCATGTACAAATTTACAGAAAGTAATGTTATCATAACAAGTCATTAATTCTTGAAGAGAAAAATCGGAAAACTTATTATAATATAGCACCGTGTGTACTTTATATAGCCTCAAGCTATTAAATTTATTTAATGTGGAAACATGATAACCATGAATTATTGTGACAAAACGCAAGCTGTACATTTACAACTGAAAGCTACCTAAAACTTGCGAAATGGGGCGAAATGAGTAAAAATTATATTCCCAAGTTCACACGCTTGCCAATACACCAACTGGTCACTGCAGTGACCTTATGTAGTGTTTATAATTATTACATAAGATGGATGTAGTATCACAGGAGTAAATATATATTTTGGAATCAGAACCTTGAATCTTGCCCAAAGAAACTTGATAATGTCGGTTGAAAAAGTGATAACGACTTTTTAAAGGTCAGCAGCTCTGACTCACATGAGTCACATAAAGAACCATAATGTACAAAGTGCAAACTTGTTTGCATTTTTAAGAACCAACCTATCGGCAAGACTTGTGCTTTGAAATCGCTGACTAAACAATTCAATATAATATGGTCAGTCACAATTCTGATGAGGTTCAGTCATAATGTTTATGCATATTTTATATAAGTTTTTTAGTGATGATGACCGGATGTTAGCAGAAGGGGAAGCATAATCCCAATCATTAATGCCAGCAGCTCCTTTCTGCTGAAACCGTTCTGGGAATCTTTAGCCACTTCCGGAAGGACATGCACGGTGGCCACGTAGAGAAACGTTCCAGCGCTAAATAACATGGCCAAAGCGGTTGCGTTCATTGTTGACATGTCCTGCTTTCCCTCCTGACTAATTCCAAAATATGTAATGATGGCCATAACCGGTGCAGCTAAGGAAAAAATTGCCAAATGTCGTCTCACGCTATTGCGATCTACTCCGCCGTGGAGTAAAAAGGTTACCAGTCCAAATGCTGCTGGAGCCTATTTCAAAGAAGTTACATGTTCAGTTTACGTCTTCTGGTCAGTCGGCAATTCCTCAATTTTTATTTTACCTTGTGCAACATGATGGCAAAAAATACTATCATTTCTACGTCTGCGTGAGGGGTTGTCGCTGCAGCTCCGAGTGCGATACCATCAGCTAAAGAATTTCAATTAGCAGCCATTTAAAAACTTGCATTTTATATGAAGGACGCCTTTTCAATTCATCTATTATCTTTTTACCTGCTGCGTGAACCACTAGACCTAATGTCGCCGTAAAACTTCGTTTTTGCTTGTACGTTGCCGACTCAATATCCCTAGACGTAGATCTCGACCTACTACACTGATCCACCAACATCATAAACGCAAACCCCAGCACTAATGCGATTCCCACCGACGAAAAGGGTTCTGCTGCGTCCTCCTTTAAATGTGCTACCGATGGTCCATCATGGGGTGCAGGTTGACTAACTGCTGCTGCAGCTGGAGGCACGTAACCTCCATCCGGTTGCGGGGGATGAACGGCGGAGGATATGCTAGATGCATGATTATGGGCACCCATTTCTAAAAAACAGTAAAAATCCAAATTAATTCAATTAAATTAACTATTTAACCAATCATTATAATAAGCTATGTAGGACTGTTCCATACTCTGCATTTGTGCGAGATAAAGTGTGTGCATTCCTTCAGGAATTATAACGCTCAGTGCGGTTCCTACTAAAAGTCCTGCTCCCAGCACAGAAATCAGGTGAATTTTCTCCTGTAAATTACAAAACACTTTAAAATGACTCCACATTTATAAAAACCTCATTTACAAATTTAATTAAACTTCTGCCTACCTCGGACATGTGCATTACAATGGGTATAGCTCCGGCAAGGAAACTGCCGATAAGCATCACCCCCGACAAAAAGATAAGCCCTACGGCAGGATCCATGTTTGCCTCAACTTTGTCCAAACACCCGTTAATATAAATTTGTCACCTTGTCTCAATAAAAAACATGCACAACCACCTGTGTGCCTTTTAAAACACTAAAAACTAATAATTTCCGTTTCAAATTTCCTCAGTGGCAAGCTTTCACTAGAATCCCTGTCATTTTCTCTAGGACAAGCTGCACACTTGACATTTCCAAAAGAGAAAGTTAAACTTTTCTGACAATCTTATACTCTTCGGTATTCTCATAATTAATTTCCCGACAGAGAACAGCTTTCACTTTCACTTAATCAAAACGAATTCCTCCACAGAGCTCCTTTATCCCCTTCACATCATCTTAACAACTTTGTACGCTTAATAAAAGCATTCCGGAAAGGGGAACTATTTGCGGAATGTCTCCGCAATAATAATACTGACAATAAATTTGATCCCACAAATTTTTCCACGTTGGAAGTTGGAACTAAACTGCGACCTATGATGCTGATCTGGATGATGAGGTAAAGCAGACATTCTTGTGCCAGCTGTTCCTCCTTGCAAAACAATGCACAAATCTCAGGTTACACTCAGCATGTGAAGTGTGGTGAAGGCAGGTGACAAGCCAATCTTTAAACTCTGTCTTGCATCTTTACCACAGCTTTCTAAAATGGGGCCGTTTTTATGTGACGTGAACACTTGCAGCCACAAGGTCATCCTGATCCTCAATGAATTTATGCAATTTTAAAAGTAATTATGCGATTGATAGTTTAATTTGGAAAGCATTAGTGCATTGAAATAATGTTAGCAGGATTTTGCCTCTATAGCTCTTTGCTACCACCGTTATTATGCAACTTAGCAAAACTACAAACCATGCAATAGCATCATGTTCGTAAAAACATACTCCACAATTGCATGGAACATTTTGGAAAAACATTGAAAATTGCTATTACTATGGTTATTACTATTACCGTCAACCGTTAAGATTTGTCTTTGATTTAGATT
>CM056171.1:19680141-19797218 GCA_029691765.1 Entomobrya proxima
AAGATTCCAATGAATGTCCCAATAATGCTGAGATACTGCAATATTAAAAATGAATATATAATGTGTTAAAAGTTATGAACAGTACCATCATCTAATCTAGGTAATGCTACCATAATTTATTCGTTATTAGGTTGTATTTTGGCTTACTGTAATAAGGAATGCAAAATCCAGGACAAACAAGTCTGGGTAGCCAACGCCCATCGACTTGCTGAAGATGTTATGAAGAAATATTTGGAATCTTTGTGGTTGGTGTGCATGTGGAAGTTGATTCTCATTTCGAACTTCCAAGCACCTTTTCTTCAAACGGCTTATCTACAAAGTAAAGAAGGAAGGATTTCCCGTCATCAAGGCCGGAAAAATTTGCATGAATGTATTTGTATTATGAATCCCAGATAAAATTAACTAATGGCTCGTACGTATAGTGCGGAAATGCAGAATAGAATGAAAGCAATGAAGTTCAGAACGACTGGGAATGCATAGTTTAATGCATCGACACTCCGAGAATGGAAAACTTTCTCCACAACAATTGGCATCAGTGTAGCAGTTTGCAGCAAAGCTACCAGGAGAAACAGTCCGATGTAATTGGACATTTTATCGCATTTCTCTTCCATCAAGTTAAAGTGATCCAAAGCCTCTCCATGGTTATGATCAGCATTTGCAAGTGAGCGTGATGCCGTGAAAGTTTCCATGCTAGAGGAAAACAAACAAAGAGAATAGTTTGCTGTGAGCAAAGCTTTGCTCAGTGATGTTGCCATGCCCACAATCCCCAATGCAATTTCTTTGCCGGGTACATCTCCAATCTTAAGGAAAATGTCTTCGGGACAATCCTTTTTGGCCATCCAGGCGTATACTTGACGTGTGTAGCAGGAATGTGTCTGGAGCAATTCTGCGAAACCCCAATCCCAATCCTTCAAGTCAAAATACGCTGTAGTGACAAAGTAGCTTACCACTAACACTCCCATGCACGTGGCGTATCCAACCACAAACATTAATGTAGTTCTCTGTAAAAAATCAAAGAATCCATTTGATCTAAACCTTCCATTTACAGCTTGCAAAAACAAAGTAACCTTTCTCCGTTTGACGCTGTAAAACGTATCAGCGTTCTCAATACTGGATGTGTGTACATTCAGAAGATCCTTCATTCCAACTGTAACTAGTTTGCAGTAACAGAACTTTTTCAGACTAAGGAAAATAAGGTTTGCTATTTGCACGAATGTGAAAAGGCTCGTAGGTCCCTTCAAGTACGTCAGCAACGACCGTCGTATGCCAAACATGTCAATAAAACACATTGCTTGCTGCGTTGCAAATCCAATCTAATTGTTAAACAAATAATACATTTTTGCTCATTCATTTTGTTCACAGGTATTGCTCAAGATGACTACGAATAATACACAGTCACTTGAATATGCTCACTAATATGCATTTTTTACCATTTGAAAGAAGTTTGATTTCAGTACGAATCTTCCTTCAGTTTTGCTCCATGCTACTCGGCTGGATGTGGAGAAAGTAAGATATGCTACATTGTTCCACATTTGCATGTAAGTCCACCGGAAACGGGTATGGTTCCCTTGTTCAGCAGGAGACCGGGTTGAGATTGGGGCAACTGCATTACTGCGATTGACAGCTGCATCTTGTCTTTCATTACGACGAGCCATGTTCATCTCTTCTCCTCTTCGATCATTATTGCGACTGTCATTGGATTCAACATCCCGCCTTTGATTACGACGAGCCATGTTAATCTCTTCTCCCTGTCGATCATTGTTACGGCGGACTATAGGTCGACTATTCAGAGCTGCTGCAGCTTCCGTGTGTCCAGGTTGGTTCGAAGATGATGATGGAATG
This sequence comes from Entomobrya proxima, assembly GCA_029691765.1. Classification (NCBI taxonomy): domain Eukaryota; kingdom Metazoa; phylum Arthropoda; class Collembola; order Entomobryomorpha; family Entomobryidae; genus Entomobrya; species Entomobrya proxima. The sequence goes on from CM056171.1 coordinate 19,681,984, forward strand.
TACCATGAAACGTCACCAGATGGACCAATGCGATATCGCTGTATTCGTCCGTCTGGGTTCAAGGCATCTACTTCAACAGAAACTAGCCCCACTTCTTCTTCCCTAAAAGCCCGACCACTTGCTAAAGTGTCAATTATCCCGATCAAAGGGTCAGCGGGACTGCTACGTTCTCTTTCCGGAGAACCACTCTCTAATCTAATTTTGCTTTGACTCATGACTATTTTAAATGCATGCCTACTTCAACAGAGCTACTTGGAGAGATTATAGCCACGGAATTTTAATATATAAATATATTTAATTATCTTAATATGAAAGTGTCTGTTGATCCAGTATTTAAAAATGAAAATATGTAATATGGAATGAATTAATCAGAGAAAGTAAACTCTACTGTCTTGGCCAGTGCCCAAAGAGAAAGTAATGACTAAGAACTAAAAACGCAAATGTTTGCAACAGTGCATGAACAAATGTATAACAGACTATCACAAATCATAATATGAATTTAGTTAATATGAATTGTTTGACAAAAAGCACAATTTTAGGGTGTAAGGGGTGAATCATTAGTATTTATGCAAAAATACGTGTACGTGTTCGTTTGGAGCAAATTAACCTGTCGATCTTGGCAGACCTTGTTCCAAGCGCATTTTATAATGTTTTAGTTAAGGTGCATGATTTGGGCTAACATTTGAATTATTTATTCGTTTTGAGCGAAGATAAAGGAAACATGAAAGACACGCAATTGCAAAAATGACATAAAAATGTAATGTGCAATAAATAGCTCTACGGGAGATGTAAAAACCGTCTTTTGAACGAAACATCCAAAGCTTCCTGGTAGACCAAGAGGAGAAAAGTAGTTGTGCCCGGGCATACAATCTAATTGCGAAATACTTTCTCATTTCCACTGGCATTGCTATAAAATAAACTTTTAGGAAGTTCAAATATCTTTTTACAAAGCAGATTTTTACCATTGTTTTTTATTGTTTTAATCTTTCATTTTTAATTCAGCCCTAAGTAAGTATATTTTCAAATAAATTTATGCTACATACTTCCAACTGGCACTGCGACTCCCAGCGCAAAATAATTTTGTAAATGCTCATGAGCAAGACCACCAAGTATTTCTCAAGTATTGTACTGAATTAGTTATGTACACGAATACTTTGTGCATAGCGATGAATAAACGGTATCAAATTAATTGTCGAAATTAAGTAGCTTTGCATAAGAACTATATCCATAAGGCTATATCAATAGCTATTTAGGCTATTTCTCAATCACCTACCAAGCATCACTTCTAATAATAATATTCTATCATGCACAAAATAAATAAACTTTTGTACACTTAGGAAAGCAGACGAGAATGATAATTTAATTTTACTACAATAATAGTCTAAGTTATGTTGACATCAAAATCCTGACCAGCGTACTCCATTACTCCTTAAAACTGAGTTTCACCGTTATAGAGCAGTTTAAGTCTAGTGGGGAGCTGCCCCGGGGGGATCAGGGTGGTTTGGGGTAACCTGGATACCAGAATATTGACCAGCTTGGTTAATTACCCCTGTGGACTGAGTTTCACTTATCTAGCTTAAAAGTTTGTGGAGATATTAAGGATGTTGTATTTTTGCACTTTTCGCCCCCTAGCGGCTAATCGTGAACAGCTACCGAAAAACGGTTGTCATTTTTGAACTCAGGGGCATCAATTACCTATAAACAGGTGGACTTGTGATTTAAAAATGTTTGACCTTAATTGGGGGGTGGGGGGTATTTTGGGGAAGGGGGGGTCTGGGGTCAACGGTTTTTTGCCCCAGGCGAGATTTAGTGACCAGAAATCCAATGGTGAAAACAGATTTTGAATATCTGTTGTGGTCTAGGAGGAGATCGCGCTACGGAAGGGCGGAAGAACGGAGGAACGGAAGGCTTATACAGACTTGAAGAGCAATCTCAGAAAGCATACTGAGGTCTAGAGACCTCGTCTGCTTAATAAAAATGCAAGCTTGAAACTTCTGTTTCAAAAGGTTCAACAACAGCAGCATAAAACAACATTAAAATTTTGTCTTTGTTCAAATCGCATGAGTAACAAAATAACAAATAAAAAGCTGTTCAAATATTTGCTTAATGCACATAATCTCAGTTTTAAAAAGTTTTATGATGTTTCAAACAACAAACCAAAGACAATTTATTTAGCTATCTTTTTAATAAAAAGTTTTTGTTGAAGTTTTTGCCAATCACATTTCGCAGAGTTACAAAAATCAAAATAATATATTTCTGGTAAAAAAAAAGAATTACTTTCATAGTTTTAAAATAGTTTAAAGCCCAGGATTTTATTCAGGTTGGGATGTATGGAGGCGTGTCTTTTTCACTTACACGTTTCCTTGTTGGTGCTTTTGTATTGGCTTTGCCTCCGTTTTTCTGACCTGCTACTACCTACAAAACAACGGCAATCAAAGAGTAAACTTGACATTCGTTTCTAAAATATTTGAATGCAAACTTACAGTAACCCATATTATTAACTTGCGACTTGAGAAGCAAGTTATTAGTTTTGTCCTGTCCTTCTGTCTGTCTGTCTGTCTGTCTGTCTGTCTGTCTGTCTGTGGATGCTCTACAAGCCGCATTTTTCAACTTTTTTTAAAAATTCTTTTTGCATAATGTTCATAAGCATCCTCGCTCGGATGAGTTCGAAGATGGGCACCATAGGTCAACTCTAAGGTCAAAAGGTCACGACGATTTCAAAATTTTCTCAAGTGACCTATAGCATGTGGCACATGTTTATAGATCAATTTTTGACCAAATTAACGAATATAACGTCAAATTTTCAAAATTCAAAATCGTTTGGCCGTTATGGCAGTTTTTATATTTGAACGGCTCCAGAAGACGCATTTTTCAAGAATTTTGAAGAATTCTTTTTGGAAACACTTCAAAAGCACCATAATTCAAACTTATCTGAAGATGACTCCAAAAGGTCAATTCTAAGGTCAAAGGTCACGACGATTTCAAAACTTTTACTAGTGACATAAGGTGCATTTATAAACCAAGGGATATTTTTTCAATTTGTCATAACTTTTACAAGAATAATCCAATCGTAGCAGTTCATATATATTCTTGTAGGGCACTTTGCCCTTGTCATTCCCTAGAATATTCATGAATATCATAAACATTATTTGAAGACTACAGCAATTTTTCGAAAATGTGAATTTTTAAGGTGTCCAAAAACCAAGGGATATTTTATTTTCCTGCAACATAACTTTCGTTTTTTGAGTAATACAACGTACAATTATGGTTTATTAGGCTAGGATAGGCTTATTTAACTAAACAGCAAACATGTTGAACAAATTTTAGGCCTTTAGATCGCGTCTTAAATCCATCATCTGTTTTCAAAGGTTATCAGCTTACATAGTCTCAAATTGTGTGCCATGATTGTTGTTAAATTTATCAAATAAATTAGAAAAAGCATATTCAGGTTTTTTCTGACATTTTTCGAAGTTCTGTGACAGTTGCTTTCTCAAATTTCTACAATCACGAATAACATTTTATAGTTTCAGGTTAGATGTCATATTGCCATTTTTAGAATTTTCATAGAAATTATTAAAATATGATACTTATATCTTGCTAAAATTATGAAATATGGGTATTTATGTTTCAATACTTTTAGTGCAATAAATGTTCATTGAGTCCCCTTAGGGTGCATCAGCATTGTAGTCTGTAATTGCGCGACACAAGGTCATGTTAGAGTACAAGACAATTTTTTGCTATTTCGGTTTTTGGGGGTTTCTTTTCTACCAATTGTGGTCTACGGCATTCTCATGGTTATTTGTGACAGGTTTTTGGCTAGCTAGTCAGTTAAGTTTATTTCAAACTGGCTGTTTTTATTGCAGCATGTAGAATAGACATATCTACTAAAATACACTTGAGCAAACCAGCCTAATTTCAGGATGTGCCCGTACACCAACGGCATTAAATTGATGCATTAAGTCAGTAATTCAATGTATTCTGCCAAAACGCTTTTAAATTATACGTAGAGGCAATCTGCAACATCAATATTTTAATAAAGCAGTATTACAAGTAACAGAGTGTGAACAAGGGATCAAAATTATACCACACCAATTGACATATCGTTTCATATAACACAATTAAAGGTAATAATTAGCGTTAAAATATTTGTGTTTTGCATACTAAATCAAACTGTATGATTATAACCCATTATATTATCAACATATGCCATCCAAAGGGCAGAGGCTTACCAAAAACGAAGAAGTAGCCTAGAAACCGAACTGAAAATTAGACTCATGTTCAAAATGTTCGATTTTCAATTAAATAAGTCTATCCTAGCCTAATAAACCAGAATTGTATGTTGCATTACTCAAAAAACGAAAGTTATGTTGCGGGAAATTAAAATATCCCTTGGTTTTTGGACACCTTAAAAATTCACATTTTCGAAAAATTGCTGTAGTCTTCAAATAAAGTTTATAATATTCATGAATATTCTAGGGAATGACAAGGGCAAAGTGCGCTACAAGAATATATATGAACGGCTACGATTGGATTATTCTTGTAAAAGTTATGACAAATTGAAAAAATATCCCTTGGTTTATAAATGCACCTTATAGCATGTAGCACATGATTATAGATCAGTTTTTAATCAAATTAACGAATCCAACGTCCATTTTTCAAAATTTGAAATCATGTGGCCGTTATAGCAGTTTTTATGATTTGAAGGCTCCAGAAGCCGCATTTTTCAAGATATTTGAAAAATGCTTTTGGAAACACTTCGAAAGCAACATAATTCAATGTATTCTGAAAATGATTCCAAAAGGTCAACTCTAAGGTCAAAGGTCACGACGATTTCAAATTTTTATCAAATGGCCTATTGCATGCGGCACATGATTTCAGGTCAGTTTTTGATCAAATTAACGAGTCTGATGTCAATTTTTCAAAATGCATAACCGTTTGACCGTTAAAGCAAAAAAAGTGCAAGAGTTCAAGCATTTTAAAACTACAATGGCATGTGGGGTATCAAACAAACAAACATGTGGGGTCGCAAGTTTCTTATATCCTGTTTGTCAGGTTTATTAACTTGCGACTTGAGAAGCAAGTTATTAGTTTTGTCCTGTCCTTCTGTCTGTCTGTCTGTCTGTCTGTCTGTCTGTCTGTCTGTCTGTCTGTGGATGCTCTACAAGCCGCATTTTTCAACTTTTTTGAAAAATTCTTTTTGCATAATGTTCATAAGCATCCTCGCTCGGATGAGTTCGAAGATGGGCACCATAGGTCAACTCTAAGGTCAAAAGGTCACGACGATTTCAAAATTTTCTCAAGTGACCTATAGCATGTGGCACATGTTTATAGATCAATTTTTGACCAAATTAACGAATCCAGCGTCAAATTTTCAAAATTCGAAATCGTGTGGCCGTTATGGCAGTTTTTATATTTGAACGGCTCCAGAAGCCGCATTTTTCAAGAATTTTGAAGAATTCTTTTTGGAAACACTTCAAAAGCACCATAATTCAAACTTATCTGAAGATGACTCCAAAAGGTCAATTCTAAGGTCAAAGGTCACGACGATTTCAAAACTTTTACTAGTGACATATAGCATGTAGCACATGATTATAGATCAGTTTTTAATCAAATTAACGAATCCAACGTCCATTTTTCAAAATTTGAAATCATGTGGCCGTTATAGCAGTTTTTATGATTTGAAGGCTCCAGAAGCCGCATTTTTCAAGATATTTGAAAAATGCTTTTGGAAACACTTCGAAAGCAACATAATTCAATGTATTCTGAAAATGATTCCAAAAGGTCAACTCTAAGGTCAAAGGTCACGACGATTTCAAATTTTTATCAAATGGCCTATTGCATGCGGCACATGATTTCAGGTCAGTTTTTGATCAAATTAACGAGTCTGATGTCAATTTTTCAAAATGCATAACCGTTTGACCGTTAAAGCAAAAAAAGTGCAAGAGTTCAAGCATTTTAAAACTACAATGGCATGTGGGGTATCAAACAAACAAACATGTGGGGTCGCAAGTTTCTTATATCCTGTTTGTCAGGTTTATTAACTTGCGACTTGAGAAGCAAGTTATTAGTTTTGTCCTGTCCTTCTGTCTGTCTGTCTGTCTGTCTGTCTGTCTGTCTGTCTGTCTGTGGATGCTCTACAAGCCGCATTTTTCAACTTTTTTTAAAAATTCTTTTTGCATAATGTTCATAAGCATCCTCGCTCGGATGAGTTCGAAGATGGGCACCATAGGTCAACTCTAAGGTCAAAAGGTCACGACGATTTCAAAATTTTCTCAAGTGACCTATAGCATGTGGCACATGTTTGTAGATCAATTTTTGACCAAATTAACGAATCCAGCGTCAAATTTTCAAAATTCGAAATCGTGTGGCCGTTATGGCAGTTTTTATATTTGAACGGCTCCAGAAGCCGCATTTTTCAAGAATTTTGAAGAATTCTTTTTGGAAACACTTCAAAAGCACCATAATTCAAACTTATCTGAAGATGACTCCAAAAGGTCAATTCTAAGGTCAAAGGTCACGACGATTTCAAAACTTTTACTAGTGACATATAGCATGTGGCACATGATTATAGATCAGTTTTTAATCAAATTAACGAATCCAACGTCCATTTTTCAAAATTTGAAATCATGTGGCCGTTATAGCAGTTTTTATGATTTGAAGGCTCCAGAAGCCGCATTTTTCAAGATATTTGAAAAATGCTTTTGGAAACACTTCGAAAGCAACATAATTCAATGTATTCTGAAAATGATTCCAAAAGGTCAACTCTAAGGTCAAAGGTCACGACGATTTCAAATTTTTATCAAATGGCCTATTGCATGCGGCACATGATTTCAGGTCAGTTTTTGATCAAATTAACGAGTCTGATGTCAATTTTTCAAAATGCATAACCGTTTGACCGTTAAAGCAAAAAAAGTGCAAGAGTTCAAGCATTTTAAAACTACAATGGCATGTGGGGTATCAAACAAACAAACATGTGGGGTCGCAAGTTTCTTATATCCTGTTTGTCAGGTTTATTAACTTGCGACTTGAGAAGCAAGTTATTAGTTTTGTCCTGTCCTTCTGTCTGTCTGTCTGTCTGTCTGTCTGTCTGTCTGTCTGTCTGTCTGTCTGTCTGTCTGTGGATGCTCTACAAGCCGCATTTTTCAACTTTTTTGAAAAATTCTTTTTGCATAATGTTCATAAGCATCCTCGCTCGGATGAGTTCGAAGATGGGCACCATAGGTCAACTCTAAGGTCAAAAGGTCACGACGATTTCAAAATTTTCTCAAGTGACCTATAGCATGTGGCACATGTTTATAGATCAATTTTTGACCAAATTAACGAATCCAGCGTCAAATTTTCAAAATTCGAAATCGTGTGGCCGTTATGGCAGTTTTTATATTTGAACGGCTCCAGAAGCCGCATTTTTCAAGAATTTTGAAGAATTCTTTTTGGAAACACTTCAAAAGCACCATAATTCAAACTTATCTGAAGATGACTCCAAAAGGTCAATTCTAAGGTCAAAGGTCACGACGATTTCAAAACTTTTACTAGTGACATATAGCATGTGGCACATGATTATAGATCAGTTTTTAATCAAATTAACGAATCCAACGTCCATTTTTCAAAATTTGAAATCATGTGGCCGTTATAGCAGTTTTTATGATTTGAAGGCTCCAGAAGCCGCATTTTTCAAGATATTTGAAAAATGCTTTTGGAAACACTTCGAAAGCAACATAATTCAATGTATTCTGAAAATGATTCCAAAAGGTCAACTCTAAGGTCAAAGGTCACGACGATTTCAAATTTTTATCAAATGGCCTATTGCATGCGGCACATGATTTCAGGTCAGTTTTTGATCAAATTAACGAGTCTGATGTCAATTTTTCAAAATGCATAACCGTTTGACCGTTAAAGCAAAAAAAGTGCAAGAGTTCAAGCATTTTAAAACTACAATGGCATGTGGGGTATCAAACAAACAAACATGTGGGGTCGCAAGTTTCTTATATCCTGTTTGTCAGGTTTATTAAGAAAGTCGTAAGATATGCAACGACATATATTAACAAATTCATAGTTGAATCAGGTTGCTTATGTTTGCTTTCACAGAACAGAAGTATACACAATGAAGGGAAAGTTGCTTTCACTTAAATTCTACCAATAATAAAGAAATTTTGTTTTAACTTTTTGTCGACCGTAGTCGAGTTAGAGAATAGAATAAGCTTGATATCTTATATGATTGCTTGTTTGCCTATATGACTTTCGGATACGATATACAAAAGAAAAGTGTATTTAATAGTGTATTCATCACACACAATAGGTAGTTTTTTATCACACATTTGTCATATAATACAATAGCTATGTATAGTTTAATATCTTTGTTTTCATTATCAAAATTGCGTGAGTTGTAAAATTATGTTTTTTGTGAAACTTGTTGCAATTTACCCCTATGCAGAAAGCAGAAAACATGCAATATGCAAAAAACGTCTGTGTAACAATAAGTCACAATGTTTTCATTTTGATGCCTTTTGAGAAATAAACTACTGTATGCTGCATTTGTATCGTATGATAGATGTATATATACGAACGTTAGCAAAGGTCATTCGTAACTTAATATTAAGTGCAGTTTCGTACCCAATATGCCATTTATCAATAAGACTTGAATAAGTCATAAATATCGTAATCACTGCTTCTCCTGAATAATATTTTCATGATTTCGTTTTTAACGTGACCATCATCGTTACTCCAAATTCAAACCATCCTGACACAATGACATCATTTCATGATCAATTTACATACTGTTGTAAATACCCACAAACACAATAAAAAATGGCCGAGCAAAAGTGTGAAAGAGAAAGGAAATGTTCAGTTGAATTTGAGAGAGCATGAGAACATCACTTTAATTACATCAGAGATTATCTATGCATGCCAGATTAAAAATGGTTGAATGCAAAATGGATTAGTCAGGTTTCTTCATAATGCGCGTGAATTCGTCAAGATCCAGCGTACCATCATCATCCAGATCCGCTTCGGCAAGCATTTCCGCAATTTCTTCGTCATTCACGTCCTCGTCCAGGTCTGTGGCAACTTGGCGTAAGTTGTGGAAGGAGATATGGCCCACGTGCTCCTTATCAAAGAGGTTGAAGGCTTTGACGATATCGTCCTTTGTGTCCGGTTCCCCCAACTTGATCTCAATAATAGTCATAAAGTCGGCGTAGCACAAATGACCCGTGTTGTTCCTGTCAAACATTTCCAGCAACTTTTTCAGCTCATGCTTCTTGGCGTCAAAACCCAAGGCACGGAGGGCCACGCGAAGATCACCAGCGGACATGTAACCACTTCCGGTTACATCAAAGGACTCGAAGGCTAGGGCAATGTCCTGCTTTTGCTTAGCGGAAAGAATTATTCGGGGGTCTATCATTTGACTGTAAATGGGAGCGTGTGGGGCTTCAGATACTGACTGTTTTGCTTGGTGGAAGCCAAAACTCAGTTTTTTCTTGTCGGGACCGGTGGGCATGCCAAAATCGTCGTCTTCAAAGGAGCTGCGTAATGGCATGTTATCAAAACCGGGGTTAGATGCGGGACCACCTTGTTCCTTCATCTTCTGAATCACCGAAGGCATGGTGGGCATTGAAGGCTCCACTAGACCGTCCTGAAAACGGGAAACAAATACAATAAGCTAGTTTGAGGGGCTATGTGAGACAGACATGAAAACATTCACGAAAGCAAGAAAAGTCTTACCATTTTGACAGGAAATGAATGAGACGATACTAAAGTTTAATGAAATCGGATATTCCAACTGCAGCACGCAGGTCTTTGTGAAACCTTCCCAAAAATATGAAGTATATGCAGTTATGCAGTATGCAAAATGCCTATGATGCCTTTGAAAAGGATAAAGGTATTTCTTTTCAAGAAATGGGTTCCAAAGTTAAGTAGTATTCAATATTTGAAGATATGCAGTCACACGTTTTAAGCATTGTTGCTTGGCATATAATGGTGGTGAAAGTGGCGATCAAGAAGAAAGTTTGACCAGTTTGATCGATTTGAGGGTAAAACCTACTGGAACGTAAGCATGTATGCGTTTGGTCCAAGATGAAAGTGAAATTTGGTAGTGTGGATATTGCTTTCTTGGCTTCTCGTGTGCATGATCATGCCTTTTAAAGAAAAGATGAATGGTAGGAAGTACAATGTGTGAACCACCCTAATTTTATTCAATAAAACATCATGCTTTTTACAATTCAAATTGTTTTCAAAAGCTTTGACAAACCATTAAATATTCATTCATAAACCGCGTTTTATTTTCGTGCTGCAGGTGGGAAAGTTTATTAAAGAAGGGTATCCGTGTACAAGGTAAGCCCCTGCTTGGAAAGCTCGCATTGCCACTTATGTCGATCGGAGTGGATCAACTCCTTCAGTTTCTTACGCCTTTCCTCAAGACTCTGAAGGCGAGCAAGGTCATGATGCTTCTGAATCTTGCGAATAGAAATGAAAGGTCCATTTAAGTGTGTACGCGGATCTAGATGCGCCGGAGGATTGCAGTGCACAAGTTCACGAGACTTGTTAAAGATTTTCTTGGCATTGTTCAGGTCCATGGTATGGAAGCCCAAGTGGTCCATTGAGTGATTTTTGTCCATTGCCATTTTTGCTGTTCTGTTCTGTAACGCGTGGCGAATTTTTCTAAGCGCTAAAAGAAGTCTAGTTGTATTTTTCGAAGACAAATGTAGATGAAGTAGCGAGAAGTGGGTTTATGAAAGTTTAAAAGATTCTGAAAATGTAAACCGGCGAATTTTTATGAAAATGGCAAAAAATCATAAAATTATTGGGTTTCTTCCATAACGATTTTTACTAGCGAAGCATTCAATGATTCAATACAATTTTGTAACAAAGAACATTCGTATTTGATTCAATGCAACAATCGTCCTGAGATGCATTCGTACAACAATTTGGCCCGAAAGTACGACATGTGAGCTGCTTCAAAGTTGAACTCCTTCCCATTACTCAAGTAATCCGCAAACTCGAGCATAAAGACCCCACAATCGTATCCATTGTCTTGCTGCGGTACATTCAAATTCATTCTCAGCTCCCATTCGGGCTGATCTCCAGACTCGACATTGGGATGAAGTCGCTTGTACTCATGCTTCAAGTAGCGGACGATATTCTTGACAATTAACTGATCCGGTCTGCTCTGCATTGAATTGTAGCTACTTACCGTTCCCTTCTTCACGTCCACTACAATCAAGCGCCAATGGTGATTTTGGCAAACGGGAAAGTATATAAGGTCGTACTCAAAGATATTGTCCCCTTCAGCGGTTTGTTCCACAATTTGAAGTCCTTTGGCGGACCCCAGCAGAGCATAAAAGGAACTAAAGAAGGTATAAATTTTTGCATACTTGGCACAATCCTTATTATTGCGCTCCGTTAAAAGGGACAGGTAGTAGTCAACCACATCATCTTCCAGCCAATTGTTAGGCTCAAAGCACTGAAGCTGTTGCTGGTGAATTCTAAACGGCTTCTTTTCGACGATCAGGGTATTGTTATTTATCCCTTTTAAAACAATTTCGATGACCATTATCATGTAAAGTTTAATCGGGGTAGAATCGGGTGGACGAGGCAAAGCATATTCCCCGTAAATGTAGTAGTCATTTGAGTGGACAGGAGGACGTCTTGGGGATGGTGGAGGTGAAGGAGCTTCCGGTTTTGACGGTGGGACAGAATTGCTTTCAAATGGAAATTCCTTTGGGACATCTGACTGTTCCACCAAATGAAACGCCTCAAGAGCTTCGTCTACCTCTGCGTCCATCATGGTTTCTGGCGAAGAATCATTGGTATCTTCCACTGCAAGACAGGGGTCCCATTTATCGACTATGTCATCTTCTTCGCCAGAATCCTGTGGAACTACTACTACCGCTTTGCAAGCCAGCAATTGATGTCCAGGCCACTGATTCATATAGTCAGATTCATTATCATCAAAGCTGGCGTAGCACGTCTGACGACTATTGATCAGTTTCATGCTATAGTTTTCTGAGGGCATGCCAGGAGGAAGAAACACTTCCGTGGTTGCTGATCCCGTGGACAGCATTCTTTTGTACGCGGCTGGTCTGGGCTGGCCAAATATATGTGTGGTACTCCGGAAGTGCCGGAGTTCATTAGGAGAAGAACGTTTATTGGAGAACATCATAGCATTTTACTGGAATAAACTACTGGAAATTAGGATGACAGAGACACGGGATGATAATATTGAAAATATTAAAAGCACAGACTTTTAGCATTTTTCATGCTGATTTCAAATGATATGTGATTAGTTAGTTTGCAGTTTGCAGGGAGGAATCATAAATATTGGGATGAATGTTCCATTGAAGGACAGGGTTGCATTGGCAATTTCAAGCCGGTATATGGTGTAATATACGGTTTGCATTTCATTACCCATACGGACCAATTATATTTTTATGAAAGTTTGCATAACCAAAGAATAAAGAAAATCATAAAGATTTGAATCTGGATCTAGTCAAGACAAATCTTAAGAAAAAATAGTACGTGCACAAAAGCATATCATTTATCATTAAATTATTTATCATGCCAGTCTACCTGACTCGTTATAGTAGTAATGTGAATGTGTAAAAACAAATTTTACGCTCTACTATCCAGACTAGTAAAAATATTTTACAGAAATTACACAACACAAAATCCAGTACAATCCAATTAGGAATTAGGATTAAACCAGCATTAAAAGTTCTGTCACACTTTTTTACAACACCACATAATATAAAATATGATTAACAGCCAATTTATGTGGGTTTATCCGAAATTAATTAACGCATTAAAAATTCAGGGAAAGGAAGTGATAAATCAAAACCCATCAAAGTTGTGGTTTATTCCAGTATATTTCATGGGAAAGCATTGAACATTTAACGACATTTTCATTGCCTCAGTCCTACTCAATAATAACAGCGTTCTACACTCATAAATAATATTTTTACAACAACCTGCTACGTACATTTTCCCTATATCCATGTTTCTATCCATGCATCTCTCCAGAAGAGAGAGAAAAAAACATTTTTCATGATAGCTTTTTGAAAGCCTGATCTTTCCATGAACATCATCGCTCGAGCATGTGACCACTCCAAGTTTTGACAAAGTGTTCCAAGAAACCAACAAACAGCCTATCTTGTTTTCCCCACAAAATGCATACGTTTTGCTCGGCTCTTTGCGGTTTTGCTTCCTGGTTTCTGCACTTTTACTACTTGGTACTACAAAACCAGTCCATGATGATATTCACTCCTTTGTGAAATCCTATCCACTTGTAATTATCTCGATCCTCTCCTGAGCTCAGCTCGCATTACCCTTTTAGCATTTTCCCTTTTTGTTGCTGAGTGCTGCTGACCATTAGTTCATTCCGTGTTCCAGACACAGTACCTTTAACATTATTATATGCACCCTGTCATAATATGCCTTGGTCATCTCCCATCATTCCCACAATATCCCCGTCTCTCTCTTCTCTTGTCCATCCATATCCACTCCATGCTGTCATTTTATACAGAGATATGCTTACAGTTTTTGAAAACTCCGTCCGAGAAATTGTTCTCTGGGATAGTCCTCATCAAACTCTCAAGCATACTCTTTCAATCTATTCCAACTCTACTCAACATCAACCTAAAAAAATACTTTGTTAACCCGTTCATTACCACCACGTACCATGTTACGTTATTTCTCCTGTCTGCAATAATATAATGTATGCATCCACTTCATATAAAATACATATACAAATGCACATATCTCAAAAAGCACTTTAGCTTGCATATATATATCCCTTTTTTATCCTCAAATTTTTACTTTGTATTATGAATGCTCTCTGTGTGTGCTGCTGACATATTATTGCAATGCAACCACATACTTATGCTCTCTAACAATTGCCCTGTGTCCGTCTGCACTTGCACCTTACTTCTTGTTGATTACACTTTACTTTACTTACCCACAAAAGGAATACTCCTTTATTCTCCCCAAATCCAACTCTCTTACTTTTGCTGATATACATTGCATGTGTGTGCATAAATGTGAAATGTGAATCTTTCTTATGACTAAACAAAAACTACCAAAGCCAAAGCACACACAACAGCTCTCCTCCACCAAGTAATAATAATATGTAGTGACTCAGGTTTTGCTTAAGTGTGACCATTTTATTTTTCTCTATTTATTTTCAATCTCTGTAAAATAATGTGTGTACACATCTCTATATACTAATGCCAGAGTTGTGTTTGTGATGATGTGATGATGAGTACACAGTTCTCTCCTTTGCCTTTTGATGCTGGGAGATAATAATTTTCACAACAAAGATATTATTCTTTTACGTGAAAACCAAACTTACTACAAAGAAATTTTTGTTACGTGCGTACATCTTGTCTCTGTGTACTTGACTATTAGGTATTATCCCTGCTTTACTTACTGCTACTACTACCGTCATCATCACCGACAACTTTATATACTACAATATTATTAATCTCTCTGGCCGAGAAAAACTACTTTACATTTGTGTTATTCCCTATGTTGTACATTAATGTTAAATTTTTTTATGATGATGTGATATCTGTGTGTAAAAAACATTTTTTTGGTTGGCAAGTGTGTAGTAGTAGCCCTGTGTACTTATATTACACCCAGTTAAAGTAGTGTGCAGCAGGCTATAATATTAAAGTAGTTTTTTTCTTGTGATCATCGCATCGGTAGTATTTTTTTCATAGTAATTTGTTTTACACTGTGGTTATCTCTTGTTGTCTGTCTTGTGGCTGCACACACACACAGAAATATTATTATGCTGTGCGTAGTAATGTGAAAAATCATTTTTTATTGATATAATGATTACTATTACTACTTTACTACTACTACAATGCAATGATGATGATATTGCTCATCATGATGATGATAATAATGCTTGTTGAGATATTATTATGACGATAAAAATGCAACAACAGGAGCAACAACAACAGCAGTAGTAGTAGTAGGGGGAAAAGCACAGGAGTTCTTACTAAAAAAGCTTAAATATCTCTCTGCTTATCAAATTGAGAGCCCAGAGAAGAGAGCTTTTTCAATTGAATAAAAAAAAGGCAGAGAGAAAAATTATTTATGAAGATGATCATCATCAGCAGAGGATGGGATCATTGAGGATGATGATCAGAGTACAAGTATTACAACCATTATTATCATTATTACTATTATGGTGCTGACGACAATGTTGTTGACGACGAGGATGCTGATGACGAGCATCATCACAAATCAGCACATCATCATCAGAGGAAGAATCATCGCAAAATCATGAGCATTAACATCAACTTGGCTGGTTAATGAGAAAAGGATCATCCTCCCCAAAAAAATCAAAATCAATCATCACCTCCTCCTCCTCTGTTCAACCTCCTCAGCAAAAACAAAGCACAAGACAAAGAGGTGATCATATCCTCTAACTGTTCATCATAATAAGCAAGAGGAGAAAATTCGGTTTTCTCTTTTATGTGAGCTCCGCGTACACAACAGAAGACCAAATTAGTAATTTCCAAGAAGAAAGCCAATTTTCTTTTTAAACTAGTCAATGTATCAGTATATAAAATCGTCATTGAAAATGCATTAATCATCGCATCATCATGATCGTCATCTTCTCATCTTGAATAAATCACGAGTGAACGAAAATACTACTAACAAAGGATGACACGACAAGTATAATCGTTATAACGCGCACAAGCTCCAGAGAAAAGCATTAAGTTATTAATAAATATTTATATATTCTGTCGCAGCGCACTAAAATAACCGTGTGTGCTGCTGTTGCTTTTTACGTTTTGCTCCTTTTTTGGTTGACTCATCGTCATCTTCTTCATCATTCCTTCTATATTTACTACTTGTTATATCAATTATCATCAGATCGTCAATCGTCATCCTCTCTCCAGCAACAGCAGTATAATATTTAGTCCAAAATAAGTAGTATGCAGTTGTTGTGTGCAGCCAGTGTGGTCAACACTATACTTGGTTATTTTGTGATAAAAAATCATCATCATGCAAAAATAATTCTATATATTTTGAATAATTTTCATAAATGACTTGTGTGGTACATCATAGTGCTATAACCAAACAAAGAAATCACATCCCGAAGAATGATTCATCTTCGTAACATCACCAGTCATCATTCCAATATTCCAGAAAATAAATGTTGGTGAAAGTGTTCATTTTTTCAAAGGTTTAATTTATGGCAATAAATGAAACAACGCGTGAAATAAGAAATATTCACAAAGTGATCTTGATGAAAACGAAAATTCGTATGAAAATATACAAAGCTGCGGAGGAAAGGGCAAAAAATATAGATGCAAATCCGTTGTCTTCCAAATTTCTTTAGAAAGAAAGCTGAAATTTGTTAACGTGTGCTTTGCTCAAGGGTGGCTTTTTCTCTGTGAAACTAACAAATTATTCATCAGATTCCTACTAGTACTACCTTCCTTGGTAAATCAAAATTATGTGCAATGGGCAGCTAGAGAAAGTGCTGACTTTGTCTCTGCTTCGACGAAATCACTGTCATTGTGAATTGTGTCACCGCATCAGTTCTGCTGCTGATGCACATGCAAATTTTCTCCGAAGAATAATAAAAAGCTTTGAAGACGAACCGCCTTGTTGTCAACGAACGACTACCGAATGTTCCCCGGTGGTGAGCAGTGTTGTTCGCCGGGATTTTCCAGTGACCAGGACCAAGGTCAAATTGCCATCACCGCCACTGCGACCACTAGCCCAATGACAAGTGAGCTCTTCCACGGGAAAGAGCTTCACTGAGAACCACGCATAGCTTCAGTGCAAAATGTTTCCCGCATCGTCCAGTGCCGACTTGCTGGGTCATCAGTCTCCCTATGACTTTAACTCGGGGGAGAATGAGGGGAAATGGCAGGGGATTTTTGTGGGTGGCCTTAAAAAGGTAAAACAAAGAATGAACAAAGGGTGAAAACACTATTCTTATGAAAGTGACACCGAGAAATTCATGTAAAATTGTGTGGAAATCCGTAGGTTATGTTCCAAGTGGGACATACCATGAAAGCCAAAGAAGATGCCTTAGACTACCTGGAAAAGTTGATCATCCAATTACTGGGCATGATCTGCAGTCGTCCCTCACCTCACTCTGTGCAGGAGGTGCAGGACCGGGTACACAAATTGTTTCCAACGCCCATTGACGAGTGGGTAATAGACGTTGCCGCCACTGCCATCAAGCAAGGAAAACGTAAATTGGTCTTCCCTGTCGAGAAAATCCATCCACTTCTCAAGGTAAACTTGGAGAAGACATGACATGGAAAATAGTTACCAATTACCAGATTTTTATGCAAAATGTTTCACTATCTTTTGCAGGAAGCGCTACAACATAAAATTGACCAGAATGTGACTTATTATATTTGTGCTATCCTGGAATACATTGCCAATGACATGCTGACGCATGTAAGTCAATTGGTTATAAATAGTTGTTCAAATCAACTGTCCATACCCTGGATTTTAAAAAATCTCTTATATTTCCAGGTTGTGCTAAAGTATGTGAAACTGAGTAGACACGGCGAGTTCTCCACACAAGACATTAGAGCCGCTATATGTTACGATAAGGTGTTTTGTGACCTTTTTAAACTGGGTGATACTTTTTCCGTTGCGGAAGAGCCGGACGATGAGCCCGTTGCGAGGAACTCCTTAACGTACAGCGAAGTCGTTGAGGATTACATGCAGTGGGAGAAGCAGTATCTTCGGGATCTGCAAATGCTACTCAAAGTTTTCCGCGAGCAGTTAGCCGATAAGTTGGAGCAAGAGAATGAAGTGAGCAGAAATAATTCTCTATGAAAATTTCATGAAATTATGTAAAGTTTGCAAGAAAATTTGATGCATTTATGATTTTTGTGCGCAGGACTTGGAACTAGTTTTTCAGACGCTAGAGGATATTGCCGAGCTAACGATATCCCTTATCAGTCAAGTGGAGGATGTAACGGAAATGACAGATTCTAACCAAACGCCTCTGGTTGGAATATGCTTTCTGGAATTAGCCGAGGTAATTGTTTTACTGTTGCTTCTAAATAAAATACATAACTGGAAAGACGAACATGGACCTGGTATTCTGGAAAACGGTCATAATTATGTAACATTTATTTAAAGGATTCCGAATTTGACGTGTACGACCGCTACGTGGAATGCTTCAATGACAAGTGCAGAAAAGATCTGGAAAGGCTTCTCTGCAGACCAGACATTGGGATGACGGTTTCCACAGCGGGTCACGGCTTTGTGGAGGCTGTCAAGTTTTACTTTCCAAAACTTTTGTTAGAGCCATTTTATCACGGGAGGCAGTATTTTGACTATATTTCGGTGAGTTGAATTTCTGCAATTTTATATATTTATTGATGGACACTTTTACATATCAGAAACTAATAGTATATTTGAATTAATTCCATGTATTACAGTTACTGTCAAAGTTAACCAGTTGTCCAAAGGACAAGAACGACTTTGAACAAGCCTTAAGTGTGCTCACTCGTATTCGGAGTATAGAGTCCGTAAAGATTCCCTGTAGAACTTTAAACGATATCCCAATGCGTATTGCGGGCAAAGGAAACAAGGAGGTGGCCACGCAAAAGTTTGTCGAAATGAAGTCAATGGTGGAGGGTTTTGATGACAGTCTGGGACAGTCATACTTTAACGAATTTATCTGTGAGGATAACTTTCTAAAGTTGTCGTCAGGAAGGAAGCCATCCGAAAGGCATGCCTATTTGTTCGACGCGTTCATTTGTTTATGCAAACCTAATTATCGTCGCACCTCTGTTGTCACCGGTGGCACGCAGTTTGACTACCGTCTCAAGGAGTACTATTATCTTACCAAAGTGGAAGTTCGTGATAAGGACGACACGGAAGAGTGGAAAAATCAATTTGAACTTGTTCCAAGGCACCAGCCACCAGTGGTTCTGGCTGCCAGATCGTACGAAGAGAAATCGAATTGGATGGGAGCGCTAGTCATGCTCACGACGAAGAGGTGCGTAGAAATAAATTAACAATAAAGTTTGGAAATCAGTCAGTTTGAAGTTAGAAATTAATCATTAATATTTGTACTTGCAGCATGCTTGATCGGATATTAGATCGAATCCTGTCCGACGAGGAAAAGAAGCATCCACTCAGGTTACCCCCGGTGGAAAAGTACAAGTTTGCAGTTGAGGATTCCGATGATAACATCATTTTCGATAAAGACAATGGCAATCATTTTCTAATTAAAGTAATTGTGCTTTACAAACCGTTGGTCATTTAATGATCTCTGTGAACGTATTTTAATTATAACTATTTGCTTTCTCCGTTCCAGGGTGCTACTCTCATCAAACTAGTTGAGCGGCTCACCCATCATCAATACTTTGACCCCAACTTTATCAACACTTTTCTTACTACATATCGTAGTTTTTGTTCTCCGCATGTACGTGCAAGTTTTGTTTCTTTCATTTTGAAAAGGGTTTCAAAATGATGACATGATAACTTATTTTAAATGTTTTAAATTGCGCAGGAGTTTCTAACTCTGTTGGAAGAACGGTTCAATATTCCCGACCCAGAACTGCCGTACGAGGACCGGTCTATTCATACCCGTGAGATGATGAAAAGGTTCAGAAAGGAATACTGTCGACACGTAAAGCTCCGAGTTTTAAATGTCATGAAGCAATGGGTACTCCATCACTTTTACGATTTCGAAAGGGATCCCACCCTCCAAGCAAGACTAGAAGAGTTTTTAGATAATGCTGACGAGTCAAAACGAAGCATTTTCGAGTCTGTGAAAAAGTGTCTTAGGAAAGCTGTAAGTATTTTAAAATGTTGTTGCTCATTAATCAACAACACTTAATTGTTTAAATAGAAAGCTTAATTTTCAATGTGCTTTTGCTCAATAGGTTGAAAACAGCAACAACGAACAAGAACGAATGTACCCTGCAGTCAAGTCACCTCCTCCCATCGAATACCACATTAGATGTCCGCAACATGAATGGAACATATTAACTGTATGCAATTAACTTTGTTCAACCACACGTTATAAAATTATGTTGAGTTTCTCTGAATTTTAAGCAATTTCCTGTTAATATTTTCAGCTTCATCCTATCGAATTGGCCCGACAGCTAACCCTCCTAGAATTTGACTACTACCGAGCCGTAAAACCTTCCGAACTAGTAGGTAGCGTGTGGACAAAAAAGAACAAGGAGCAACTTTCTCCCAACCTTTTAAAGATGATCAAACACACAACGAACGTCACGCGATGGTTTGTCAAAACCATTGTAGATGCGGAGAATATCGAGGAACGAATTGCAATCGTGTCCCGCATTCTGGAAGTGATGATGGTGATGCAAGAACTCAACAATTTTAACGGTGTGCTTGCCGTCGTAAGTGCCATGGGATCTGCTTCTGTTCACCGGCTCCAGCTCACCTGGCAGGGCATTTCACCCAAACTCCAGAAGGCTTTGGAGGATGCCCAGGACCTGCAAAATGACCACTACAAGAGGTACCAGGAGAAGCTCAGATCCATCAACCCGCCTTGTGTTCCTTTCTTCGGTAGGTTTTAAGTGTGGCTCTTGTCATGCAAAGATTTTTTTGGTTTGAAATCTAAAATGTCAAATTTCCCATTTTTTTTCTAGGAATGTACCTGACAAACATTTTGCACATTGAGGAGGGAAACAAGGATTTCCTCCCCAACAATACAGATCTCATAAACTTCGGCAAGAGAAGGAAAGTCGCAGAGATTACAAGTGAAATTCGACAGTTTCAGTATTCCCACTATTGTTTCTCAGTGGAGACACACATTCGAGAGTTTATCGAAAACATCCAACCCTTTGCTCCGGACCAGAGCGAAAATGCAATTTCCGACTATTTATTTAATAAATCTTTGGAAATTGAACCTCGTGGGGCTAAGGCAGCATTGAAATTTGTAAGCTGACAAGTTTACCATACCATACCAGAATATAAATTGTAATATGACTACTAGATATGCAATTAACTTTATGAAACTTTCTTTTCAAATTTTAGCCCCGTAAATGGCCCGACTTGAACCTAAAGTCGCCAGGAATCAAACCTCGCCATTTACCTGGGAGAAACTACCCAGGACCGTTGTTGCCATTTTCGCCATCCGCCTCGTCATATTCCCTTCACACGTCGTCCTCAAGGATGACGCTAGACTCGGAGTTGGATTGTGTGCTTGGAAATCACACTCCGACGAAAACTCTTACGCCTTCTTCGAATCCATCCACCACATCGCCTCAAGATCCTCCTTCCTGGGAAAACGCTGTGTTTGCACCGGTGTATATAGGACATCCAGGTTTGTGCAAAAAATGATTTAAAGAAATATGATGCATTTTTGATACAACCTATTATACAGCTCTTTATTATAATTTGTCGGTTTTCGTTTTTTCCATTCAGCAAATCAATCTCCGATTTCACTAGACTCGTTCAGTGTACATTCCCAATTCTTCCCACCACCAAATCCCACTCCACCACCTCTTCCACCCAGAAGAACACGGGATGGTTCTTTAAGTGACTCAGTATCTCCGAGGGTAATAAATTAAATCATCACTAACCCATCATCAATTTCTCATTCAAAAACATTTTGGTACATAAAAAATTTTTTTTCATACTCAAAGCAGTTCAATGATGAGCCACCACCTCCTCTACCTCCGCGTAAAGTCTCACCTCGTACGCCAAATCCACCTCTACCTCGTCGAAATTCGTCTTCTTCCACTTCCGAATTCGGCCAGAGTTTAAGTCCCTCTGTTAACCTACCTCCTCATAATATACCTCCTCCAATTAGTGAAAGACTGACAAACGGACCGTCATCCATTCCTTTACATTCTCCAACAAATGGTAATAACCCATAACTTTCGGAGTATCATTTTATTTTCATTTTTTTTTAGTTTCATATTTTTTTCAACCCCTTCCTTTTCTCTAACCCCGTGTTCCTTAGGTGGTCACACCAGTTGTATATCAGAACATCACTCCGAATTTGTGTTTCCAATGCCGAGGTATGGTCCTCGACCACCCGTTCCAATGAGTCCACCAAAGCTACCTCCAAAAGCAACGAAGCCAGTCAGTCTCAACTAAGAAAAAAACCCACCAGTCAAGGAAATAATCTACTAGTTGAAAATAGAAAAAAGTACCGAACAATCTACACACTCTACCTGTAGTTCCATCATCATCACCATCAGTCATCACCATTTTTATCAAACATCATCATATCATCAGCGTCACAAAACACAGAAAAAATGATAACCCACTTTTATAACTCAGTGTTTGTTTGTGAACAGTGAAATAATTTGATAAGATCAGTTTACCAGACATGGTAAATAGTAACATGTACGCACACATAAAGCATAATATTGTGTGAAGGGGCCGCGGTTATCTAATTGATTGATAATCATATAAAATTTACAAAGTTTCCTATTTCAAACAACGAATTTATCACTATTCTCCACAGAGCCAGTAATACTGCAAGAAGCATCACTGTCGGAACTGTGAAGAAAGTGATAAAATTACCTAGAACTTTAAAAGCTTTTTTAGCTTGGCTTAATCTCTTACCTGGAATACGGTAGAATGAGCGCCTTATAAAAACAACGTCACACAAACAGCATGATAACCTAAATATATACATTCAGTTATCATGTTGCAAAAATAGATAGGCCTTATAATATACACTTGCGAGAAGAAAAACTATTATGTATTTGTTCAGAAAAAATACATATAAACTATTTATAAGCATCATTAATAATTTATATAAAGTCAAAGTTCACAATAATTTATATAAAAAAAGAAAACACATGCCATGATGTTTTTTTTTCTGTTTTTTTTAAAGCAAATTTATTTTGTTTGTTGGTGATATTTTATTAGCTACTATAATAATTTACCAGTTTATATGATGATAAGTCCAAAAAATGCATTTTTGTTTTTATATTATTAAAAACTTGTAGCCAATTCAAATGAAAACCGGTATTTAACGTGTAGATTGAAAATACTTTATCATGCTTGTATTCTACCTCGCGTATAGAAAAAAATATTGCCATTTCTTTACTATTATTTAAATCATGGCAAGTTTTTTCAAATAAAAGCTTATATAATTGTTGCTTGTTGTTTTGTTTGGTAACTTTTTTAGTTTTCAATTACAGGATTATTTTGTAACGACAAAGATTCCGCATGTTTTTTTCCAGAGAGTTGGTCACAGCTCACCAAGTGGATAGATTTTTCAAACGTTCGCGTGTTTGTTTCAGCATTTATATGAAAATATATCTGGACTCTTCTATTGTCAATCCCTAAAACAAATCATTATTGTTATTACTAGTATATAGATTATATACTGCTCTGTTTTTTTCATTTTTAAACGATAAAAAATATATAATATATTATATATACCAATAGTGCATATTATTATGAATGAGGTGATTTGATACAAAGAGAAAACACTGTTATAAGATAACAAAAATTTAGCATTTAAACTCTGTCGGCCTTAGATGAAGAAGCAGAAGAAACAAATTATTCTTATTTTTTGGAAAACAGGAAATTTAACAAAGAATAAAAAAGTTTACGTAAATTTTCTACACACTATATTATGCGTTCCAGGAATCTCAATTTCATATCTTATGCGCTCCAAAATGAGGACACGTTCCATCTGTACTGCAAATAATGTGACTTCTTTTGGCAAATTTCATATATCAGCATCTTTAAATGACAAATATTTTTAATCCTTTTTTATATAGTAATTGTCATACACAATAAATTATAGTAATAAGTTATATCATAATTAATTACTTATTTAAATAACATTATTATTCATGTTTTTTCTCGCGTTTATTTACGTAGATTCAACATCGCCATCGTCATCAGTATTTTTGATTTTTCATATTCCTCAGTTTTTTTACAACAACAATTTAAAATGTTGAGTAGTACACACAATAATAGTTTTTTTATATATTGCTGAACTTTATTACAAGATTATTTTCAAAAGGACGCGACCCTCTTAATTCTCTGCTATTTTATTATGATACACAGAGGTTAGTGGTTAAGAAATAAAATTATCAACATTGCCCAACAACAAGTAATGGTAACAGTTTTAACATTTTATACATCATTTTTTTATTCCTTTGCCGTTTAGCATGTTATCATATGAATTTATTTGTCTTTCAAGACAAACATTTTTTTAACGAACGTATATTAATTCGTCGTAAAACCTTATTGTAAAATTGTACCCTTGAGAATAATAGCGAGTAAAGGTACGAGCACATACTAGATTCCTTTCTGATTCCAAAAAAACTACAACCCCTTAAAATACATTTAAAATTACGAATAACTAACATGACGAGAGTTAACTTACATGAAAATCATGAAAACTTTCTGAAAAGCCGTTATTGCGAAAAGACGAACTAAAGTGACAATCATAATTATGATTAGCTAGTTGGCATTTCAACCAGCTCCTAGGTCGCTTCTTCCATTGGAGAGAGTTCTAAATATTGATTAACTTGCAAGAATACCAAAGGTTGGAATATGATTACCTAATTTACAATACAGTTAGATAGATTAAATTTAGTTTAATTGAATTGTATGTACTGATTGCTACTTAGATAACCTTCAACTAATCTATTTCCTTAAACAATTTACCTGAATGATAGAGATTCTATTTTATTTGACTAAATATGCAACGCTAGGCGATTATCGTATGAATCGAATTACAGTTTTTCCCATCACTGATGTTTTGGCAGCACACATGGGTAAATATTTGTCTAAAGATTTGAGATAAATCGACAATATTACTGCTTTTTAAACTGTAACTATAAATGCCTAATTTATAATTAGAGCCAATGTGAAATTTTATATTGATCCTAAAATTTCTACACCGTTTTTATCATCATCTCTATGATTCGTGATCATAGTCAGTCCACTTTTTTGCTTGCGTTGCATGTAAATACGGTTTAATTTTTCTCACACGTTGGTTTGTTAGTGTTTTAATTATAGTTTATAGTAATTAATTACATATTACGTTTACCTTACAAGTTACAAGAGTAAAATAGTGTGAATACAACAAGGTTGAAAATGTTAATGATAATTTATTATAGCAGCGCGGCAGATCATTATAAGAGATATAGAGATAGAAGATAAGAGGCACTAAAACCACAAAATTGGGCAATCATGCAAATGTGCAAAAGATGCAGAAGTGTCATCTCGTTTTACATCTGCACCTAATTAATTACATACATAAATATGCGTGTACAATTATAATATTTTTTAAGATTATGTAGAGCGCATAGCGTAATAAAATCCATTTTTTCACATTTCCGCTGCGTCATTCTTTTTTCTTGACAAAAAATGTCACAATCAGTCAAAAAATTAAATACACAATTATTTGTCCAGAATAATCTGTGTATTGTGATTAAAATAGTCTTATTAGCAGTTTGATGATTTAAAACTTAATGATTTATTGCTTAAATTCTAAAATCTAACTTTAAAACTAAAGAACTTTATGTTTTAGGAATCTTGAATTATTATGCTGACCTGTAAATGTAAATTGTAAATTACAGTATTACTCATATGACTAGACTTATTAGAACGTAAATGTTAGTTTCATGCGTTTTCTGGGTTTGATAAAGCTGCTTTAGGACCTTTTTGTCTGAGAATCGTGTGACTAATGACTAGATACAAACACCAAAAAATGAAAGTTAGTATACATTGCATATTACAGTGTAAAAATTCCGTGTAAATTCTCTAGCAAACAACACCACTTAATAAGCTTAAGTTCCTTCTTTTTTATCACTTTTTTATTCCTCCAGAAATCATAATCTTGCAATTAGGATCTTGAGTCTGGGGAATACATACTTTCGATTGACTGACATGATTCATGATGATGATCAAGTTTACAGACTAGACTGGCGTTTTTCCTTCCAAAACATGACTAAACAGTAGGATTAGTGAGTTAGTCAAGCTTTTTCTCACGTAAAGATCACACTTAAAATTATTGAGCCTGCATGGCAAATTCCTCAACAGCTAATTAATGAACTATATTTTATTTTAAAAATTAAGTAAAAAACTTAAAACCGTGTCGAAATCCTTTCGAAGTTTTTCAACATTTTTTTTCATGATTGATAATCAATTGATACAAACATTTTATCGGGAAGAATCGAACAATTAGAACCTTCGACTACTAGAACTCTTTGGTATACAGTACTTTGGCTTGGTTTCCCAAGATCTGTCTTGCGAACGAGGTTATACCCTCATTTCACACAGCTACTTTGCATCATTAAGAAATTCGTCTTCAGTCAAATTACAAAATATCGCTTTCCATAAAAGATTATTTCTGAAACGGTTAATTGAAACTGATGGCGAGTCGGTTGATTCGGTGTAGAAGCAAAAAATTAGATGTGCGTTCTACACACTGAGGGTCGTACTATGGGTCACATTTTAACTTTGGTCGCGAGTTGGAATAAGCCGTGAGTAAATGCGAATATCGGTAAAATCGAGACAAAAAATGTTGGAAGATGGCAAGATGATCAGCAAAGAGAAAACTGTTCGTTTTTAACTGGACGTTTCCTGTATTGTATCTTGTATTATTATTTTTGCTAACAGGGCCAAACGGTATTTTACGGGTTTACAAGAACATTTTCTATAGAGAAAGCATATTTTTTCCTTGCCATAAAGAGTTTCACACTGTTACGTTTACGTTATTTGCGACTGTACGTATAATAGAAGTGTCGATTGGTAGTACGTAGTTGGTAGATATTAAATAGGTTTGGTAGAGATATTATAACACATGCCTATTATTGTAACTTTTTCCCCCGATTTAGAAGTAGATTCCTAAGTAAATTCTTTGCGCCTATATAGTACTAGTCTCTTCGTATTATTCCTTCCGGACTTATATAGCGACGGATTCTGAAAGAAATTATGAAAAAAGAAAGTTAGCTTCTGAAAATGACATGAATGTCAAAAGTCAGCATTGTTCGGTTGTCTGTAATTTTACCTAGCTGGAATTTCTGGTTGCACCGGTTCTCCAGGTGGCGGCCTGGGTATAATTGCGGGCACGTCACTATCTGAGCTAGAGTCTTCTTCAGCACCAGGCCTATCTCCAATCAAATGAGTTGGAACACCCCTTTCCTCTCTGCAAATTCAACAGGTAACCAATAAGTCTCATTTTACCCCTAGCTTATCTTTAAAATGTTAAAGTACTACTCACGAATCTGCATGGCCACTGGATGGTCTCATCAGCGGTGTACAATTTTGTCCCGAATCCCCTATCTCAAAATTGCCTGCATTATGACGTCTTCTCCGTTGAAACCGGAGTCCAAGCTGGGACAAATCTGTTACATATTTCTCCGCACCTTGTCTTCTCCTTCTTAGTCCGGGAGTGCAACCTCCAAGAGCCAGGCCTGTGTTTGTGGGATTCAACGGCATGTTTGGTGTGATATTGTCGGGTGACAGGGGCTCGTGATTAATCCCACTTGAATTGGTTACATGTTGAGAGGCACCAATTTTTGCCCCATCCCCTTGCGTGGTTATAGTCATGTTTCCACTAACTACGTTCCCCTTCATTTGCTGTTGTTGCAGTAGCTGAGCCTCGACAAGAGGATGAGATCCGGAGGAGTCCGCATCCGGGCCGGTTTTCTCCTGAGGGGCGGCTGTTGCGTCATAGTATACAGAGTTATCCTCGG
Organism: Entomobrya proxima; assembly: GCA_029691765.1. NCBI lineage: Eukaryota > Metazoa > Arthropoda > Collembola > Entomobryomorpha > Entomobryidae > Entomobrya > Entomobrya proxima. The sequence goes on from CM056171.1 coordinate 19,709,634, forward strand.
GGTTGTTTCCAGTCAACTGAAGTCTGTCCGACTCTCCGGCTTTATTTCTGCAGAAAGTGTAAAGAGAAAGCAAGTTAGCACATGACTGACATAATGTACTATTTTAGCACACAAGAAAATCACTGAAAATTCACAAAAACAGTTAGTAGACACTGGTCACAAGTGAAAAAGCGGGTGTGAGTATGAAAAATGCATGCCTTCTTTTATGCAAACAATACAGTGAAACAAACGAAAAGCACACGGTGAAATAAACTAACCAAATGCATCAAACCAAATCTAATATCCGAGGGGAACAGGAGAACTTTTCATAACACACATAAGAAACCGAAGACAAAACAAGGAGGAAACTCAGAACACACAAGGGAAAACGAAGAGAAAGTTGCCGGAAGTACAAGACACAACTTTCACATTCCACACAGGAGACAGGGAACACACACAAGTCAATAAAGAGCACACGTGCAACGTACACAGCATGTTCGGGAGGTGGACACCTAGCAGAGTGATAATCTTCAGCAACTGAGGGCCCCTTGGAAGATGGAGGTGGCCAATCTGCATTGTTTGACGCAATAATATCTGGAGTGTCTAGCTTTTCTCCGTTTGTCATTACTGCTGCTGCGGCACCGGCACCCTCTGGAGACTCTGACTGACCATTGCTTTCTTTCCTGGCCGCCAACTTGTTATCAATTCTAATAGCCTTTTCACCAATTGAGCTGTCTGATTTATTCTTGAGAATACTTTTCAGTGGCGCTTTTGGAGGTTGAAGGACTTGAAGGGGCTTTCCATCGGATTGAATGTCGGGTAAAGCTTGAGGATCTTCATCCTTTGGGAAAATTTTAAAAGAGAAAAGTGAAATGACAAGGGAATAGATTGTCTTTCTATTTTCTTTATAAAACTGACTGTGCTATTATGTATACCTGGTTGGCAATAGTTGCTTCAGCCTGTTGCAAATTAGACCTATTCGTTAGCGGAACATCAGTTCCTGGAGGCACATTGCATATAACGTCGGGTTTTTCTTCAGGACCAGTAGTGGTGCCCGGTTGGGGAGTGCTTACCACGCGAATCTCTAGTCGACCAGCGACCATTTCTGCATTTTGTTCAGGTTCTGATTCCGTTGAGGCTATTCTATTTAAGTCCTGTACACGCGACAAAGTTTACAAAAATCTTAGTCATTTCCCTAAACCAAACTTTCTCCACAAGTGAAAGTTTCTGCAAAAATATCTTACAGGCATGCTTCTGTACATGTTGCGGTTTGGATCGTCAGCACCAACGTTTAGCTTGCTGTTGTTGTCTTTGCTATCACAAGTCCTTGATTTGGCAGCGACATTCCTACTCACATCCACATCGTACGTAAATTCATCAAATGAAGCCTTTTGGACTACCGGAGGCTCCAAACCAGGCCTACAGTTGTATACCATAACCAACCAAAACCAAACCACAAATTGCCCCTCTTTTATCCTTTTCTCTAATAAACTTTCCTTACACCTAAATACACAAACGGACTAAAGACGAAAAGGCAGGGGCGGGGCAAGACGAGACTAGAGACTCAAGGGCATAACAATGTTATTTTGGAATTTATTATGGGCATTCTCTGGGACTTGGACTACATTCATCTTGATTCAGACTACAACAAGGCAAGCTATCTGAAGAAAGCGATGAGTATCAAAAGTTACCTTTCACCGGAAGAAGAACCTCAGAAGTCACCAAATCGACCATGGCTCAGATTTTATTAGCTTTGTACGTTAAAAATAATGCAGCTAATTACTTTTACGCTACTAATTTCTATGTTTCTTCTACATTCGCATTCGGGATGCAATTTTCTCTTCTTCTATTAGAAATTTCATAACCCTTCATGCGTTACCTGTGGCAAATCTCAGTTCACAAAATGCATCGCTCTACTGTTAAAAATGGTTTTGCAGTTGAAATGATTCAATTATGGGTATACATTCATCATCACAAACGTGTGTACAACAGGCAAGGTTTGAAGGACTTTTCAGAGTAAGACGAGAAGAGACATTGAAAAAACTGGAGAAACTTGGTTTCTTACCGAATATGATCAGATATCGTTGGGTTACTCAGCACTTTGGGCAAATTCTGCTCAAGCACTGATTGTCCCGGAGCACTTTCTAAATTCAGGTAATTCAAGGATGACATCTTGTTCGCCAAGTCGGCCAACTTTGACTTGTACGAATCGCCTCCGGAATCCCCTCCCGCACCCACGTCCATTGAGACGGTGATTTTGGGCTCGCCACCCATGGACCGATCATCCTTGTAGCTTATTGCGGGATCATTCTATCAAAAAAATATACGAATGTAAAGACGATTAAGCATATTCAGTCGGTTGGAACTGTCAGTGGACATTTCCGAACAATCTCTTATTGTAATAATTCCTGAATCACATTTTTGCAAAAATAGTGACGATAAAGGTACACAATACAATTAACTTTTGGCAAAATTATATTCATCCATGATTTCATTTCTTTTTTTTTTGTGAAAACTCTTGAAGCAAAAGCAGCTTTAGCAAATTAGAGTGTAAAAAACTTAATTTAAAAAAATAACATAAATCATGAATAAATAAGTTGTGTTTAGATAAAATAATAAGTTTAAAATAAAAAATAAAAAGCGTGTGCAATTTTTACCGAGATTTGGCATCTTTTTGTTATTTTTCTATTTCTCACTTTCTGCTGCCCAGCGGAGGAGGAGGTGCCAGGAACTTCCAAAAGGTTTACACTACTACTACCAACAGCACCACCAACTTTCTCCCGACCTCTTTCTCCAGCATCCCTTGACCCTTTCTCTTGATCTTCCCCTTCCGCCTCCTCTTCATTAATGGCCTAATGGTAGATAGGTTAAAAATAGTTTGGTGGTGAGTGAGTACAAACCAAAAAATACGTGTGCATGCGCATAGAAAGTTAGAGCTACTTTCTCTTTGTGGCTATTAGATTTTTTTGGATAAGTGCCAAAATGCAATGCATTAAATGTTTTGCATGTACTTTTAGTATTTCGTGCGACCTAGCCGGATTATTACTGCATTTTGCGGTGGTTGGTTATCAAGTAATGCTGCAGCTGCTTTTTATTTTGTCAAAAAACTTTAGTTCTAACTTTGACTTTCATTTGTTTATCCCTAATTCATCACAAATCACAAAATCAATCACAAAACGAACTACTTGATTTACTTTTTTATGATGTTTGCTTCATATTCATGCATGCGACTAATATATTATGGGCTGTGCAACAACAATGAGCGATGCGGAAGCCGTGATAATGCCGTAGCTCTGGGAAAACATTTCTACCGTAAACAATTAGGTGATATTAGAACCATGATGACTTTAGCTGACAACTTATCTCATTCAAGGTCAAATGTCTGACAGGTCAGTGCTTTCTTTACAACGAAAAGGGAAATCGATACGCTTAAAGTCCTAACTGAATAGGTATTCAAGGTCATTCTGTTTTCTAACTTTTGGCCTTACGGATACTTAAGCAAGAGCGTACCTAAATAAAAACAATTTTTCTTGCTTACGTCAAGCCACAAAACAAACAAATTACTGATTACAATCAGTGTTCACCTACGTAAATATTTGTATCGTAAGTAGGTATAATAGGTACAGAGCCACATTTTTCTTATCTTAATTGTCTACACGTGTGAATTGTCGAAGGTTATATACCTTATCAAATCCAGATACCAGTGCGCATGAAACTGCCACAAGTTGAAATCGCTATCTATAGCTGAACGAAATCTGTTATGCTGCCATGTTTTTTCCTACAGAGATGTAAACTAACCAAAAAATAAAATTGACTACCCAGCTAATAAACGAAATAAAAGGTTGGTCAGTAGAAAGAAGTTAAATAGAAGAGCAACAACAACAAGAAGAAGAACAAGAGGAAATACATTTTTTTGTATCGGGTGAACCAATATTAAAAAATCATTCATTTCATTTTTATTTGATCCCACACACGACGACTCTTTCCACAAGAAGAGATTTTTTCAAAAGCAAAAAAAGATTCCGAACTATATAACATACTGAGCTAATATTATTATAAATACAGTTTTACAATTTAACAACCATTAAATATTGAGAGAAAACGAAACAGTTATATATTTTATCTCAAAAGGACTACATATTTCTACAGAGAAAGAGAGAGAAAGAGAAAGTTACGGTACAACAACAACAACAACAAGTAGAGAGTGAGTTTACAAGAAGTTACAGACATTTTAAACTGGTAATTAAATTACCTATGTGCCTTAAAATTACAGAGAGAGAGGTAGTCTAGTTAAAACTTCAAACTTTCTCCTTTCCACTTTCAATAATATATATACGCTTTCGTTATTAGCACAGCGAGAGAAGAAAAACTTTCTAGTTTTATAAACCTAGTTAGCTGTTACTCGTTTGAGTATAAGGCATTTATTAAGATTTAGGTTAAGTAAGGATTACTTCTTGCCTTTCTTTCTGCTTTTTTATTTGATTTTATAGAGCATTTTTCTAAGCTTACTTACTATATGCAATTTAGGACTTTTATTGCATTGTCAATACTTTATTGCCTTTTTTTGTTTAAATGCAGTTTTATCATCTAAAATTTCCTAATAGTTTTCCTAACATGTTACCTCCAGAATAGAGAATTTTCAACTCTGCCTTTCAAGTGTGAGCAACCTGACTCTATGCATTACGCAAATTATAACAAAAATTCTATATCTATCTTTTAAATGTAACAGTTGCATCTATTTTGCTCGTTGAAATCTTACGTAGCCCTAATTTCTTCGACACACTACGAACAAATCACAAAATATCACATACATAAGAATTAACCATCAAAGTGAAAATTAAAAATCTAGCCAAACTATAAGTGTGTGTAAACGTAAGCGTATTTTTATTATGCGTGTCTAAACTGGAGTTGTTTCCTATATAGCTCAATATAGGTATGTTAAAATTTTAACCTGTTTCAACTATAACTGACATGATTTTATAACGATTTATTTAGTGTCTATTCTTTGGCAGTTTCTCTCACTCTGTCACTTTATCTCACTTAGCATTCATCAGCATTCATCTCATTTCAGAGTCTAAATTGTGTATCCTATCTAATACTTACTATCTAACCAAATCTACAGTAGTTGAAGTTAGTCTAAATAACTTATGACTATTTTTGCTAATAGTTTTTATAATTTTTAATGACTTATAATTTTCTGCTAAGTTATATGCATTTAATTCTGCGTCTTTTATGTAGCATGTTTATATGTATGTGTTTAAAAATGCTTAAAGAGCGTTAAATGACATAACATTAAAAATGAACTTTTTATTAAGTCTTTTTCTTTCTTTCGTTTCTTTTTTTTCTAAAAATGGTTATAGCCTCTTTTACAGGCACACGGTAAAACGAGACTGGATTGAGTTGCGTATATAACCTCCGACAAATTCACTTAAAACTACATAGGTAAATAGATTATACGCGCTACAGTAAATAAATTATATTCTAAACAGGTTTACTATGAGAATCATAAATACAAACAGCCTGTAAATTATAAATACATTGAGATATTGAATGATGAATACACAATGAGAAAGATAGCTAACACAACAATTAAACTGCATAATTATTTAGCTGTGTGAGTTTTCACTGACCATTATTTGGTACGTAGGTTCCTACTTATTACAAAAGGGTAACATTTAGAAAAAACCACGCAAAGCGATAATTATATTTAAATAATCAAACAGAAAAAATGTAAATCCATGTGTTTCATGTAAAAAATAATGTTGCCGTTTTTGTCGGATGAAGAAGAAGAGAATAATTTGGTGAACGTTTTTTTTTCGGTGATGTAGCAGCAGCGGTTTAACAGAGCGACGGCAGTGTGTAGTAGCACAGCGCAGCAGCAGCAGCGTCAGCAAATTCAGCGTCACAACAATCAATAAAATATTTTTCGAATTTTTGAATCACGCACGACACGCCACGAGGGAGAGAGAGTGAAAGCAGAATTTATAAAAAATACAGAGAGAAAAATGTCACAAGAGAAAAAGAGAGATTTTGTCAGGTTAAATGGCAAATATTTACCACTTAATTATCTTAAAATGATCATCAATATCAACACAAATTCATTATGCATTTTTGTATAAAATATATTGACAAAATTTACACGTAAAGGGTTGAGGCTGATAGAGATTCGTAGGTAGAGCTGATAATTTAAATAACTGCAAGAAAACTGAAAGCGTTGTGATTTTTAATTAAATAGCAAAACGCAGGAACCAAAAAAATAAAGAACAAAACGATTGCAAAAATTACTTTCTTGTGTACCATTTAAAACTACACAATAGCTACTACAGAAGTAGATAGTAGATCACTTTGATAATTTTACAACGAAAAACCGATATTTTGCGCTTAACATAATTTAATAAGTAAAATACATAACAGACCTAGCTTACAACTAAATAATAAATTAAATTAAAATAGTTACAAGATAGCTCATGCGATTCTATCTTACATTCTCATAAAGTAATAAAAATGTTCATAAGATCCTTGATAAATTATATCAGTAGCAGTTCAAGTTCATAAGTCAAACGAGCATAAAAACAAAAGAGATGTAGTTGAGATTCTAAAGCGCAGCTACTTATAAGTCATTTATAAATACATAGTTGCATATTACCTTACTTTTAAATGCAGTTTAAATTTTAGTAAATAAAAAGTCTTAATAAAGGGGTAAAATAACCCTTTTATCCTTAAAATTAAAATTATAACTGTGTAATATACTTAAATACAGGCATTCCGAGAGGCGTTTCGCAAGATAAAACATAATAGTAGGGTAAAATAGCAGATAATATATGAATAACTAACTAAAAATTATCATAACTTTAAGTTAAATGAAGTCAAAGTAAGAATAATAATTATACAGTGTACGATTTAAAAGTAAAAGGCAGCAGCACCGCATTGCACTAATAATTAATTAAATTGTATGTGAATAGTATATCGCGTATCCATGTTTTTTGTGCATATCATGTCATCATTTTTCGTTCCATCTCAGCGTGGAATTTTTGAAAAAAATGGGTTTTTATGCGTTGATAAGTCTGTAGAGAAATACCTGACTCATGGAGATTATCTTATGCTCTGGACTTTGCAAAGGCTCTGCCCCCTTCCACTCGTTGTCCGTTTCCTCCGAGTCATCAAACTGGGACTTCCACTGGGAGGCAAGAGTGAGACCACCCCCGCCTCTGGTGATCTGTTGAAGCGCACTCACGTTCCCGTCATCAATCTCTGCAAACTGAGTGATGGAATAGTCGCCGCTCTTCCCGTGGTGGTGAGCATGGGGATGTGAAAAGGGACGAGTGCCACGGCCGGAACGACTGCGACTCAGACCGTGACTCCCATGACCGTGAGACCTGCGGCCAAGCTGGGGTGCAGTGGGGTTTCCTCCAGTAATTGAAACGACGGGCGTGCCAGCACCCTCTTTATTTGGAGTAGCGGCCCCACTGTCCACCTCCTTGGGTTCGGGATCAACTGAGGATTGGATGGACACACCGTCACGTCCTAGTGTGAGGAAGGTGTGTGTTTGTTTGTGTGTGCAAGAAAAATATATTGATATGGGTCAGTTGACAAAAAGAAAATACTGAGCGTTAGGTTACGTTGCAAAGAAAACGGTAGATTGTGTGTTTTTCTCTTCATACCTTTTCCACAGTCGTAAGCACAGGAGTCGTGAGTCTCTGTGACTTCTTTGACTCGAGGGCTAACAAGGTCCGGATTTGGAGCGTCATCCGCTTCCGTATCGTCTTGTTGTGATGTGAGCTTCAGCCGCACCAGGTTCTTGTTAGGACCACGATAGCCTTGCGATGGCTTGGGCGCTACCACAGGCTTCGTGTCTGGAGTTCGGCGTCCACTCAAATTAACCTTGAAAAACGAATGAGTGGGGCATTGTGAAGCAACTTTCTTTTTTCTCTTTAAGATATCAACTTTCTCCAGGTGTATTTTTTAAATACCTGCATCACATTATCCGCATCAACCTCAATTCCACTCTCAAGTCTGTCCTCCTTGCCACTGGGATCCTTTTTAGCCTCTTCATGATCAATTTTATTTGCTGCCAGTTGCTCCTCCTTCTTTTTCCTCTTGGGGGATTCTCCTGTGTTATTATTATGACACAGCTTGTCTTTATTGGCCGTTGTAGACTCATTCTGGTTATTAACCGTGCTGGGCACGGGGAGGGTGCCGGACTGAACACCACTTCCGCCCACACTGTCCAGCATGTACTGCTCTCGGCGTCTGCGGCGTCGGGCGTCAAAGTCGCCTCTTCCACCCTGTTCAAACATCAGGTTTCAAGTTATTTATTTAGTTTCTATAAACCTTGCAAGTGCCCTTACTGTATCTACCTCAACATGTTTGTTGTCATTAGGCTCAATATTTTCTTGATTGTTATCCAAACTGGCCATAATGTTCTCGTCTGCATTTTCCGTTGTAAGAAGCCGCCTACAGAAGCAAACAAACATTATTTATAGTTTTTCATCATGACCCAAAAAAATTCTCAGATAGTTGCGCAACCAATCTCTAATCCATTATTCATTTCCCCTCATTCATTCTCATTATTTACAAGTTCCTCTTAAGTAATGAATTATTTAGTTACCCGGAAGGTTTCGTAACACTGGCAAGCGGGGGATTGCTTGTGAGATGTGGTGAGGTTGCATTACTCTCGGAAGCAATTTTCTCCCAGTCATAAGGATCCGTTTCCTTCACGCCTCGCCGTTTCATGCAACGCTCAAACACGCCTGCGAGCATCTAAAACAAACAAGATCATAATATTATTATCATAAAGTAGTTTTGAGCAATCTCTCTGTTTTGATCTCTTTTCCATCCTTAAAAAATTACTACACTCTGTAAAAATTTATGAGTGAAGTGTGATTGTATTTTGGAGTGTAAGCATGAAACTAGAATTTTTTATCGTTGTTTTTTCATCATAAAAATGGGTAGCCACTTTTACTTACAGCATAATCCGGCTTGTCACTGTACTCAAGGCTTTGGATGTGATCCAAAAACTGCTTAAAGTCTGAGGGAAGGTGCTTTAATAACAGTCGATGATCATACTTTTCCTTGATGAGACCAACCTGTGCATAAAAAATTACAATCAAAGTCATACATGAAAAATCGCCTATAACCATTTTCATCATTTTTCATTTATACCTACGTCAGTAGTGGCACTGGCACTACCACAACCACCCCATTTGCATACCAAATCCTCTAAAAATATACTACTTGTTATCGGCCATTCATCGCTACAATCAAAATTATGAATATGACAGCTTGTTTGATGATAAGAAGCCCTGACATGATATGTTTACCAAACATGAAGGCTTACAAGTTACAACGCAGGTAAGCAGTAAGGAAAATATACAAGGATGACCTAGTTCAATCATTCAGCACTTGGCGAGGATTATCCTTCCTACATGCCTACTTGGAAATGCTAACAACTTCCTTTTCCACCTCGTCATCATCAGGTAGGCAAACCAAAAATCATAATCATGTAATTTTTGTAAACGTGCAAGATTTTTTCATATTTTTGGGAACTAGGCGAAGGATTTTTATTTTCAAAATCGAAACGTCGAGAATAGCAGGTCTAAGACCTGGCTGATACTCAAAGGTTATCAAGGTGGAGTTGTGTGCTAAAAAGCAACAACTCTATAAGCCACCTTTTTGACACACTTTTTTCCTGTGTGGAACGTGGAAACACGAATTGATAGTTTATGACAGGGCAATTTGCAGCATCAATCATTTATCACCTCGCACCGAAAAATATTACGCATCATTATGCTTTATTGTCATTATTGCATCCATCATCACTCATTCATTTCTCGTCACCTATGAATGAGTAAGCTCAGCCACCCAGTGACGAAGTGCATTATACAGTCATTGCATCATAAGGGCATGGCGAAAAAAACAGAAACAAACTTTAAGTTTTTGTACATAATTATATGACGAACCTGTGGACCACGAAAAGGTCTCTGTCGTTAATAGGCAGGAGGGTTTTCCCCTCTTTACTGATAAATATGACGATATGGTGCGTTTTGTGTTGTTGTGTTGTCGTTGTAGTGCCAGGAAATGAAGAGCCTCAATGACTTTTTATGACACACAACCTGCTTTCCAAATCTGTGTTCAAGCAGCCGCTCGTCCGTGGAACATTTTAACAGCCCACTTGAGACACTTCTCTAGAGATTTATTTCCTTCTTGTCTGCCTTTCTCTCCCGGCGATTCCGGCAGACAAACGTAAACACTCACCAGAGAAGAAGAAACATAAAATGACGGTTGTAGCACTAATGTAATGAGAACGAGAGTGGTCGTTCGTTTTTTGTAAAGATGATAATAATAGTATAAGTTTTACGTGTGCATTGCACTTGTACCAGTAGTACCGCCCGCCGCGTGGCAATAAAAGAAGCATATATTTTTAAAGAGTAATAGGCTATTAAAGAGCTTTGAGTTGTTTTCATATTCCCCAAGTTGCCACTTTCCCGTTTTCAGGTAGGTGAAGGTAGCATTTAGAAAAGCGCAGACATTAATTTTGTTTGCACAAGCCAGTCTTTGTGTGTTACGTGGAAAAAACTGAATGAATCTATACGGAAAAAAGTATATCCATCCATCTAACTGGTATTTTTATACATTTTCAGAAAGTGAGAGAAAACACACGAGTGTAAAATGACAGATGGAAATAGGACGAGAAAACAAGGTTTGACCTCTATATCCGATGGTGATGCATGGAGGTGGCCAAAGTATGAAAAAGCTCCTCTCTTTGAAGTTTTTATGACTTACTTTTGCAACGACATCGACATCATAATCATGTCTTATTTGTTACTACTTTGATGCTCATTTTTAAGCCAAAGCTTTGGCATATGTGCAATGTCAGCGGAAAAAGGAGGCGTATAAACATGCATGAGGGAAAATGGGGAAAAGTAAAATATGAGATGTTATGTAACTGGATCTCATCACTCGACACCCTCGCTAATAATCCTGTAAAGTAGATATATACAAATGGAGTGACATCCTTTGGCTCAATTTTTCACGGGGAAATAGACTAATTTTTGCTGGCAAGATGAATGGGAATGACCTTATGTTTTCAAGATCCTTTACATTTCATGTTGGCATCCACTACCGATAATTGGGGAATCCGATCTAAGATTTAGATAAAACTGACCTGTTCCTTGTCTTTGATTTTCCGCCACGGAAGTTGTCCATTGACGAATTCGACTAGCATGTAAAATAGTGACCAGAGATCGTCATGTCTGCCCATTTCCTGCAAAAGTTTAGATAAAAAAAGTGTGTTGTATATACATTTCCACCCAAACTGTCAATAAATTAGGCTTGTGTGCTACTTATTATCAGTAATTTATGACAGCTTACTTTATTTTTATGTGCGTTAATGGAGGCATAGCGGACGGTACCACGGAAGCCTGCTGCCGCTCTGGGCGCTCTCACTTCCCCCGTTGCCGTTGTGTATTGCCGAGCAAGGCCAAAGTCCAACATGTACACTTTGCGACAAGTGTGCGGAAGGCGTCCCATGGAAAAGTTTGACTGAAAAGGAAAACATAAAAGATATTGTTGTAGACCTTAACATCATTATCCAACTTTTCCATTCAACCGTCAAGTCAATCTTTTTTTGTTCATTGTTTGCTTTCACTTTGATTTCTGTTTCGCGAGTAAAGTGTTAGGTAGTAAATGAAAGCATGAAAAGAGCAGGTAAAAATTTATATAATGGAAAATTGGAAAGGTAAGCACAAGCAGATAAAAATCCATTAAAAGCCTAAAAAGCCATTTATAAGGGTGGGGATGCTTAAAGGAATAACGTTGGCTGGGATGGATGGTTGGCCTATATTATTTTCCCTTGTGAAATCCTTTTTTCCTGTAAAAGCACACAGCAGCGTGTATAGACTTTCAAGCAATTTTTTAAGCAAAAAGTAAACAGTTCAAGGTGAAAATCTTGAATGTGTGTGGTGTGTGTTGGCTCATGGGGAAAGTATACACATGGTATTCTGTTTTAAAGGCCATTTTCCATGAAAATTTACTTTGGCGAAAATGTTCAAACTCTCATCTCTGTGCACATGCTGATTTATCACCCTATTCCATTCCAGAAGAGCGCTGAGCGAAACGCGCAGTTTTGTTTTTGAGAGATACGACTCATTTCCAGTGCCATTCAAACAGCAGCAGTAGCAAAACAGAAGCTGCTTTTTATAATGAGCCCAATATATTGCACACCAAAAACTAAAGAAGCTTTCAGAGAGAAAGAAAAGCGATCATGATAATGGATTGTTACACACACTCGCAACTACTACCATGCATTTCCGTTAATGTTCTACTATGTGCTAGCCTTTTTGTTTGCACTTTTATATCTTTTTGTGTAATCCTAGGCGTGCCATTATTCCCAGAAGCATTTTTCGGAACTTCAATAATGTTCCACTTCCGGCGGCACTAGAGCACACACAAAAGAAAAGTATCTCTGACTATCTATCTACTATTTTGCGGTGAGATAATAAATGAAAACGATACTGAGAGATGCACACACAGAGAAAGAAAAGAGAACTTTCGCTCATCATACCACCCGCCGGCTACAATAATGGGTTGGAGGTTTTGCGGCCAAAACCGTTAAAAGCGAACAAACAGTCACTTTGTGTTTGTGCACACAAGTATAAGAAGCTATGTGCCTACTTTCAACTATGATGGGAATGTGACCTCTTATCTAACCTGATATGTCTTTTATAGCAAATTACCTTTTGAGTATGTCAACGTAAACAAAAAGCTTTGGGATAGTGCTTTACTCTTTTTACGTAAACTTAATCAATCTCTGGGAAAGTATACAAAAAGGTGGTATTACTACTTCTAGTACAAAGCAAACAGACAAGATGAGCATATAGGGAGTCCTGTTTAATCGCAAACTCATGTTTTTCCTGCTGACTCAAAACAAAGTGCAACAAAGGATTTGATTGTGCTTCTCTCTACGTAGTAAAGCCAACATTATGAAAACTGAGCTTGCCAATGTCTTATCTTGTTTTAGATCAAAAGGCTTGTTACAAGGTGTGGGTCGTCGGACATATTGATCTGCTTGTTGAAGAGAGAAACGGAAGCCAAAACAGAAAATTGTCATGATCTCTTTCATATCATCTACCTACTGAAGTTGACTAACATGCTCATATTTTATTATGGGAAAAGTGATGACTCTGATGTTTTTGCTAGCGTCATCATGAAAAAGACTAATTAGTGTAGTTTGAGAGCGTTTGTGTCACTCTTGGCGTGAGGATTGATATGAATGCGACGGGTGACCTTTTGGAGAGAGTTTTGTAGTGTGCGCTTACCTCTGTCGACTTACAAGAGATCAGAATGACTTTTTACGACTCCATTCTCTTTGACATATAATACAAGAGTTATTCACTCCCCAGAATTGAATCCGACATACAAAGAGACACAACGAATGAAATAAAAAGGAAAATGACAAAAGCAATGGTTTTGATGGCTTGTTTTTGTTTAGTTGCTCGGAAAAATATAAGACGCGTCTACCTAGACTATAATACTCTGCTGCTATGCTGTAATATTATAGGCACTCAACGAAAAGGAGGTCACGTACGAAATATATACATCAAGATAGGTTTGCAATTTGCAATGCTCAGAATTTGTGACTACTTTAATACTTTTTTGTTGTTTTAAATACAACCACACAACAATATATTTTTCTTTGTGTGATATGCCTGCATGCAGTAGAGTCTAGTGTCTGAAACAAAACTGCCATTTGAAGCTGTGAAGAGATAAAAAGAGAAAGAGGAGACGTGAGCATTATTACTACGTATATGGTTTTATAATGGTAATGTTCCCTATATATTTTCTGCACTCAGCCTTTTTGGCCATTCTGTTTCTAACAACTGGCAAAAAAGTTATGTTGGGGATTTTTTGCCCATCTTCCGCTTCTTTCCTGTCACTTTTCCAAAAATTACTTTTCTTCTTTTACTATTAGTCCACACAGAGGAATGGGTTCTCTGCCCTCTCCACTGCTTTTGTGCAAATATATGCCTAAACGAATATATGTGCAACTGCGCCTAGTGAAAAAAAGTGCAGCTTTCTTTTTCAAAAGGCTGCAGTAAGGAAAGTAGGAGTTTTGAAAGGAAAATTGACTAGCGATAGATAAAGGAAATTTAGGAAAATTGAACCAGGCAAAAACCTATGTACATGGAACACACGGCGCACGTTTTGCTTTCCCGTTGTGTTATTACCATTATCGTACCACGTTTTTTTTGCTAAAGCGATCGTGATCGTGATGCACACATAAAAATATTATGATTGTGAAAGAAAGTAGAAATGTATAGATATTATTAAAAAGCAATAAAAATATATGTACTGGGATGCTAAATGGGAGTGTAAATCTAAAGACGAAATAAAAAGCAAACGAAGCTCGACTACTAATAATATATTATAATAGTTTGTGTAGTTCTATCTTATTGATGCCCTGCTTTTCCTCCCTAATAATCATAAGAATATGTCCTAGCATAGAAATAATAACGGATACAGTTTGGACATGTTTATTTTTTCTCCATGTTTTTAAACCGTATCCCATCATAATATATTTGCGACAGTTATTTCGGTCTGATCCATTTTTCCAAGGAAAAAGGCTTTTTAAAATAGAAAACTCGCGTGTGTGCGCGCAACTTCTTGGGTGATGGCTACATTACATAGACACAAAGATGAAAAGGGATAGCGAAAAAAGGATGAAATGAAATGCGCAAGGAGAAGAAGCAATGCAGCGGAATGAAAAGTAAAAAAACGTGGATACATTTTTTACCAATCTTTGAAAAAACCGAGACTATAAAGCAATGCATGGAGGAATTGTTGTCCCTACACCAGAGATTTAAAATGAATAAACAAAAGCAATAAACAATCCGACCAAGTCAAGGAGAAAAAACTGCAGTCTGCCAGTTTGGATTTTTCTTCGAAGGAAAATGTCGTAAATAATTTGGGTATGTAATGTAAACACCAAAAACTTGTATAAATTGTTTGGAGCATTTGTTCATGGGGTAATAAGTCAGCTTTCAAAAAACAAATAGAGTGGAAGCAATGAATGAAATCCTTTCATTTCACAGGAAAATAACTCAACGTGAAGTTTAAAGCAAATATGTCTACTGAGAAAAGCCAAGACGTAAAATTGTGCCTCTGGAAAATACTGCGTAAAAAGCAACTCTAAAACAATTACAGACGGATGGCAATATGGGGCAAAACAGGAAAGTTTTGATTTGCTACTTTTGCTGCCAGAAGCAAGAAAGAGACATGTATCAAGTGGCATATATCCGGTGTTATTAGGAAAACGACAAGTACGTCAACCGAAATTCCGTGAAAGTTGGAAAAGAAAATAAACAGTTTTTTAATAATTTCTAATGATTGTAGCACTTTTCACGTGAAGACTGTGCGACTACTACTAAAGCAGAGGTGAGGTGGCAAGCACACAGAAAAAAGAAAATTATTATGACAAAATGCCAATTTCTCCACAAATTCTTTTGTGATTGGCAGTAGAGCAGAACGAGAAAAGTACACGACTACAATACAAATGCCCGTCGTGGCCCATAACATTCCAAACCTATCTATTTTTTTCCTCCCTTTTTCATGACGACTTATACATTCCTCTGGGAAAATAAGTGCTAAGAATAGCAGTGTAATTTGCATTTTTTCTGCTGAAAATTGATTTTTCCTTTGGTAAAGTCACGGGGAAAGTAATAAAAAGCCGAATGCCAATACTATTGTAACTTATAGTAGAGAAGGTAGTGTAAAAGACAGAGAAATGCTTAAAAGCAATGATGATGATGATGTGATGTGAATGGATCTGAAGCGTGTGAACAAAAAAGTGAATTCTCAAAGGCTAGAAAAAGTTTTTTTTCTTTCAAGAAATTTTCGCTTCGATGCTAAAACTTTTTACGACCATTTGTTTGTTACTTTATAGTCCTTTGTTTGCTTTTCTTTTCTTACCGGTTTGATATCTCTGTGCAAAAATCCGACTTCGTGAATGCTTTCAATAGCTTTCAGTATCTGTTGTCCTAGTCGAAGGCTCGTTGAGAGAGAAAAGGCTCCACGCGGTTGGGCACGTCTCAGTTCTGCCAAATTACGACCTTGAAGCTGCATCACAACGTAATTAAATCGCTCATTACGTCCGCAACCGATGAAACGACATACGTGATCCTTCCCTGTAAAGAAAAAAGGCGTAAAATTAAGAATTTTTCTCACACGAATTACATCACGCCCAGTTTTTTAAATAGAATAGCCATGTACTTAAACTTTTCGTGTGTGTGGCAAAGTGGAGTAAAAAAAATTGCAAAGTAGCTTTCGTCAAAATACAGTGTATCATCTTGTTTACACAGTCATTAGTCTTGGCCCATATTTCCCCCCGAAAAGAAATGATAGATGTTAGCCTGAGCACCTATTAAACATCACGTCATCAATTTTTTGTAACGGGCTCACATTTTGAAGTAAAAATCAGGTTGCCAGCAAGTTTTATTCCACGTAAATAATTTAATACGTTCCATTTATCAAAAGTATGTTTGAAAAACCGTTTCTCTCTTTGAGAGAATTCCCACAGGCCAACTGAATGTGTCACATAATCTTGTGAAAATTGGCATTATAAATTCACAATCCACTCAAAAGGATCAAAACTTGGTTGAAAAGTGAGAACAGGTCAAGCAGTCCTTTGAGAGCATCAAGAGAAAAATAGCAGCTGCCATAATACCATACAAAATTTGCTAAGAATAAAAAACGACCATAAATTCATTGCGTTTTACTATTCTCGGGAATAAATATGTTATGACTGTGACCCTGTTTGATTGAGAGCTTTCTCCCAAGTGGCATATGGCAAGAAAAAAAGTGATGGCAGACAGTAACAGAAGTAAAAAGTTAACCCAATGTAATGCAATATATTATTGGACGGCCGGGGCAGAGACGGTGTTGTACCGTTTCAAAAGCTCTGACTTTACCGTGTATCCAATGCAGAAGGCTAAGCATAACAAATCATCAATCATCTTTGCAGCTCTTCGTGTGTGCTTTTTTTGCAACAAGGCGAGTGCATTCTGAACGTGCCAAACTGGCAGTTTCACATTTTCTCGAAAGTGTTCCCATCAAAACAGTCCATTGGCGAATGTATGAGAGTTTTTTTACCTACGTGTGTGTAGGCTATATTATGGATTTGGAAGTGGATTACAGATGAATTTTCTATTTTCAGGTTTTTCCCGTATAAAAAACCGTGCTGACAGGGATAATAGAGACTAAGGTTGATTTGAAATTCATAAATACAAAATAGATTACTTTTATTCATATAGATAGCCTGAATTTTTGCTGTGCGCACGTTTGGTTTGGCACACGTTCTCCGTTTGAATATAAATGCTGAGGCGGATGATGAAGTTGGGATGATGATGGTGATGAGAATGAAAATGAAAACCACTAGCACTGCTGCTGCAGAATGCATTCATGCCAGGATGGTAGCTTTTGAAATGGGATGTGAAGATGACAGATGCCCTTCAAGCATTGATTTATTAAGGTTTGATATAGGAAAACGCATTGCTATTGAAAAGTACCTATATTTATAGTTATATTAAATGGCAATGGTTGTGCTGGTGGTGGGGGTTAGTGCGATAAAGTATCGGAATTGAGAACATTGCTTGAAGTTAATGATGCAGAAGATTGGTTGTAATGTGCAAATATGTGTGGTGTGTGCATTGCATACAGTGCGAGATCAAACCGTTACAGTTAAATGAATGGTAATGGAAGTGAAAATGGGAATATGGGTCTATCCACGCCACCACAAAAACGTCGAGGAGTTTAGAGTTAGTTTAATCTAAATATTGTTGGGCTATTTTCACATGATCAAAAGACAGATTTATGAGGATTGCCTTTCAGACTTGAAAAAGAATTAAACATTTAATCGTCTCAAAACGTGTAACTTTTAGTGTACATTTATATTCTAAGAGGCATTTTTATATGAAAATGTTTAGTATTGAGTAAAAATGTGATGACGGGATGACCTTCCTTTTTCACTTTCACTCTTTACTCAACTGTAAAAAAATCCACGCTACTGTGGTGAAACATGTGCTTTTTATATGCTATGCTATTTCACTAGATAATTATTTTTAAATTGGAATGGAAGAGCATAAAAACTTTCGTTTGTTTTTATGCTTCTAGTCTCTAGTCTTCAATAGCACAGATATGTCGTTTCCAATAAAATAAAATGATAATTTTAGCTGCAGAAATGTGTTGAGTAAGATCACATTGAAATCATGCAAAATGCTAACAAAATCTGAACAATTTAAAATTGATTTGAAAAGGAATTAAGTTATAAAAAAATGGATTGCTCTTCTGATTTTACTTTCACGATATTATTTGCGTGCATGACCGATGATGTGTTACAACGACTCTTAAAACCTTAAACAACCAAAGGTTGTACTCAAATTAGCTAGATCGGTTCTCGTCTATGTCTCTGTTTTTGTAAGTGATTTATTAATAAAGCTGTGTGCAACGTTGAAACTAAATCTTAATCAATCATTATTCATGGTCCTTGGTACTTAAATTAATACGAAGTTCAAAAATCATTTAATTAATTATCCTACCACTAATGCTTTGATTTACCCTCTAAAACTCATCTACGACTTGACAATATTCAAAGAAAATTAAACTTGTATACATTCAAAAGCCTTTAACTTTACTACTTGCTTACATCACCCACCCATAAAAAGCTTCTTGAAGAAAACACATCGATTTGTTCTTTTCATTTTTTGTACATATTTTATCAACTGTCTGTTGCTTCCTCGTTTGTCTCTGTCTTCAACAGACACTCATTCTGTTTTTATTACAAACAACATTCACTTTTTTCGTTACTAGTGCACTAGAGTGGAACACACGCACTTTCCAATAATATATTCTCATTTCCCAATCAATCGATGATACTTACATAATCAGTTTAATTTTTTTACCCCCGTAAACTAAAGCATTTTATTTTTCCCAAATGAATTTTTCAGGGTGAAAAAATAGCTCGTATGTCAGCAGTTTTTCATTAGCTTCCAGAGAGAGACGACAGCAAAAAAGGCGTTAAATGATCTTTTAATGTTGCATTTTCAACGCATTCAAATTATACACAGAATGTGGCAAAAAAATGTTAGTTTTTCCTGTGGTACATATACTTCTTGAGCTGAGCAGCATAAAAAATAGAGAGGGGAAAACCGTTAAAAATGGGTGTTGTGTAACATTGTTATTGTAACATGTTTCGTCTCATGATATGCATACAATTCTGCAAGTAGAGTATCCGGAAGCGTTGTTTGTGAATTTAAAAATAAACACAACCTCCTTCCCGTTTTGCGGCTTATGAGAACTTTTGCTTCTCTTTCAATACGTCCAACACGTTAAAATGGGGATACATGAGATGAACGTCTTGTTTGTCACCGTGCCGTAGTTTGCTAATTTTAGCGTGTGTGTGTTCAAGAGACTTGAATGAAACTTTAAATGAAACGCTGCATAAATAAGGCTAATTGCAGAACTAGCAATGCAAATTCATTACATATCATCAAACAACCAAACCGGACAGAGACCGATACATGTCATCTACTCATAACTTCCAGCACATAAAATCAATATATTTTTGTTACAGCTTTAGAGCTATACAGATTTATACTATTTTGCATAGATTTAGAATTCTAATGATTTCTAATTAAAATACTTAACTTGTTTCTTTAGGCATGAGTACGAAAAACTTAATTTTCAACATCATTTTACGTTTTTCCGCTTCAAGCCATTCTACTGATTAAATTCTCATAAATTTCTACTGAATGATTCTACTTTCTCTTCCTCTTCCGTTCTTACCTCATCCATCTCTTTACTAATTTAACAGAAAAAAATGCAAAGCATTATTGAAAATGTCACAGTATGATGTTTTACTTAACGCAAATAACAAGGTTTGTCATCCTTCCCACGTCTCTACTTTTTAAAACAATATACACGCTGCTACTGTCACAATAATAGATTCAGATTCTCATCTAAACACCAACTAATATGACATTGCTTGACTATCTGCCAATTTTTATTTGCCTAAGATTGCCCGTATTATAGTAGTGCCTCGTAACAAGAGACAACAGTCGTGTGTGCCGTGTGCAGTGTATATTTACCTATTTATTCTAATCAATACCCGAGTATCTCGAGTCACTTGAGTGCAAACCGGGTAATTTCCTTCAGAACAGACAAAAAACGACTATAACTCATAGAGTCACATATTTTTCCAGCCAATTTACACCTATATCACAAGACAAGCAGCAGACAAGACGATAAAAGGATTGGAAAATAAATAACCTACAACAACAGCAAATTATTGCCTTTGGCCGTTGGCGTCAATTTCCCGAAATTACCCGTTTGTACCTTGTCTTATGTTCAAGAAATCTTTTTTGCTATAAAGGCACATTCATCATAGAAAACTCCGTACCAATGTCGTTGTTTTCTTAACAAACCAAATAAATACATGGATAGCCACTGTTTTAGCGGAAACGAAGCTATAAAAAATAAACGATTGGTTCACTGACCGACCGACCAAACGTAAACGGCCAACTATTCCTTATGCATTATTCATAAACATTTTTTCTGCTAAATCAATACCATTTTATGCATCTTTCTTTTCCCCTCCCTCTGTCTTAGTTATTTTCATTTTTTGTGTTCCACATTCTCATTTCCTTTTCAAAAAATATTATTATTATGATGGAAGATGCATTAAAGATAGGAAAAGTCATTTGGTTAAGTCAGTTCAAGACAGTTGAAAAGACACTCCCAAACCATATGACAGGTCAAAAAAAAGAGTTTCAACACACTTTACACTTTAAATAAATATTTCAGTTTATATTATTCCTACTAAAATAATGAAAGCTGGCCATTTTAAAATGTGCAAACCAGATATATTGTCAGCTTAGAAAAATAACAGTTGAAATTATTCAAACATAACCTGATTTTTACTATATGAAAGACTAGCCTGTCCTAAAATAACACTGAGTTAGTAAAAAACTAGTATTTTTAATTTCTAGTATTGCGTTGCAGAAAGTTTAGTAAGTTGACGAGAAAGGGTGAGGAAAAGTATCAAGTCAGTTGGAATAACATTTCCACATGGACTGTTATGAAATGAAAGGAGACTGCTCCAAAAAAATTGTTGAGCTACCTCATATGTCATTGACTTGCTTGATTTTTTTGTTTACCAGCAGAAGCCCTAAAAATGCTACATTTATTCACGCAGGCATACATAACGGATTTCACAAGCCATCCATTTTCATCCATTCCATCACATTACACCACACATATTTTCCCCATTAGCTGTGTTATGCGTTTTTTCTTTGGTTTTAAATGACATTTTTTATTATTAAGCATGTATATTGGAACTGGGATGGAGCCATTCTAAATGTCTGAATGTTTTTGTCTTATTGAAAAGTAAAGCTAATATACTAAAACTGCATAGTGAGTCATGAGTTAAGTGACTTGCTAATGGAAAGAGTACGCATAAATGTCTGCGACTTGTTAGCTGAGTTTTTTTCCGGTGAAAATGGATGGATGGAGGATTGATAAACGTAGAGAAAATTGAAACGAAAGTTTTTTGTCAGTTTATCTTGAAAAATATCTTTGAAAAACAAGTTATCGTATTTATCACAAGATTGTGAGCACGCAAAAAAATGGCAGTTTTGAGAGTTGGCTTTCTGGGATTTACGACTAGTTGGTGGCTCATCAAAATTGATGTCTTTTCAAAGTTTTCCAATAATTTGATACCATAAAGTGGAACGAGTTTATGCAAACTTACTAAAGTAAACTGTGAAATGGCTAGGGTGGGAGATAATAGACGCAGTTTTTATGGTGAAAGTAGTAGGAGAGTAGAAGAGTTGCTAAAACCAAAACCCGGTTTTTCTTCCGGGTCCCCAGTCCCATAAACTCGCAGAGTGGAAAAATCCCGTGAAATTTGACTTTTGTAAAAAAATCTGTTTAGCTCCAACAAAAGTGTACTTCTTAAAAAAATCTTAATGGAGCTGATCCTTTTATCATCACTTGAACAATATATCAATTTGAGTATTGAGTACACACATTGCATTGCATTCGTGCAACATGCAGTAAATTTCTCTCCACACGCACTTTATTATTGGATTTTGGCTAGTGTCTATGCACTCACATTTTTTGGGCGTATACTACTACATCGACGAAGCCAAACAAGAACCGATAAAAATATATATTTTTTATCAGGAAGATTTAATACAATGTTCTGAGTATACATTAGTTTGTGTGCACACATGACATGACAGGCAACATGCGTAAAACTCGTAAAAAATCCACTTGACTAAAAGAGACGATAAGAAGGGCGAAAACCTTTTCGGTTTTATTTGTATGGAGCCATATAGGTATATGAGACACATTATCTAATCTTCAATTATACGCTATAATATTAAAAAAGTACTAGCTCATGGGATGTTTGTGAATTCTCTTTGCCTATCTGATTCACTCATCCACACGTTTATACTGTTTTGGCCTGGCAGGCAAAAGTGCAAGTTTGTTGAAAGGCAAGAATGAATACACAGAAAACTTTTTGCTCGGTTGCTTTTCCTCAGAAAATGACATAATTGGAGCTTCCGCATTAGATCCCCTCGTGGATGTTTTTATTTTCGGGAAAACCCTCTCATCCTCTTTTTCGTGTTTTATTAGCATTTTACCTATTCTTTATTGTTGTTTTGTGTGGAGGCAGAGGAGTCATCGTCAGGAAATGTATACATTACAATTCTACCACACACACATGAAAAGCATTAGAAAAAAGTGTAATTTCCGTTTTGTAATCCCCACACACATACATATAAACAGTACCGAGAAATATAAACAAAGGAAAAAAGCGGAAATGAATATTACGACGAATATTATGTGACCATTAGGGAATATATACGTTTCGATTTCCGATACATCATCCCAAATGAAAAAGAAACCTGGCGTGTTCTGTGTCGAGTGTGCATTTTCTGATGATATGTCGTTATTCTTGCAATCGTAATTTTCTTCTTTAGGGATACTTTTGTGTCATGAGCCAACACAAAGTTTGAATGATGGCGTGGCCTGTGCTTTTGTAGCATGCTGAGTTGGGCTCTGATAAAAAAGAACCAACTTTCTAATAAAAATAGAAATGTATATCATGTGCACACACATGACACTCAAACTCAACACAGCAGTGCAAAGGAAATGGGTTATTACTTAAGTATCTGATCTACTACGCTGTCTAGTGCTGATACTTATTGCCTTACTTTTTATTGTAATATTTGCCTTTGCTTCAGAAAACTTTTTTCCCTTTTGCCCAACAAAAAAATAATAAGCTCTGGAGTTGGATTGAGAGATAGAGCCCAGCGATAAAATCAAGTTTATTAGATTACTTACCTACTTATACCTGCCATCAAACATGCACCTAAAAAATGCTACTACTTTTTTGTGTGTTGGCCTCTGTTGAAAACTATCCTCAAGTTATGTAAAAAGTTTTTTTTTCAGCAGTGAAAACTTTCTCTTCTGCTTCTACTCACGCGAGTGAGCTAACATGATCCTATAAAATATTTGTGATTGTGAGTGAACACTGCTATTATTGAACATCAAGCTCAAGCACTTTGCCATTGCTGTCGGTTTGCCACAATCTCAATCAATACTACAACAGGCCAAGAGACAAGTAAAAAATCTTTCGGTCTTCATAATATGGATTTTAACCAAAGAAATTTTCTGTAAGGAAGAAAAGTGAACCCAGTTTGTAATGATGACGTTTGACACATTTATCATGTAAAGTAGACATTATCTCGGGTATTTGCCTTGTCTGCCTTACACTCTCTACTAGTTCAGTACCTAGACAGACCTTTCTAAATGGCGAATGAAGTGAATGGCAAAAATGACATCAAAATTGGCTCAAATTATATTACCGTTTTTCTCTGGATTGCCAATTGCCAATAAAACCAGTCATGCATACCGCACCATATTCTCGGAGTGTCTATGCTGCGTGCTTGCAAAACAGATACACAGAATCAAACTTTTATGTGCTTTCCCATATTTTCCTCCAACCTGCCTTCCATCCTTTCAATCATCAATCACATTTGACAAATTACATTTTGCAGTTTTATAGCCCAAGATCGAGGCAAAATTGCCAGGATGACACTTAAAAGGTCTATGGGCTAAAGTATACAGGGAAAACGGTTTGAGTTGATATTGAAAGCACATTAACCGAGAAAAAACATGATGCATAACACACGAGGTTGAGCATGATGACGATGTCTGGTGATCATTACGATCATGGTAAAACATTTTTTATGATGAACACATGCTGTTTTTCATATCATATCAGAAAATAAGTTTGTGTGCTTTATATTACGTTGTGTACGTAGACAGCAGCTCATAAGGACACGGTTCGTTTGCAATATTGGAAATTGCAAAAAATAAATAAAAATTGTACACGTTTTTCTATCAACTCGAAGCATTAAAAATGAGCCAAAAACTCACCTTGAAGTTTCTTGAGGACGGCCACCTCCATCTTGAGCACCTGTTTCGGTTGTTTCGCCGACTCAACCTTGAGAGCCACTTGCTCCTTCGTGACCAGATCTACGCCTTCGTAGATCTCGCCAAACCCACCTCCACCAATCTTCTTCACCTATAGATATACATTACGTACATAAGGAAAAGATAGAAGGAAACATCTTTTAGACAAAAAATTGAAAAAAGGGATAAAAATTCAATATAATATTTTATTGCACATTACTCCACAAAATATAGCAAACTGTCAACACCAATATCCGCAGAGATTCCGAGAAGAAAAAGGGTTTATCAAACTGCATTTCTTTTTTCTTGGTATTTTCTTATTCAATGAAAAAAGAAATGTAATAAAATCCACAAAATACTTTGGGGAAATGAGATTCGTTTCCAAAAGCAAATGCAGAAAGGGGACATTTCCTTTTTTGTGCTTTCTTTCTTTCTCGGAGTTCATGCAGAGTTGGGTTTCACATGAGTAAACTTTTTGTTTTGGTCACTTACCACCTTCCATCTCTCTTTGACAATATGTCCGGGCTGGAGGAGATCTTCGCTGGTCATGGTGATGTGGTGAAAGCAATTCTCGTTGTTATTGTTGTTGACGTCAGTGACTATACTATTGCTCTTCTGGTATTGTTGCTCGATAGCCTCGTCATTGTTGTTGTTGTTAGGCTTATTGGAATTATTGCTGCTGTTGGTGTTGTTCTCCTTGAGTTTGGATGCGTCCTTTGTGGTAGGACTAGCTGGCTCTTGGTCTACGCCTCCACAACAAACACCTCCACTGTTATTATTGCTTTCTCCTCCACTACCCGCACCGGTGGCAGTTGCAGTGGTGACGCCGTCCTTACTACCCCGTTTCTCGACTACCAGTCCACGCCTATAAAGATAGTAATAAAAAATCCGAACTTCAATAAATTATTTCCAATCGACAGTAGAAGAAAATCTTGCAGAGAGAGGGAGAAAAAGCAGTATAGTATAGTAGCTCAGCAGTAAGCAGCCATAAAAAAGATAGCACTTTTCTTAGTCTCTAATGGCCATATAAACTTGCATAATTTATAGACAGCAAAGCAATTAAAACTCACAGAGACACGGCTAAATTACCAGGAATCCACGCACAACAGCAAAAGTTAATGGAATTGCGGCCAGCAAAGTGCAAATACAAGCGGGGTAATTACGTTCTGGTGTTTTTGGGTGTAAGCTAACTTTTATATAGGAAAAAGCTTATAAGAAATATACCCACGTGCTTGTATGATTTGCTTCAGATGTTCAAGTTTTTTATGTTTTGGCTTTTCATATGAATGAATGTGGCGGTTTAGAGCAATTCCGTTTAATGTTATAGATTTTTTTATTTTTTTGAATTGCTGGAAAGCAGATATTTAATCGATTACTATCTCAAGGGGCCCAAAAGTTTCTACGACAATATGATTGTCCCAGTCATACGCCATAATCCCAATAATATCTAGTACATGGCTGTTTCATATGGTTAGATTTGGTGAGTGTGAAGCGATAATGTAACTTAAAATTCAGACATTCAAATTTCTGTATCATTACAAACAAGTTATATCCATCCATATAAAGTTGGTAAGTGCCAAACTGCATGTTTAACAGGAGACCATCTATTTCGCTCCAGACAATTTTTCTTACATTTTTGTTAGAATCTTCTGTCATACACATCGTCGATATTTTAATAAAATTCGGTCATTCCATTTGTCACCTAACACAGGGATATCAAACCTTAAAATTAAATTCTTTATGAAACTGCAGTTTCTAGGAATCTTCCAAACGAATAAATAACATCAGTAGACATTACGCTACTCTTCTGCTGTCGTCAAAACCTTTATTACTTTTTCAGTGAAAAATCACAGCGTGACAACATTATGCAACTCCTTTACTTTAATTAACAGGAATTTGTACACGGGGAAAATGGCGTATTGAGCAAAAAGTCAAATGTGAACTGATGTTCTGTACACGAGTACAGGAATAAAAATTAATTATTCAGTTTACGTAGACAAAAAAATGACGGGAAGAGAGTGACAACTAGAGCTCAACTTAGACAAAGGAATTTGTATATTATTAGAAAGCCAGAATTTCACGTTGCGCATCCCAGAGAGCTTTGCTAAACTATGTAACAGGAAGACTGATGAGTTCCCTTCTGTTAGTTCTTACCACAAGTGACTGTACAGTTTGCACAAAAAATGTAACTGAACAGCTCAAACAGGAAAATTATTCAGAAAGACCATGTTAATTTAATATCAAGAAAGGTTGAAAACACACTACTTCTCCTGTCGCGTCATCACCATCAATCCTTCTGAGACACATATAGAAAAGTGAGTAGTGAAATAAATAAATTTTGCACAACGTGTGCAAACACACAAGAGAAAGAAAGGCATGAGTGGGGAAAGGAATAACGAAAAATAATGAGTTGTATGCAAAAGGCACACACAGCTCTATTCTTTTTGCAAAAAACATAGATGCCACATGCCATTTTGTGTCACCAAGTTATCTTCGCTTGCCTCATTCCTCTTGTTACAAACACACACACTTTTGCAACAAAGACAAGAGTGTATATTAGGACAGCTCTCAGAGAAATACGAGGAACATTAATTCTCTTGGCCTTGAGCTTTCAAAATGCTTAACTTTTTCTAGATGTAACTTTGTTAAGCCTCTGTCTCTGCAGTCTACTAAGAAAAAAACAGGCCACTACTCCAAACTCTATCTCTAGTAGTCAATGCAGGTATTAGTGCTGGCTGTGTGCTAAATGGTAAACTGGATGTTAGAATACAAAATTTGCATAATAATCTTCTTTGTGCAAAAAACTCTGTACACAGTTTGAAGCTTGAGTGAGTAAATAATGATGATATAATGTAATAAAGCCTTGTTTTTATCTCCTCAAACTAAACTTGCTAAATAATCCTTAGCCTTGTCTCCTGTGTCTATCTCCAATAACGTGTTACGGGAAACGACTATATATTACAGCCTTTTTGCATAATCACACACGTCCATTTTCTGCTGGCATTCACTTCATCAAGTTCATTTATAATACCCGTTTTTTGTTTGGCAGTTCAAAAACGCTGTAGTATATTCAATAATCCAGTAGGGAAGTTGGAAGATAAAAAACTACTTATCTAGCTTTTAGTATTCTTTTCAGAGTACGTTTTCCTCTCTATTTTCATTAACACTTAGAAATTATGCTTAGACTGCGTGGAAAAAAGTTTTTTTGCGCCATGCCAAAGCCTGCCATGATGATAATATAATTACCAATTAGATCTATCACCCTAAAAAGACAGCGCGGAACAAAGTTGTATAATAGACGCAAACACAGTTTTTCTACAGATTACAACACATTTCAAAGTGAGCTAGGCTTATAGCTCATGAGTATTTTTTTGAAAAGGAGAAAATAAGATGATGAAAGAGGCGGTACTCTGTTTTTCCCCAGTGTCTGTTCACCGTGTCCGCACTGCCTTTTCCGGGGAAAGAGTAAATGTTGTACGTGGACAGAAAAAGAGGTCCAAATTACTACATGTGTATTCATTCAGCAGTATTCAAACTTTTTTCCTAGTTTTAATTACTTTACGCTCTGCTGATCCTGCCACTCTCTGCAGACGGGTGTATATGTCAACTACTCTGTTAATTAATTCACAAGGACACTTCGACTTTTGTTGGTTTAGAATTTGAGAGCGTATCATATA
Organism: Entomobrya proxima; assembly: GCA_029691765.1. NCBI lineage: Eukaryota > Metazoa > Arthropoda > Collembola > Entomobryomorpha > Entomobryidae > Entomobrya > Entomobrya proxima. The sequence goes on from CM056171.1 coordinate 19,737,824, forward strand.
ACACCCAACTCAAAACGGATTATGATTCAGGGTGACATGGCGTGCATAACTGGATCGGATTACAGATTAGTACAGGCCATACATTTTCCTGTGAGATCTGTCACAACAGCAATCATCTTTCTTCATTTTTTAAAAACAAAAAGCTCCGGAAATTCGTTCCACAATACACTTTTAGGCTCCGTTGCAAAATAAACTAGCAATGATTACCGGTATTCATTTTTTGCAAGTTAGTTAGACATGCGGCATTGAGCATGTAACAAAATGAATGAACAATGCCAACAAAATAAATTACTTTTGACCCATGACTCATAACCAATGGCAAGTTCAATGCTGCAGGCTTGCTTGTGATTGTGATATCAATGACAAATAGACTGTTAGCTGCTAAAACTTAGGTAGCACTGGAACAGCACAGCACCAGAAAAAACCGATATATATCAGTTAGGTAGGTATATTACCGAAAACACGCAAGCGGTAATTTTTGTGATTGTATCGAAAGGAGAAAATATATATTTATGTTGGTTTGGTTGGCTTATGGAATTGGCAGATTATTTTGCTGGAAGGTTAAAAAGGTGTGGCAACACCGTGTTGAAATATTTTATTCCTTTAATGCTCTCTGTTGTTCTCTGTGGTTGCTGCTTTAATGATAATTAGATTAACCACAGGGCACACTAGACTGCAAACACAGACTACAACTTTTTGGAGGTTACCTAATCAAATCTCTTGTTTATCATGGAGGGTTCGTGCCGAATTCAATTTTAGCTTGCTTTTCGATTCACTCTTCTTACGTAATGATAACTGAAAAAGGTTTTCGGCTCTTTGGAAAACCCTCCATAAATTTGTTAATGATGGTAATACGGTAAACGCAGGTATTTTTACTAGTGTTGCACAATGCAAAAGCACTCGTTCATTTTTGTACATAAGCATTTATGGAACTTGTGAAAAGCTAATTAGCACCCACCATTTTGAAAGAAAAGCCGTAAGCTCAATTGATGACGGTTATATACTGATGTTGTTGCTGTTTTCGTAAAACTCTTAATAAACGGTCTATGGCACAATAAAGTAGAAAACTTGAAAAGGGTGCACTTGAAAACATCCTGTTATTTTGTAAGAGCTAATTAGAAGCCTGTTGTGCTATCAGCCATAAAGTTATAGGCTTTGAAAGGAATTTTGGTAAATAATCCATTTTGCCCTGTGAAATAAATGAATTATCGATCAACTCAACAACAACGCGAGCTCAGCACAACTATCAACTAGAATAGGAAACAGAAGTTTTGTTAGGAAACTAAATACACAAAAGCACAAAAACCGTTGGCTGCTCACTGTCTGGAGGTAGTTTCGAGTCTAACTACGACAAATTATCCTTCAACTAATCATTCTAAAGACCTTGATGCATTATTCACTCTAATAGATAGACTAACATCAGCAAAGAAGACAAAGTACATAGTACACAAGCTCTGTGTAGAATGATAATGTGATTATTATACTGTAAATGATATTATGGATGGGTGATGCTGATGCTGCATTGTTTAAACTTGTAACAGGATGAATATGATGATGATCTTATAGATACAGCTTTTGACTCATTTAGGCTCTCAATAATCCAATTTATCAAAAAATTTATTATCGCTACTACATTTTGTAAGAAATTAACTTGTTGCTCTTTATTAATTCTTGCTGATTATCGTTTCACTTTTTAGCATGGAGTATGTACCGCAACATTTCAACAGATTTGTAGCATGCTACACATAACAAGTTTAAAAAAGTGTAATTCAATTTATTACTCGCCAACGTTTTTTTGTGTAGAAGGTAAGCACACTCTCAAGAATATCGATAAGGTAATTAATGTAAAATGCCAATAATTAAAGAGTGGAAAATAATGAACATCTTTTTTATAACGTATCTCAGCGGAAAGTATATGGGTTCACGAGATTTTTTTCGTGTAGCGTAGGATTTTAATGTGCAAACAAGGAACTCACAAACATGTAGAGAGGGTGGTTTAGCACTTTAAACGGTACTAAAAATGTTGGTAATAAAAACGAATGCAGCTGCAAATTGCAGTTCACTAAAATATCATTTGAAAGGGTGAATGAATACAAAAGGGATGCTGTCGGCAGTATAAATTATAAGGTAAGCAGTAAGCTTTAAAGTAGCCATAAAGATTGGTATCGCTCAGGGAATTGCAACCATACATAACGGTCATTTGGGGATTAGAGCAATTTTTGCTGAACTCACACAGGATCAAATTGCTCAAGCGATACGTTGAGATTGAGAGCAAAAGTGATTACGTTACAAGCGTACTTTAAGAGGGTACAAGTGATGAAGGGATTTTTGGATAGCGAGTGTGTGGTGCAATGGCAGCAATTTCAACAATTAATGCACTTGAGAGTCTTGTGTCTTTGTTGAAATTTACAAGTATCATGATGCTAGCTTATCTAAAGAGGCTAGTACCGGTTCTTGTATTTTACAGCCAGTTAGCTTTTAAGCTGCATTTAATTAATGTGGTAATGTCAACTCTCAACTGTGTGGTCATTTTTGTGGCGTTCTACTGCAAAATAGGTATGCATTGAGAATAGAAATTGGAATGCTTCCCAAAATCACTGGAATTTCCACATGAAGTGGTTTTGTGGTTGATAAGTGGTTTAGATTCTGTTTGGATTAGACTTGAAGCTTTCAGTGAAGTCTACTGAGTGGACTAAATCAAGCTAGTCACGTAGTACGCTAGAGAATACACTGCCTTGTCACTAGTTTTACTGCTGCTGCGTTTTCAGGGACAAACAGAAACAGAAATGCGGTTAAGAATGCGATTAATATTTAATCAGATTAGTAGAAACAGTGACAATCCAGCCAGAGCGATAAGCAGGTTCATTAATTTGTTTATTTCTTTGTGCTTCATTTAGATTTCCAACTGACGTTGCATGCGGTTTGTGTGGTACAAACACATGACTTCTCTCTGACGTTACATTTTTATTATAGCGAAACGTAAACGTAAAACTATGTTTTTGAAACCGACAAACTTCATTTGCAACAAGAATTTTGGCATTTAAAGCGCATTTTATATACATTTTGTTTATTTATTTACAAGCTTAGCAAGTTGTAAAAAAAACTCTAGAAAGATGTTAAAATGTAAGACGTAAAAGATTACACGTTATAATATCATCATCAGTTGTCAGGAAAATGTCAGTGTCAACCCATCATTTTGTTACTACCACCAAAAGCAAACCACCTATCTTGAATTTTTTTTGTTACTAGAGTTGATGATAGGCGATCCAAATAACACACGGAATTAGAGCACGCACACATTATAATTTATCAAATTATCAACAGAGTTGTAGCACACATTAAAAAGGAAACAAGTCTTTAGTTCCTGTAAAAAGTCAGAGTTCTTAGCACACATCCTTTTTCATATGCTCATGTAGGTATGTAATTCTCAACACTTGAAGATAACATCAAAATGCACACATTATAGATCACTCTACACGCATGTTAAGTACAAAACGCACACACGCATTTTAATTCTCTTAATGCTGTGCTACATTTGTATGCATGCTATAATAGATGGGCACGCAACTTATCATTATTCACATCTCTTTATCTAAATTAAAGCCAGTATAGTCCCCAATCCCCCAAAAATATTAGTTGCACGCGCACACTTTAGTTCAAATATTTATTCTCTAGAATGCTTCCACTGACCAGAAATCTTCACTGGTAGTGAAGCCAGGTCCCTCTCCCATTCCCATCTTGGTGGATTCTTCTTAGAAAGTGCACTCTTTGTCAATACCTCAAACAATTGCTTTTTGTGCTGATAAAAAAATGTAAACAGCTTCCTTTGTTCTTTGCACTCCACTCTGCCCTTATAAATTACTAATGATGATGATCTGTTTGTTTAAGGCAAGCTCGAAACTTTCTTGAGTCGTGTGTTTACTTGAATGGATATTCTTTTATGGGAAACACGTGCGCTCATTCACTATGCTCCAGTTCCAGTTAAGCTAATTAACAAAATTGCAGGTCTACTACAAGAAGAAAAGGAGCAACAACACCGATAAAAAAGTACACACAAAAAAGAAAATTTTTTATATAGCACTCTCTTGGAACCGATTTTGTTGATCAGGTAGATAGTTTCTTCCTCCCCGATTTTTTTTTCACGGATAGACCAAATCACCACCAAAATGAACACTCACCTCCACCACTACCTCAGTCAGTAGAGTTTTTTCTTCTTCTCTTTGTCCTGATTCTGATACGCTATCAATATTTTAGTACGTTGCCCAGCTTGCCAGTACTTAACGTATCATTGTGTCCTTTTCTTTTTACATTTAACAGCCAACAGGCACGGAAGTGGAAGTGATTTTTTTGGGCCGTGTGTGTGTTTCGTTTCGTGTTTGCTTTAACTTGACTGTACTCTCTGCCTTTCCGCTTTAGTAACAATATTAGTTGGTCACACAGGCGTTGGCACAATAATAAAGTCGGCAGATGAACAAAGGGAAAAAAGAGGAGGACAGCGTGTAATGTGGCAGTAGACACGCGTAAAAAAGGCTTGTATGTGCCAGCACATTAATCAACTTGGAGAAAGCATCTTTTTATTTTTTCCTGCTACGCTTTGTAAAGCTCTCGGATTTCGTTTCACGTTGCGTGCTACAGAATAAAATTATTATGCAATTGTTCTGCTCTTCTGATGCTACTTATGATTCAGCTGGCTGCAATTTAATGAACAGAAAACAAATAAAGTGCAAATTGCACTAGTCAGTCAGTCTGCTACGAAAGAGAGAGAAGAGGTAACGAAAGCAAAGAACCAGAAGAAAAATTCAAATAAAATTTTTATGAAGTTGTGCTCCTTTCTGTTTCTGTCTCTCCAATTTCTCTTTCTGTCAGTCTTATAAGAAGCCCAAATGGGCAAAACTCTCTACTAGCACACTGAAATAATTCTGCAGTCGAAAAAATTAATGCAGTTTTACGGAAGGAACTCTATATACGTTCACAGAAGCAACAACATAGCACACTAAACTCGAAAAATGCTGATTTTGCCAGCAGCACAGAAACAAAGTGGAGTACTCTGATCTCTGGTGATGATCTGCTGATCTTCTCTATCTTGTCTCTGAGTCAAGTAGTCTTTTTTTCTCACAACAACTTGATCTATTATGTGAGCTTGAGTTTGTGTTCTCACAAAAATTACCACTGCTTTGCTGTCTGCTAGTACACTTGTTTAGTAGCTTAGTAATAGTAGTAGCGTCTTTTGGGCTAGTAAACTTACAACTGCCTATTTTTCCACTTTTCTTCTCTTGTCGCATCTGAGAAACACACCGTGCCGGTAGTTGGACTCTAATTTATATAGATACCTCGAAAGAGATATATAAGACAAGGCTGTAGTATATAAGTTATTATGCAAGAGAAAATAGTATCCACCTCCTTTTTTCCCTGCTGCCTACTCTAGGCACACAACTAATTCGGAACCAACTTCCGCAAAAAAATAAAACACAATGTGAACAAGCTCGAGTTTTTTACGTGCTACTCCACCTTCTCATGGTTCTTTTTCGTACGTTTTTTTTCTCTCGTCAAGTTAAATAAGATTGCATTACAATTATAGAAGCACCACGAACCAACGAACGTGAAGAAAAAAATCGCGTATTTAGTTCAACAGCAGTAGTGTGTCAAGAAGACCTATGAAACCTGATGAAGCTGATTAGAAATGCAGTTCACGTCAGTGACAATACTACTGCTTCCTTGCTTCTCACCAATTTTCAATTTTACTCAAGTTTTATAGAAAAAAAACCCTTTTTGTACATTTTTTGGCAATTTATTTCTTCAAAGGATATAGAATGATGATAGAAGTGATGATAAGCAAGGGAAAAAAGCTAGTCGTTCACAAGTTTAACTGAGCAGAAAGTGAGCACGCTTTTTAACTGCTCATTCAGCCATTCATTCGTAAGGTTTGCAATACGTTCGTACTCATTGCTGCCGACAATGCTACTGTACAAGAAGCAATGAAAACCAACCTGAAGCAATGGAGACCTATCTCGGCGTAAGAGCAGCAATGGAACAGATTTTTGCTATCCGACTTACTGATCTGCTGATAATAAGAATTATTTTCACTCTCCATCTTGTTCGTTAGCTGTTTAGAGTTATGGTGCTGGTGCTATTAAGTAATACAAATATTGCCATTGGCTCTGTTCTCTATTCATAAAGTTGGTTTTAGCGTATTTTTTTCTTGGTAATGTCGTTAGTTTCATAAAAAATAGGAAGGAAGACGCGCAGAGAGTATCTGATGATAATATGGGATTATGATGATGATGAGATGTGTGAAACGTGAAGCTGGCAGCCAGAGCAGCAGCAAAAAGAGCATTATGAATGCATGCATACATGAGAGGATTAACTTTTGCATATTTCATTTTATGCCAATGCCGATCGCGATCTGTATTAGCGCTAGTCAAGCCAGAAAAGTAAAACAGGAAAGTAGAGGGAGTAAAGAATACTAAATATTATATTATGATATGGTATAAGCCTTTTTTACGTGTTTAGTTAACTGGGAAAACTGATGATGTTTTGAAGTTTCTGGATAGAGACTCTGCTGCTGCAAAACGGGGAGTGACGTGGGTAAATAAGTGGCTTTGGCCTGGCCTTTTACATCTTTCACAAGAAGAAAAAAGGATTTACGAGTTACCTTTCAACAAGAGGACGGCTGCTGTGATTCGATATGAATAAATAAACGAATGAAGAAGTTTCTAGAAGAAATTCTAGAAAGATGAAGCATTTCCAAATGGAAATTTGAAGAAAAGATCAATCCGCGATTGCCGATTGATTGAATTGATATCCCGAACGTCATTAGCTAAGCAGACTTTTACTGAGTGGGTAGGTATTTTCCATTTTGGGTGAAAATGTAATTTGCAAAAAATAAACTAAAACCTAATCCGCTGCTGCAAAGACTGCAGGCAAGTAACTGGAAAGCAAATAAGCTCATCATACATCATGCCAGATTTTCTTGGAAGATAGGAAACGTAAATCTCATCTAATGCTTTGCGCAAAGGTCTGCTGCTTCATTTTGCTTAGAAATGAACTTTACGTGTTTACGTTGTTGTACTTTTCCTGCATAAATCTAAACAATCGCCACTACCAAAACTACGCTTGTTTTTCAAGGAAAGACTATTTACGAACCAACGCAATATTTTGTTTTTGTAGAAAAGGTTATAAGAAATGAGCACTCATAAAAAATTGGGCTGGTAGTAATGAGCTTTATGAACTACGTCTACATGGCCTTTAAAAGTGTGTAGTTGGCTGCCTTTTGAAAAGGAATTAGGCTTATGCTTATACACTCTCGCACAGCAAGATGACTTGTTTGTGAAGAGGAAGCAATTACAGGAAGTTGTTTTTAATGACGTATACACTTGATCCCTTTGAAGTTTCGGAGTACACTCTACTAATGACGCAAGACGCTGCTGGGGATTTTTTTGCATTTATTTACTCACAAAAAATAACAACTCTCGGCCGACTTTACTTTCTCGGTGTACTTTTTATTGTCATTAAGCCAAGAAAATCATATGGATGAATGCTTTGCTTTGGCTAAAATGAAACGGGATAATTTTTCATGCAAGTGAGCTTGTTTGTAAGTTGGAAGGAAACTGATTGCTTGTTGGAGCACTCTATGTATCGCAGCGGGGATCAGTTTATTCAGCAGTGATTTTTCGTTTTGAAAAAAGACTAAAAAGTCACTAGAGTTATCTCAGTTTTATCACCGAGTTGACGATAGAGCGCGCAGGAAGTGGGTTCCACTTTTAGATAAGCCAAGAGTAATGGAGTGGAGGACGAAGTTTGAGTTCGTGGATTATCGGGATTTTCAAAAGTGATAAAGCGAGAGATATGCGTTTTTTATAAATAGGTTACGCTTGGTTGGCAATATTTGTCACTGCTGAAGTACTGCTTTTTTGGCGGTGGGAAAAAAGGTGGAAGCAATTTAGCAGAGCTAACTAGAACAAGAGATGACAGTTGAGCGACGAATGAAGAAGTCAAAGTAAAGACAGTAGAAATAGGGGGGATACTGATGATTTGGCATGGTAAAACAGGGTAAAAGGTGTGCTTTGTACTAAAGGATAATATTTTGCGAGCTGAGACTGGCGACACAGCGGTGACGTGGACAAAAATATAAAAATGCAAAATCTTATACGTACACCTACGATTTAAAGTGCGGATAATTTTAGTTTAAAAATTATTATGAGGTAAAAATGTAAGACTGGTGGGATGGGACATTCACTTCCTGAAATCTGAAAACAGAAGAAAGCGGTTTTTACATGTTTTTAAATCCACTAATACACTGGCCTAATGATCAAGCTTTACAATATTTTTGTTTATAATGAACGCCTCAAATACTCGTAAACGGATACAAGTGACTCTGGTACTCTCTAGGTCCAGTTTAGCTCGTCTGCATAATGAAGTATTATCGACGTAAATTTAGTAACGTAGTATGTAGTATTGACTTAAGATGCTCACAACTTCACCCATAACAAGAAGAATGCCCACAAAGCTTCATCAATCTGAAAACCCCCGCATTTAATTCAACATTTAGCTAACTGTATGCCAAAAAGTTTCACACACGAGCTTGTGCTTAAATGCGGTGGAAAGTTGAGAAAACATTTTATCAACAACCGGTACACATGAAAGCAGTTTCTTGCTCTGGCAATGATGAGAAATATGTAAAGCAATTAACTTGCCGCATTTCTTATTTGATGTAAATAAATTAACTGACTGCCTATATACAAGTTGTTCATTTTGCATGCTTACGGCAAATATATATAAGAATTTTGTGTTTTATAGAATATATCATCATGTTGATAGTTAATTCGCGTCGTCAATTTGGTGTCTTGTTTATTTAGCCCACTAGTTTGGCATAATAGCATCACTCTGTTATTTATTAACAGTGACATTAGACATTAGATAGAAGACCTCTACTAGAATGCGCAATGCTTACATTTTTTTCAAGGAGGTATTTTCTTTCTTTCTTTCTTTCTTTCTGTTACAAAAAAGTCGTCCTTGAGGATAATTTAAGAAAAATGCAGTTTGTTTCCACCACTCTGCTCTGGTATTTAATCAGTAATGGCTATGAAATGTCGGCAAAATGTAATGTAAAGGACAATGGAATTGAAATGGATTCTTTGGTGGTTTTAACCTTAACCTGCCAACAGGAAACGAGTAGGGATTCACAAAGACAACAACGCAAAAAGACATTTTCTTAAGAAAAAAAGCAAGACATGTCAGATGTCAACAATGTTTCCTGTGTGTGCACTCTGTTCTCTAGAGTATGACAGGCAGACGCCACATGCAAGGGTGATTTTTCTGGCTTAGGAGATAAAATAAAATATAAATAAAAATCTTTGTGGAAATGGGAAAAGAGAATTTGTAATTTAATCATGTACAATAATTTATATTTCTAGTTTCATCGTACAATTAGCAGCCAATTTTCTTGTTTTTTGCAAGCATGGTTTTTTAGCCTTTGGTGTGATTCCGCTAACAGGATTAGGACAAATGGTAACAAGACATTTCGGATAATCTAACTATGAAGTAGTGGTAGAAGCGGTAACATTAACATGCTACGGTTTCTAGACCAGGCAAAATAAATCTTCAAAAGGACAGGTGCAATTTACGCACAATCTCCATCGTCGACAGTAATTAGTGCAAAAGCAATAATGCCGAATAACACGGAAGCAAACACGCAAGTTGTTTAAAGCATTCAAATTTGCAAAATATTTTCAGTAATAACCATTTTTCTTACCGTTATGCAGTTGTAGCTCAGTTAATGATTATTGCTGTGTGATGAAATCCGCAATGAACACAGGAGGGCTCCGAATAAAATGCTGAGAATGTTTTCAACAAGATAATAAAAAAGATGACGTTTTTTCGTGCTACACGTCGAATTTATTTTGGAACTTCTCCGCTCCTCCCAATGAGCAAGTGGAGTAGTGTGTCGTGTCGAATGGGGAATTTGGTTGACAGTCGGGTGTCCAAATGTAAAGTTCAATTCATTTTTTTTTTGGTTTCAAATAACCTTCACGTGTAATATACCAATTAGTCAAATAAAATGCTAATTAGCAAAGTTTTAAAAATAAAAAAGTCAATTTTTGTTTCAAGTTCTGTCTGATGACGTAGTACACGCTTGGCTTTCCATTTTATCCTTCAAATTATCAATATTAACTAGGTATACGTAACATGTAGATCGATCGCTGAAAAATTGATTAACTGACTAGGTATTTATAGGTATGTATATTTTATGCAATGCGGTGCTGCTGCCTTCTCCTTTGTTACGACAAGGGTGTAAAACTAGATGTATTCATGGCTTTCACCGGAAATGAGTACCAGTCATAAAAACAAAAACACTTTCCACAAAACTTTATCTCCTTCCTTGCGTCACACTCCTCACTAAAGTTTCCTTTCCCACATATCAGTTTGCCATTCACACTTTTTAATTGTTTTGTCAAAACCTTGAAAATTTTGGCTATTTGATTGAGTGGAGGAAAAATTCAATACAAGTATATTATGTATCATACTACTATACCGTAACGAAGAATTGTAAAAAGGAAACTGAGCAGAAAAAATACTAGAGTAACTTTCTTTAAAACCTCATGAGTTTCTTGCCTGTCTCTCTCTCAACTCAGTTCTCACTGTCCGTCTTTCATATTTTTCCCTTTTTTGTGTGCTTTCAACCTCAAGTCAGTCGCACACTTCTCCTTGACAGAAAATACAAGGAATACTACCTAAATGAAAAATCTGCTGTGGTAGAAGTATATACCACACTTTAATCACGACGGAGCACAAAGAGAAGAAAAAATAATATTGGAATTTTCTCGCATGGCATAATATGTGTGTAGGATGTGAATGCACTTTCTATTTATATGTTATTACTTTATAGACTCCATATTATGTACTTGGTTATGAAATACGAGAAAAGGGAAGAAGTAATTTTATACATTTTTTACTGAAGACTTGTAAAAGATGAGATGAGATTACGGCGACGACGGGATCGATGTGTAAGGATGAATGGTGGTAAAGAAGCTTTTTTAATTTTTTTGTGTGCTCGTTACTCGCCCGCTTGTCAGATTCCTTTGCTTTTTTTCACAAAGATGAAAGAAATCCAATCAAAAAATGCTACCAAGAGCGTATAGTATATTTATTTTTCCTTCTCGGGCGATGATGAGAGACGATGATCCAATAATTTTTTATACGTCAAGTTGCCTATTATTCTATGGATATTTATAAAGAAATGTATAATATCTGCCTTACTTTTGGGCCAAAATCAAGACTGATTGTAAAGAAAGCACAGCAGCACAAAAAAAGAAAGAAGAAACACTCTAGTTTTAAGGACAAGGTGTAAAAGGCAAAAAGAATGAGGGGAAATGGTCCAATATTTTTACCGAATTTTTTTGCCTCTTTCACTCAGGAATGGAAGGAAGGCGACCCAAACTTAAGGAAAAAATGTGTAAGGTGAAATATTATTTAGTTTTGTAATTTTCCTAATTCCTTTTTCCCTTGCCCTCTTCCTCTCTCTCACTTTCAGTCTGGCAGCAAATAGTCTTAAAGTAGTCAATAGCCTGAAACAGGAGAGGAGAAGAATAGAGGTTGGAATAGTTATATCTGACTAGTTTCTTTCAAACATCCACATACACTCAAACACTCCTTTTAACATTTTACTCTATCAACTATAAAAAAATAGTGCAATGTGATAATAAAACAGATTATATTTTTATACACATAAAAAACTACTTTAGTTTATCAACTAAGTACAGACAGACACACGGAGAGAAAGAGTAGCACAGCGGATCTACCACTGCTAACAATTTTTATAGATATAAATGGAGTTTTTCTTAACTAAAAAGTACAGAGGATGTTGATAATGATATGTATGTATATTATGGTATGGTATACTACACAACGGGCTGATATTTATTACAAGTTTTCTTTTACAGTGTTTATTCTTCCTTTTATATTTTTTTTCTTTACGGATTTCAAAAGCCAGTAGTATTGCTAGTGCGACTATATGATTCTCGGTGAAATGTACAGTTTGGAATGGGACTCTGGCTGCTGATGTGCTAGTGCTAGTATGGCAGTAGTAGTAGAGAGAGGTGATGATTTTGTGATGATAAGAATCACTGACTTGCCTTCTCTTCTCCAACTTGTACTGTGTTTAGTCAGCAGTAGCAAAGTAGTGTTGGGTTTTCTGTAAGAAGCCGAGAAAGAGAAAAGAGGAAGGAAGAAAAGCAGCCAGTACACACACTAGTAAGTGGAGAGAGTATAAGAGTCCCGCAACAGCAAACCAACAAGAAAGCTTTTTAGTTTTTGTTAAAGCACGAGCAGCAGCAACAGCAAGACACAAGACCAAGGCAAGGGACAAGGACTTGAGAAAGATAGCCAATATAAATGGAGTGTGTAGAAAGGGAGGATTGTATGGGCAAAACCAAACCACTAGAACTAGACAAAAACACACGGTAAAGAGCTCAACTCAGCCGATATGCCACGACCACCATGCACTGACTATAGGAGAAAATGTGTAGTAGTAAGTTGGCAAAACCCTGAGAAAGAAGTACTGTCACTTTGCTCTGCTCTGGTTGGCATAAAATATATGGTTAGTAGTTAAGCATGCGGAATGTATATAAAAACGGGATATTGTTCTGCTGTTCCAAAGGAAAAAAGAGGAAAAGAAAAGTAAAAGTGCCTACCTTACAACACACACATGCACAACGGGATATTCAAGGTTTGTGCGGAGAGACTACCCGAGAGCAATCCAGGCAACTGTTCTGTTGTGCTGCTGGAAAAAGGCAGACCAGCAGAACAGGCCAGTCCAGTTTCAGAGGAGAATTGGCCACTTGAGCTAAACCAGGGAAGGGAAAAGGGGAAAATTATATTAAAAAATAGAAATAATATTGGATATATCCGTAGGAGAAAAATAATAATGTTCCTGTCCAGTGACCATACTACAGCATGTCGTAGGTGCAGTTGGGGATATGGGCAATAATACAAAAAGAACAATGTATTTTAGAATAGGTATGCACACATTCCAGTTTAGATTGAAAAGAAACGGGAAAGTTTACAGCAGCAGCAGTAGCACAAAGGAAAAGAGAAGATTTTTATGCGAAAAAGTAAACATACATAATATAATAATGTAGGCATTTATTATTATGTTTTAGCGGAAATTGGAATATATGTAAGCGTCAAGCGTGCATATTTACATACATATTGCTTTTTAAAAAGAAACCACTGAGAGTTGGGCTAATAAAAGTAAGTTGATTTCCAGCTAACAACGTTATTACAAGCTTTGCTGCTGAGCACAAAATGTTCTGTGCTATAATAATTTGAATATGCTTACCTACTACATTATAATATGTAACACGATATCCGAAATACTTTGTCGTATTGTTCTTTTTAGTTGGCACAAGTGGAAGTTTTATAAAAATTGCTTACACACATGCCTATATGCCATGATAATCGAGATGAATGAAGAGGCAAAAATGATATTTAGTGTGGAATGAACGAAGGATATAAAAGGGAATACATGTTTTATTGATGTACAAAGTACAAAGGCTTTGTAGTAAAAATGCATAGAGCTTGACTTGATATTCTGCTTTATCCGAATCCGGGCGTTTTTTACGTGTTCAAAGAGCATCCACTGCAGCAGCATATTACATAGGGAACAAAAAACCGAGGAGACAATATTGAACCAAGTTTTCTGCACTTTAACACAGTAAAACGGGGAATTGGCTTAAACGCTTGTTGTAATACAGGGTTACATGAAAAACTACGCATAATATGTATGAATTTTAGATCCACCTCCACATTTTAGAGCAAAGTTAAGCCTGTATGGTTTTCATGTAACCCTTTGAAAATGTAGCTAAGCTTACATTGTACATGGTGGTGGTGGTGATGTTGATGGCATAATGTAATTGTATCTAAAAAGCGGATGCCTAATGCCCGTGATGGGGGAGAAAGGGAGACAAAACCAAAAGCGAGGTCGGAATACAACGAAAAAGGCGAGAGTAAGAGAAGAGGCAAAAGCAAGCAAACTAGCAACCTTGGAACTGAGACCGACAACTTTTGCTACCACTTCCTGGCACCGTCCCATCATCATCATCATCAGTCAGTTAGGTTTTATGTTCCTCAGTGTAATGTAGTACATATAGTAGGGTGTAAGTGAGTGTGCAATAATATGATAAAGAATGGGGAAAGAAACATAATGTGAAAATTGTATGCTTTGTAACATTAGTACAGGAGCAGAGGCAAGCATGCCATTAGTAGGAACCTACATGATGGTATTTAGTTACATGTGCGGGGGATTTAATGAAAATGCTGCGGATAAAGAGGAAGCAAATAAAAAACTTGGCATTTTACGGTGGTATTGCCTTTTGTTATTCAAGCTGTAGTATATAAATAATAAGAAGTGTATAAGGTTTCCTTTCATTGCATGCTGGTTTTACTTTCTCGGGTTGATACATAGAATGCAGTTTGCAGAGAGAATGTAAATAGGGGACGCTTTGAGTAAGCTGGTTTGTTAATGCAGTGTGGCTAGAACGAAGGTTTGAATCTTTTAGCAAACTGGTGAACTAAAAGCTGGAGAGAGTATTCGACCGGCTTGTCTTTCACAAAACAGCCGCAAGAGCTCTACCAAAGCTGCGTGGGTGCAGAAAGAGTTAGTCAACTAGAAAACAAAATTTGTCATGAAAAATCCCTTTGATGAATATATTTTCTCTCTTCTATCAGGGGAAATCATTTTTATGTAATGATGCTTTTTTATTTATCTTATTTTGTGCGTCATTCTCTCCTTAGTGGTTGTCAAAAGTCAAACTTGCTCAAAGTAAGTGGGCTAAGGGTTCATTAAAATGACTAGCTAATTATGTTTCGCATGACAGCGTATACACTAAATAGAATGGAAGGATGAAAAGGGACTTTGTTGCGTGCGTGGGCTGCTCTCTGTTGGTTCAAGTGTCTTATTTGGAAAAGCATCAGAGCGTAAACACCAAAAAAAACTAATGCGTTAAGTGGATGGGCTAGTATTACGAAAGCTGCAAATAAACTTTTACATTCCACAACTAATGGAGATGTAGACTTTTTTGTTGAAGTGGTAAACAAAAATCCATTAAAAAGTTTGGAGAAAAACACAAGGAGGAAAAAGCAATTAGGAATTGGAAAAATGGAAATTGCTTCTTCTTCTTTCCTTACACCCACCTAAAAATGGGTCCTTAAGGAAGACATTCAGTAAAACTGCAACATTTTTATGGTATATTCACCATAGACTCTATGGCATAGAGCAGGTTTGATTGAGTTGAAGGTTTAATGTTGAAATTATGATCAGTTATAATGCTTATTATTAGGAAACTTCGTTTTGATGCGTTATATTAAAAGTGTCTGTTCATAAGTGTCTGAAGCAACAGGAATCTATGTGACAATTATTGCATCATATCTGCATTCAGAAATTAACAACTGTAAACTTAAACATTATCAGTTTTGCATCATAATACCCCAAAATTTGCTGCTTTCTGCATTTTTAGCCTTCGGATAATGTTTTTACACGTGGATTCCAAGAACATCTTTACTCATGCACAAAATTTCTTATCTGGAAAGCCACCGAAATAATGACCCGTTTCCCCTATCATACTCCTCCCTCTCGACCCCTCTCTCGGCGTTTTATATTGAAGCCACTAACTTGCTATAAAATAATTTTCATGAACTTACCTAGAAAAGCTATAAAGGAAGAAAAAGCGTAAGCAGGAAAGGGGAACGTAGCAGCATACCATTTTTTCAACAGTTTCATATACAACCAAGTTGCCTTTTTGCATGAGCCAATTTGAAAAAAGAAATAAATTCTGCGAAATTGATTGCAGAAAAAACAAGCCAATGAAAATAACAAAGTTGATTGAGCCTCTGAGGTCTTGTGAGCGGAGCTTGAATTTCTTTGAAGTCTGGCTTCTGGTGAATGCCTTTTTTATTGCTTTTCTTCGATTCTGAAAGCTATGCAGCTGAATATGTAAGACTCTGAATGTATATAGCGGACCAACATTCTTTAACCTTCTTTATCAATGCAAATAAAAATCTGCTTTTACATATCCTTTCATTAGCATTTCTGGCTGTTTTGACGGAGAGTGTACGTGAATCAAGTGACACGTCTTCCAATCCAATGCAGTAAAAACCAGAGCCAAGCTCGATAAAGTGAGGAATTTTCCATTTCCTGCAAATTCCACAGAGTTCCATCGACCCCACACTGTTCTTGCCTGGTTTGCAGAAGAAGAGGTTGTAACGTCTCCAGATTCCGCAAAGTAAGTGTTTTTCTTTGACAAATTGTTCGTAAATTGATGCCCGTTGAAAAAATGGGAAACTGCAAAGCGTATATTATACTGTTCATTATACCCAAGAATGATCATAATCATATATTCTTCATCGGCCATTTTCTTTTATTGGCTACAAGCATCCAATTCATTCCTTCAACCATATTGCTCCACTTTAGCATTATTCCGCTAAATTTTTTAGCAATTCAGTTTTGCTACTCCTGTGGGACTAGGGTACAAGTACCATTCACACAGTCACAACAATATGCTCCTGTTGTAATATTATCGTCTAGAAAAAGCGCAGCGTTTTATTTCATAGAGAACATGGCAATAGCCTACATACAAATGTAAACAGTATTTTTTACTACTTTTTACTACCAGCCAGACACGCCACGACCACGCCGCGACGGTGTACGGTTTCCGTAGTACGCTTTATTTTCAAGCGAAAAAGTTGTAGGGCACAAAATTTGGCGTGGTCAGTGCAGTACCACTTACACAGCACACGTCATGCATTCTAGTGGAGTAAATTTAGCCAGACCAATTTTGTCACGGAACATTGGACCCTAGTACACTTCTCTTGAAAAGCTCATTATAAAAAACAACTCCAGACGGACACGTCTGGAATTTTGGACAGTTTTATGGATATCTTTCTTCATCACGCTATTTTACTTGCTCTTTGCTCAATGCTACTATATAATAATTACATAGGTAGGAGAAGTCAAAAGACTGTCTGGTCCGTCTAGGGAGTCTAGAATATCTGCGGAAAAAATAAGAGAAACGAGTAGCATGTAAACAATTATGGCATCATCATCACTATTGTTGTCTCGTTCTATATATTTGCCGTCTGCCTGCCAATTTTTTTCTCGTTTTTTTTTCTTCTTTTTACTTTTATGTTCCCCTTCTCGTCTTCCTTTCCTGCATACAATTTCATGTTCCATTGAAACTGAAACATCAATTCATTCCGGACCAAGCGAAGCAGAACGTGCAACTTTTATTTTTGCGGTTTTGATCGCCACCACCACCAAGAATAATCTTGCCAATTGATAAGTTTCATTGCAAACTTTGGCATGTAACAATATGAGAACAAACTCTGTAATCTACACCGTCGTCTGCAAAAGGCTCATTCATCCTCAATAATACGCAGTATGTTCTTTTTTCCACAATAAAACCTACACGTTTTTATCTCTGTACAATAATATGCATATGGTGGGATTTTTTGTTTGGCCACGGTACACAAGTCTTTCGGTTTCTGTTACAGTACAACAACACCATGAACAGAAAGAGGAAAATCCACAGAGAGAGACAGATTTTCATTCATTTCTACAATGCTTTTAGGCATATGTGCATAACCCGTCTAGCTCTATTCTGATAAAAGTCGCTGAGTCCGACTTCAAAGCGCAAACAATGTATCTAGCATAGTATATAGTATGATGCCCTTAAATAAGGTAGAAGTAAGGTTCACGTAGAGTACTCTTTCGGTTACAATGTTGTAAGCTTAATTGCTGCTGGGTACCGCTTTTAGTTTCTGTTGGGTACTCTTATAAATTGCTGGTGGGTACTCTGTTTAATTGCACTTGTGTAACCTTAATTGCAGTTGAATACGTTTGGTTATCTTTACTTGAAAGGGTGTAACCTTAATTGCCTTTGCGTACCCTTGATTGCCTTTAATTGCATGTACGTAACCTTAATTGCATATGGGTACCTTAAGTACCTTTATTTTTATGCATTGGAATTTAAAAGTTCGCAACCGTTGCGGAGTTATTGAATTATCGTGCTAAGGAGGGATAAAATACCGGCCAGACACATCTTAATGTTATGACTCATAACTTATGAGTGTTCATTACGTGAACCTTAATAAGTAAGTAGGTATCTACGCATTTACAAAGCGCGTTCCACTTTACAGTGTCAGTATTAAGTTATGAAGTACCTACGTATTCCGTCTGGGTCTCTGTTTTATAGACATCTCTCTCCCTTTCTTCTTATTATGAAATGCACACACTTACATCATCGTCATCATCATCCTATCCTTTCAAACTTTACTCAACTGAGTGAGAAGTAAGAAACAACTTCGCGGAACGCTATGTACCATGTACTAATATATACGTAGGAGTTTTTGGAGTTATTTTTTGCTGGGAACAAAAACCCACCACCACCACTACTGCTATACTGCATGATTCCACTTATCATGAAACGTAGTACATGGTATACATAAAATGCTTCGTTTTATGTTATTTACTAGAAGAGATCTCTTGCCTTTTGCCAGGTTTTTTGGGCATTTTATGTATGTATACCTATAGACAACATGTACGTGCTTAAGTGTGTATGTCTGAGAGAGAAAAAATCTCTGGTAAAAACATTCTCGTCTCGTCTGGCTCCTTTTTCTGGACTGGACTAAAAAATACGCTACTCTCTTTCTACTCGCTCCTTTACAACTTACTACTATTCTACTACACACACAAAAATTCATTCTTAAAGTGAGCCTGTGTGTGTGAGAGTGTGTGCCTGATACTGAACTGAGCTGAATGTGATGTGTAATGATGATGATGATCATGTTGATCATGATCGCGATGATATTTTTTACGCGATAGAAAGAAAGAGAGAACAGGAGAATTAGGATGCATTAAAAAAACTGTAGTAGTAGTGCTAACTTTACTACGTACCAAAAACAAACGTAGTATGTACGCAGCAGTGACGATAGCCAAACACACTCACACATACAATCTAGTAAAGTATTATATAGTAATAAGCACGTAAACAATTTTTTCATAATGTTAGCAAAAAGCGTATAACAAGCAGTAAAGGATATTTTGGCGAGATTTGGTCATCTTCATCACGACTCCCGTAGACGACGCAGGCAATTGGGCATTGATCGTCGTCAGTTTTAACACTTTGGCCAAATGGCAAAAGTAACACTCAATGAATATTATATTCCAACAAAGTGAACACATAACCATAACACGACAATAACAAACAAACAAGAAAATAACAACAGTATACTCCATAAAGTTTGCCGTTAGATGCGATGTGGTCAACGTGTACTAGTAAATGTACATAAAGTTTACATCATCATCGTAATTATTATCAAAGCAACCATTTATTCGTATATAACAAGAGCTCATAAGTCTCAAGTGTTACGAGACAACAGTGGAAATAGCTAAATATAGCGCTGTTACATATTTAATCTCTCTCTGGAAAATACTGCTACACAAAACAACACGTTGTCTCTGAGAATGACCGTGTTGTTTTTCTTTGACTGAATAATATCGTCATCCTCACATGAATGATGATGACAGAGAGAGACTGCAAAAGTGTAAGATAAACTAACTAATAGTCTGTGTTTGTGTAAATAACAAGCTATTAGCCCTAGTGCAATATATAAGAACACAGGGTCGTCGGTTGTCTAGATCGCGCGGTCGTAGTGTCGTTATTTTCTCCACTACCAACTTTACAGAAAATAATGTTTTTCATGGAGGCAGAAGTAGAACCATAATGGCAATGGCCATGATGATCACCAAGTTGCGAATGAGACGACCATTATCTTTACTATCCTCATCATCAGTTTCAACAACAGCATTCATGTTCATTACATAAATAGTCTTGTTTTGTGAGTGCAAAGAAAACATGCACACCAGCCACTACTCTTCTACTACTGGCATTAACAGTGCAGACATGAAAAAGGACAAAACTGCATTTAGAGCAGATTCCAAATCCAGTAGTAGTGCTAATACTAACATTACAACTTGGCTGAGATGATGATGATATGATAAATACTTTAAAAGTTTAAACTAGAAAGAAAAAAAATGTTATGAAATGAAGAGGAAAAGAGAATGGAAAAAGGTTATGCACACACACCAAAAATTAGTCTTGTCTTGTTGTTCACATTATCATCATCTTCATCATCATCCCTACTCTACTAAACTTGCATTATATTCATAATATGGAATAATATGGAAAACAAAATCTGATCACAAGACTTTTTTCTGGTAACATTCTACATTGATCTAGTACACCGGAGAGAGAAAAAAGTGTTAAGTAGTTTATAAAACTACTTACTACAAGAAGACAAGAGTTGTTGTTTTTGTTAAAGTTTTTCCTTTATCTTGAGTACATAAAACCATATTTCAATTGAGACTTTTATCTCTTGTTCACGAAAATAAAAATTATCCAGAAAATGATTTCTTCACCTTTGTCGTTGGTGTCGTCAGGCAGAAAAGTGAAGTAAAAGTGTGTGTGGTGATGTATGGCCTTAAGTGAAAAGAAAACAACTTGTTGTTCCACACTCGGACAGAGACATATATTATATCTAGAGCCACTCCACGACTCCAGACTCTCAAGAGTAGTAATTATATCTGATTTTTTCAGCCTTATCAAATCATCATCCTCATCATCATCGTCATCATCACCAAACCACCAAACAAAATTATTTATTCAGCAGCAGCAGGAAAGCAGAAAAGTGTCTGGCTATTTAAATAAGTTCCTGTTATCAACCTCATTATGAATATTATATGCTGACTAGAGACAGAGCTACATTATTACATGACACAAACTTTTTTTTATATAATAAGCCTCTACATGGCCTTGTTTGTTTCACACTTCTTTCTTGGCAAATTTGGCGTTAGCACCGTGAATGAACCCCTGAGAGCTGCTGAACATGCAGAATAATAATATCTTGTGCAACTCCCTTTCATCTGGATTTTTGCAGTGCAGAAAAAAATAACTATTTTTTGCACAACATGATCATCAGTCTCCACTCCTCATCCGCAAAAAGAATGCTGACTCATCGTCATCTATAATTTCTTCATTAATTTAATCATCTCATCATAATATATATATCCTCTCAAAAAAAGTTAACTTTTTCTGTGCCACGAAAACAGTTTGCGAATTTTTTTCGTCAACTTTTCACACACATACAGCTCTCATTATCTTCACTTGTGTCCTATTGCCAATTTATTACCGCAACGCTGCGGCGTAGAAGAATAATCTTAAACAAAGCGGTATCGCAATCGCAGCGCAGCGTCATCCTTGCCGTTTATTAGCAAAAATCATAGACTCTCGCGTCGCAATTGCCACTTTTGTTCTACAGTTAACAGGTGCTTCTGTGTGTGATTCACCAGATTAGATTCTCAATGCGCAAAACTAACTGGCATGTAAAAATGCATGCAAAATATGCGTCGTAGACTGTGCAGAAAAATAATGCAAGATTAGATTTCAGTGGTGCTTCATAGCTTCACAAAAAGATAGCATTTTTACGAGCATCATCATGAGTTTGATAACTAGACTACAATACCAAGTAGAATGAAAGTGTGCAAATAATTTGCAAAAAATATAAAGCGAACTTTAGAAGGACAAGCTAAAAATAAACCGTGTGCATGCACATCTCATCATCCAAGTGCATTTTACAAGTACTTTTACCAGACACATAAACATGTTCACTTGTTGATGCATCTTGGCGGATATGCCACTTGACAATCTCTAAGTCTATGTGCTACACAATACATGATACAACAAGAGGGGCAAGGTGAAAGGAGGAGTATTTTATGCTGAGGGGATTTTTGCAAATTTTTAGCACAGTAGTTCCCTAGAGAGAAGTGCGTACTGCGCAATTTGCGATCAAGGTTGTTTCTACAAAAAATCCCATGAGTGACGATATTCTGAGGAGGTGACGACTTTCTCTGGGAAAATTTCCCTGGACAGCGTTTTTAAATGCCATGTCGTGAACTAAAAGTGACCACGCAATTAACCACATCAGTTTTAGTTTCTCTTTTAGTCATATTCTTGTCAAGTCATTGACCGATTCCGGGTAGTACTCTGTGTTCTTATTTCCGCGTCCAGCAGCAGCGTTGTGTTGTCCGCAGCGTCATCGTCATCATCATCGTCATCATCTGTCTATAAACAGCTGTGCATCAACGGCATTGATGATGTGCACGTGAACTTGAGACTTTCTTCAGTGTAGATGATGTACAACGCGGCGGTGGTGAAGAAAGTTGGTTGGAGAAGGTGGCTGCCGTCGTCGCTCTGCTGTACACGTACATAATTAATACGCTGGAAAAGTCTCTCCTGTGTCTTCTGGGAGCTCAACGGCAAAGTGTAGACTTGCTTCGCTGGAAAAAATTAGGTACTGACTGGCTTGTCATCTTTTTTTCCTGTCAACGGCCTATAATGCGTCTGGACATCTTAAATCTCTTTACACACACGCTTGTTTTGTAAGATCCCGTAAAAAAACTTCCACCGATGACGACAACCCTGTCCTTATCATCATCCTCGTTGTCAAGAGTCAAGACCAATGATTTTTCTGACTGACATGACTTTTAATGTGTTTCCTTATTGCTCAGCAGCATCATCGTCGATTTTTATACATTATGATCATCATTAAAGTTCACACGATATACCATAACACACACAGCCACAACATTTAGTCATATAGTTAGGATTTTTAAGAGAGGTAGATTTTTAATGTACCTTAAAAAAGTTAACCATCTTTTATTATCATATACCTACCATAAGTTTTAAGTGTGAAGGAACTTGGAAAAGCGCACAATCATAAAACTTGAACTTGAAGAACAAGTAGCTAATTCACACGTGTAAAAGTGTGAATGGATTTGAGAAAGGGAGTCATTATAATCTCAAGTAATTTAATTAGGTTTAAATAAGGTTGTTAACACGAAAGTGAATCTTCGGCCTAAAAGGAGGGACGATACGTGAAAGAGGGAACTGGTGTCATTCATCAAATTTTTTTAGTCATTGTCTGTCAAGTGAAGTGAGAGCAGAATGTCGATGTCAATGTCGACGGGAGGGAGTCCTCCCAGGAGTCCCAGTGCCAGTGGCGGCAGCAGTGCGGCAACTACTGCTACCAGCATGCCTGCCGTGCCCATTGTCAAGGAGGGGCTATTGTACAAACGAGGTGAGGTTTTTTAAAAGGAGTTTTAAAAGTTAAAGTGACTATGGTCAAGTGGGCGGTTTAATTTTTATGGTTTTATGACTTTGGTTTTTTAGGTGAGACAATAAAGAACTGGAGACCGAGGTACTTCTACTTGCTGGTGGATGGCTCACTACGAGGGTTCAAGTCAAAGCAGGAGAATCCCTTTGCGATAGAGCCCCTGAACAACTTTACCGTTAAGGATTGCCAAATTATGAAGATGGACAGACCAAAGCCTTTCACGTTTGTGATACGAGGGCTCCAGTGGACCAGGGTGATTGAACGCACATTTTACGCGGATACTGAGCAGGATAGACAAGAGTGGCTAAATGCCATTGAGAAGGTGGCAGAGTCCCTGAATAGCATGAGTGGAATGTCCTCCGGTAGTGCCCCTTGTGTTCTAAATAGTCAGCAAGCTCCTCAGCAAATGCAAACTTGTCAATCGGTGGCAGGGGCAAGTGGGGGTTCCATGAGTTCAATGGGATCGATGGTAGATGTTCCAGATATCATGATGATTGATCCTGATGAGCCGGGGTGTATTAATAATGACCCGGAGTTGTACAGCAAGTTTGTGGTACGAGGCACCTCCTTTGGAAACAAGTCAGGGAAGAAGAAAGTCGTAAGTTGGCATAAAAATTTGCAATAAGTATCAAGGTTGGATTTCCAAGAAGGTGAAATAAAATGCAAATAATTGTTTTTTGTGTAGACATTCGAAAATTTCGAGTTTCTCAAGCTTCTAGGAAAGGGTACATTTGGAAAGGTGATCCTCTGCCGGGAAAAGATGTCTAGAAAGTTATACGCTGTAAAAATCCTAAGGAAAGAAGTTATAATTAAGAAGGAGGAAGTAGATCACACGCTCACGGAAAATAGAGTTCTTCAAACGACCAATCACCCTTTTCTCATAGTAAGTTTACCACTTAGACTTCCAACTAATCTGCATGCTTAAATATGTCATACTATAATCACTTATTTAAATGACATCCTTTAACTTTCGCAGTCACTCAAGTGCTCCTTTCAGACAAGCGACAGACTTTGTTTTGTAACTGAATATGTAAATGGGGGTGAATTGTTCTTCCACTTATCAAAAGAAAAGGCCTTCTCAGAAGACCGAACTAGGTTTTACGGTGCTGAAATCATCTCCGCTATTGGTTACCTTCACCAGAATGGAATCATTTACAGAGATCTGAAGGTATGCCATTCATAAACTGTCCCGATGAGCTCGTGGCTCATTTAAGTAAGAATTTGAGATAACGGAATCTGTATTATCGTATTAATTTGCATAATGTTGTTTGGGAAATAGCTGGAGAATCTTCTTTTAGACAAGGATGGCCATATTAAAATAGCAGATTTTGGTCTATGTAAAGAGGACATTAGGTACGGCAGTACAACTAAAACGTTTTGTGGAACGCCAGAGTACTTAGCTCCTGAGGTAGCGATTATGAAATTGAAAAGAGTTTTAAAAGTAAAACATTTAAATGAAAAAAATATAAAATATTAAAATACTCACGTGTCGCGACGTAATTTATATTGTACTTTTATAGGTTTTAGAAGACACTGACTATGGTTTAGCTGTTGACTGGTGGGGAGTGGGAGTCGTCATGTATGAAATGATGATAGGTCGACTTCCATTTTATAATCGAGATCATGATAGACTGTTTGAACTTATTGTAATGCAAGAGGTATGACTTTTTATTAAAATTATCGCGATAATTGTCATTTAGGTCATGTTTCCTGTAAACTTAAAAATTATACTTTGTTTTTAGGTTCGATTTCCCCATTCAATATCAGCAGAAGCCCGTGACCTTCTCAGTGGTCTTTTACGAAAGAATCCCCGTGAAAGACTAGGCGGAGGTCCTGAAGATGCTAAGGAAGTAACGCAACACGTTTTCTTCAGCTGTATCAATTGGGACGATCTAGTTCAAAAGAAGGTAAGCAAAATTCTGTTTCTTGTGCTTGTCATATTATGCAAAATACTTTAACACATTTTCATTTGAATTTATCTTTCCATTTTGCATTATAGGTTCCTCCACCGTTTAAACCCCAAGTCACTTCAGACATAGATACCCGTTATTTTGACACAGTGTTCACAGGAGACTCTGTGGAGCTCACACCTCCGGACAATGACGAACCACTGAGTAGCATACCTGAAGGGAACGACATAGACTTTGAAGGATTCTCATACAGAGACTTGTCGTCAACACTTGGAGCCTCCTTGCGTTCGGGTGCCCTTAGTTAAGCCGTAGACTTTATTAAACTGTTTAATCATATCTAAGTAGAACGTCAATGAAACCAGGAAAATTTACATTTAATCAAGCCAATCATCATGTAGCAGCAGTAGTGACTATGCTGAGCTGCATGTATTTATATAATCGTGTATGTCCCAGGGACAATGGAAGTAAGCAGCAGCATTTATCTTCTAGAGTCTGTAAACCTATAGCATATAACCATATATAGACATAGCCTCTCTCTTTTATCATCACATGAGTCAACTTTTCTAAGATTTTTGTAAAGAAACGGTACTTTATTATCAATATTAATTATCAAGTTACTATTTCCTACATAATATATCTATAGGTTTTTTCCAGTCTGCAAAACAAAACATTTTGTGATGATGGTATGCCTCAAAAATGTTCAGGATAAAATGAAAATTAAGAAAATATTTAAATATTGTTTCGTGTGCATGTACATTATATATCAAATCTGTCACATCTCACACGAAGAAAAAAAACTCAATTATTCTAATTGTTAAGTACTGTAACGTTTCTCTATTTAAGCGTATGCAATTTATTAATCAAATTCACATTTTTTATGATGGATCACTTTAAATTTTAACAAAAAGAACATAAAGTGCTGCTGCTATACATTCTCAAATGAACAAGTCAATAAAAACAAGGAGCCTTTTTTCTAGATAACAGCCAATTAAACATACGATACTGTATCTCTGGGAGTTCTTCTGGTAAACTTTTCCCATTAAAACAAAAAACTAGACTGTAAGTTTATTATATTATGTAGACTAAAGTTTAAGAAATGAACGAAAACGTAGCGAAAGAAAAAAAAGTTTGAACTGACAATGAGTAATTGAATGTAGAGACTTTCTACATTAAATGTTTACTACTGATCTTGTCTAGCACACGGAAAGAATTTTTGAGTGTTATAGCTCAGAGTAGTCGTTTGTAGTTTTTACTATAATATTATGTAGGAGTAGCTAGACACATAGGTAGTTGTTGTGTAGTAGATAGCACCACTCGCTATAATTAAATCAAAGAGAGAAGTGAACTGAACCGATTGATGATGACGATGAAGACAAAAAGATAAAAAAATCGAATTTATGTTTGTACGTAAAGCAAAAATAGTTAAGAACCTGGGGTCACCTGAGAAAAAAAGTGTAAAAGAAAGTAATTGTCTAACTATATATTATAATCATAAAAATGAGAATGTTAACTGCGGAAACATAAATTAATTATTAATATTTGTTCAGTATATGTCAAGATTGGATTTGGTTGGTTTACTTGCCATGAAGTGCGAAAGAAATGTGCAAAAATGTTTGTATTTTATGGTCAGGTCATAAGGAAAAAACCGATTGTGATAGTGACTCTGCCAGGTTATAAAGTTAAAGTACGAAAAGAAACGAAACGCATGTATAGGAACTGTTAGGAAGATATACGATAAGAAGTTGGTTATCTCGAAAGTGTTACTCTAGTAAGTTTAAAGAAAAGAAAGAGAAAAAATATAATATATGAAAACAATTATTATTTACAACAGATAGCATGTACGTCATGAGAAATGGTTTGTTAGAAAACGATATGAAGATGGCTATATTATATATTATGTTATCTTATGGTTGGAAAACGAGAGACGAAAAACAGAAAAGGAAAAAATATAATAATAAAATAAATACAAAAAACTGTTGTTGATTGTTAACTGAACCGTGTACACATAGCCGCAAAGGAAATTGATTATTAAGACAATTACATTAGTGAAATGGAATGAAAATAGTCATTCGTAAGGATCAAATTGACTACATATTATTGAGAGCATATATATACAGCCTCCATGCACTCTTTTTGGCTGCTTGAGCTTCCAGCACCAGAAAAAATAAACCTGAAGATAAAAAGGAAAAATAATAAGAAGCTTATAGTACAGTTTGCTTTTATGTCAGGAAATTATTGGAACAAATCCTTTCTAATCCTTTGGAGAAAAACAGCGTTGTGGATAGCAGCACATACAGAGTGAATGTTTGGCGTAGAAAAACAAGCTCTAATAGAACCGTTGGTTCTACCCCGTTGTACTTGTAATTGAATTTTTTCCTTCATTGATTTTTTCTCATGAGTTGTAACTCTCGTAGTTACTCATTAGACTGCGTGTTTAAGCATATAGACGAAGTAATATAATATGTGTGCACACATAACAGTTGATACAATTTGTCCCCAAAATGTCGCTTTATCTTTTATATCGCTCCAGGAATGTCCACAGTGTGCATAGCTAGGTTATGTGGCGCAATAAAACTGACCACACCAATCATACTCCATTTACTTTGGGTATACATGCTTGTAGTGGTAGCTAAAGTGGCTAACATTAAAAGGTGTCATTTTATATTTCTTGTTGCTGCCTTGCCACAGGAAAAAAAACAGGACTAGGCTTTTTTGGTACTTAAGTTTTACACAGGCCATTAATTAGTAATGACAAGCACGCCATAAACCTGACAAGTTTAACTTTTTTGGAGTGATGCTGGTGCTTCAATATTTCATATTGTGTATGTTTTTAGCTCATGCTTTGTCTATCTATTCATGTACACTTCCAAAATTAAACATTTTCTTCGCGTTTCATTCGCTGACTCACACTCACGCTTGTTTTTGTGCCGAAAAACGAGCTCACGAAACTCATAAACAAGTAGTTCTTCTTTTTTTCCTGTGTCTGTTCTCCTATCTCTCTATCCATTTCCCAATACAACCAAACAAAGAAAGTTTCTCATCGTCATTTAGGCAGAGTTTTTTGTACACACAACACACGACAGAATGAGTAAATTGGTAAAATTCCAAAGGAAGAAAAGGAACAAAAATCGTTATCGCACAAACAGTCACACAGCAGCAAAGAGAGAGAAAAAAACGAAAGAAAAGAAAGTTTTTTTTGCAAGCAAGCACATCCCTTTATATTCTCACCACATTTTTTTCTTTTTCTTTGAAAAAATAACGCCCTAACGAATCAGCACAAAGAAAAAAAAGCGTTGGAAAAGCTAAAGCGTAGGAGTTTTCTCTTCAATTTTTCCCAAAAAACATACACGTGTGTGGTGGCATTACTACAGAGTAAATGAGGTGATGGGATATGCTGGTGGTGGTGGTGGTAGGTATATTATGATGCTGTGTGGTGCTGAAGCTGATGCCACTTAAAGAGGAAAATGTTAAAGTTGAGGCGACCCAAGTTTTTCACTTGATTTCACCCTTTATCAAAAAAGATTTCCTACCTGCCATACTTCCTCCGCCTTTTATATTTTGTCTCTCGCCTGCCACTAATGAAATATTGCGCAAGTGTTCTTATGAAATTGTTATGTTAGCTATTAGCCTTGAGTAGTCTATTATGCTGTGTTGTATATTTCTTTTGAAAAATGGGATTCTTACCGTTAAACCGTATTGATTGCTTAAGCTGTTGTAAAGGCAAAAAGCACCAAAATAGCATGTTATAAGTCATAACGCTGATACTCATCCTAGCTTTGCGTTGGCCCACTTATCTACCCTTATTATCTAGTATCTATACATCTACATCAGGACAGGTTCTTCCGATTTGCAATTCTCGTGTATTATCTTTTCGGGGAAAATGAAATGATTATGCAATTTATTTACCAAAAGCTAGTGTTTACAAAGAGTGTATGATATATGCCAAACGCGTAAATAATATTCCTTTTTTGCCAGACCGAATTTTCAAAAGAGATAATAGCTAAACTGTGTAAACACGTTGTGAAATGGAAAAAGACAAGAACACACACACGCCATTACGCTTTCAATATGATGTAAAACGGATGGATGAAAAGAGAATAGATAGCTGCATGAAGCTAATAGAAAAATATGATTATAGGAAACCCAGCCGAAATTCTATTTCCTTTGATGATGAAAGCTGAAAAGCCAACAGGGCTTTGGCGGATGATATAATATACAAAACAGCAGCATGTAGCACACTGATAGCTCATGTTTAAGCTGATGTCATACAGCGGAAAAGGTGAAAAGTTGAACTACCACTTTGGCTACATCAAAGAGAATGCCAGGGAATGGAAAAAGAGACGGGTGACCAATATATTGGAAATGGGATTTCAAGTCGAGTGTGATTCCATCCAAAGGCTTTCTTCTTTTCCTCTTCAAAAAAAATTGTTCTTGTAAAGTAGAAAGGCGAAAGTCAACAAGAAAGGAAAAGGATCGAGGAAGAAGCAGAATAGAAGGGTTAAGATCATAAATGATAATAATAGTAATAGTAGCGGTGTGTTCTTAGGTTTTGTTATATTACTTAAGAATTTATTGCTGCCAGAAAATGAAAGAGAGGGTGAGACCAGCAGAAAGTGGTTTGACGGCGAATTGGATGGAAGAGAACGATAGAAAAAGTTTTTTGTACTAGGTAGCAATTTCTTGTAGCATGAGTGCTAGTACTTTATCATTATATCGGCCAACCGATGCTATAATATATTTATAGTATGACTTATTATAGGCCTTAGACAAATACACATTGCCACCATAATATCCATCTCCAATCTCCATCCATCCATTTTATATCCAGCCCATCTACCAAGGTAAAGTGCCGTTCTCTGACCTCACATGTCACTGGCAATAAACCAGCGAAGCTGCAAAGTTTCTCATAATTTCAGGAGAAAGCATGTAGACTTGTAGACTATATACATGACCTGATGATAATAATGATGCAATGCTGCTGTTATAAAAATGCATAAAGGAAGCACTGGGAATGCGTGTGTGTTCCGTAAATTCATTCATTCGTCATTATTTTCCTGTCCGTTTTTTATTCTGCGAAAAAAGCATAGTTTCCAACTTTTCTTGTACATTCATCCGCACCAATAAACTCCAAGAAAACTTTGTGTATGGTGCAGCTTGCCTCGTAACTTGTTCAATCTTCAAACTTCAATGCTTCTTTCTCTTCTGTTCTCTGCCTTTCGTCTTGTATAACGTGCAAGTAGGCTGTGTTCCTTCAAGAGGAAAAAGTGTTTACATCATTATTATTGATACCAAGTATTCTTTTTATTTAATTTTTTGGTGTGCTTTCTTGCTGCTGCTGTTGATGTTATTATTCAGCTAGCTATATAATGTATTTTTTTTTCTTCTAAAAAAGTCAAAGTTCTCCTTTCACTTGCTCTTTGACGTGGGAACAATATCAAACAAGCTGTCTTGTCTATTTCAGCATGCCTAAACCAAGAAAGGGAAAAAATCATAAACAAAATATTGCAAACTTGCTCTGAAAATTAAATGTTTTTCTGGTTGTTGGTCTAGAATTCTTTATTTTTTCCCGTTCAAACTTCCTTTTCCCTTTTCCTTTATTCTTTTTTTGTTATTAAAATATATCGCCATTATAGAAAGCAACATTAGTAGACAGTCAGGCCATTATTGCAAAAAAATATATAGAGATAACAGGGCATAGTGAGTCAGTGAGTGTGTGGCTCCCTGTTTTTCTTTCTATATTTTTTGCGCCTACTTCCTCTCCGATTATTTTCCATTTCTTGTGCCTTATTTCTTCCCACAAACTACTACATATCCTTATACAAGCATTTTCCTACTAATAACAACAAACACGCCTGTTATTTCCCTGTGCGATTCCAATTTATTCCTCTAAATATCCTGTCTTGTCGTCTCCTCTCTTTGCTTTCTGCTGCTGCTGAAATGTTGCATGCTTTTCCTCATGACTTATTGTTTAAAAAGTGCCTATAAACTGTTACGTGCTTTTCCCTTTCCCGTGTGCCATTGCTATATAGGCATCCTGCATAGTTTACCTATTTTATAGACAACAAGCTCGGCTTTTATCTGTCTGTACGCCTTCATGGCAGTAGTGATGATAGATAGATACAAGACAGGTTCTTTTCTGGCGTGTCATGTCAGCCAATAACTAATGCAAAAAATGCAAACCAGCAGCTTTTACTAGTGAACAACAAGGCTCTGTAGTAGTCCTAGTTTAGTTAGGTAGCACTTCTAGTCAACAAAGTTTGAAACCTATTGCTCCTGCTATCATACACTTTCTCTCCCAAGACTCCTTTTTTAGTTTTTGTGGAGGTGGAGGAGTCGAATGAAGGAAAATGGATGGAGGATATATAAGGATGATGATAATAGTGTATGGTTATGTGTGTCTGTTGCTGTGTGCGTTGCCGTTACCCGCTTCTTCCCACTTACACTGATGATGACAAGTGAGAGTGGAGTGCAGAGAGCTATATGACTACTCTATAATATCCATACAGAAAACCCAAGGCAGGGAAAAGAGCATGTTGTTTTTGTTGATGTATGCACGTTGTTATGCTGTTAACGGGGAAAAGTACGATTTTATTTCCCCAGCTCACGCAGAAAGCCCCACCAGCACCAATTTTTTCATGAGAATACCAGTACACACACACACTCCACTGTCGTCGTGTGTACTTCCAGGGAAAAAGGTACCTTTTTTTCTGTGTATCAGGTCACTTCCGCGTTACTATACTACATAATATACAGCCAGCATCAAAAAGCTTTAGCGAATATTCCTTCTCAATTTTTTTTCTGGGAGGGAGAGAGTTGAGAGAACAGAGAGATGCCTCCATCCATCCATGCTTCCACCACCGCCACCTCCACACCAAACCATAGCTATATTCGGCAAGAATATTGAGTGGTTGGTTGGTGTGGTGGTAGATACAACGGTTAGATATTTTCGCTGGCTTGGTCAAAGACAAAAAGGGACTGAAAGCGACGAGGAGGAACAAGTGAATAAAATGTAGTATGCATGTTGTGTGCCATGCTTATGCCTGTATAATATGCCAGGCTCAGGTGCTGTGCTGGTGGTGGTGGTGGCAGCGCGGTGGAAGGAATGGATGTGGCCGTTATTTTTTTCGTTTTCTCTTCGTTCAGTTGAGTGAACCGAGAGAGCAGAGAGAAAAGAGAGCTCTTATAAGGAAATAAAGTAGTCAACTTTTACTTTACATACTAGAAAAGACGAGCGAACGACGAGATAGATACATGTATTTATTATTATATTACCGCTGTTTTGTGTGTGTGTGAAAAAGGGCATATTACCAAAACTACTCAAGTAAGTAAGTAGTATACTAGGCAGTAAGTAAAAGTTGCCCGTACACACTCTCTTTTCCAAGTAGTAATACACTTTACCATTTTTTTCTCTGTTCCATGAAGAGAGAGAGTTTTCACTTTTCTCTACCTACCTGTCTATTACTTTTCATGTGAACTACTTTTTCAAATAATATTACATAGCCACCAGCAGCACACCATATTGCTTCTCAATATTATGAACTTTTTTCTAGCCTTGTATATAATATAGTTTAGTTGCAAGTGTCCTGTGTGTTTCCATTTTTTATTTGCTGCCTATTTATTGTAATATTATTATACTAGCCTTTTCTTCCACATCTGCTACTTTCCTCTCTATTTCTGCTCGTTTTCTCCATTTTCATTCTTATTGCTCTGCCACTAGTTTTCCCCATTTTGTCCTATTATGATTATTATTATGAACAGATTAAAGTAAAGTGAAGGAGGGAAAGTACATTACAATATTATTTTGTATCTCAGTCACTACTACTTACTTACTCGCGCTTTCACTTGCGGCGGGTAAAAAATGTAAAGAGGAGAAAATAGCCTGCATTTTCTCTCTTTTCTCTTGTCTTTCTCTTGAGTGAGCGAGAGAGAAAAAGCTCTTAGTAGATTTTTTTCGCAAGAGAACTTATTTTACTACTGCTTATTTCACTTTCCCTTTTTCCACACTTTCTCCATCTTTTTCACTATCCATTCATCTCTATCTACCTATCTCAAACAATATTATTATGAACTACGAACGAGTTGTTCAAAATATAAAAGAAAGGAGAGAGTGAACTGTGAAAAAGGGAAATTTTCCGGACTTGCAGAAAAATAAAATAAAATGCTGGTAGATGGATGGATGGATGGATAATATATTTAGATGCGTACACATTTCATATTAGCAGCAGCAGCCAGAGCATCACTCTCATAATTTTTTTCTCTCTTCTTTTTCGGGGTTCTTGGTCTTCTCTTCCTTTTCCCTGCTTCCTTTGTGACCTGCCCAATTCCCAAATGTTGCTCAAATACAAGCCAACTGCTGAGACTAGAACTACTAGAACTAGTATTATTTTTCAAATGAGTGGTATAGCAATTTCAGAGGAGCATCAAGCACCAGACCAGAGCTTTGCTCTCTCTCTGCTTTCTGCTGCTTTTACTTCCTTTTTTCATCATAAATTATACACACAATCTTTTTCTATGTGTGTATGTGGTCGTTTTTCTCGTCTGGTCTCTGGTCTATGGCTTTATCATATAGGATCAACATTCAAAAACAAATCCCAGAGATTCTCTCTCGGTCTCTGAAAATAACAGCAGCTCTATATTTTCCCCATTTTTTGTCTA
Organism: Entomobrya proxima; assembly: GCA_029691765.1. Lineage (NCBI taxonomy): Eukaryota > Metazoa > Arthropoda > Collembola > Entomobryomorpha > Entomobryidae > Entomobrya > Entomobrya proxima. The sequence goes on from CM056171.1 coordinate 19,771,612, forward strand.
TGCAAAAAAATCCATAAAAAACATGAAAACCCGAGTTTCTGGTGGACTGTGTGTGACTGACTTGAGCCAAAGGCTGGAGCAGCAGAGAAGCAGCGCGAGCCACTGTCCTAGACTCTCTCACTTTCTGTTTTGATCGCTTTCCTTATTATATTATACTTTTTTTCTTGGAGGAAACTCCCGTTCCTCCAATTTTTCTCTTCATCTGACTTTATACTACTTTACACACAGTGGACTGTTGGACTCTTCTGGTTTCTCTCGCGAAAAAAAGACGGAACTCATTTTGGAATATATAAAAAAGGACACAAGGAAAAAGTGCTACATTGCCATTTTTCTCTCTCGCTCGCTCTCTCACATCAGAGCTCTGTTTTGGCTTTCTCTCTGGTGGTGTCGTTGTCTCAGTGGTGCTATATTACTCTTCTGGCTTTGCATTGTGTAATATTTGTCGTCGACTCTTGTTTGTGTCTGTGTGCTATGTTCTCTGTGTAAGCTTTCCCTGCTGTTTTTTCTCTTCTTATTCTTCCTCTCTTTCTTCCAAGTCAACACACAAGAAAAACTACCACAACAAAATCTACACTTGCACTTTTGCTTATGGCTTTCTGTTGTGTGTTGAAAATGTGGACGGGTGCTTGTTGTTGTTGTTCCTGTGAGAAGCGAAGATGATGTTGATGATGATGGTAATGATAACAGAGGCATATTATTCCTTTTCTTCTAGTCTTTCTCCAGAAGTTGTGTTCTGGAGTAAAACAGGATAATAAGAGGGAACAAAATATGTAACAAGGAAAACAAAATAGGTTGGGAAAGAAAAAAATATATAGTGTAATAATATGTAGCACAAGGGAAGACAGAGAGAAGGTGACGGTGACACAGACACACACATAGATAAGCAGAGAGAAAGTGTAATGTTTTGGCCACAAGTTTTTTTAGTACTATCAAGTTGTGTGTGTGTGCTTGAGCACGAAGAAAGCAAATAATGATAATAATAAAAGGAAAGCTTTGGAATAAAAATAATAGTATTTTGTGTGTGTCTGCTGGTCTGATGAAAGGAAAATCTCGTTCTCAACTTTATTTTCTTTTATATACGCAGTTACCCCATCACCGTGTGATTTTAGGCTGATGACGGTGAAAGTAAAATAATAAAACAGGGAAATCGGTGCTAAGTTAGTTGAGACTTTGTCTAAAGAGAAAATTTTTTTACTTTTTTTACTTTCTGAATATCTCTCGCAGTGCTTTCTCTTCCTGTTTGTGTATGTGTGTGGTGGTACACAAAAAGGAACTTTCTCTCTGTTTGGTGTGTTCATTCAGGAAATTGTTATTCGTTTTAAGTGCTACGCTCTCTGCTCCATAGAGCTGTACGTATAGCCAGCTACACATTTTATTTACCTGTTTTCTTTTACTGCCTTGTGTGTGAGTGTGAGCTTTTCTCCACCTGCTTTGTAGAATAAAAAGGTGTTTTTGCACATTTCCCTATAAATTGGGTTTTTACATAGAAAGAAGAGAGAGCGAAGGAAAAAGTTTTTTGCTAATTTGGGCAATAGGCTGATATTTTTGTATAATCTGCTATTATAGACAAGTACAAAATACAAAGCTGTAATTTGCTGTAGCTCTCTGAGTAAACTTGTTTGAAGATAATTTCTTTTTAAATATCTCTCTACAAAAAATAATAATTTTTGCAGGCTATGCTGTATAATTGCCACACTGAGGGGTGCGCGTAGTGAGTGAGAAAAAATGCCATTTTTGTCGCCGCCACGTTTGGATTACCACGCCCATCATCATTACTCCGCAAGTACCACCGCCAAGCGTAAGACGTTGCCCTGTGGCTTGGATGTGAATGTGAACACTTGACACAGAGAGACACTTGTCATCAGAATGAACTTGTCCCCAGTATTTCACACGCAGAGTTGCTACATATTATATTATGGGAATCATTAGAGTAACGAGAAGCAAGAAGGGTTGATTGTTGATTGGCAGCAGTTTTTGCCCCGGTGTTCCGTAGCCAAAAAGACGAGAAAATAATGAAGCATCAGATATGAAATTTTAACATACGTGTATTAATTAAATATATTATACCGCGTTGTTATTCGCAAAGTAATAATTGTAACTTCAAAAATGACGATGTGTTCATCACAAAGAGAAAAGTTATTGCAAGAGCAGCAGCAACGGAAATGTGTGACGTTAGATGATTTTGCCAGCAGATTAGTAGACTGAAGAAGAGAGCAGAGAAGTAAAAATGTCTGCCGTTTTGAAAAAGGGGGCTCCGTCCAGGAGCTACCCGTCAAGGCAGCGAAAGCTTGGTCCTGCCCCCTTTGCCTCATTTGAAGACTTGAGTGATGAGCTGGAAAGTCCGGGAGTGGGAGCGGAAGACAGTAAGGAACTTTTTAGTTAATTGGTTATTTTTAGTTAATTTTTAAGGCTGACCGTTAAACGGAGATATTTTGGTTTCCAGACAAGGTAAATGTCATGCCTGAGATCAAGGAGGACCGCTACAACGAGCGGAGTGGAGCCGCTTGTCAATCCCCGACCTCAATGACACCCGGAGGTGGGGACGAGGACACACCTGTAGCCGTCCGTGCTCACAAGAACGTGACAGCTACCTCCTCCAGTAGCACCGTGACGTTTGCACCATCCTACTCTGCACCCACCTCCGGACCCACTTCCGGTCTTCAAACACCATCCACTCCCAGAATCGACATTTCATGTGCAAGTAGCAGCACTCCACCTAGTGACGAGAGTGCCTCAGAAAAGGAGCTTTTCCAGGGTGGCCTAGGACTGGCGTTTCACGAGGAAGCGGTAGACGACCTGCGGTCCAGCACCGAGGAGCTGGACTTGGGTGAGGAGGAAATTAGTTCGGAGGAGGAGAGAAGGCGAAAGCGGCTAGAGGAGCAGGAAATGCGTGAGCAAGACATTTACCGACGGTCTTCCCATCCTGCCAACATATTTTCCAGGAAGGCGTCGGCCCCCGCTGCGCCACCTCCCCCCAGGGAGGAGGATGACTTTCAGAGAAAGCCTTCAGCACACAGTCTCTTTTTGGAGGGGCTTCTTAATAGACCTTGCAGACATGCTTCATTTGGACATGGGGATTATATTCAGCGTCCTGGTGCTGTGTCGTCGCTTTCAACACATTCAGCTGGTAATATGTCCTTCGTAATTCCAAAACCGCATTATTAGCGTAATATCACGTATTTCCGCAAGCTTGCCAAAAACCGCAAGCATTTTACGATACATTCATATACTGACGTAGCTAAGTCTATTCATTTACGTCTATGCCTTCTGTAGTATGAGTCGTCTTTTGTGGTTTCCATTTTCCCCTCAAAAACTGACATAATCGTAAACAGTTATATTTTTGCGTGCTCCATTTCCTTATAAAAAGCCTGTTTACAAAAAACTCATGTCTTGTTATTTTCGTTTTAGGATCTGGATATCGTTCTCGATCACGCTCCCCATCTCCCCATAAACTCATGTTTGAAACGTCTTTTTGTGGAAGCAAGCCAATTCCAACGAAGAGCATGGATCAGTCATCCCCACCCAAAGAGGCTGGTAGTAGTACTGCCGCTGTAAGTGCTGCAATTGGCGCAGCAGCCGCTGCAGTTGCCAACAAACAACCTTGTGCTTCAACTTCCTCCTCCGCCTCAACCAGTAAGCCCATTACTCCTGGTGTTCAATCATATTCTCAGCCGCAGTCTGCCCTTGGGTCGGCAGCAGCCACGCCAACAACCTCGAACCGGTTTGATGACCGCGTACTGAAAAGCCCAAAGAAAATGGTGGTAACGCCCGGTTGGGAGCGGCATCAGGCAGAGTTGGAGCAAGTGTGCAGGGAGGTGACCTCTGCAGGAAGTTCAGCAGCTGGACCAAAAGACATAGAATCTGTATCTAGATCAAAGACACCACTTAGTCCGCAGCCTAGTTCGTTAGGGTTTGATAGTCGACGTAAGTCTGCGTTCAGCTAATAAGTCACAATTCCAACTTACAGAAGAATTACTACAGCAATAATGCTTTTTAATTCCAGGGCCATCTACCGGACGACGTTCCGTCTCCCCCCACAAAATGCTGCTGGAAACCTCCTTTTGCGGAAGCAAACCAATTCCCACGCGCAGTATGGAAATGGAATCACCCCCAAAAGATCTTCCAGACTTGGGCGCACTCCTTGCCGAGTGCAACAAGCTGGCCGCAGCCAGCAACCAAAGTTCCACCAGCCAGGTGAACGAACATTGTCACAAAACCATTACCACAGCCCAAGTGCACCGCCATTCTTCCTCGGGGGACCGAAGTAGTGTGATCAGCAAGGAGGAGGATCAGCAAACTCCTTCCCAGCCCAGTAAGCAAACCCGCAAGAGTGATGCTGGTCAATCCACTCTTGGCGGAGGTGGCGCAGAGTGGAACTCTGTGCCATATCTTCCCGGCTCACCCGAGTCCCCCAAGTCTTCCGACTTGTGGCAGCCAATAACTCCCAGTCCACGTTTGGAGCTTCGATCCCCAGCTTTCACAACCACTACCAGCCCGCTGTCACCTTCTCCGCATCAGCGGTCACCACGTGAAGACGCTTGTTCTATATCATCTTCATCCCCTCAGGGGCTCCGGGGACAGGAGGTGTCGCCTCTGGGGAGGTCTCCGGATAATTCTTATATCCAGGCCACTAGCCCTTCCCCAGCCACCGCTACACGTTCTTCTCTAACGACCAAGTACAATGAGGACAGTAAGTGCTCAAAGGAGATTGACCATAGCATCAGCGCCACGCCTAGCACCACCAAGAAAATGTTCAGCCAGCAGCATCAGGGAGGAAGCAGCAGTGGGGGAGGAGGAGGAGGAAAGTCGGTAGGATTTCAGTCGGAAAAAAGTGAGAGCAGCAAGGATCATGATGACGACGACGGGGAGATCACAACGGAAATGCAAATCAGTGAGGATCCAACGGTAACTGTAGAAGATGTGCCAATCGAGTCCAAAGGCTTGTTTCTCCAGTCGGACAGCTTTGACGAGGAAGGTGATTTGCCCTACGTGCCAACTACCCTTCCCCAGGAGAAATCCACAGGTGTGGCCATTCTACCGGTGAGTGAGCGGAAGAAGATGGCGCTCATGATGAACACGATGCCTGTGCAAAGGCCTAAGGTGAACCGACCAGCGGCTCCTGCCTCTCTCAATGACTACATTGAGTATTCAAAAAATACACTGCCAAAGAAGGGAAAGGGTACTGGGGAGAGTGGGGCAGGGGCGGGGAGCAAGGAGGAAGGGAGTGATGAGGTGGTGGAGAAAATGAAGATTAACCTGCCGCGAGAGGACTCCCTTACCAATTCCAGTGGGGGAAAGGGAAAAGGTCCGCGCAAGAAGAGTGTGCCCACCACAACCTGGACTGATTTTGCAAACATGGGGCTCCTCAGTCCGAGGGAGATTCGGAGGAAAATGAAAGAGGAGAATGGTGCTGTAGATGATATTAGCTCATATCATAGGTAAGATAATGCACTCATGGCTTATTACAAAGCGTTTGTGTTTCAAAAGCTAATTGTAATGGTTTGGAACACAGTGACTCTTCATCGACCAATGACATCCCCGGTGCGGTGGATGGTGCCGAGGAGGAGGCAGAATCGCTTCTTAAACTCCCCAAGGTTCCATTTGCCATGGACTTGGATGTTCATAGCAATAGAAGTAGTGTGATTTCTCAGGTAAGAAAATGCACTTTTATTCGTTTCCCTTTCAAAAAAGGTTTTTTACTCATTATTGTAAATATTTTGATATTATAGGATGAAGTTCAAAAGTCTCCTTCCGAGTGCTCTGCCTTGCTTGGTAGTCCGGACGAGCCCGACCTAGGTTCCAAAAAAACTGACAGTCGCGAGTAATAAAAACAGTTTAAAATCTAGACTATATTGAATATTGACTATAGCATATTATTATACTACTTCAATTACCAAAAAAAAAACAGTAAAAACCAGTAATAATTAAACTTACCTAAAAACTAACTTTTCATCAAACCAGAAAGAGAAAAACCGTATGTGCATATTACTTGTGTTAAAACCAAAAAAACATTGTGAAACAAGCAAAAAGGATTGTGAGTTTTTACCAGAAATTCTTTTTCTTGTCAAAAGTCAAAAACCAAAGAGTCAAGTAGTAACAGAGACAGTATACATATTATTACAAAGTAATCACCCAGTCAGTTCTAAAAAATATCCAAAGTTAGTCATTATATATTGATCGTGTAGTCAACTTTATTGTCAAATTTTTATTTACAGAAAATAATATGCTACTAGAAGAAAAACTAATAACATGACGAAAGACTATCTATCTTAAATACAAAAAAAAGTTGGCTTGTTTCTAAAAAAATGAAGTATTAAAAAAGCTTTTGGTAATGAAAAAACAAATTGCTATCTAAGCTTTTGAATAATCTATCTATTTATCATTATCATTCTCAGAGACAGAAAGAGAGACAATTTGAGTAATAATAATTAATTATTATATCAGAAAAAAAATCATCAAATCAAAATACAGTTGACATTATTCTCTAAAACATATATAAAATATTATTACGTGTAATAATGATTTTATTATTGTTATAAAAACTCTACATTATTAAAAAAAACTTGTCAATCATCAAGAAAAAATATATATCATCCATACAACAAAAAATGAAAGCTGTTTACATAACAAAACAATCAGTCATACAAAAAAATATCTTATATATTTCAAAAAGAAAAAGTGACTACTTGTTTTTTTACATGTTTATTCTTATTACTGTCTAATAGGTGTATCTAAACTATGACACATATTCAAAAAAAATATTCAATATACGCTCTCGCCATATACTATAAACATTAATTTTAAACACAAACACACAAAAAAATCTTATACATTCCATACTACAAAAAAACATGCCATTCCATATAAAAATTAGTATAAAAGTCTATATATCATCGTTCCATATTGATAAATATGATCATCTATCATTCATATAATCAAATTTTATTAACATTTTACTACATGACAAATGCGGACAAAAACATCCCATCAAAAAAAGTAAACTGTTGCTACTTACAAAAAAAAAACAAAATGCGTTTAATACACTTTGACATTTAGCAAATAAAAGAGAGAAAAGTTGAAAGTAAACAGAACTATAAAGAAAAGAGTAAAAAAAGAGAAAGCTATTATTAGATACAAGACAGAGTTGAACAGAAAAAAAAGAGTTTTATTATTGTGAACTGTCAAGTTTTGAAATTAAAGTTTAATATTGAATGTGACTTTATCGTTGAGAAAGTTTTGCGTGGGGGCGTGTGTGTGTGTTTATTATTGCTTTGCATATTGAAAAAAGTGTGTCTATTTTGATAACTGTGTTTTGTAGCATGACAGATGACAACTTCTTGAAAAACACGGCCTTACATAAAAGTTCCACCCGTGTATGAGATTATATGCTTGTGTAACTTCCGCCCTCGCAACTTACAAGTTGTATATTCTGTGATCCGCTTTATGCATCCTATGTGAGCTTCTTCTCTAGAGAAATCTCTAGTCTTTCTGAAATTCAAGCCTATTTTAACGATTAGTATGTAGGCACACATTTCGCAGAGAGGCGTTTTTATGTTTATGACAGATTTTTTCTTGCTTCATCTCTCTCGTCTTTCCTTCCGCTGGTGCTGATGCTTCTGTGTGGAGCAAGCAAAGGAGAAAATAAAGTATAAAATCCCATTTCTCTTCTTCTGATCTGACTGAGGCAAAGCAGCCAAAAGAAAGTTTTTTTTATCTGTGCCATTATAAACCTACACACATCCTCCTTGATGATGAAGACATTATGCCAACCCCATCACCACCAGCAGCAGCAGAAGCAGAGAAGCAAACACAACTTCAACTTTTTGATGTTGACTTGTGTTTTTCCTGTGTAAATCATATATCAACCTTTTACACAGCATGCATTATACACGAGCCCGCATTTTTTAGGCAAATGTAATCTTTTCAATCATTCTACTACCTCTCCTCTGCTCTGATATATCGTATAACACAATTTTATAATGTCGAAACCAAATACTTCATCGATTTTTTTCCTTCTTTCCAGCTAAAAAAGAAAGTAGTGAGTAGTAAGTCAACAAAATTTGGAGTAAAAAAAGTTGTAAAAGCCTTCTTTCTTTCTTTTTCTCGCGCTAAGCTGCTTCTTCTTTACTTACTTTTCTTGCTTTTATTCCCACACTAAAAATCCTATTTTTCCTCTCTTTCTACTTTGCCGAGTATTATTATTACTACACGTTTTGATCCTTTTCTCCTGTTTAGTTCTTTTTACATTCTCACTCAGTTTTAGCCAACAACCCTTTTTTGCTTTTAATATCTACACGCGTAAATGTAAAGAAATATCTATTAATGCTTTCCCATTGAAAGTAAATACTACCCACTAGCAACAGAAAATCCCTGCCACTGCTGCTAATAGGTAAGCTTTTAAGAGATGGCAAACACACATCCCCTCTTGTGTTTAATATTTAGCTAGAGAGAAAAACACGGCATGCATATATATTTCTTAACTGTTTGCTCTGTGCTTTCTACTTTTTCCTCTCTTAAACGCGGTAGGGAAACTCCAGTCCGCTGTGCTGCTGATGTTCCTTTTGGAAATGGAAATTTTTTGGTGTGGCTATGTGGGATGGTCTGGCAATGAATACGTACAAGCAACGTAACTCTTGTGACAGGAGAAAGTGGAAATAGGGGAACCAGCACATGTCGCACAAACCAAAAGCATACAGTTGGCTTTACATTTTATAAATGGCTTTATTTTTTGGTTCATTATTAATGTACAACCCCAAGGGTGACTCATTCCCTGGTAGAACTCTCTCCAGCCGAGCCAGAGAGCGCAGAGAAAACACCGACTTCCATCATGCCAAGACATTACCATGTGTTTTGTGTGTGGGCTCGGCTCTATCTCCATGTTTCTCCATGTTATTTTCCAACTTGACTTTCTTATGCAATGAATGTGTTTGTATATGTCTGTGCATCTCCTTCCACAATACATGGGAAAACAGCAGAGTGCAGACTTTCTTTTTTTTTCTGGGAAAGACACACACTTTCCCATTCCTATATACATTTATTATGATAATACCTCTAGCTTAAAAGTAAGTAACAATATCATAACATTGTCATTCACCACAAGGCACTCTCAACGTATGTGTCTTCTTTTCACTTGCCTGTCTTATCCCATTACTTTCATCATTCTCATCCTTTTTACCCTGCACTGCATTTCTTCAGCTTTTCACTAGCAGAAAGCAGCAGCAACCCGAATAAAGCTCAGTGCAGACACAAAAACGGAAGAGATGTCGTGAGCAAAAACAAACGAGCAAACCACAAAAAACAAGAGGAAAGAGAGAGCATAGACTCCGGGATTTTCTCCAGAGAGAGACATTCACAAATGAAGGCAGAGAGACAGCGGAAAGAATGGAAAAACCATAAGACTCCACACAACATAAAATCCAGTATTTTCCAGCAGAGAGCATATATGAATGTGTGTGTTTGAGTGAATGTGTGAATCCACTCCTTTTTAACCCTTTTCCCCCAAACTAATAATACAACCTTCTAGAGTTTCGCTCTTGTTCATTGTTATTCAGCTTGCCTTTTGCTACTTTAACCATTTTGTAGTATAGTATTTGTACTAGTAGGTATTCCCCATTTGCCTTTGGCTATAACATAATATTATGTGAATAGGTAGGATTTTTGGCGGCGGTGGTGGTGGCAGTGGAAGAGTAGCAGTATAAAAATTGTGCTCTGGTGAATGGGGAACAATTCTCATTTATTTGATAAAGAAAGGGGCCGAGAGGCATTGAACAGAGAAAGAAAAATGCTCACTCAGTCAAAAGTACTACTCTACTATTTTTGCGAATAGTTCCGGATGCAGGCATACTACGTTCACACCTTGGGTCACACGGCATGGTCTATACACCAGTTTTTGGAGAGCAGGATTCTTTAGAGTTTCAGAGTGACTGAGACAGCAAAACGGGTATTGAAATAGCAATATATAGGTAGTTATGTATCGATAGAACATGTATTATTTAGCAGACGAGTATAGTCACATATAATAAAAAAAGTGCAATATACATTCACTCTATACCAAATAGACTTAAAGAGAGCCTATGAGCAGATATAGTCGTACTAATAATAACAATCAAACTGAAGCTATAACCATAAAGCAATACAATATGCACTTTACTGATACATAAGTAGCCAATGAACTTAGGGTGAAAATAGCTCAAAACAAGCATTCTTACTTAAAAAAGGAGTAAAAAATGTATACCAATCTAGCAAATAGATATAGAGACTTGAACATTGAAAGAAGAAAAACCACCAAAATGGATAAAGTGATTGTGTGAAATCTCTTCTCCCAGTGGTGGCTATTGGTAGATGGGTACAAACCACGCATTAAAAACAAGGAAATATCATCAACTAGCAAAGCAGGGAAGCACGTAAGCTCTCGAGCAAATGAAATATGATGATTATGTAGGGCATCCGAGAGAGAAAAGCGAGACCTTCGAAGCAGCAGCGTCATTCAGAGAAAACAGCGTCATACAAAGCGTGTGAAGCGAGCCGTGTGTGTCTTGTGTTGTGTGTGACCAGCGAGAAAATGGAGAAAGTCTAGAGAACAAGTTTGGCTTTCTCTCTTCATCTTCCACTCTCTCAAGTATTTCCCAATGAATAAGCAAAGCAAAATAAAAAGAAAATAATTTGGAGAGAACTACTACTTTATACACAGAGTACACACAGAGAGAAGAAACGAGAGTACTTTCCATATATATTACTTCCCTTTAGAGTAAACCAAAAAGACAATCTCATTAAAAATCCCACAGGAGTGGAAGTAGTGGCGGTGGTGGAGAACAAAGTAGCATACCAACAACACCCACTCTCTTATCATATTGTGGACTCTAGTTATTATGAGACTCTTGATGTATTAGCGGTATAGCATGCCACTAATATAATAGTTTGTAGGACTAACTAACTTTATTTCGCGTGTTTTATTACATACACAACTACAAGACGAAAAAGAGGTGGGCTATAATAAAAAAATTTGGGGAAAGTTTTGGTCCGTTTCTTACATGAACAATATAGTATGAGATATTACGCGACTTTCTCTCCCAGAGAGTGTGTGCATCATCATTTTGCTGTAAATGTGTCCAGTGCAGAAGTGTCCAGTGTGTTTGTACTTGTGTGATAAACAATATATAATTGTGTGGACAGATAAGAAGGGATGTGATGGGCCAAAGCAAAAAGAAAGTTGGGCAGAAAAAGAGAAAGTTTCAAGTGAAAAGTTTCAGGGTTGGGAAAGGTCCATAAAAATAGGGATGAGAGCATCATGCAAGCATGCAAGACATGAAAAGTGTGCAAAAAGGGATACAATTGATTAGGAGGTTTATAATCTCTGGGGCTTGAGTTTAATTTAATGACTGTTTTATTGGGTGCTGCTGAGGGGTAATAAAAACACGGGGTGAATAAAACAAGTATTTTTGGCAATCAAGGGTCTATTATTACTAATTTGCTCTACAGGAAGTATTTTTAGAGAGAAACTCAATCAGGGCTTAACAAAGTGTGTAGACAATATCTAGAGTTAGTTTTGCTCATCTTTACATTTTGTAATTAGACGTATGAATACTTTGCAGATAAATAGGAAATAGGGAAGTAGCCAGAAATAGACATGAGCTAAAAGAACTAATGAATGGATATTTTTGTTAGCGCCTCGTAAAAATCCAATAAAAGAATGATTAATGTATAAACGGTCCATTGTGATGCGTTGTTTTATATTAAGGAATGATGTCAGAACAAAGCTTACAAAGCGTCATAATATTTCCGCGTAGTTGAACAGTGAAGTGTGAAGCAAGTTAACTGAGACACACATTTCCGTTACTGAAACAGTTGCAGTTTTTTTGAGTGACCCGGCTTCAAAATGGCAATGAATCCATTTCTCTTTGAAGCCGACTACGGCGGGGGAATGGGAGCTGAGCCCACGGCTGCAGCCGCTGCGGCAAATCCCTTTTTAAGTGATTTCGGAGGTGACATGCCAGCATCCACAGTTCCGGATTTTGGTATGGCTGCAACAACAATGGCAGCAGCTCCACCGGAAGCCAATCCCTTTTTGAGTAGTTATCAGCCAACAGCAGCGGATGTCACGTATACGACAATGTCACACGACTCAATGGTAATGGCCACGGGAGGCGGTGGGGCTGGGGCCGGTGCTACAAATCCATTTGCAAGCTTCGTTGAAGCTTCAATGGACGTAAGTCAAGCGCCAACAGCAACGATGACAAGCGCAATGCCAGTAAGCGCACAATCCACCGGAGCGGCAGTGTTTGGCACTGGGATCGACCACGGGGCAGCCTTGTTTGGAGGGATGGACGCCACTCCCCCGGTGGCAGTAGATACGCTTCTTGACATGCAGGAGGAACCGGTGAAGCCCCCTCCGGCGAGTGTTCCCTCATCAACGAAAGATTTACTGGAGACTGTAACGGGAGCTCTGGAAGCCACCTCAGATAGCTTAATGGACCGTTTGAGAGCTACACAACCGAGTCCAGTGCCCCAAATGTTTCAGCCAAGCCCCTCGCCAAGATCACCCTCACCAGATTTACTGCTTGGTGAGGATCCTCCTCCCGTACCACCACCCTCTGCGAATCCATTAGCACCCTCGCCGGGGCTGAATCAAGTGGATTCAATTATGGATCTTTTTGACACACCGAAATCCAGTGGACCTAAATCATCACAAGAAATTTTGGGACTGTATAACTCTACAACGACTACAACTACTGCCGTTGCTCCATCAAAGCCTGAACCCTTGTTGGATCTGCTAGATTCCATTCCATCAGCAGCAGAGTCCATACCAGCAGTTTCCGCAGAGCCTCCCAAACCTGCTGCTGTTGTGGAGGAGAAACCAGTAATCTCACAGCCGGTGGTGGAAGAACAACCAGCAGCGCCAAGTGTGGTGGCTCCTCCAGTTCCAGCAGCACCTGCTCCTATTGAAACAACGACTGCGCCACCACCTCCTGCACCTCAGGAAGCACCGGCAGTTCCTTCCGAACCGCCAAAATCACAACCAATGAGACCACCTCCTCCACCACCTGCAGCCAAAGCGGCTCCTCCCGAAAGACCCAAACCGCCACCACCCGTCCAACCACCGGTGGTTCCTGCAGCTCCACCTCCTTTACCCCCAGAACCGGAAGTGGTTAAACCGGTGGAGCAACCCGTTGCAGCACCTACTCCTCCGCCTCCTGTTCCAGCAGCACCAGCGGTTCAACCCGAAACGCGGTCACCCTTGCCTAGTCGACCACCTCCACCGCCTGTGCCACCGGCTCCCAGGGTATCACCTCAGCCGCCACAAATGGCACAGATGGCCCAACAGCAAATCAAATCACCCTCACCTCCCATCTCAAAAGCGTCAACGCCCTCACCCACAAGAGCGCCACCGGTAGTACCACCAGCTCCCCCAGCAGTACCCTCACAGCCTCCTCCTCCTCCTCCAGCGGCACCTGCGGCCCCGATAACCAACATTTTCGAACAGCCAGCGTCAGCAGTGACCAACAACAGTATTACAAACTCCACAGCTGCAGCGCTATTTGGGACAACTAATTCAAGTAGTCCTTTCGGGGAGCCTACCACGAGGGAGTACTCTACTACTGGCGGAAGGGATGCCTTTTCAAGTGGCGTTAATGCATTTGCGCCAACCAAACCGGCACCCGCTTTTGCAACAGCTGGATTGGGAGACTCCTTTGATGCGTTTGAAGCCAAGTTTAGTAAAGCAGCAGCTCCTACCGGTGGCGACGCCTTTGGCGATGCCTTTGGGGGCAGTGCTGTTACAGATTCTAGCGGCCTGGATTCAGGTATGGAATCTTAAATTGCTTCTTGTCTATAGTCTAGGATTTTTTATGAATTTTATCTGACATTTTGCATTTGGAATGTTAGCTTGGGGAGACGGCGAAAGTGGAGGGTTTGGAACAAACGATGCCGGATTTGGAAGCGATGGGTTTGACAGCTTCCTTTCACTCACAGAACCTCCTCCAGTTCCACAAAGCACTCCAGCTAAACGATCTCAGGCTGGAGATGATGACGACGATTTTGATCACGAGGATAAGGACATGTCCGTGGTTATCAAGTAAGGCTACTAGCATAATTTGCTAACTTTAACATTGATTTGCCAATTATTTATCAATATCGTTCTTTCACTTGTAACAGGCCAAAAGCCGACTTTAGTCTCACGTTAGCCCCAGCCCTTGCTCCACCACCCAAAAGCCCTGCAATGTCAACAGGTTCGGCGTTTAGTGACGAGAACACTGCATACGTGCCCTTTTTATCCTCCGCCAAGGATAGCAAATCGGGAACAAGGGATGCTCCAGGCGGTGCTACAACCACAACTGTGCATAGATCCGACTCACAGGACAGTCCTCAATCGCCCCTGTACGAAGAGGACCAGTCCCAACCCTTGGAAGACTTTCCCCGTATTAATTACACGGGTGATGGCTGGGATATGCATATGAGGCTGCCAAACAAAAAGAAAATCACGGGACAACGGTTCTGGAAAAAGGTGTTTGTCAAGGTTGGCTTTCAGAATGAGGTGCCGGTGGTGCAAATTTATAACAACAAAGGGGACAAGGATCCTTTCCAGGAAATCCCGTTACAACCCTGTTACTCGGTTTCAGAAATATGTAAGAAAAGTGCAAATGCTGCTTGTTACAAAACTGTTGTAAATTGGGCTTTTATTAATTTGTGGTACAATTACAATTTTTATAGGTGCTCAGCAATTCGATCAGTATGGAAAAGTATTTACAATCAAACTACAGTATATATTTTACAAGGAGCGACCCGGTGTTCGCCCTGGACAAATTAGCAAGGCTAGCCGTATTTCCGGTAAACTGACTCAGTTTGCAGTTTATGCGATACAGGGTGACTACAGCGGGGTGAAGGAGTTTGGAAGTGATCTGAAAAAGTTGGGGGCTCCGATTGAGCATTCGCCTCAGGTACACGCCAGTTATTTGACAAATTTATCAAGTCACAGTTTTAGGTTCACTAGATAGATCAGGGCCGTAACTCAAGCAGTTAAAGCTTTTTACCAGAAACTGACATAATTTGCATTTGATATACATTTTTAGATATCGCAACTAGCTAAACTAGGCACTGCAACTTATGAAGACATCCGACAATTCAGCATTTGGATCGAGGAGAACCTGTTCCGAATGCAGGTACATCGCGACCGGGCAATCAACTACAAAACGGAAGAGATTCAAGTGACAATTGTGGACGAGTACTTCGTAGAACAGGACATTTATGGGGTGGTCACTCGTCAAATTGCTAGAGTTCGTTTGTTCTTCCTCTCCTTTCTGAATGGGGTGGCGGAGGTGGAGATGGGCGTGAATGACCTGAGAAGACAAGGCAAAGAGATTGTGGGGCGACATGATATTATCCCAGTTCCTACCGAGGAGTGGATTCGTATGGAAGCCATCGAATTCAGCAACTGTGTTCAACTAGATGAATTTGATAGAACTCAAACAATCAAGTAATTTGCAGTTTTGAACACAAAGTTTGACATTCTTATTCTGGAAAACAGTTTGAATGAATTTTGTATTCATTGTCATTGCAGATTTAAACCTCCAGACGCCTGCTACATTGAGCTAATGAGATTCCGTGTCCGACCTCCAAAACACAGGGAGCTTCCACTTCAGGTGAAAACCGTGTTTACCACCCTGGGCCAAAAGATAGAAATTCGAAGTGACATTCTTGTGCCCGGCTTTACCAGTCGCAAGTTGGGTCAGATTCCCTGCGAAGATGTTATGGTACGTTTTCCAATTCCAGAGGAGTGGATTTACATGTTCCGAGTGGAGAAGCATTTCCGTTATGGATCAGTAAAGTCGGCTCACAGAAGGTTAGATCGAATCCAAAATATAAGCCAAATAATTACAATTAATAAAATTGGGATAGCGTAAATTAACTACATGTTGTGTGATTTTTTCAAATCTATAGAAGCGGAAAAGTAAAGGGCATAGAAAGATTTTTGGGTGCGGTGGAAGCTGTAGACAATAGCCTGATGGAAACCACTTCCGGTCAAGCCAAATATGAACATCATCACAAAGCTATTGTCTGGCGTATTCCTCGATTACCAAAGGAAGGCCAAGGTAGCCTCAAGTTTTAATAAAATCCGCTATAAATACTTTACAATTAAACTATATTGTTTGGATTTTTTGCAGGTGCGTACACGCAACATTCCTTCTTCTGCCACATTCATCTCCAGGCTCATGAGCGCATTCCAGAGAATCTCAGCAAGCACTGTTACGTCGAGTTCACCATGCCACACACGACCGTTTCTCACACGGTATGTCGCTCGATATCAGTTCCAAGTTGTGATGAGCCACCAGAAAAGTGTTGTCGTTACCTTTCCCGTCACGAGTACATTGTGGAAATTGAGCACACTCAAGGCGTCACCCCAGCCACGTACACAGCCGCTGCCGCTGTGAAAAAGGAAGAGCCTGTCGAGGAGGAGAAGGAGGTACCAATGCCTGGCAAAGCTTTATCCGACCCTGACACTTCTGATGAGGACTAAGAGGGAAAACCGTAGACAAATATATCGTTGCAAAAATATATTATCTCACTGATTATTCAAATCACTTGCAAATTCTATAAAAACAGATTATTACAATCATTAATGTTTATTTTTTCCCTAAAAACTAACTGAAAATTATAAAAAATATGGATATTATTCTCTATGAAAAAGATATTTTTCAAAAAGCATGCAAATAATTTTTAATTTCTGGGTTGATTATGAACTCTGTGTACATGCAAAGTAATATGTGGGCTAGTTTGTAGTTAAAAAAGTGACAAGACGATAATACTTGGACTAAAGTGCTCGATTTTGGATTATGCAGAGATGGTAATTTATAGATTTTTGTGTGTGCGTTTTTGCAAATGTGTCGTGATGTGCTGCTGGTAGTTGGCGTCCAGTGACGATGATATGGCAAACAAAAAATCTGATCTGATGCTAGACAAATCTAAAGATAATTTAGTGTCTTGTATACTTCCTTAGTGGATTTATGAATGCGTAGTTTGTAAAAGTGTGGCCAAGTAAAGCTGATAAGGTATATACAAAGTAATCTAAAAGTACATTAATGGGGATTGGTAGGCGGAAGAAGAACAATGCTTAAAAAACTGCACCCAAACAGCACTAACACGTTTATTTTTAAAGATATACACAAAAATGCTGAATTTTAGGGATCTGAATGAAATACTGAACACAAAAATATTAACTACTTTAAAAATCTCGGTAAAAATACTAATTTTATTTTAAATGATAATAGAATGTTAGCAAAGCAATTGTACGATCACCCTTAGACATGAAACAAAAATTATGGTATTCTAAGTATTAAGTGTTCAGAAAGTGCGTAAAGTAAAAGAAAATTGCGGATGTAGAATTTCAACCTGCGCCATACTAAAAAGCTATTGACTGGATACTTAGGAAAAGCAGATCTAAAATTGAAATTAACATAAAGCTATTTTGCAAAGTATGGTTATTAATAACAACTTATCATTTTAACGATAAGTTACTGATGTTTTTGAATCAGAGGCATTCACCGTTGTATCCTCATCCTAATATCAATTTACTTGTACTGGTATCCCCACTAATTTACCGTTTACCTTGTAAATATTTAAATTATATGACAAAGTGTTAAAATTAAGAAAGCGTTTCAATTTCAAGTTGGGCATTTCCAGAGGCCTTGTCAGCCAGAGAAAACAAATCACACAAAACGAATAGAAAGTTAGAGAAATTGTGAAAAGCTGCATTTATATCTCGAAACGAATGAAATCGTACTGCAAACAATTGGCGGAACAGAACACATATTTATTTATAAAATGATATGATAATATTGACAAATTGACAACTTCTGCTGTAAAATATACAATGAAAAATTACTGTGCTTCATGGACAAGAAACAGGATACAGCAATACTAGCAAAAAATAATCAATTTCGGGTGGGAAGAAAGAAGAAAGTAGTGAACCAATAGTTCTTGATAATAAAACAGTAATAAAAACAAGTAATTTTAGAATTTACAAAAGTGTAGCATTTCTGCTTAAAAACAATTTCTAGATGAATAATATGCCATAATAAGAAGATAAATTATATCACGTATAAATAAATTATCTATAATTGAACTGACGGGAAGAAAAAAATTACGTATAAAATGCATTCATCTTCATACCAAGAAATATATGTACTAAAAACGAGACTAGGGGTAACTTGAAACAGAATAAATAAAAAATGTAATAATAACTGCTGACAATGCTACTGAAGCTATATATATTACACAAATAGTAACATTGTTAGTTTTGAAGGAAAGACAAAAAAATTCTAAAAACAAAAATTATAATGTACATACTATCTACATAGAACTATACCAAAAAAACAGAAGTAATACGTATAACAGAGAAAGGTGTGTAAGAAGTAAAAAAAACATGAAAAATGATGATGAAGATGATGTATCAATAAAAATAAGACTAATGACATAAAAAGAAAGAATTTTAAATTACTTATTTTTAGGATGATGTGCAGTTGTACATTCGCTGAATCTTTAAAATGTCCGTTGATTGCATCTCAAGGGATCCTATGATTTCAGAGCCGTTTCCATTCTACACTCAAAATAATTTGCAACCATGAATGACAATCTGAAAGATTGATAAAGTGCCGTTTAGTTAACTACCTTTGCTTTAATTGTTGGCTGTCCATTTTTGCTAAAGGCAAGATTATCATAGTGCATTATGCTCTGGATATTATACGGCACTCCAAACGGGGACACCTGTTCCGGGGAGTATTTCTGGAAAGCATGCTCCATACCTGAGAAATTCCAGTGAGTTTATTTGCGTAAAAATTGCATACTACATTTCCATTTTTATGCTATTATTTTACCAGGCTCCACGTTTTCCCACAGAATCTCAATGTAATCATCTCTGTCCACACGACCATGTTCATGATGCTTTAATTACAAAAATTGAAATTTTATGGGTCATTAGAGAATATTTCATGCATAAAGAATTGAGTATTATTTGCATGTTTGCTCTATTTAACTTACCAAACCCAAGGCATGTAACAGCTCATGAGTAATTGTTCCTTTGTGCATGCAACCCGGACTTTGCAAATTCATTATCTGTAGAAGCCACAAAAGTTATGAGATCAGCCAACAGCCGAATAATTAACTTTCTAATGAAGCCGTAAAAAACAAGACTACTTGTTTTTACCTGTCTACCTCCTTGTCTGCCTGCCCAAGAACTACATCCATTACTGGTCCCTTTGATAGTATAGACGTAGTCTCCCGTGGGGGTAGAATTTTTCGGCCAAATTCCAAATGGTATGCACGGAAGAACTTGGCTGAGTGACCACATAGCATCGTTGATATTGGCTCGTTCTTGAAAATCTAAGAAAAGTCATGATAAAAAAGGTAAAAGATAATTAGAGTTTTTGCTTTGAGAAAAATGCTTGCCACATGGAAAGTGGAAAATATCCTTTGATGTACATTTATTGCTGCCACGTACAATCATTTTGAGTGGATTAGGCGTGTATGTATTCACGCACACGTTTCACTTTTATTGCTTAATATTGCATACCGTACGCATCGTCCAGATATAAACTGAAATTGGTCCATCTGTACTTTCGATCGATCAATCCGTTTCTGGCAGCGTTGTGTCTGGCATCATCACCCGGGTGGCCGGTCTCCACTGCGGAGCAGGTAATTGGGATCACATCCGAAAAGTATTGGGCTGCTGTAAAGAAAATTGGCATTTGAACTTAAATGCATACTTTCATTGGCAATGTGCGAATGCTTCTTTAAAAAAACATACCTTTGTATTTCGGCGGAGTTGGTGGCAGTGGACGCTGGTTTTCACCGCCTGCCAATATTAATTCCGAAAATGAGAGGATTAGTATAATCCTTAGATTCCGTAGAAGCGATACTAAAATCATATTTAGGATGAGAAATTCTAATGATTAGAAAATTCATTCACTCAATGCAATTACTGTTAAGACGCACAATGATTTGTTATTAAATGTTCATTTCATTGGAAGCAAACCTTTTTATATAAAGTTTGAGGTCATGATTATGTTGGTTAATGTTGTTGAAACTTTGAATATTTGACAATGTGCGTAGTGCGTAATGTTTACTTCCGCAATTTTGAATTGATTTATGATGCTCTGTCATGTATTTTATGCTGAGGGAAGTGAATTATGCGTACGTAACAATTATTAGGGTCAAACCGCATATGTGATTCTGAATGGGTTCCACAGCCTAACAATGACAACTTACAGGTACGTAAACTGTAAGTGCAGTTCCAAATTCCTCATGGAAAATAATGCAAACAAAATCGTAACCGAGTTTTGACATCTATGACAAATGTGCTTATACGCAAGGATAGATGTGGATTAGTAATTCCACAATGAAGTGCTAAGTGCGAAGGACTACGTGACTTGAGCAAAACCGCAAAAATCTACTTTTTCTGAATTTTTACTGGTATAAACGCAATATGTCATGAATTAGGTAATATGTTTGATTTATGAAAACCTGGTGAAACGAAAGTTTGTTAACCTTTCGAAAAACGTTTTTATTTTAATAAAATAGAATATAATACTCTTTACGGAGATTAAATGAATACTTAACAATTGTACATAAGCTTCAATTTTTGAATGTCTGTATCTTGGAGTTGACCAACTGAACCAATCGCTTCTCCAGTCTAAAATTTAAAAAATAGCAAGTTAAAAGAATTCAATTATATATTTTTAAAGAAAAAGGTTAGTATTCTTACCTTTGCCACCATTGTTGGCTGTCCGTTTGAGCTAAAGGCTCCACTGTCGTAGTGCATAATGGACCGGTAATTGTAACGAACATTGAAGGTAGTGGTTTCACTTGGTGGGTACTTGTCAAATGCGTATTCCATGCCTGTTTATATTTAAAAGTTGTATTTACTCCCATTCATCATTGAATGAACATCCATCACAATTTAGAAATATTTTAAACTAATTACTCTTGTCTCATAATTACCTGGAATAACGTTTTGCCAAAGAATGTTAACATGATCATCCCGGTCATATCGACCGTGCTCATGATGGAAACCTAGTATAGCAACAACTTACATGCAAAACCACATCTTTGTTAAGTCATAATCATAAATATCGATGAAGTATACCTAAAGCGTGAATCATTTCGTGCATAATTGTTCCAATGCTCATACAGCCCGGACTTTGAAGATTCATGTCCTATCAAGCAATCAATTAATTTCATTATTCAACCAACCAAATGCTTTGAATTTTAAAAGCAGAATTTGAAAACTTACCTGTCTGCCACCGAGTCTGCCAACGTATGAGTTACAACCGTTATTGGTGCCCTTGATGATTCGCACAAAATCGCCACTAGGATTTGATTCTGGTGGCCAAATTCCAAACTGGACGCAGGGAATAATTTGCATTAGATTGTACATGGCGTCGTTAATTGCTTGTTGCTCCTGGTCGTCTATATATTTAAGCATAGATACGATGAGCTAAGGCGTTTAGTTGGAATATAAGTAAAGAATTGTGCTCCTACGTACTGTATGCTCTGTCTGGATGCACGTTAAAATTGGTCCATCGATATCTTGGATCAATCATTCCATTTTTTACTGTCAACACGGAGTCTCTAGTCGTGCAAGTTGGAGCGGTTACATTTTCAAATGGATTTGACACGCCTGTTTGAAACCAAACTTTTAATTATGAAAATCAATTTTTGAAAAGTATTTTTTGGATTCGGGTTTACAAACCTGTCTTAGGAGGAGTAGGGGGCAATGGCTTGTTCAATGGAATTCCTGAAGCCGCTAGCACTAGCGTTGCTCCAATAAAAATGCTAATACTCTTCATTTTCAAGCTTTTGTTTTCCAAGTTGAGTGCACTAAAACGGAAGATTCAATTCTGGATTGTCAAATTGCATGCGCGTTTATAAAAGCTTCGGAAAATTGCAAGTACTTGAATTTAGTAGGTTTATTAATGACCACAAAGACCTGATTCACGCTTAATCAAAGATAACATAATGTACTCATGTCTTTATCTTACAAGTTGACAAGTCATTTTAATAAGCATGCTAAATATATTCCAAAGTCAAGGAAGTTCAGTGTAATGTGGTTATGTTGGCCAATTTTCAATGAAATAGTATGCACGTTCACAGTACTTGAAAATGCTGCAGCTTCTCTCACAATTAGACTTGCAAGTACATAAACATCAATCATTGTCTCGACACTCGACACGATTGGTTTGACGATAAAAAATATTTTTATGCTCCGTGCGAGAACAGAAGCTGGGTAGATGCCTGCAAGAAAAGTTCGCTTTGGCAAGTATGAATCGATATGCATATCATCTTACATTAGAATTACTGTTAGATTATCAGTCATCACGTTGTTTAACCCATAAAGAGACTTTACAAGGATTAAAATTGACTATGACACCAACAAATATGGTTAGTATGATAAATGTCACTTTATTTCTCCGAGAATAACAAATCATAAAATATTATTAAGGATAGTACAATTTATCTAAAGTGTTTTGTATTTTAATAAATGTTATTAAACAATGTTACTTTATGTATTGACTTGTAACACTTCACCATGATTCAGCCCGTACTTCAGTTCAAGGTTAAATCGAAAAAGTACTTCACATGTTTCGAAATCTTAGTCTACTTATCTTTTTTGCTCGTGGACGAACAACAAAGTTATCATTCTGACTATTTTGCTTATCCATGCAAAATTTCATTTTGGTTTGCGATCGTGTTGTAATTCGAAGGGTTGTTTTCATGTGAATATCGTCATGTTGGGCAACTTCATCTTCATGCTCGTGTTGTTCCATATTATCAGTACCATCAAATTCAGAGTCATTCCGAATTTTAGAATCATCTTCAATTTGCAATGATGACGGGTAATAAAGTATTGTAGATACATCGGGATATGGCTTCTGATCCACCCGTCGTATTGGCAAACACTCAACTTCAAATTGCTGCTCATTTCCATCATCATTGTCAGTCCGGGGTTTAGCACAGCGCAATGTTTCTTCAAGAGGAAGAAATTCAGACCGTTTTGGTGAAGACAGCGATTCGTTATGTTTCTCACATTGTGGGAGTGGTGGCTCAATATTTTCCTTATGTTCAATTTTTATGCTGCAATTGTAGACAGGCTGGTCATCACGGTCAACATCATCGTCATCTTCTCTAATCATTGGTGACACCATAAATGCTGGCTCCAATAAAGCCGGACCAAGAGAAGGTCTGTATTCTGGAAACAAAACTTTAGATGCCCTTCGTTTCCTCTTCTCCCGATTTTCATGATCTGCATATAAAAATATATATTTTACTTATCTCTGTATTTTTGCATTTCCAAATGCGAAACACGAAACATGTTAAGATTTTTGGTATCACCTTTTACAACAATTTTGCTCTGAAATGTCTTTAGCAGCTCGGTCACCTTGCTCTTTTCTGGATCCTTTTGTTCACCCCTTCCTCTGCTCAAGGAGCCTTTGCTTTTCCTTCGAAACTCCTTATTAAACTCCTCCCTTCTCAATTGCCCTCGTTTGTCACAAACGGACGCAACTCTTCTATGTATTCTTGCAACTGTATTAGTAATCTTGGTCTGAATATACTGCAACTCATCCTGAAGAACGCAGAGTCGTGCGGACAGGTCATGGCATTTGTCACACAACGGAGGATACAACACTTCCGGGTCAGAACCATCCCCAAAGGCATAGCAGTCGGGAAGATCAACTCCCAGATAACTGCACAGGTCACTAAGTGGTGCTAACCTTTGGTCTACAGGCAAATCGTGCACATAATGACACCGAAGTCGAAGGGGTGCAGATAATGGACTGGGTGGAATTGGAGTACATGCTGGAGACTGGGCGCATTGCCCACTGTTCCCTTCATCAACAATTTGTTTAAGGCAGTAGAAGCAATAACCTCGCAAATTGATCAATGTTCTATCGGTTGACATGATTGTAATGCACGTTTATAAATCAAGGGTCATTTACGGAGCTGTTTTTAATTTATCTGTAAAAATATGAAGACTGAACTGGACACAAGTGTTTGTTTGGTAAGTCATGCGAGCAGTTCCAGAAAAATGATTTTTGTATACATTCATATGAATACCTTTTTCATGAAGTGGTTTGCATAGCACATGAAGTACAGAGCATTGAGACTCTTTCAATTTCATCCGTTGTCCTATTTTTGACAGAACAAGAACAACCACAGCAACTGATCATTGAATTCATGACTCACGTTGCAAGTAGGGAACTTGGGGAAGATGAGGTACATTCATGAGCTGTGAGTAAAGATGCTTCTGCACAGCTTTGAAACCAGTAGAGGTAGATTACAGGCGCAAATAGCATGTTTTAAAATAGATAAATCTCTCACGCTGCGCAAATGTTCATTCTGCTCAATTACACTTTGAAGTAAAATATGCAACAGAAATTCTGTTACAGAATGATTTTTGTTCTTTATGAAATGTTCCAACCACTTTGTTTATTTTTTGAGAAACATAACAAATTATATGTTTTGCATAGCAAATAAATTTACACCAAACTAATCACAAATTTTACACCAAAATTTACTTTTGAAAATATTTATGCAGAGTTTTATTCTAAATTGAATTTACGCTAAGAGCTATTATGAGGTTTAAGCTTTTTCTGAGCACTCTTAACAGTATGCTCAGCAAAGGCAGCTATCCAAGCTTCATTATCAGTTTCCTCCTCTTCCATATCCTTAGGAATGGGCGCTGTTAAAATAAAATGCGCCTGTTGTGGGGTAAAGTATTTACAAGCAGTGTCCCACATTCGATGCGCCCTTTCCTCCAACTTTGTACAGGATCCGGGTGGACGCTCATTCTGATTTTCATCTTTGTCATTATATAAATCCTCATGGTTTAAATTTTTCGACCATCCAACATGCTTGCTGTTCCTTTGAGAAACTCTGGTTTTATAATCGTCCAAATAGCTTTCATCTCCGGTTGTTGATACAGAAAGTAACGATAAGGATGACAAGGTTTTGTGAACTGTTTTCTCTTGTACTGCTTGTGGACAGCTAGATGACACTGGTTTCACGCGTGGTGGACCCATGATGACATCGATTTCCCGTTTGGAATCCGACTCTTCAACTGAATGGCTAGACAAATGATTCTGACTTCCGGTGAGACTTTTTGCGATTCCATAATCCTCCAGAATATTTTCTACCTTGGACTTCCAGTCCATTAGCGTGCGCACGTAGACAAGCAATTCTGACCTTTCCCTTCTGAGAAGCACTACTTCGGATGATAAATCTTCTATTGATCTATCATGAAAAAGGAAATGGCAAAAAATACAAAGAAATGTGGAGACAGAAATGTAAAAGATGGGGAAAATGTTGCCTTACTGTTTATGCGAACTTAGCGTATCCCGCAAAATGCAAATTTGTTCGTCGTCATCATCAAAAGTTACCAGCTTTTGTACATCTTCATCATCATCATCATTCAGCAGCACTGCTCCAGATTCGTCGTCTTGAGTATAATAACAGTCACCATTGCCATTTGTTCCATTTCCAGTAAAATATTCTTTCTTTGAATTCGACTGTTGTTGTATCAAACTTCCCAGCTCACCCAAACTACTTTTTAACGAGCCAAA
>CM056171.1:19797318-19888405 GCA_029691765.1 Entomobrya proxima
TCCATACCATACTGTAGTGATAGATGTTGACGGATCAGGAGACACTATTTTTCCTATCTTCAAAGCCAAAAACAAAAAAATTCACTTGATTTTTTATTTTTCACATCACTGCCGTCCACCGTGCTCGCACGCAAGATCAACTTCATTGTAGATTTGATAGCGAGAAGGAGGCACTGAAGTGAAATTAAATTAATTGTTTTCGTGTAAATTTAATTGCTATAGTAGTTAAAACTCCATTCATTTATAAGAGTTTGAAAAATATTCTAATTTACGCATTTTTTTTGCAAAAAAAGATTGCTTGAACAGTTTTTTGGGATAGGTCAGATTGATCCCTGTGTTTCAACTAGTGACCCCGGAGCAACCTTGATAAGGTACGGGCGTGCAGATTACCTTCGGGCCTGCAATAGTCACGGATATTTTATTGCCACTTAAAAAAAAAAAAAAAAAAACGGCTATTTAGTGCCATTCTAGCGACCCCGGAGCAACCTTGATAAGGTACGGGCGTGCAGATAACCTTCGGGCCTGCAATAGTCGCAAAGTCGGTGGTGTCATAAGTTGTTAGCTTATCGCTAAAAAAGCTGTTTTGTATTGTATTAATAGATGGGGGATGAACCTGAACAAATCAATGTGCAGGGGCTTTTGGAACAGCTAAAAAAGCAACAAGAAGCGATTGAGAAGCTTCAAGGAGTACCAGCTATCGCTAATCATTTAGCAGCATCTCAAGACTCTGGCACTGATGCCGCAGATAAGCCGTATGACGTGGTTTCCGTGGGTAACTCCGAAGTTGACCGTGAATCCGAAGAGGGTTACAATGCATTACTAACTGGGGCTGGCGCAGTTTCAAATGATTCCAATTTGGAAGAAGGCGAGTTTGAAGAGAGCATAGCGGCGATTTTGGAGGATGTGGAAAAAGGTGCGGAATTTGGTCCTGAGGTGACTGCACATGTTGGGAGTAGCTTTGTCAAGACTGTGTCTCGTCGTTTGAAAAAAGATACTTCTGAAAAGTTAAAAGGTAACTTGAGGACTCCCGAAAATTGCAAAATGTTTATCGCCCCCAAAATGAACTCTGAGATTTGGCGTACATTACCATCGCACGCTCGTTTGGAGGACCTCCGCAAACAGCAACTGCAAATGTCACTCACCGCGTCATTGACAGCTCTGACCAACATTGCCGACATTGTCACTCGGAACAGCAAGCTTATCCCGCAAGATGCCAAGGCATCAATACTAAAAACGGCCATAGACGCTGCGAATGTGGTTGGTGACCAGTTCCAAGAGATCAGCTCAAGTCGGCGAATGGACGTTCGTAAGTACATTGCACCGCAGTATGCGCCTATGTGCTCCAAAGAGATAGCACCTTCGGAGTGGTTGTTTGGGAATGATCTGCAGGAAGTTTTAAAAACTTCTAAAAACGAAACCTCCTTGATGCGCCGCGGTGACCGGCCCAGTAATAGGTTTGTGCCCTATAACAGTAAACGTTCTTCAGGTGGAGCACCAGCCCCTTTAAACCAGTTTCGCTCCTTCGGTCAATCCCCTCGGCGGGGGAGCAGCAACAACGTTCCAAGAGGGAAGTTCAGCTACAACCAAACTCAACGGTACACTCCCAAATCCAGCGCACAACCACCGTTCCGTCATCGCCAATACCAGCAGCCGTAAATATGGTACGTTCTAATCAGCAAGCAGGACGACTGGCCAATTACTTGTGTGCATGGCAAAAAATAACTAATGATGAGTTTGTGCTGCAAGCGGTTAAAGGGTACAAGATACCATTTAAAACTGCGCCACTGCAAACTGTCGAACCTAAACTAGGAATATTTAGTAATGACGAGGTTAAATTTATTGATGAAGCCATTCTTAAGTTATTGCGTACTGGTGCAATTATGTGTTCCAAAGAAGAGCAGGGCCAGTTTATTTCAAGCATTTTTACAGTTCCTAAATCAGATGGTGGCCG
This sequence comes from Entomobrya proxima, assembly GCA_029691765.1. NCBI lineage: Eukaryota > Metazoa > Arthropoda > Collembola > Entomobryomorpha > Entomobryidae > Entomobrya > Entomobrya proxima. The sequence continues at coordinate 19,799,270 of CM056171.1, forward strand.
ACGTTTGATTTTGAATTTGAAAGAACTCAATCAATTTGTTCAGTGTGAACATTTTAAAATGGAAGATGTTAGGTCGGCAATAACATTAATTCAACCTAACGATTATATGGCAGTTATTGACCAGAAGGAGGCTTATCACGCCATCCAAATAGCAGAAGAGCACCGGAAGTTCTTAAAGTTTAGGTGGAAGAAATCTCTTTTTATGTACACATGTGTACCTTTCGGTCTTAACGTTGCGCCACGTTTGTATACGAAACTCATGCGACCAGTTGCCAGGCTCCTTCGTATGGAAGGTTATAGAATAAATATGTATTTAGATGATTCATTATTGGTGGCAAATGATAAGCTGGCATGTGAACTATTTGTATCAAAAGTTATAACTTTATACGAGTCTTTAGGTCTTACCGTTAATTTTGAAAAATCCCAATTGAATCCATGTACTAAGGTTAGGTATTTAGGTTTTATACTGGATTCCCGAGTTTTAAAAACATGTTTACCAGAATACAAAGTGAAAAATATTCTAACTCTGTGCGCTGCAATTATTAATCTGCAACGTGTAAAAATACAAAAACTAGCAGAAGTAGTCGGTACTCTGGTTTCAGTGTGCCCCGCAGTTAAGTACGGTTTCGTTTATACGAAAGCTTTGGAATTTTGCAAAAATGAAGGCATAAAACACAGCAAGGGAAACTATAATGCATTTACAAGTTTATCTAGAGAGGCAAGGAGCGATTTAGAATGGTGGTGTAATGTTAGAAATTTTAGTGGTAAACCGTTTCCCTCAGATACCTTTGATTTGCACGTAACATCTGACAGTTGTCTTCGCGGATGGGGTAGTCACTGTGGTGGTGTTGAGACCAAAGGTTCTTGGACTTCGTTAGAAATGTGTCTTCACATTAACGATTTAGAATTGCTAGCTGTGTATCACGCATTACGATCTTTTGTGAAGGTTAAAGGTATCAAGGTATTATGTCATGTTGATAACACTGCGGCTATTTGTTATATCAACAACTTTGGTGGATGTCATTCATCGAATGCCCATAGCATAGCTAAAACTTTATGGCAATACTGTGAAAGTATGGATATTTGGGTTACAGCTTCGTATATAAATACAAAGGCCAATTTTCAGGCTGACAGGCTTTCCCGAGCTCAAAGAGACTCCACTGATTTTATGCTCAGTAGGGATAAATTTAATTTGATTTGTGATCTATTTGGCAATCCAGATGTAGACTTGTTTGCATCTCATGTTTCGAAACAGTGTGACCGCTTCTGGTCCTGGAAACCCGATCCAGAAGCTGAAGGGGTTGATTCCATGACCACTAAATGGTCAATGTATTTTTATGCGTTTCCGCCATTCATATTACTTCCTCGTGTTTTTAATAAAATTGTAGCAGATAAAGCAGTAGGAATAGTGGTAGCACCAAATTGGCCAAGTCAGTCCTGGTTCCCAATGTTTCATAAACTGGTAATATCAGAGGTTTTATATTTTGATGTTAACTCTGATCAAATTTATGATCCCTATTATAATAGGTGTCACCGTATGTCCAGCCAGGTCCCATTAATGGCAGCTGTCCTATCCGGGAAGCATTTAAGCAACTGAAGTTACCTCCAGAAGTAGTTGAGATCATGTTAAAATCGTGTGCTGCTTCTACGTTGAAGCAGTATCAGTTATACCTAAGAAAATACCAAGCATTTACTGTAAAAAATGGAATAGAATTTAGTAAAATTACGGTAGATTCATGTTTAAAGTTCTTGTTTGAATTGTATCAGAGTGGTTCCAGCTACGTAGCTATAAACTGTGCACGTAGTGCTTTGTCTTTTGCATTTGGTTGTATGTTAGATATTGGCAGTTCATCATTAATTAGTAGGTTTTTAAAGGGAGTACAAAATACACGCCCACCTAAGGCTAAATACAACGTTACATGGAATGTAGATATTTTGTTAGATTTAATTCGTTCTTGGAAAAATATTGTAATTAACGATAAGTTTTTGTCATTGAAAACTGTATGTCTACTGGCTTTGGCCACAGGTCAGCGCGTGCAGACATTAGCGTCTATTATGCGGAAGGACATTGTTATTGATGCTAATCAAATACAAATTAGGTTAAGCAGTAGGTTAAAAACTACTAGTGTAACTAGACCTAATCCCGTTTTAGTTGTCCCAAAGTTTTCTGAGGAAGAAGTGTGTCCATATGAAACCCTTAAAACATATTTAGAAAGAACTTCAGAACGCAATGGACATGAGCCTAAATATCTATTTATTTCGTACGTAAAGCCATATAAGCAGGTAACATCTGCTTCTCTGAGTCGGTGGTTGTCAGCTTGTCTGGGAAAAGCTGGAATTGACACTAGTAAGTATTCGGCCCACAGTTATCGGCATGCGTCATGTTCCAAGGCGGTGGCTAACGGGGTAAATGTAGATAGTGTCCTGAAATGTGTTGGTTGGTCTGAAAAGTCTAGGGTGTTTGCAAGATACTATAATCGGCCGGTAGAAAATAAGTCTCTGTTTGCCAATACGGTATTATCCGTTAAACCTTAAGTTAAAGTTAAGTTTAACCTGTTAATCTGAATTTGAGTAAAAAATAAAGATTGAGTAATTATGTTATTTTCGTATGTCGTGTTTCTTCAGTTTAGTTCATTTTGAGTAATTTACGACTGAAGAAAAAGAAAATTTGTACGATTATTGATGTTTGGTTGCTCATCGCCGGGCTTTGAACAACTACAGTATGGTATGGAGAGTTGTAGGAAGACGAAATTATAATTGGAGATTCTGGCAGCAATGCTGCGAAGCAGCATTGTGCCACCAGAATCTAGATTTAATGAGTCTTCCGGAAACCGGAAGACCATACTGCCCACCATCCCACCCCCGAATATATTTTCCGGCGATTCGCTCTTTGAAAAATGAAGTTGATCTTGCGTGCGAGCACGGTGGACGGCAGTGATGTGAAAAATAAAAAATCAAGTGAATTTTTTTGTTTTTGGCTTTGAAGATAGGAAAAATAGTGTCTCCTGATCCGTCAACATCTATCACTACAGTATGGTCTTCCGGTTTCCGGAAGACTCATTAAATCTAGATTCTGGTGGCACAATGCTGCTTCGCAGCATTGCTGCCAGAATCTCCAATTTATTCGTACTTCTTGTTTCCTCTTTCTGGAACAAAATTGCATTGTCAGTTGCACCACTTCCGCTCTTTCCATCTTTGTCCAAACTTTTGGGAAAGGAAATAATGCTCCTTTGCGTTACCGAAGCTGCTGAATCCAATTTTCCCTTTCCATTATTCTTTGGGTCACCCCGCTGATGCTGCTTTTGGGAAGTTTGTGGGTATTGTTGGCTTATTGTGGAACCCTTCGTCTCATTGTCATTCTCATTTTGCTCCATTTTCGGTTGGACGACTTCTGTCAAATACTGAATCTCCTGCATTTTGATCAACTGCCTTTGCAACGCCTGGACTTCCTCTTGGTAGCGGTGCACTTCCATCAGGTTGGAATGACTTTCCTGCAGTTCCGTGAGCATATTTGATTTTCCGCTGAGTTCCTGCAAAGAATTTCAATTGAAGTGAAGGATGTGAAGGTATTCGTCATTCATGGAAGTAGAAAATGTTGCTGAGCTGAGTTTATTATTGCATTTTCAGCCTGGTTACATTTGCAAGTGATGATATGCGGCCCTCTTGATGCTGCAGCACACGTAAAGAACGCTCTGCGCGGAATTCTTCAGCCGTTATTTCACTTTTAAATTGAAAGAGAAACGCTTTTTCAATTGAAGATGGCAAGGCTGGGAATTAGTTTCACAATACCCCATTTTGCTATTACCTGATAAGTGCATCTCTCAGTACCTCTGTCGTAATTTCCGGGGTTTCTCCCATGTTCTTTGGCGTGTCAAAATTACCAATACCTGTGGCTAAATTTCAGAACTTTAGAATGACTAAGATTGCAGACGCTCCACTGGCTCCACTGCAGTTAAAGATAGATAAGCAGTGGTGAATTTTGATTTCTAAAATAATTGGATAAGCATTGAGGCTTAGGTCATAGACATTACTGGCCAGACACAGGTTGCCTAGAAGATAAGCTCGTTAGCCACGGGTGAAAAAACAAACCCTTTTGGCTCAAAAATGCATGGGTTTCAAAAAATAAAGATTTTCTTCAAGTGATATGCCATTGTTCACCGAATAATTGAATGCTACATTGTCTTGTCTCAATTCGGATCTCTCGTAGTGCCCCATTCGCCAGTGAATCATGGGAACTCCAGCCACAAAGCGTCTTCAAAAGGAGCTCGAAGACCTTCACAAAAACGGAAACCCGTCCTTCCGCAATATTTTCGTTAATGAAGCCAATACCCTACTTTGGAATGGACTGATTGTTCCAGAGAAGCCGCCCTACAACAAAGGTGCATTTAAAATTGAGCTCAGCTTTCCTCCAGAGTACCCTTTTAAGCCTCCCAAGGTCACCTTCCAAACACCCATTTATCATCCCAACATTGATGAAAAGGGACAAGTCTGCTTGCCAATCATTGCGTCAGAAAATTGGAAGCCAGCCACGAGGACCACTCAGGTAATTGAAGCGCTGGTAGGACTCGTTAATGAGCCAGAGCCAGATCACCCACTACGAGCTGAGTTGGCTCAAGAGTTCCAGAACGACAAGAAAAAGTTTATGAAAACTGCTGAGGATCATACCAAGAAGCACGCGGAGAAACGTCCGTCAGACTGAAGTGTCAGCAGCAGTTATAAGCAGAACACCAATTATTGACAACATTATATAGGAATGCATATTTGTTAATAACAAACAAAACGATTTGATGAGTTTACTTGCTTTGTAAAATTGTCCAATTGTGTGCTATCCATATAGATGCTTTACTCAAATGAGTCAATTATGTGAAAATGTTATGATTTTTTATCTGAATAAAAAGCGGGTAATAAAACTTTGATTTCCAGTGTTGCTTACTTCATACGCTTGCCGCTTGTTTGTCTGCTTCTTTGCAGTAAAAAATAAATTAGCAATTTTAAAAAGCAGTCTTATAATGCGTAAAAATTAATAATTTATTTTATGCAAAAATTTGCCAATTTACAATTGAGTTTTCGATTCCACAAGTGAATTTAAGATTCTATTCCTGAACTATAAAAGTATTGGTTTGCCTCAACGACTGTAACAGCAAGTTTGAATGTAGTTTAAGTTTGTATGGTTAAGTAGATCCTTACCCACTTTCCGTGTGTAGAGTGTGTTATTATTCATTGTTACTAATATTTATTAATTATTACTATTAATTAATAAGCTACTAATTACAAGAGGTCGGTCGGTTGACAAATATCATCAATATTAAGATACTCGATCGGTAACGTTTTAAAAACTATTCAACTTTCCCCCAACAGTCTTATTTATAGTAAAGTACACTACAGAAAGCAAAAAGCTCCAAACATGAACGCTTTGAATAACCAACAAAACAAACAATTTTTCAAATTCCATCAAATCATCTCAATTCCCAACTTGGTTAATTGTGCTTATTTTTCATGCTTCCTGTACCATTACTAAATTCACAAAAAAACTATAAAGAATTGCTTTTGTATTCCCAATGCTGCTGCTCACAATCACAATAAGCATAATCAAGACTAAGCATTTTATTTTATTTTCCACCACTGGAATAACTGGAAAATACTGCATTCCCTCCTGGAAGCAGATTCTGTGTAAATCAGCAATTCTTTTACAAGATTTCCACAAACCCCGGCATTCAATTTATTGCTTAGTTGGCTTCACTTGACTCTCTTTTCCTTTGTCTTCTTCCCTTGTATTTCCTCTCTTTTACTACAAAAAATGTCTTTACAGTGTACACGCATATATATAGCAGCAGTGGACGAAAAACGCAATATCATTATCAACTAAAAAAGAATAGAAAGGCCAAGTTTAGCAGGGAAAAATACTGTAAAAAGCCCGCACAATAGTACACAAGTTGTTGTAAGTGTAGTGTGTAGTGATCAATAAACTTTTACATTTTCCACACCATGTTTCCACACACACTTGCACACTTTTACTACTTCCACTTTCATGTTCCATGCATCATCACCACCACCAGTGCCGCTACTACTACTTCTACTACGAACGTAAACTTACTTTTCCCCAAGTTTCTGTTCACAGGAAAAGTCGTGTAGTACAGGGATCAACTGAGATTCTCACTCAGTTGCTGTTTGGCTTTCCCCGGGTTGTGAGCCACACAACAGTATCGAGAACAGGGTGCGTTTCACACACAGGGATGCAGGCAGGTGTCATATATTTTCTTTTGGGTATTGTCAATGTTGTGGGGAAACTAGGCACACAAAAACTGTAGCCAAAAACCTAGGCCAAAATAAAAACTATTTTGACCAATTTACTGACTCACTCTCATTTTCCCCGTTTTTGTGTGCCGTGTGCCACCTGTGCTTTTTTATGATTTCTGCAAAAGCCCGTGTGTGTGTCAATTTCTCACACGCAATCTGCGGCAACCCTTCTTCCAGAAATAAAGTGTAGCTCTCTGCTTTCTACTTCTACCAACAATAATGATTACATTATGCCATTAGTCATCTTCTTCCTCTCTGTTTCTACCCAAACTAATACAAATTTTGCAAACAAGCAAGTGACTCAACAAAGATAATAATTTTGGGAAAAGTGACTATTTTGTGCGTGTGTCTAAAAAATTCAGTGGTTACAAACACGCCTTATCTTCTACTTTGGACACGGACATCCATACATTATTACTCTTTTTTGTTTGCTTTTCCTGCAATTTCTTTTTCAAAAACGATGAATAATACACCTCTATCTTCTTCATTTAAATAACAAACAATGTGTTTGTATGCAAAAGGGAAAAGCCCCAAAGAGTAAACACTTTCCCCCGTTTTGCCAATATCGTGTTTCTTTTTTGTGGTGATGCTCATCACTACACAACAACAGCGTAGTTGATAGCATGTGTAGTGTGTATTTCAGCAAACAATATAAAAACAGTGAAAACCACATATAGTCAGTCTATGTCAGTCAACTTTTTAATACTGTGTACATACTTGAGTATAATATATTGTTCCTTTTACTCCGAGACACTAGCTGTACAGTAGTCCATACTAATAATGTAACTGATATTTAGTAAACTAAACTAGGTACTCTTAGGGAATACTGTTATATATGTGGTAAAATGTTGCAAAGACTAAATACAGAGGAAAGTGAATAGAAAGTGACTCGACACAACAACAGCAAAAACAACAAAACAAGAAGAACGGCTAAAAGATAATGGACTCGTGCTTTGTTGTTCTTCTTTCTACAAACTACTTTTCTTCCATTTTACTCCAACTTATGTATACACAGTCCATTTACTTTTAGCTTTAGCCCACTTTTCCGTAAACAAATGGAGAAGACGCTGTTTGCTACTCCTACAATTGCTGGCTGCTGAGGAGGAAGAACACGTGCGGAGAAAGTAAAAAGTGGCAAGCATTTATTATTTTCCTCGGGCTTCCACACACGAAGCCTCTTTCTCTCTCTCACGAAGAACCTAAAAAAACCAACAAACACGGTCAAATGCATGTCATGTGTATGCTGCTTTTGTGCTTCTTCTCGTGCGTATTACGTCCCTAAAAGTCCAAAGCTATATATAAATAGTTGGCGAAAAAGGCTGCAAGGAATGGAAAATGAATTGCTGGGCGAGAATATTTACTCTTGTCTCTCTCTTATATGCCGGCGCTACAGAGAATAAGTTTCTTCTGGTGACTGACTAAAAATAAACTCTGCTGCTGCTATACACACTTTGCTCAGGAGTGAAAGTGACTGAGTGATAGATGAAGGTAGAAGAGAGCAGGAGAGACAGTGAGAAAATAGAAAGGTGCATTAGCCACGTAGTAAACTTTGTATTTGTTTGTACTTTGTCGTTGTCCAACCATTAGTAGCCAAACAGGGAAGCGTATGTAAAGAATAGTGATCATGAGATCACGTTGATGATCATCATCAATCTATTCATTTCGTTGTAAAGTGGACTACACACAGTTTGTAATGTAAATAGTGTGAGCAGCAAGGGTGAATAGGTGAATTGTGTGTACGTTTTGACGTGAAACGATCATCGGGAAAAGGACGGGCAGAAGATGATGAAAGATTGATGTGGTTTTACTTTCAAACTGTCTTGTTCCCTTCTGTAAACATAGTCGCAAGGGAAAGTGAGTGAAATAAGCAAAGAGAAGCAGAGGAGATAAAAAACGAATAGAGAAAGTTGCAGAGAGGGAATATAATAAGATGAGAATGTCGTGACCCTTTTTTTATTCTAAGGTAAGAATATATTTTGGTAGAAAAAAAGAGGTTTATGTATTATGAACAAGCCCTGTTGTAATGTGTCCACTTTACTTTAAAAAGGTGAGATGATGGTCTTCTTTGCGGTATAAAAAAGTTGTAATAATATCACATTTCATCAGTCTATCATCATCTCACACTAAAAAGACAACGGAAGTACAAGGATATGGGTTATAAGTGGAAATGGCAAAAGTGCACCACTCCACTAAAGAAAGCTTTAAGGGGAAACAGATGGATGTGAGGAGGAAGGTTGATTATCACAGAATTCATTGACATTTAGGTCACGTGTAAGCCACTGCCGCTGCTACTTCACAATTTACTATACGTTAGCTCATCAACTTTCACAAGACGGGAAAACGGGAGAAAGTAGAGGGAAAAGTACATTTTCTGAGAAAATAGAAGCTAGGAGGGCACAGGGGAGGAATATAGAAAGCATACGTGGAGCTATATTACTTTAGAAAGAAAAAATGACATTTTTTCGGCACACAAGACGAAAAGACGATCATTATGCTTGTCCTTTGCCTTTACTGCAACAAGACTAGTAAGAACAATCGACTTGGTTTTGTGTATAGAGAGTAGGCTTTACCAATTTCCTTTTCCATTTCTTGTTCTGAAGGAGGAGGAAATGAGGATGTTGCAAAATGTGGTGAACTTACACCTTTAGAGATTACGTGCGTGTGGGAAGCTTTCCTGTATTGCGGAAAAATGTAATACAATGATGCATTGTGTAGCACAACCCAGTCTTAAAAGTTTACGAAGATGGATTACAAATAAATGAAGCCAGAAGATTGAGTTTGCTTTGACATTATTCCACATTGTGGTGTTACTAAACATAAAAGAATGACCTTTATGTATAAACGAGAGTTTCATTTGTACACAGGGATTTTAGTCTTTGGAGATGGCCCAAGAATGTTTTTAGGAATTTAAAAGTCTCCGTATTTGTCCACGTCGTGTGCTAACATGAAATTTGACAAGATGTACAATACATCCTGTTTACAATGAGATTATCATAAGCAGGAAGTAACTTAATAGAAAAAAATTTGAAAAATAGATGTACAGACAAAGACAGTTAAACATTCATTAACAAATCAAGTAACAACTTCTTTTACATACATACATCTCGTCGATTATAACTCGTTAACATGTTAAGGAAAATTGAATCTACTACAATGAAAAGCAATCTTGCTCAGCATAAAATTATACTACCGTCAAGTGTATGCAAATATGTTTTTATCCATTTGTCTTTCTTATTCTTCAAGTGTTATCCTTATTTTATTTAAATGTACGTCCCATAGACAGCTTAACAGCCATATTAGTGAAAAATCTCATGCAGTAAACGAGATCTACCGGTTTTGGATATTTTTCGTTTCTTACTCACCTGTTTACCTTCTTTAATCTCACTGCTTTTCATCTATCTACACTCAAATTTTTTAGTTTTCCTACATTTTTGCAACATCTGTCCCGTTTTGAATCCTCTTTTGTTGAAATACAAATAAAAACGCTTGTTTTTATTTCTTTTTATTTTCTTCAAAATATGCACAAAAACAACCTTCTTTTTATAATTCCTTGTAAAATGAGTAGCGAGAGGAAGGTAGTAAAAAGATAAACAATGAGTGAAAAATCCCTGGAGCAAGAAAAAATCCCAGCATTTTTGCTTACACAGTCTATACTCCTACATCCTCCTGTCGCTTTCACTTCTTTCGTCTTTCGAAATAGCTTGAAATCTTGGAAGGCTCATTTTTTTTGTTTAGGTAACGTTGTCTAGTTTGTTTTTTAGAAACAGCCCTGCTATCTTATTGCAATCCTGAAACTAGCAAGCCTAAAATTATACCTTGTTTACTGCGTTAGTCTCTGTGTCGTGAATGTAAATTTTGTATATTTTTGCCACGAAGAAAAAAATGTTTAGAGAGAATACTCCATCCTTTTTTCACCTCTGTACATCATCTCGTGCCACTTTCGCTAATGAGGTGTATGCATTCCGCATGACTAATATGGGAAAAATAGTGATGGCAGTGATGATACAGCGCATTGCGCTCTATGGAGAGGTGAGACGGATGGAATGAGAAAATGGAGAAAACATATACCTGGTTTTTTACCTTTATTTTCTCTAGTTCATGTAAATAAGCTCTGCTGCTGTTACAACGCACAAAGCACAGCTGCCAGATAAAAATCTTGGCTGCGTGTTTCAAGGAACTTATTTCAAAACATTTCCAGTTTTCTTGCCTCAGGAGGAAGCGTCCTAGGTGAAAGAAAAGAAGCATAATACAAAACGGATCAACTACTGGGTTGCTTGTTGTTACCTAAGCCAAAATTGGTTTGGCTGGTAATAATGAGAAAGCGTTATGGCAAGACACACACACAGCCTTCGATTCTTCTAGTCACAAACACACACACCAAGTCTTTTAGTTTTAGTTTAAACTTTCAACAGCCATGAATAAAAGCTTAGACTTTTCCGTTAAATGCCACACGTGTGTGTAGTGGGGTAGGGATAATGTGTATTTATCTCGTGTGTAGTAAAAAGAAGTTGAGTAATAATGTATGTAAATTGGTTCGTATTTTGGCTCAGCTCAGCTAACGCCAACACAACGTGCGCTATCTAAGCATGCCTGTATTATTTATTTTTAATCCCCTCAAAGGAATTGCTTTATTGTTTTAGCTGAGGCGCGTAAATGAATAATTACTGCTGCTGTTATACTATACTGCTTGGAGGAAGAATAGATTTGTTAGGCTGCCACCACCACCATCGCCACCAGCCATATAGCTATCTGCTACTACTCAGCTACTAATGTTTATTCATTCATTTGATTTGCACTTTAGTGTTCCCTTCAGACCACTTTCTCAATTTGGAGAGCTGGGTTTTTAAAAAATATATAGGAAATAACCAACTTAAGTAGGAAATTGTTTTAGCCGAAAGGCAAAGGCGCTTCTGCATTCCTCTGCTAACGTTTCCAACTATGTAGCAAGTGGGTACCCTACTAATTATGAAGATTTAAAGGAAATTATATTGGGAATGGGATTTGTATTGGTGAAAATGGGAGGATTACATGTTTGTGTGTCATTTCCAATGAAAAAAGTTATTTTGCTTGGGGAAACACAGAGCGCTCGCGTACTTTTCTTTCATGATGATACTTTATCTATTTTCTTGTCATTTAACTTAATTTCATTTATTGCCTGTCGTTTCCTCTGTTTCTCCATTGAAACGCGCTTCGCTAAGGCTGCGATGCGATTTTCTTTGTTGCGATACTGCTTCCCTGTTTCATTCGCCATTCTAAAGTTTTTGGAATTCGCTGTAGGCGCAGTATTTGATATTTCGTAGTTTCAATTAACATTCCACAGTTCTATACTTTTCAAGTTTGAGTTATTGCTGATTTTATATATAAAGTATTTTATGTGTGTCAATGTACTACCAGGGGTTATTATGGGTAAATAACAAGTTTGTGGAGTAATTTTAAAAGAAAAGTTTGGACTACAAAGGTGCTTGTAGTCAGTGCGTTAGAAATTTGTGTGTCGACGAGTGAACACACATGCGAGTATTTTTCATTTTGTATTCAAAGACATTCCATTTCCAATTTCCACCCTCGCAAATAAATGTACAAAAAACTTTCTTATAGCTGTAGCTATCCTGAAGCTACATGAACAAGTGTTTGTCGATGACACAATTCCCTAAAGATGTTTTGGGACATTGCCACCGTGCATTTGCCAAATTCTGTGGATTTCTTTTACAATGTTGTAAAAAACTTGTTTTTGTTCTTGTTCTTGTTTTATTCTTTAAAATGAATGAACGTCTTTCCTTTTGCGTATGCTTTTTACCAACATTTGCATCTATGAGGCTAAACCAATACTCATTTAGAGAATTGTTTTGAATTTTTAAAAACTGAGTACGCTGTAATATAATCGATCTGGAAAATATTACAGCATAACAAAGTAATAAAATATAACGTAGAATACCTCTTCTGCTCTTTGCCGAGATACAGTAATTTCAGCAAGACGAATGTCCAATCTACTTGAGTAAATGGGTTGCTCTGCCTAAAGTTTAAAAATACTGTCGTTCTGTGCTCTCAAAATTGTAAAATTTAAATTAAATACCATAAAAATTTAAGCATTGCAAACACAACAATGCCAATCTCTTTGATGCGAATGTTTACAATCCCTGCTAACATATAGCACAAAATAGTCGTAATGTCTAGCGAGTTCAAACAGTTTAACTAGTAATAAGCCTTCGCATTTAAAGCCTACAATCAATTTCAATTCATTACTATTAGGCAAATTAAGGGGGAAACATCAACCAAGCAGTAGCAGTATTACTTTCCTCTTATTCTTCCCCTTTTCTTGCAACTATAAGCCCAGTTTATTTCAACTACACTATATATACTGAGCTTTTGAAAAAATATATGAATCCATTTCCAGTCTAATTCCTAAATGACCGGGTAGTGTACGTGGAGATGGCAAACGCACAGCAGCTGTAGCCACCTACTTAGATATGAAAAGCATGCCATAATTTAGGGTTTCCTCTTGTTCCCGCACGTCTGCTTCTTTTCACATTTTGTGTGCCTTAGTCTCCCATTTTTGGGCACAATATGCAGAAAAGCACACAAGGTATAACAATACGCCCATTTCTAAAGGATATACCGGTGCCTAGTATCAGAACCGGTTAAAGCTAACTCCATATTATTCCCTGACTGTGTGTGTACATGCCTCCTATAAATAGCGGATTTTCCACCCTCTATTTAAAGTACTCCTTCTCCAACAATTCGAGTAGTTTTCGAAAAATCGGAAATAAGAAGTCTCTTGAAGCATATCCTGACAATGGCGCACATTTCCGGAGATATATGAATACATTTTCTCTCTTTCTCTCCAAAAGTCTTTTGTTGTGTGTACTTTCACTTTATACGTTTTAAAATGCTGTGTGTGGTGCTGAGTCGCTGTTTTGTACCCGTTCTCCTGGTGGTACGACAACGACCAAAGGCACACACACACAACTACAAAACGATTCACGTTTCTTTTACAGAAGAACCCATTTACAATGGGATTTTTTCTGTCTTTCTATCTTGCTTTTTCCACAGGGCACACATATCGCAATGCAATATTCTATTCTGGTGATGTCTTCACTTACCGCGCTGTTATTGTCCTTTGATACCTCCGTCGTCCTATTTGCCTTTGTAGCATAATGTGCACTGTGCAATGCTAGCTACCACACAACAGCATCATGGCAGAGCAAAGCTGTAATAGTGTACTTTCTCAAAATGACAATAATAATATGTGATATTGTATTGCTGAATCACACGAAAATCACAGTCAGCATCGAAAGTAAGAAATTCCTTTTTTTCTTTCCCTGACTTTTGCAAAAGGGGAGAAGGGGAGAATAAAGTAGGAAAAGAGAAAATGCCAGCATTAATATTGCCATTTTGCCGTATCACTCTTTATCGTTTAGTTTGCTGGTGTGTGTGTGAAGCATTTTATTTCAAGCACTATACACTCACTTAAGTATCGAACGCGGAAAAAAAGGGGAAACCCCTACTTTGAATGTGACCCGACACAAAAGAGTATGTGTTGGGCTGCAAAAGTATAATTTTCTTGGGCATATTATTTCCCTACAAACAGAAAACAAAACGTACAAAAATGCTAGCATTTTTGGTAAAAAGTCCATGTGTGACTCACATTGAAACACGGAAATTGTCAGTATTAGTATCACTTTTTTGTTTTTAGCCTTTTACGTTTACTACCTAGAAAATACCAACCTGATTTTCTTCTTATTTTATTACCTTTCCTGCTTCTCATTTGCCCTTCTGCAAGGAGACCCAGTAGAGAAAAGGAGGAATTTTTTATGGCTATGCAAACACAAGAACGGTAATATGGATCCCAGAGGACATTGACAGACTGTGTGAGTAATATTGCATTGCAGGGATATTTTCCACTAACAAAATGCTGCAGAACAGAAAAGAAACAAAAAATTCAATATATAAAATACAAATAATACTTCAGTGAAGAAAACACACGGCATGTTGCAAATATTGAAAAGTTTCAATATTTTGTCTGACTTTTTCGGAGAAAATCTCGCTGTCTGTCCTGTTTTTTATTACATAATATATTCCACATTACACCTTTCTCTTTTTTGGTCTGGATGATGATGATGAATGACAGTTGTCTAATATCTCTTTACATATTATAGCTTTCTTATTCGAAAAAATATTCATCATTTGATCATGATCAATTCCACCATATCTCCTTTTTCAGCCAAAATAGCTGACGGCTTTAATAATAAATATGCTCACTCAGAAACGTGGAAAATACAAACATGTCACAGATTGTCGCAGTGTGTTGCCTATCAATTCGCATCATTCTTCTTCTTCGTCTCATCTGCACTTTCTTTCTTTTTCTTGTCTGTTTTTCCTCCCGGCTTGGTTTGGCATGCTCAAGCATGTCTTTTTTCATTCCTTCCAGCTTTATTTGCTCCTTTTGGAAGCTCTTCCAGAGAGAGAGAGAATGTTAGACAGACGTTGCCTCAATTTCCTTTGGAATGCGAAAACAGGGAAAATCTCCATTAGAGAGTAGAGTAGACGAAAAATTGTACAGAAAATGGGTTGCCACGTTGGAACCTGCCGCCACCACTACCACACCATCATCGCCGCCAAACGACGGGGAGGAAGCACTTGTGCTGACGGAAAATGGGATTGTACATTTTTTCGGGGAAAGGGAAAAATGCATGTATAATTCCAGCTTTGCCTTTTTGCCAGGCTACAACAAAGTAGGCTGACTATGCAAATGGAATGACAAAAGCTGATATATAATAATAAAGTCTAATAGGAACAGGAACTGGGAACAGATATGGAAGCAATTTTGAGTAGTGGCCAAATCAAGAAAGCTTACAAGTACATTTGCACAATCCAAAAGGAAAATCCTTTTTCGGATCATGAAATGCATTAGAAATTAGTGTTTATCAAGAAGATCAGGATCTACGTTCATTTCAGTATTACAATTTCACAAGTGCCACATCTGTATCTAGGTTTGTTAGACACTTCTCGCTGTATACGGTTATCTAAACGGCGTAAAAATGAAAATTATTATTTAACAAAACTAAGATAAGATGTTGATAGTAACTGAAAACTTGAAAGCACTCCTTGGGGTACTCTACTGACAGTACTCTGTGTGCTCCGCTCATATTACTGGTGTTAATTAACAAAAACATTGAATTTTTCCCCAGACCAGGAAAACCCACGCACAGGATGAAAATTGAAAGGGGGAATTTAACCTCAAGTTATCACAAACTGTCAGTGTATTTCAAGTTTTAATCACGTCTGCGGTAAACTTTTTAGGGGAGGAAAAAAAGGAAAAAAGGAAAAAACAATTCAACCACAAAATTGCGTAAGTTGCACTGTTAACAGGCTCTTCATAATAAGGGCTTGGGTGTTTTTCTTTGAATATTTTTTGGGGAAAACAAGGATAAAAATGCTAATGAGCCACTTGAGCGGAGAGAAAAAAAAACAACAACAAAATAGTCAAGCTTGTTGAGATACGCTTTATGCATACAACATTTTACATACCACCAGTTACGATTACATAGTGATCAGATTACTACTTGAGAAAAACAGGGAAATGAAAGAAACGTGCGGTTTTAGTTGTTTGAGTTTGAACACTTCTGCATCATTTAGTTTTACCACTGCAACTTTTCCATTCGACAAACCATTTTCTGCATTTTTAGACTAGTTTCAACTTGATCGTTTACTCAAACAACATGTATAAAAAGTAAAAATGTGAGCGAAAAAGTACTCTTTCAAATGACAACGACGAAGACGAAGACTGTGTGCTATCAACGAATGAGATAATCCAGCAGACAGAGAGAATTCCGATGGAAAAAGTTTTCTTTTAGACATGCCACCATCCTCATTAGCATTTTTTCTAGTTTCCGTCTTTCCCCGGTTTTATCTTTTATTCCTGGTCTGGAATGGTATCCATTTTCCCACTTGTGCAAACGCAGACGTCCTTCGAACTTGCCATAAAACAATGTCGTCTTCTACGCTAAAAGTTTTGTTTTAAAGAAATGCGAGCGAGAATACCAACCACCATACCATCAACATGATCATTATGACAAATTCCTCTGCTCATATCTTTTACTGTGTGTCATCCTCATCAAGTGTATAAGGCTATTGGAGAAAATGGGAAAAGTGTATGGTAGATACCTATAAAATCTGAAAGTAGAACAAAGGCTGTTTAAATGTACACAGATATATTCGGTGAAACAAAATAGGAAAACACGTTCCTGTGAAAACTTTTTTACTCCATGTTTCTTCAACGTGGCGTATAATAAGTTGCTGCGTTTTTACAAACTAGAATCCAAGCCACAAGCTTTCTTCACTCAAAGTGGCTATGCTCTACGACGCTTTCTGCTCTAGTTTTCACACGGTGATGATGCTAGTTATATATATTGGCATGCATTTTTTACTCTCAAAATGAGCTATTTACTGTGCAGTGCAAGGTAGATTGTATTATATCGACCTTCCAGTATAAAGACCATAATCCTTAAGTGACATAGTCAAAAGAACAATAGGTGGATTTAAAAAGCAAATGGATTAGCATAACAGTTGAATATGCCGACCTACAACTAGCAAAATGTATTCATGACACCCTGAACATTTTCTTTCAAGTTCCTTTACTTTTTGACAAATATGGTTCAAATGAACTCATTTAAATTTTAGCTTCTATACATTTGGTTACGCGTACTTGATTTTTAATGCAGCTATTTGTCCAGAAACATTATAATTATCATGTAGCTTGTGTCTTCGTATTTTGTAAATTTCATGCTATTGCATTTGTAGTACGTATTATCTGGAATATTTAAATATTGTAATTGAATTTACATATTTCGCATTTACTATCCACTGTACTTTCATAATACATGTACTATAAATCGAGAAATTATTATTTAAACAAATCTGGATGTAGTTGCTCTGTCGTATATAATACCACCGCCTTTACTTGCTTCATGCTTTTGTTGTACTTTCATTATATTATCGCGCTCAAACCCGTCTAGAAACTACTAGAATTATCACAAACGTAAATCTCAGTACACATTGTGACACTTTTTATTTGAAGCTAAACCTTGTTGCGATATCAAACGGGGAATAATTTTTATCTTAATATAATTTCATAATGGCTGACGTACAAGAAATTGTTTACGAAAATCACGGATCAGTAAAATTTTTAACTGGGAATAGAAACAGCATCTTGTTAGTGTACGAGAGTAATTTGTATAAAAGGGTCAATGGAAAAAAGCCAAAAACTTTATGGAAGTGTATAAACGGGTGTTCTGCACTAGTGTATACTGAGAATGGAGTATTTTCAAATGCTAAGTTTTCATCTGGCCACACACATCCCCCTCAAACCGACAAAATTGCAGTGATAGAGTGCAATATGCGAATTAAGAAACGGGTGCAGTCAGAATTCAACTTGACTCCTAGACAGATACATAGGTAAAATTAAGTTAAGTTTGGCATCATATCATTATCATATTTACTGCATTGATTGATTGTAAAACGGTTGGTTTATTATAGTGAGGAGAGACGAAAATTGTTAATGGAAGATGAAACGGCGGCATTCCTAGGTTTAACTTCGTTTGGTCGTGTCAAGTCATCCCTTTATAAGTACAGGGAGGAAATTTTTCCTAAGGCTTCCAGAACACTGAGCGAAATTGAGTTTCCATACGAATGGACGATGACGCTTGACAGGAAGCAAAAGTTTCTGCTAGCTAACGAGGGATCAACTAAGAAGATACTTGTACTAAAAATATATACAAATTCAGAAAAATACAAACTATTATGCCATTGCCAACACATACTACTTATATTTTGTTTAATTGGGACAGGTGTTTGGTACGGAGAGCAATCTAAGGATTTTGTGTAATGCGGACCACGTCATTTCGGATGGCACTTTCAAAATCCAGCCAAAAATATTTGCACAATTTTATGTATTTCACGCTTCATATTTGGGAAAAGTTCTGCCTATGTTATTCTGTCTATTACCTGACAAAACGTCTGAAACGTACTCGAAATTGCTAACAATAATTAGGAATTTAGCAACATCTATAGGATGCAGGTTTAATCCTAACAGTATTCATATTGATTATGAATCCGCAATGATAATCTCTGTGCAAAATATGTTTGGGGCTAATCGTGTAAGAGGTTGCTTTTTCCATTTTGGACAATGTTTATGGAGGCGTGTTCAGGATCTAGGAATGGCGTCAGCATATCGTAGCAGTAGTGAAGTGCGACAGTGGGTTCGTCGTTACTCATCACTTCCACTACTTCCGTTAAATAAAATTGATGAAGGGTTTATGGCAGTGTTTGATGCAGCGCCCAATCCACAGAAAGGTTTAATTAGTAGGGAACAAATTGAAAATTTTAGTGATTATATTTTAAATACATGGGTACACGATACTGAAGCTAGGTTTAGTCGGGAATTATGGAACCATTTTGATAACGATGGTCCAAGAACAACCAATAATGCCGAGGGGTGGCACAATAAGTTAAATCAAGATGCCAAAACTCGATTAACGTTTTTTAAGTTTATACACTTTTTGCAAATGTTGCAAACTGATCTTGATGGAACCAAGTTTGATTTAATTGCTGACAGCCCATCTGGGCGTTCAAGAAAAAGGAAAGCCGATGAGGTTCTTATTGTAGCAAAGCAAAATTTTTTGTCTGGACATGTACCGATTCTTCAATACTTGGATTCTGTTAGTACTGCAGTAAAACTAGATTAGAATTTTATTTACTTTTATCATGTTGATATATGACTGTGTTAATTTTGTTTAAAAATAAAGCCAAAGAAAATTTTGTATACTTGTACGAAAACTGTTCAGGGTGTCAAGTACCTATTTCACAGTTGGTCGCTTACTTGGACTGCTTATCATAATAATTTTAATCCGCTTACATCTTCTATTGTTTAAAAGTTACGAAGTAGAAAATGCCGACCAAATGGTCTAACTGGAAGGTCGGTATCTTACACGGAATCCAGTGCAAGTCATCAAGAAGAAGATAATAAAAAATAGACACAGAAAAATAGACGGGTTATCATCAGATCATGAGACTGATGTCTATTATTTTGTAAAATAACTCAAGAACCACCACTCAATCACGTGCAAGTCGAATCTATAGTGGCATTACGGTACTTCGACACACTTTACTTACTCTATGGCACAAAAGATATACAAATGTGTACAGGCAAAAATATTTCGAAAATCAGGGGCTTGGTTAACCAAAAATTGCCATTGCTTCATTAACGGTATCACATTAGCAATGAGCCAGACTCCAGTTTTATAACAGAAATGCCATACACCCGCATTATGATTGAAATAATGACTTGTCATTTGCTTATTTGCTTCCATTCATTTTCTCTCTCGCTTCTCAAAACTTTCCCTGCTTTCTTCTCTTTCTTGCTTCTTTCTTTTCTTTACCTTTTGATTCAACTAGTCTAAAATATCTTTTCCCACCAACACATTTATATTCTACTCCGGTGTGAAAAATAGAGTCCCAGATTCAAAAAGGTGGAATGGAAAGAGTCCTTCAGTTTTCAAGTCACCACCTAACATTGAACATGGCACATTAGATTCGCATTTTCATTTTCTACCTCCCAAAAATATAAAAGTATGCGGGGGAAGTGAGTAGTAGCTAGCAGTGGCGATGAAAAGACTCTTGACTTTTTTTTTCTTTCACTGGTGACTACTGGTCTCCGGTCTCTGATGACATTATATTTTCATTTTAACACTTTTCAACACGGGATGTAAGTGACATGATGGCAAAACACGAAAAAACACTGTTGCTGCTTATAAAGTTACAGAAAAGAAGTTGAGAGCGCACAAAGAACAGGTGCTTTTCTCTATCCCCATTCTACTGCTGCTGCTGTTGAGAGTTTCATGGCTGGAAACAGGATAAACGGGAATAAGGTCAAGTAGGTCAAAGTAATGGAAAAAGGCTTTGTGCGCTCTTGAGGAAATGCACAGTAAAGTCATACATGTATACCTACCATAAAGTATTATAATTTCTTGGTAAAATACCAAAAAGTATATGTTGCTTTTTAGCTTTTCATTTTTTATTCCGTATACACAGCAGTCAGTAGTCACCAAAAACATCAAAAAGCCGCGGCACGGGAAAGAGAGAGAGAAAGGTACGCATTTTATACACAAGCTTTACCTTTCACCACTTTTCTATTTTTTTCTTGGCAGTTGCACGTAACTCAACTTTCTCAAGCTGAAATGCGATTACTCACTGATGACAGAATAAAACGTGTATATGCTTGCGTATAACTCAATTTTTCAGCCCATTTTTAGTTTGTTACCGTGTCGTGCTTGCCACTGCCACTACTGTGCTGTGACTGTGTTCTTGTAAAAAATGTAAATGTACCTTGTCTACTTGTTGTAACAAAAATTGGGCTACCGACTAATACAACTTGTCATAACAGCTATAAATATAGGTTGTTTTCTTCTTGTTCTTTGTCCCTAATTTCTTGTCAAATTGACTCTCCGACTAGCCTAAGCCTAACAGCTTTTACACGACAAATTATACAAACTGCACAACTTCTATGTATGTCACAACTTAGAATTCTATATGAAATAATGTACAAAAGTTGAAAGTGTAGACCTTTCTTTGTCAAGTGGAAACTTTTTTTGGAAATAGGAAATGGACAAAATTGAGAAACTACCTGCATTTTTATTACTGTTCTGTCTTGTTCAGTTTCGACCAGAAGTTCTATTGTTGGAAATCGGCCACTCTACAACCCTTGCGTTGTGTCACTCGAAATATTTAGCTGGCATAAGTTTACATATATATAATTTATTGTAAATTTTCATGAAAAGGGGCTTTAAAAGTGTACTTTACAAATGATTACATTTCAAGAAGAAAACTGACATGCTAAGTCTAAATGAATAAAATTGCTGTATTTTCTTCCATCAGGTAGGATGTTCATGCTGGCGCTGTTATAAGGAACTCAACTCGTATCTACTCAACTTACTATCAACAACATCATTTGCTACACTTAAGTCGGCAGCATGCCTCTGCTACTCTTAAGTTTAAATATTTAATGATCCACTCTTCGTCTTCTCCAGTTTTTGTAAACTTTGTCCGGTTCTCTTTTCTTGCTGAGCTGGAGTATTTCTTGTGTAAACAAAAATAACTGCTGTAATAGTAAACGCAAACAAGAAGAAGAGAAGAGACTGGAAAAATATGGCTGGTGGTGCCCCCATCAGTACTTCCAAAACATCTTGCTTTTCATCCGGCAGCATCAGCAAAAGTAACACCAAAGGCAACTGCTCCGGGATGACGATGATGATGTTATTGCGAAAAGGTAAACTTTTCCAAGTGGCCATGCCTCTCGTCATACTAATCCTCTTGAACCACTTTGTCGTCACGTTGGACGGGAGTTGGAATCGGGAAGTTTCGTGGACGCCAATTTATGTGGATACTACAAGTAAGTTATTAATTCATTTTGTTTGTCTGATGATGTTGCTGATGATCACTACCCGAGTTAGTTGAGAAGATCAAGTTTTTTCGTTATTGGATAAGCTACTTGAGAGAGAGAGTGGATTATAAATAAATATTTTTGAGCACGCAGAAAGTACTGGAAATTCTCTGAGAAAGCAGAGTAAAAGCATGTAAATAAAAATATATAGAGCTTTTCCGTTTTAATGCGATGATATGATAGAATGCTAAAAATAAGTATTATGGAAATGTAATGTATCCTCAAAATAGCAAAAGTCCTTTGGGAAGCAGAATTTTTTCCATGCTCATATCATGAACGACTGGCTCCATTTCATGCCTTTTTTGTTTGTTTCAACGCAACATTTATCTGAATGAAATCGAGAGCACCGGATTGACGTCATTGTATTAACATGTTGTTGTTGTTGTGTCATGTTGCTTCAGAGTCGAAAAAGTTAAAATGTCAAAATGGTAAAAACTGGTAATCTCTGCCCAATCCCTTTCCGCCCTCAATTCTCATTATCCCTTTAAGCCAGATATTCTCTGTCCCAATCTGCCTTTTTCATGCATGTCTCAAGAGTCAAAATAGTGGGCAGAAAAACCGAGCAAGGGACTTTATGAATTTCATAATAAGCAAGCAAGCAAGAAATCCCTGTTTTTCGTGTTTTAAAAAGTATGTCGGTGGAGCAACGACTGGAACTGGAATGCGGCTCCCTTCTGGAAAGAATGATAAATCGCACGCCACTGCATACTAGAAAAGATTCAATCTAAATCTTTTCCTGTCTCCTTTTACGTAAAAACTTTCTCCTTCCCTTTCTCCTCCTTCAGCTATTGTCCTGATTTTTTTGTTCAAACTCCCTTGAACGCGAAAACAGGAAGAGGAAATCCCAAGGAGAGAGAGTGAAATACAGCCCATTGCATGGTGTCCACTGTGATTTTCCACACTCAACATCTGCTGTCAACGGTCCCTCCTTCACTAAAACTAGGCTTCTTTTTACATTTTTTTCTCCTTTATTCTGAGAAAGCAAAGGTAATATGGACATCTGGTGCTGCTTACGCAAAAAACGAGACCACCGGACATGATGCCCATTTTTGTCACTACCAAAGTGATGGGTTGACGAAACTAGAAAACTCTTTCAGAATATTTTCTTCCTGATATAATACAGAGTTTCGAGTGGAAATGGAAAATATGGTGTTGTTGGCAAAAATTGTTTTGTGTGAGAATTTCTTTTTTTGCCACTATACACGACTATCCGGTTAAGGCGACATTTCTTCTTGGTCTTGCGTGCTCTTTTATTAAGAATCGAAGATTCTTTCTAATTTCCTGTTCCGGCCGTCCGGCCGTCTGGCCGTCCGGACGTCCGTGTTAACGCGTTTTTCTCCGAAACGGCTAATCCGATTTCCACCAAATTTGGTATACAGACTCTAGTGGACCTCGGACAGAACCCTATTGAATATTATGTCAATAGGTCAACTCCAAAGGTCAGAGGTCACCAACGGTTCAACATTTTTACATAGGACCTATATCATGCGGCACATGATTTTAGGTCCATTTTTGACCGGGATTACGAATCCACAGTCTGTTTGTTAAAATTTAACTATTTAGGCCCTGATTTAGGACCTTAATTGTTAAATTTTCCAAATTAATGGACATATCATGTGTGACACATGATTTTAGGTCCATTTTTGACCAGAATTACAAATATGATGTCCATTAGTTAAAATTTAATTATTTAGGCCCTGATTTAGGACCTTAATTGTTAAATTTTCCAAATTAATGGACATATCATGTGTGACACATGATTTTAGGCCCAGTTTTTACCAGAATTACAAATATGATGTCCATTAGTTAAAATTTAACTATTTAGACCCTGATTTAGGACCTTAATTGTTAAATTTTCCAAATTAATGGACATATCATGTGTGACACATGATTTTAGGTCTGTTTTTGACCAGAATTACAAATATGATGTCCATTAGTTAAAATTTAATTATTTAGGCCCTGATTTAGGACCTTAATTGTTAAATTTTCCAAATTAATGAATATATCATGTGTGACACATGATTTTAGGTCTGTTTTTGACCAGGATTACAAATATGAGGTCCATTTGTTTAAATCCGTTTATTTAAGGGCCGAAGGCCCCGCCCCGGGGTTCTAATCTTCGATTCTTAATTACTGCATTTGCTATTGCTTTATTCTCCTTGTGGAGAAAGCAAGGTTTTTCACCGAGTGACGGATTGAGATCACCAGATTACGAGACACACAAACAACAATGCAGAGAAAATGGGAGAAAAGGTGGATTTGTGTGATGGCGATATCCTGTTTTGCAACGGCTGGCAGGAAAATGGATGAAGGTGTTGATGATGATGACGGTTATGTGACGTGACGGAAATTGTTGGGGTTTTTTCTTTTGCATGACCGTGCCTCATGGTTGTACACCTTTTCCCATTACTAATGTAATTGAAAAAAGAAAGGAATCCGCCTTAATTGATGAAACCTCTAATTGTTTTCTGGGGAAAACGAGCTTATCTCTATTTTTAATCCTGACATTTTACAGAAAGAAGGTCGTTAGTCTATTATGTACCGACGTTGCTTGTGATTAAATGTTTCTTTTTCCGCAAACAAATTGAAACGAAGCACCGAACTGAATTTGCAGAACATATGAAATTGCTATTTTTAGCTTTACAAACAAAGCACGTATGGGGGAACAGGACCCAGTTCCCCTGGACAACTCTTCCCCGGACAATTTTCCCTGGACAAAATTTCCCTAGTTGTTTTTTCCTGCGGACATTTTTCCCCCGACACATTTTTCCTCAAAACGGACAAATTTACCCCAACAAACTTTCCCCCAAACCGGACATTTTTTCCTCGTCCTATTTTTCACAGACACTTTTTCCCCTAACAACACATTCCTGAACAGCCTATTAATATTAGGGGAAAAGACCATATACAAAAAATCTACGTCATGGTCAATGTAAGAGTAAGCATATACCACAGAACATTGTCAATGTAGTCTTAACGTATTTAAACGGATTGCTCATGCAACATTTCTTATACTTCTAAGTACAAACATGGGTGTTTTTATTTGATTGCAGACTTTGTAAATTTATTTATTTTCAAAAAACCAAATACTTTATATTTTTTAAATAAGGAAAAAATTGTCAGGGTAAAATGTGTCTGAGGAAATTTTGGAGTGGGGAAAATTTGTCCGGGGAAATTTCGCTGAATTGGCAAATAAAATCAGGGGAAAATTGTCCAGGGAAAATTTGTCCAAGGAAAATAGTCCGGGGATGAGTTGTCCGGGGGAATTAAGTCACCAACCCACGTATGGCCAAGTTTGTATTAACCTTTTGTTTTTTCTGTAATTTTACAGACCGAGTAGACCTTTGGACAATTAGCGCTACTGGATGTGAGTGCCCTGGAGGGAGATTGTACACTTGTGCGTGTTGCGTTAAACCAGGAGGATGCCTTTGCACACATTCCCACAATAAATGTACCCAGTGTGGATTGGAGGAAGTTTGTCAGCGATGTAAGTTAAATAGTTTATTATTAGAAACACTAGCATCTCTTTAAAACACACTTTAGAAATATTTTCAAGCGAATACTTTTGTGTTACGTATTTATTATGCAAATGAGATATTCACGAATTAAACCTCCTGAAGATTATTTACTTAAAATATGTTGGAGGTTTGAAGCAAAAATGTGGTCTACAACCTTTTTGATTTATAAGCACGTCTATAACTGTAAATGGAGTACTTTGTGGGTACATGAACCAATAGATAGTGTGTTTCTGTAAGTGGTTATCAATTACATTTCATTTGATAATTTTCATTTTAATATTAAACAATTTATATTTTCAAAAATTTTTATATTTATAAACTTCAGTATAGTTTATTATACAAAGCAGGGTAGGTACTTCAACTTGGTGCTTTCTAAGTGGCAACAACCACCCAACTTAGCAAAATACTGATGATGAGATTTATATTCCCTTTGCTAATAATAATATCTTTTCCTACGCAATGATTTTCCCTCGTGTGCTTACTTATTATGTACCGATTCTACTTTTACTACAGTACTACATGCCAGATAGCATAAGATTATGGTGTATTTCATATGAATGTGAATATTTTGCTTGCTCCTGTCACAAAAGTAATTACAAACAAGTCTTCCTCTGCAACTCCCTTTCCCAGTTGCTACTCATTTGTCTCTCCCTCTCTCATTCTGAATTGCTCCATTTTGAGTGGGATGGGACACATATACAAACACACACGCAGTTTCTTCTTGCTCAACATTTTCCATCATCAGCTCCATTTCCCGTGGCCCCGTCGCAAACTTTTGCTCTGAATTTTCTGTCACAAAACTTCATCCTCTTTGCTAACTAAACTGCTACACGCAAATTGGAATTTTGGTGGGTGTATGTGCACACAAGACACAAACAGAGAAATCAGTATTATTGGAAGACTTACAACTGTAATCATGCATATCCAACAAAACTATGTTTGTCTAGTAATTAAACACGCAGTAAACATGTTCATATTTCTCCAACAAAATACCAAAAGAGTAATAAAATCCCTCTGTAATAATCTTATGCAATTTTCCGTTCAAAATGAGGAATTAGCTTTATTATTGAATTTCCCTTCTATTTCAGCTGTGGTTGGAACGCTGCTGCTGATATAAAAACATGTTTTTCTGGTTTATACTTAAGCAATTCATAATTACAGCTTGTGTAGTATATCTGCTGTGTGTACATGACCCGAAACCCAAAATGACAAGTTTTGTTTTCATAACTTGTCACTCTCATGTCATTTGCCTGACATGTCAAAACTCATTCAAATTCAGACTTTTTTACGACTTTTCCCAGTATTATTAAATTCGGCCCATATTGCTTCCCTTTTCATTTCATCTTACATCTGACTACACATACACATAAATAGAAAAAAAATACATACTGCCATATATCCATCCATATTTTTCCTTTTTTTGTCCATACCACTGTCCTTATGTCATGTTGCCAAAACGGGATGCGAACGTGTGGTAGCCAAGATGGGAACAAGTTTTTGACATGTTTTCTCCAGCTCCACCACTTCAATTCCTTTACTTTTCCCTTACTCTCACTTCTGCTCTGCTGTTCAACTCCTCGCAAATCCACTTTGTCTCCTCGGAAAATTTTCGTGTCAGCAGCAGTCGTTGTATATCTCAGCCCCGCTCTAGTGTGACCACATAATATGCGCTCACACCACTTTATTTCTTCAATAATCATAAAAAATATACATAATATATAAGCCATATGTGCTCTTATAATTTGGCCAAAATCTCTTGTCACGTTGCATGTACTCCACATATACAATCCGATCTAACCAAACACGAAAATGTAATGTGATATTTGACATCAGCGTTGTGGTATTATGACGAAATGCCAGAGAAAAAAAACGGGCATGTTCTTGTTCCCACACACAAACAGCCAACTTCATGTGTGCTTGCTTATTTTCCCTTGTTTTCCTCCGGAAAAGTGGATGAAGATACATGTTTTTGGGAGTTTTGTGGCTTTTTGCATTTCAACCCCTTTGGCAGTTCCGGATGAGTGTTTGCGGTGGGAAGGAACGTTAAGCAATAAAATGCTGTATTTTATTAGACTAGATTTGCACTACGTGAGTACAAATAGCACATGGAGCAAATTTTTATAATAAAAAATGGTAATGACATTTGCAATAGTGGGAATCAGCACAAATATGTATGTGCACACACAGAGAAAATCAAATAATAAGTTCCGAGTTGTAGTTTTTCCGGTTAGTTTACTTCGAAATTAGTGGATAGTTTTCCGGCTATTTGCTATTTTTGTTCATCTGTTTGCAGACATTGTTACTACAGATGAACTGATCTTCTTCATGGTGGATATCTTCAAACCGAAATAGAGATGCATCAACAGAATCATCAAATACGTGGGCTTTTTGCCCACAGGTTAAAAACAAAAAAGTGGGACACTAGGCACAAGCGTCTAATTAATTATTAGAATGCGCCCACACTACTTTTGTAGCTCTTGTTTGTTGTATGGCTGCTGCGCTTTGGTGGTCTAATCACGTTTTCAACTTTTACTATATTCCATTCTTGCAGAGAAATCTAGATGAGCACTTAATTTTTATAGCATTTTGTTCGCAATACCGGAAAGAACAGAGACTCGGGCTATTATAATATGACAAGGCTTCACTTATACCCATTCCGCTTGGCTAATTGACAACAAAGCTTAATCAATTTCATAATTACTTCAAATGGCGGAAATGCCTCTGTGTGACTATGTGTGCTCATTAAGCCTATTATTTGCCAAAGTGCAACTTGATACTCTGTGTCAATTACACACATTTTCTGCAAAATGAGTCATTGTCTCGGAAAAGCAGGCTTATATAGTTTCTTTGTCTAATTGGTTAACAGGCATGCATGGAAGCCCTTCAAGTGAAAGTTGTTGTTTTTTCAAAGTTGCCTTGCGCATTAATTAACATTTGCTGCTACTGAGACCGAGTGCTTATTATTATACCTATTTGCTTTTAACCCTTTTCCTCTCAAGCCAAAGCTTTTTGTGGGAATAAAAAAGAAGCCAAAAAATCTCTCTCTCTCGAGTATCAGATTACCCGAAAAAGGGTACCTAACCAAAAAAAGTACACAATAAAACGAACCTTTTGTTCCGTTTTAAGCACACTATAAACCATTTGTCATTAGAGCATACTTTAGTTGATTCGGTTAAAATAAGGCTATTAGCTGGTTGTAATGCTTTATGTAGAGGTACACACATACAGTCAATTTTTTACATTTCTCTCTGTTTTCTCCTCCTCTCAGCAATTCTTACTTGCCCATTTTTTCCTATCATTGAGCTTGTAATAGGCTGAACAAGCAGTCAGTTCCCACTCTCCAGCTATTTATCATTTTCTTCTTGGGAGTCTTACTCTAAATTTACTGACTTTTTTCTCTCTTCTTCTACCGCTCGTAAAAATGCCTTTCACAGAGAGAGCAGAGCAGCAAAGCAAACACACAAGTGCATCATCATCAACATCTCTTTGGCTGCTTATGTGCCAAGGAGAAAGGCGGAGAGGGTGAAAGTAAACAGGGATATTATTATGTAGTCCGGTTCCCACATTAAGAACCAAAACCATTTTCATTTTGACTCGTGTGTTGTCTCTGTAAAAAACGGAAAACACTTCTTTCTGTACATCCAGACAGGAAAAAATAGGGAAAACCCCGCGTGTGTGTCTTCTTTCTTTTAGACGCTGAAGCGGAGTCACCTGCTTCCCACGCACACATATAACAAACTACATAAACACACACACAATAACGCATTCATTCATTCGTACCAAAAGAAGAAGGAGAAAAACTCGAAGAGATTTTTTTTCACCAGCCTGGTACAGTAATATGTAGGATAGAAAGTCAAGTCAGGAAGGAAAGAAGAGAGAAAAACAGCAGCAGCAGCTTGGTTTGACTCCCTGCCGTCTTCTTTCCAGTCGTCAGTTCGTTTCTCTTTTTGAGAGAAGGAAGGGCATTGATAGGCTCAACAAAAAATGTAATACCAACAAAAACGCAGCCTTAGATTTTTTCTCCAGTAGAAAAAATGAAAAGAAAATGAAAAGAAAAAGTTTTTTGTTGTTTGTATGTGTGTGCGCTGTAATATTGACGATAAAGAAAAATAAAAGGGAAAATAAATGGGTGAAAGCTAGACAGAAAAAGAGAGAACAGCAAATGGAGAAAAAAAGATGCATCATAAAATGTTTTTTTGTTGTGAGAGAATTCTCTCCCTACGGAAATATTTCATCCTGTGGGTGGCTACCATATGTCATCTAAATCCACAATTAACCATTCCCCAATACGGTAAAAATGTATTTATATCCCAGTTTATTTTTGGACGTATTTATTGTGCTGCTGTTGTGGTATAAAAGATAGCGGTTTCTTGAAAAAAAACATGATCATGCGGATATTATAGAAACAGATACATTACAAGAAATACAGTGTAAATATATGCTGTACATATATTGTCTTTGGAAGTAAAAACAAGAATCTTACGAATTTCTCTTTTGTCTTTTGTTTTTCCTTTATCTTGGCAAATAAAACTTCCCTCAGTAATGTTTCTAATGCCGTTTGTTCATCGAATCAGTTGGTTTACTAGTTCCAATAATCTTAGGAGTAATAATAGGCAGGCATTCCCATTAAAAGCCAAAGTGACGTCATGCACTTCAGGTTATTATTAGAAATTCCACATAATTCCATTTTCTTATTAAGGTAATAAAAAACTGAAGAGGAATAATAAGAGGCACAGTGGATAAAATCATTATTATTGACTTTCCCCTTTTTCTCATATCCTAATCATGCTAAGGTAATAGGTCATTATGCAGCAAACAGAGACGAAAGTCACCAGACCAAAAAACAAAACGTGGATATAATAAAGTGAACCTCTCAGAATAAAAAAATATTTATAAGCAAAGAGAGTATTCCACCTTTGCCTATTCTGTTTTATGAAAATGGTCCGCATAAAAATAACACACTGTCTTTATCACACTTTCTCTGCTTCCTGTTTATACTTTGTCTTGTTGGATGATGATGGCACATTATGATATGATGTCAACCTTATTGTGTCCCCAGTTTTTATTTCTTTTTCATGTAATATTCTAGAGAGTATAGACCACACCGCACACGTAGCTTTCACGTAAAAAAGTAGGTAAGCTTCATAAGATGATGATCATCATGTGTGCATTATCTTTATCATAAGTTTGTGGAAAATGTGCGGTTTCAGTAGTTTCCATTTTATTATTTCCGTATCGGTACACACATATTGCTATATAGTATGAAAACACGGTATTATCATCATGATATCATCAGAGAGGAGCAAACACACTACACAATATCATAATATGATGATACCGGCAATGATCGCCATAATCATAATAATAAAACGACAATTCCTCACGGAGTCGTAAACCCATGAAGTTAAAGGAGAAGAACGGGTTAAGAGAAGAGAAAGGAGAGAAAAGCCAAAACCAAGAAAAAATAATAAAAGCAAGCCGCAATCATGTTTCAAATATATAGGGATTCATTTTTTTCGTGTTGTTACAATATTTTGCTGTTGGGAAACCAATGTATAAAATAAAAATACTGTTTGGTTGAAAGGGGGCGTATGTTTCTCTTTTGGGAAAGGAAAGTATTTATTATGGCTTCCACTTTGCATATCTATACTGCTTACTGCTAGTACTATACATAATATACACATAATGCTTATGACTACCTTTACAAAATGAATGAATATCATTTTCATGGAATTATGACTACTTTTTGATGCTTTTGTTGTTATTACGATTCCGCCTTGCTCACCGGTACAATACCAGTCAGTCATCGCACCATAGTCTCTAGAAATGAACAGGAACAGAAAAAACACTTGAATGAAAGAGAAATTGATAACAGGGAAAAGTATCCAAGCTTAGAAACACAGACGCCTACAAATGAAAAATCATACGTGAACACTTGAAAGAGCTTTTATTCTGCTGAAAATAAATAAATATACAAAGTGGAATGTGTCTAGATATCGCGTTCACCGTATCGCATTTCCATAGGATGAACACTTTTAATGCTACTACAAGAACAAAAGAGAGCATTGTGTGAAAAACAGCAGTAGAAATATATAAAATAGTGCCAGTTAGTTCCTGGCTTGGCTACTTTCAAAATATTTCATAATAAAACACTCTCCTGCACAAACACAGTCAATACCAGAATGCAGAGGCAGCACAGCCAAAGCAATATCACCATTTTGCATAATATTTACATGTGCTCTACTCTCTCGACACGATGTTTGCGTTGCTAGTTGAAAGTTGGAGAGAGAACGAAAGGGAAAGGAAAATGACAAAGTTGAAAAGGAAAGTACTTACGAGTGGCTTATATATGTTTGAGTCATTGTCCTACATAATTTTACTATTTTGTTGTGTACACGCAAAGTATTGAAATTCAAACAAAAAGTATAATTTGCAGATAGTGAAAGGCACCAGCAGCATAGCAGCAGCACTCACTTTCACGGCTAAGCTTTTAAATAATTCCATTGCATGTTCCACGAATTCCTCCTACTACTCACATGCCACTAGGCTGTTATAATAAGCGCAATTATTCCCATTACGCGTTTTACACTTTACAAGGTTGGTGCAATCCTACAACTGTTTTTAGGGTTTACCCTTGCTCAAGTTTGCTAATGATACTAATCATTAATATCAATTCAACGTATTAAACTGCTAAAAAGGTCAACACTTTCTCCTTCTATTCACTATTATTGGTGGTGTTAACAATGTAGAAAGGAGAAAAAATGATATGAGGCTTTCACTTCCTGCTCCTGCCAATGTGTCCCCATCCATCCATTTCCTTTCACTGCGGCTGCTATGCTGCTGTCTGCATTGACTGTTTTTGCTGTAAGGCCAAGATAAAAGTGTTGTTCCGCTCGAGTGGGCTTATAATGGAGCTTGTCTAGTATGGATTTTTTATATCTCATCTGTGTGAAAGTTAATGAAATGTGACAATGAAAAAAGCCTAAAGGAGTGGTAAACTGGTGATGATGATAATAGGGTCGATGATGATCATGATGATGGTGACAGCGGTTATTACGACACACACACGCACCGAAACAAAAAAAATGTACGTTGGGTTGGAGTGGGAGTACAAGTAAATGAAAAGGACATTGCTTTCACCAAAGAAGAGTTTGGCTTTTTGGCATAATATTAGCTGCACTTTATATATGAAAACCCTATAATATTATTATTGAGTTTGGTGGTCTTCTCGTAAATTGCGGAAGGGTACAGAGAAAAAAAGCAAAACATGTAGAGAAAGCACAGGAAAAGGGAAAAAATAATAAAAAAGCTTCTATCCCGCTGTTGCTCTCTCCCTCTTCATCAAGTGAGCAAAAAAGGGCATATAAACGTTAAAGAATTGCCGTAATAATAATGCTGTTAGCACTACACACAAGCTGGAAAGACGGACATTGGCTTTAAATGGCTATTTTGTAGTGTGTGCCTATGGTTGATGGTATAGCTAGCAGGTTCTTTGTTCAATTGGTTGATACTCCTTTTGCCGACTTTATCAAAGTCTGTAAGCCTATAAAAGTAAAAAGCTTTTATTTTCTGAAAAAAGAGAAGTTACGAGGACATATACACTGAATGGAAATGTTTAGGAACAAAGCAAAAAAGAATATGTTGGATTGGCTAAGAGCAGCAATAGCAAACGATTTGCGCCTGGTATTTTTGTTGAACTCCACAGGGCAAAGTAAATGAACGGATCACCGCCACTATACTCCTTGGATGATGATGATCATCATCATCGTCACAAAAATAGAAACCTCTTTGTACATGTCTAAATGCTATATGCACTCTTATTGCCAAACGCTTTCTCTGTGTGTATTTCAATCCAACTGACAGAGAAAAAGAACGCCCGGCGGCAGCTGAATGGGGTTCATGTGACATTAACTGGATATTTGTCACAGAAAGAAAAATCCTTTTTATGTGTGCTAACCAATAATAGAACTACGTACAAGTTTTTGGGGGTTTTCTGCCATGGTTGGTGATTTTAGTGAGCTTGGTGGTGGTGTTGCTTTTCAGCGTTGGAAATATTATTTCTTATATGGCATTGGACCACGTTGAAGTAGATCGTGAATGCATGTATTGTGTATACTGAGACAGAAGAAATAGAGTTGGCGAGAATTGTATATGGGACAATTTTATCCTATTATTCTTTTCCTTTCTCGTTTTTTGCTCTTGAGAAAGGTTATTTCATCAGAGAGGGTTGGTCATCACATCATCATCGTCGCCATCACCGTCATTATCAGAAAAAAGTAGGGGAATGGGTTTAAATGGGTAATGCTACAATTTTATTGTAGTTCCATTTATGTATAGATAGTTTTTAGTTCTGTTAAAGTTTGACCGTTTGACCCCGTTTGCTATTGTTATATTTTTTCAATACATCGTACCAAGTTTATATTTTCAAATTTATACGGATCACATTTAATTGAAGGTAACTTTATAGCATCTGGTAAGGGGTAAGGATTCTATGTATTTCAAAAATGACAAAAATGACTTTTAAATGTTACAAAGTCCTAATACCAACAATATTCAACACTAATTTCTAAAATTGTGTCTTAATTGCTAAATAAGATTTTTACACTTACACCCCATCCAAAGAGACACACAAGTATGTAACATTGTCTTGAAAAAATTCACATTGGTTTGCTTTGCATCATACATCTTGTCTGGTTTTTTGCATTTTCGCGTCTTTTATTCCCATTTTACACTGTGACTCCAATCTTATTTTTAAAAAATGCGTATGTATTCTCTACAGACCATCATTAATGCGTATATTATATCAGGCCCGTCGCTTGCTTTCTATTCCCATTTCTTCTGTTGTAAGCATGTCTATAGAAGAAAAAGCAGGAAACTGAATAAACTAGGAAAATGGAAAATGAACATTTACTCTGTTCCTAATACTTACCATATCACATTTTTATTCTGTTTATTCGATTTACTTGGCTCTCTCCAGCTACATACTTTTGACTCCCTGCTGCACAGTGGTGCACTCAGCTTATTTTGCAGCATTATTTCATTCACTATCTCTGTGTCTAGCTACCTACTTTGATCTTGCTTTTAAATGTAGTATGTATTCTTTACTATATGAACCCCGTCTTGTTTCATTTTTTTTCGAGATAGCCTTTGTAAGACCTTTCGTTTTCAAGGGACTTTCTCCTTTGCCTCCATTTTTTTCACTTTCAATTCAAGTTAAGTAAGTAAAAAAAGCAAAACGAAGCGCTCAGCAGTGTTAGCGGTGCTGGTGGAAGAAGGTAGCAACAACACCAGCTTTCACAAGAGTAAAGTCTTCTGTCTTCCTCGAGCTTTCGCCCTCTTAAGCTCCAAGCAATTTTTCACTGAAAATCGAATCAACAAAAGAGAGGCAGTGGAAAGTGTTCCACGATCGTAGTCGCAAACGCTTGCTGAAAAAAATAATGTGTCTAAAGTGAACAAATTCCTATATTGCTTATTGCGTCTCTCTTTTCTCGACGCCCTTTATCCTCAGCGATTTCACTAGTTTTTTTGGACAAAATGGCATAAAAAATCTAAAAGCGTTACTCTCGTCGCACTTAACATTAAAGAATTGCGTCAAATGTAAAAAAGAAGCTTTTTATAATATGAAAACGATGAGAAGCGTAAAGTAAGGAGAAAGCAGGACATTCAAACGATTTTGCTACAAAATTCGTACATGCATAATACGTAGGTATGTAGTTGGTACGCATTGCTTCTAGGGAAAGCTGCGTTGTTGTAAGATGGAAATTGAAATTCGAGCAAAAAAACATTTTCCCAAACCAAGTTGGTGCCCTGCTAGTATTCGCATACGCTAGTGAGCTTTTGCCATTGAGCCACAAACAGAACAAACACGGTGCAGATACTGCCTGGGAGAAAGATTCAGAGAAACGGATGGCAAGATGCGGTTGACAAACTTCATTATTTGTGACAATTTCCGTGTCTTCAAGGCATAAGCCGGAGTAAATAACTTGAACGAAAAAAAATGTGTCTGGAAGTATTTTTATTATTTCCTCTAGTGTGGGCTAACGTCAGAGAAGAAAAATGCGTAAGCCTTGGCTCGACAAGGAAAAATACTTAGACAGGAAGTAGCTCCTAATCGTGTGCATATTTTGGATTGTGGATGTCGTTTCAGAGTTGGTTCAGTCATTTTGTAAATGAAAATACTTTCCCTGAAAAAAAAACTGTTCAACTTGTCCTTTTTGTATTTCCACTGGCTTAACTTTTTGTATATAACTTGTCCACAGTGTGGTAAAAATTGGACATTGGTCAGTATAAAAACTGTCAAATTCAAGTTTGTCGTGTCGACCAGAATAACAATAGACTTTTTAGTTGTTTATACACAAGTACATAAAATCAGGTCATGCATGAACGGCAAAAGTATAACAAAACTCAAAGATTTGTTGCCTTTTCTTTTTTTGGTCTTCGAATAATGAATACAAAACGTGTTTTCTTCTTCTACACGTTCCTCTGTTCAATGTCTTGCGGCTCGCACTACAAACTAGTGCCGGCTGACTGAATATCTCTCTTTGAGATCATCATCATCATCCATAAAATACGACAAGTTGTAGTACACACTCCATACCACCTTGTTCATAGTTCAGAGCATCCTTGTGTTCTTGATAGAAGGAGAAAAGTTTATTGTACTTTTGGTTGTATCATCCAACTAGACGGTGCTACTACAAGGCATTTTTCTTGAGTTTCCTTCTTGACTTGTAAAACTGTAAAGTGTGTATGTTGTAGTAGTTTTGGCATTTCTTGGCTAGTTGGCCACTAGAAAAAAGAAGTATTAGAGATGTATAAGGAGTATGGAGCATTAGCCACTGAGCCAAGAAAATGTCAGAAAGTTTATGGCAGACACAAAAAATATTCGGGGGAGCAGTACCAGACAAAGATTTTTGTGTTTCTGGCCATCTCTCAGTATTCTTCTGTCTTCTTAAACTCATACTGTGAATATTCCCAAGAAATCTGCTGCTTTTCTGAGAAAAGCTGAGCCTCTCTGACTTGAGTGGATGTACCATAATACGCAGACTTCTTGATTGCTTTCTATTTGGCTCGTTTATTTCATAATCACAAAAATAATAGCATAATGCCTGCTTACTCATATTAAAAAACAATACTACCTTTAGCTCAGCACAAAAAACATGCGTCTGTCTACACAACTATTATTATACTGTAAGCTTAACAATGAGACGGGACGTTGGATCCAGTTAGATTGGTTTTCGTTCTGGCGCGTGTGGTTGGTTCAGTACTAGAAAGACTTGGTATTAGTGCATTAGTTTTTTCTTCTTCTGAAGACACACGATGAGGATATATCATCATAATAACAATACAACAGAACGACTTTGCTCAGGGAGGAGAAAGAATAGAGAAAATATTAAGTGGAGACCCAAAAATATCTAGTGAAGAGAATGGAAAGAGATGAAGATGTTGTTGGAGAGAATAAGTAAAGCTGTTCAGGACAGGATGTCTCTTTACTCTGAACTTTAATTTGAAAAGGCATGTCAGATGAAAAAGATGAGGATGTGCTGCTGGAAAGAAAGAGGGAAAAAATAAATACTCAAGTGTCTATGGATGGATGGTCTTCTTGGCTTCTGGATCTTGTGCTCTTGTTGCTGGCACAAAATAAAACTACCCCAGTCTATATATAACCCTCTCTCTGGTTGGAAAAGAGTTGTAGGGTTTTGTTGTGTTCTCGTATCAGTACTTGTACTTACTGCAGAAGTAAAAGTCAAGTATTATCATCTTGAAAACGACAAGGAAGAGAGAGAAAAAAACGGAAAAAATATGCTATTGTGATGAACGTGGGTGGTGTGCATGTGCGTTATTAAGCTTACGCGTCAACCAAATATAAAAGGGGATTTCTATTGTGTACAGAAATGAGAATTACTAGTGAGTATATTTTACTAAAGGGTTATAGAGGGAAGATATTGCAATACAATAAGACGCATTTTATTTCTGTTGTCTGTACTTTAGACTTAAGAACGACTGGAGTTTCACACTGGGTGTTTATAGGAAATGACAAAATTACTGCACCTTGGAACCCATTGATCACAACATTTCAGAGTAAATTACTGTTTCGTGTGTTATGGTGGAGTGAAACACCGCGAGACAAGATTTTTTTGCATTTCTAAGATCTCCAACGTATAGATTGAGTTTTAACTGATATATGAAGTTGAGATCATGAACAGAAAAAAATCAGTATACTAATGTACCGTGTTTACGCATTGGGACATTGACAAAAATGTTCTACCTTTTTTTGTCGGTTATCACTGAAGAAAACGACTTGTAAATGCCTTGTCCTCATGCCTTGTAAATCATCCTACGAATGATCGA
Source organism: Entomobrya proxima (assembly GCA_029691765.1). Lineage (NCBI taxonomy): Eukaryota > Metazoa > Arthropoda > Collembola > Entomobryomorpha > Entomobryidae > Entomobrya > Entomobrya proxima. The sequence continues at coordinate 19,836,926 of CM056171.1, forward strand.
TCACCAACACCAATCACATGTATTTCCTATATAAATTCTGTTTTGTATTTTCTACGACACTCTGACATTCATATTTTTTGACAGCAGATCATACGCATAGGAGTGATAGATAGATGTAGAAGCGAAAGGAAGAAAGCGTAAGATATTTTTCTAGAAAATTTGCATTTCTCAGCGGAATACACGCAGTTATCGTCCATATCCTTGATACATTTTGAAAAATTGCAGTAAAAGAAGAAAATGTAATAAAAATGGCAATTTTAATATTACACATACATAGCACACACATCAAGTTGATTTTCTTTCATCTTTAGTATGAAGTTGGCTCAAAACTTTTATCAAGGCGACAATACGCATAACATTTTGACTTATCCAGCAGGATATAAACCTTAGTTTATACACTTAAGTATGCTAGTAGAATATAAACATTATTCCTTTGATTTGCAATGTACTTTTTTCAAGAAGAGTTTATTTCAAATCTAGAAATAGAGTATATGAAACTGCAATATTTCTGCTTGATATATACTCGTGATTAACACCAAAAATGGCTTATTTGCATGACTTTTTTACCGCAGATAATTATTGTCCTTTTACATGCATATTACTTGTATGTAGATTGCTCGGTTCTGTCCTTAAAATGTTGTGTCTGTATATGCTGTGCAATTGAAACCTTAGAGCGCACAATATAATATCTGTGCAGAGAAAGTCAGAATAAAATCACGCAGTACGTTAGCACTGTAATGTACATGGATGAGACCTACATTTCACAATTTTCTTCGGTTAGCACTTCACATGAAGAGTGTCATTGACACGTCGTATTGGGCATCCCAGCGTGAGGTGATGATTACTTTTGGCTCCGCAAGACATCATGACGACGAAGAAACCTCGTTAGACCATTGCTCATTGTCGTGAACAGTAATAAGATTGCGTGGAGATGTCATACATATATATTGTATATATCTCTCAAAAATTGGAATACTTGCATGCATGCGATTTTTGGTGGTTTCAAGTTTCATAACCCACATAATATATAAGAAAAAACTTTTTCAATATAAGGCCTTGTCGTTGGTACTGCATTGTTCCTTGGCTCAGTCACAGAAAAAAAGTATTTCAAAGCCACCCGCAATGTATAACCTTCTCAAGAGATATAAAATGGTGAAACATGTAACATTTCACAAAGCACTACGGCGGAGCTGGGTGCATCAACTACAATCACTGCATGCTAACTAGATATCAAAAGTAATTTTAAGCAGGAATAACCCATTTTCGCAGTTGTCATTGTCGTTCACATCAAAGTCGAGCCAATTCCAAGTTGTTTGGTTTTATGAGAAGTTTGCGCTATCTCAAGGCTTGGCTAATGTCCATGTTATTGGCAATTTTAATGAAATGCCTCATTTTCACATTTTGTATTACCTGTCTATATAGAACAGTGAGAATGATATGCCTATAAATTAAGTATTTGTATATGTTTCTTAAAATCATGTTCGCTATTCTCTCATGTTGCTACATTTTGGATTGTCTTGTTTTTCTTTCAGTTTGTAACGTGACCATATCATCGCGAAATCTAGCTGCCAGGTCAGGGCTCTCCTGGGTAGAGATCCGATCACCAGAGCTTCAAGGACCAACAGCCTGCTGGTGGCGACTTGCCAGCGCTCCTGGTCAACGGATTGAAGTGCAGATTCATCGTCTTCTCTCAGTAGGAAGCTTTGACAACGTCAGTCAATCGTAAGAACATCATAGAAAAACACAAACTCTCATAAAATTGCAGCTCATAGTACTCAGTTCTGCTTACTCATCACTAATAAAAATATATGCTGTCATTGATTATATGTATTATATATTTGTTTTCAAAACAATTTCTTTTGTTTTTGTTTTGTCGTAAAATCGGAATGATTCCAATAAAAGAATTTTATTGGAAAATGGAACACAAATCTTATTACGTAGTATACGTGTTCCCCATTACTTATTTATTAAGTCAATGAAAATCTTATTTGAACCAGATTCAGTTTCATAAGTGCATTTTCTTTTTTAAATGTATTTTATAAAATAAAAGTGAATTCTTGTTTTCACTTGACGAAAGAAAGTGGAGCTTATCCCTTTAACTGTACTTTACCTTTTTATTTAACATTTTTTTCAAAATTTTCAAGGGAAAGATTTTGTAGGTGAATGGTGATACAAATGGTCAATGTAGAATAGGTATAGGTATTAAACGCACTGGATCACGGACTGAAACAAACGCTATCAATTTAATTGCGACTTTCTATAAATATACACTCTAGCTATGAAATAATCTGATAAAATATAAATTGGCATTTGTACATTTAATTTTATATTTGCTGCTGAACACCCACAAATCCAATGCTGCAGATGTTCCGGTGGATTTCTCCAGTTTTCCGACGGAGACATGTCAACATCGAATCCACAAGCCATTCAACTCTGCGCCCAGAACTCGCGCTACTCCCCACCCATAGTTCTGTTTGGGGATCAGGGTACAGCAACGCTTTTACTCAGGTAAAGTAAAAGTAAAGTAATAATAAAATAAATAAGAAAAAGTAAAAGTAAACTTTGTTGGGTGGAAAGATGTAGAAGGAACAAAAGGTAAGTAGTGCTAGTAGCAAGTCACAGGAAAACAAAAACAGATAAAGAAAAACTACAGGAGAAAATGAAAAATAAATAAACAAACAAACAAGAAAAAAAGTAAGCATTTTAAAAGGAGAGTCGTGTAAAAAACCGGAAAAATCACAACTACGTAATATATAATGCTAAGCGTTGGAATTGGATCCACTCCACAGTTTCTCTAACGTCCAATGTTTTTCGAGCTGTGAAATGAATTATAACCGTTATATACTACGCTCTGGATATATATACGGCCATGACCACGCTAAGGAAAACGAATCTGTGGATGGCATGACACTTCCCACATACGTAAATTCTGTTAGCCGACGTCATTCTAATCTTTACATTTTCCGGTCATAATTCGCCTAGCATGTAAACCAAAAAAAACTTCCAGTTTTTCCATTTCATTTCCTATTTTGGTATACATTATCCGGTTGATCTAACACCAGAATCAACCAGACTTGTATATTTTGTTCCAGCAGCCAAGCGTACTTACAACCATACACACGTTTCTCTCCTGATCTTGTTTTCTCTAGTTGGTAGTCGGTACAGACAAAGAGGAAGATAAAACAAGAAGAAACAACAGTGCGACAACAGAGACTTTTTTCGAGTTAGATTTTTCATGTTTTTTTTTGTTATTTTTACCTCTTCTGTATTTTTTTCTGCTCAAGTTCTTATAGTGCTGGCATGTCTACTAGAAGCAAAAGCACAAATATGGTACTCCCGGTTTTATCTTTCATGAGGAGTTCCCAATGTTTCTGGTTTAATACTGTTTTTGTATAATATTACCGGGAGGGCAAAAACAGCGAAAAAGTTTTCATTCTTTTAGGCAAAACCCAAACAAGCAAAAAAAAGTAAAGAGAGATGAGTTTTGTTTGTGGTAGCGACGTACATTTCAGCGGGGAGAAAGTTGCAGAAGATATTATTTAGACTTTGTACATGCATACGTGTGTACATAGTACATACCTATATAGCCTCAGAACAAAACAACAGAAAAAAGTTTTTCATGTGCATTACACATTTTTTACGGAGAAAGTTTTTGTAGTGAAAAATAGTTGGTTATGAATATATTTAGCAAAAGCATGTACACCCTCCCATTCTCACACATCATAAGCAATAACATATAGCAGTAAATATACATTTGGTTCCTGGGAGAAAGTTATTCCAAGTGAAAGTTTTTTTCTAGTTTTCCACTGTCCATATCGTTTTTCACCTTTCCCCGAGAAAAAAAGTTAGTTTGTATCCCTCCGGGTGTCGTCACAAGGAATTAGTTGGACACTGGAGCAGAATTAAAGTTGATATGTGAGAGGGGAAAATAGAACAGTGTTTTTTGTTGTTTGTGTCCCTCTTCACTAGTTTTCCGAGTTATTTTGGACTTTGGACCACACGCAGCCACAGGAAGAAAAAAATATTCCATAACCAAGTGAAAAACACTTTATATTATGCTACTGATTCCAATACCAGAGGACAAACACAATGCCGCGGCTACTGTGACAAAGTTGGAGAGACCAGAGGTGTGAAAGAGGAGAAAAGTTTTTTTAAGTGAAAGATTTTTCGCTCTTTCGAAAGTGTCCTGTCCAGTACAGTGGCTAGTTATAAAAAGTAATAGAAAAACTGTTGCCGACTTTGAGAAAAAGAATGCCACATGTGTACCTACGCAAACAAAAAGCACCAGCTTTTTTCTAAGAAACTGTCCGTAAAAGATTAAAAGGTACTAGGAAATAGGAGAAAATTGTTGGAAAAACGGAAAGATTTGTAGATTTTAACTGGTTGTTTTAAAAGACAGATAGGTACACGCACATGTGCGTTTTGTAACAAGTTTTTTTTTCTAGTAAAAGAAAAGCCTCAAGCCCAGTGTCCTACTTGACCATCATCATGATTTTCTTCTAGAGTTCTTGTTCTCACGCCCTACTTGACATTATTGATTCTCGTACATAAGTTACTACAATTTTATTTATATGTGATCCCGCAAACAAGGAAGAAAGCACTGGGAGCAAAAGAATATTGACTTTTTTTCTTAAAACTGTTCCCAATTTTAAGAGCTATGGTTTTGCCTCCTCCCCACTGCTACTGGTACTGCTATTGCACTGGTCCGTCAGTGCCTATGGGCAGGGAACGCTGACGAAGCGGAAAAATAAGGGAATCAGAATAAAAACGGTTCTACCGTGAGTTTGTGTGTGAACGTGGCGTAAATTGATAAGTTGTTTCCCTCCTGCGCGCTGTTGAACAAGCTTGTACATACAGGAAGGGAAACAAGTTGTAATAGGGTAAAAATCTAGAACGTGCGGAGGAGGATAATGCTGTAATGCTCTGAGATTAGATCAGTAGCAGAGTTTTTAGATGGTTGTTTACTTGGAAAAAAGTAAAGAGAAAATTTTCTTGGGTGGGGGAAAAGAGATGAGATGAGTGGAGGAAGAGGAAAAAAGGTGGAAATCCACTACATACTATAAAAACCCACGTATTTTGTGCTATTCTTGTGATGGAAGAACAACTTTATACTGATGTTGTGTATGCTTTTCTCTTTTTTAATTTTTTCAGCACGGCCATGCAAACCAGCCGTTCGACACTGGTGGCCTACGTGAGCTTTTCATCTGTGGACGATCCATACGTTGGCAATCCTAGTCGCGGGGGTCGACTCCGTCCTCATTCAGGTATAATATGTAATCCGATCCTGATTTAGATATCCAGAGAGCCAGAGTCAAAGTCAAGTCTGTAGCTTTTAGAAAGCTCTGAAGTCGAACTACTGATATTATAGAAAATAGAGATAAGCTTGCTTTGATCCCACGTATATTTACCTTTTCTATTTACTACAAAAAGTGCAGATGGCAAGACGGATTGGGTAAAAAGAAGCTTAGTAGATTTTCTCAAAGCTCATTATGTACAACAATAGAAAAAGAACAGAGAGGGGGAAAATGTGTGTAGGAGAGAGATGAGATGCTCTATATATCTTATTGCAAAATAGAGCTTCCAGGTAACTGGCAACTTCCGGTAATTTCATTACTCCATCAGCAGCGCATACCAACTGATGCGCACGTCAGCCTTTATAATGCCCATTTTGTCAGAGTCAGAGAGAGAATTTTACAAAATCTAGCTTTACGTAACAACAACTGGTGCTGCTGGTGCTTCTGCTGCTATTATTATTGTCAGTCCCGTTTATTACCACACTCTGCAGCTTTTACTTTTGGATGGAGAGTTGCGCTAAGCTAATTTAAAGATTTTTCACGCTTACTTGCACACACCTTCCTTTTCTGCGAAACTTTTCCCGTTCCCCTTGCTTCCGTTTATTTTTCTGGAAGAAAACTTGAGTTTATTCTCGTAGTAATTATATGGCCGACAAAGCACGTGAATGCACAACAGCTTGTTCTCAACTTGTTCCCTGTCAGACAGATAACTTTATAGAATGGTATTGCAGTGGTTGTAGTAGACGACGCAGCAGTAGCAGCCTGCAGCTTTCACTTGATTGCTTAACCAGCTCATTAAAAAATTCCGTTGAAACACACATTTTTACAATGCTCCTTCTCCAAATCAAAGTTGAGAAAAGTAAGTAAAAAATATATTAATCACTGCAATCATCATCCTTGAGCAAATTTTTTCTATTGAATGACATATGAAACGGAAAGTATGAGATGAAGAAAAGCGGGGAAAAGTTGTAAACGAGCTATGCAGAAAATTTCTCACGGCCCAGCAGTTTTTTATGATGATTATGCAGATAATTCTTGGTGATGATGCAACATATTTTCTGTCCGTTTGTTCATCATCATCATCATCATTCTTGTCGTCGTTCTTCTCCTCATCATTCCCCGCTTTTAATTGCTATTATGGCTAAAATGGGAGTATATTTATGGGCCATAAATAGAACTACCTACCTAATATTATGTGTACCTTGTGTGTAGTAAGAACACACGTTAGAGAATGGGAAACCGGAACGAAAATCAAAAACGACTTTGCTCTCATTTTCTGATTGTTAATTCAAAATTTTCCTTGATGATCACTCTATTTCCGCCATCCTTCCTTTCTACTTGGCTGAAGATGATAATATGGCAGAAAGCAGAGAGCATCAGTTCCAGTTTTTCTTTCACCACAAACCACCACACCGCCGCCACTGACTACTGACGCTGCTGCTGTTGTGTCCGCCACCTCGTTCTAGTACATGCTCTTATTCTCATGCATACTTAAAGCATTTTATTATTATCATTTTGATGTGTTAGTAGTATATAATACGGCTGTATATGCTGGTGGTAGCAGACAAGGCAAAAAGAAGAGAGGAAAATGGTGAGAATGAGACTTAAAACTTGTGTGTCATCGTCATCATCAGTGTAGCATGAAGCGTTTTTCAAGAGGAGGATTTTCCTTCTTCGCATGCAAGCAGGATGTAGATGTAGAGCAGAAAATTCCGTTTTCTTGGCGCGCAGACAACCAAAGAATCTCTCAATTCGCACATTTCTCATATGATAATACCCATTTCACATACTTACATAACATTATTATTTTCCCTGTGTCGGTTGCTTTTAAAGTCTCTCCGGACTAGAATATTCACACACGAAGAGAGAGAGAGAGATGGGCAAAATGTGTTGCTTTTCCCCATTTTCATTTTGTGCATGTTTTCTCCTTGCGTTCTCTCTCTCTGACTTTTCACATTCTCCCTTGTTCCCTCTCCGCTGCTTCACGCTTTCACCACTGAACTCGTTTTCAGTGGTAAGATATGCTCATGTTGCATAACATTTGAGGTAGTATATGGAAAAGCAAGAGCTCTAGAGAAAGCAAACAAGTGCGACATGGAGAGTTGATGAGAAGAAAGAACAAAAAGATCTCGTCTGTTTTGTGTGCTCTGCTGGCTCTGGTGGAAAATGAGAGAGGAGGAAGGCGGGGGAGGTGGAGGAGTAAGGGCTAAAACCCAAAAAACCACAAAAGAAAACTATTAAAATACGACATGCATTGTTACTCATTCAGTTAAGAGCTTCGTTTTGGTGAAAGAGATTTCTTAAAAACGGTAAGACATCTTAGATAAAATGTGTTAAAATCATTGGGAATCATGATTCTAATTAAGAAATTAGTTTGGAATGCTTCTGAATTAGTTATTTATTAATCATACCAAATGTTGCATTTTTATACCATTCAACTTTTGTTGAACTTGTGTCGGTATTAATTTCAATCTTAGATACGCAAATCGGGAAAACTCAAAGTCAAAGTAGTACCAAATGAATAGAACCATCCGAACATGTTTGACCGTTGCGATTCATTGTTTTTTGCAGTTTGCGACTGGACTCTGGACAACTGCTGGAACACAGACCAATGCGTGTTAACATCCCCCGGCTTTCCTGGTCTATATCCACCCTATCGTCGTTGCCGTTACATTCTCAACGCAAACCAGACCACAGAAAGCATTCGTATCCATTTCAACTGGCTCAGCTTGCCACCCCCACCGTAAGTGAAATTGCTTTTTGTTTATATGTATTTTTTGTGCTAACAATAATTACTACACGTACATTCATCTACTGTTCACCACTTTTTTATATTACCATGTTTTTTATCTTTGGCATCATAAATGATTACCATTCTACTATTTATGTCATGGATAGTAGCAAAAACACTCTGAAATTCAATATTGTCCTGCTTTTTCTCCTCCAGAAAACAATATATCCGTCCCTCAAATTTTATTACCGCTCCAGTGCGTCTTTTCTGTTTTCTCGGCTTTCCTTTTTTTCTGCTGATTGTTATATTTTTTCTACTAATAAGAGCCCCGACATGTGATGCATGCAAAATCAAGCAAAAATAACCAGACACTAGACAAGAGAGATAGAGCTGGAGAAACCGACCCGAAAAAAGAAAGATGAACCGCGACAAGATAGTATAGTGCCACGACCGCTTTTTTTGTTTTGAGAGATAGTTTATTAGAAAAACGAAGCACGAAATGGAAAAGCAAACCGAGTCATACTATATGTGTAGGGATCGCGGGAGTTAGAAGAGCGAAAGCGGTCCTTTTAATTTATTCATTTTGTATTCCGGGCACATCTCATCAGACAAAACAGAGAACAGAATTCTATTCTGTCAGCCAAAAAAGTCAGCAAAGTTTCCACATGCGACCGCTGCCACTGCTCTAATTCAAAAACTACATAGCAAATACACCATAAGCCATGTACAATATAGTAAATTTTGCACAGCGCCGGCACTCAAACATGGAAAACCGCATATTTTGCAAAATCATAAGCGCTCAAGCGTACACAGCGATGTTTTATGCTGCGTTTTGAAATGAACAAGCAAAATAGGCAAAACAAGAAATAGATACAATTCTTTGCGTGTTCCAAAGAACGCTGCCCTTTTTAGTACAACAAACGGCGACGCTGCTGCTGCTAAATATGGCGAAAATAATGCTACTTATATGGCTAGCATTGTCGCAAGCGAAATGAAATTACCGTTAAACGGAACTAACCGTCGTCTCTTTTAGAGCGACTCTAATAATAAAGTTTAACTAACCGACACAAACTTTTCCAATTCCTTCTCATTTATAAACTCTACTTTCACTCTCTGCTCTGGCGTTAGAAAAACTTTCTCCGGCTTTTTTTCTTCTTTCGATTTTATTTTGTCTACGACAACAGTGCGTAAGTATATAGAGTTCTATACAGTCAAAGATGCCTTTTTTCTCTTCTTCTGGATCGTTAAAAGAATAAAAGAAAACTGTGAAAAGGAAAAACTTGTGTTTAATGTGTTTTTTATGGATTAAACCAACTAACGACTGCACTGTCGAAAGCTGCCGCTATATTTTTTGAAAAAATGAACAAAGTGAAGTCGAAGTGCGTTGGAATATAATATGACTTTCTCTGTCTTCGTGTTAAACAATGTCACTTTTCTCACAATTTCCTTCTCTTTCTTTTTTCCCGTGTGCTTATTGACATTTCCATTTCAAGGGGATTTTCTCTCTGCTTTCATCTTTCTATCTGTCCTTAAAAGCTTTGCATTTGCATTAAAACCTGTCGCATTTTATTTGCAAAAAGAGTTGCTTCCTGTGTTATCTTCACCCCAAGTTTGTCAACAGTCGTGTGCATGGAATGAAATATTGAGTAATGTGCAGTGCACGTACATGCTCCGTCTCTGAAGTTTTGAACTGCACCGTTATTACCGTAAAAAAAGAAGGTAGATGCAAAGTCGTTTAGCTAGTGAACTCGTGTGCGCCTTTTTTAAGGAGAAAAATGGTGATTGAGAGTAATAAGCCGGTTTATGGGACCATGAATGAGGACGGTGGAGTTGTTAAAAAGGAAAATTGAGCGAAGGAGGTGGATAATGGTTAGAGTATATATATGTGGCGAAAGGGCATAAAAAAGAAGTATCCTTTAATTTTCTATTTTAATGAGCCCTAGTTCCATTATGTATTTAACTGAAAGTTTTTTTTCTCCATCTGCTCTTGTTATTCTTGTCAAAAGCCTCTGTTCCAATCATCATGTGGCAATTTGGAAGCGAAACGTGTCCAATCTGGCCAACTTGGGAGCGCCGTGGAGAACGCTATGTCGCGAGTCTGAGATCTCAGTAGAGGTGGAGGGTGGCTGGGCTCTGATCGAATTCCGTTCTGGAGCTACCATCTCCCCGTATCTTTACAACGGCTTCCGGGCCACCGTCCAGTTTATTAACGGTGCTGGAAGGAGAAGATCATCATCTTCATCATCCTCATCGTCATCTTCTACTTCTAGTACATCCAGTGGTGGTGGTGGTGGAGGGAATAGAGTAGCGCTGCCAACGGATGGTATAACCATTATCAACCCGTTTCCCACTAGACCCAGCATTTTGAAGAATGGTGGCTTCGAGCAGACCAGGACAAGGAATGCTGGCAAGCAGGGAAACTCCAATAACAATAAAAACAGCAACAATAACCGTGATAATAATGCGGCTCCGCCACCACAGTACACCGCTCCCCCGCAGTCGCCTCAACAGCCGGCCTTGTTTAATCTGCCAAGTTATGATGACAATGATGATGACAACACAGAAGAGCCTCTGGGCTATCCCAGAGCATCCTTCGGTATGTATTGGGGTAATTGCTTCTGGGAATAAATAATAATTATTAAGACAAGAAAAAGGACTTTCACTCTTCCAGGGAAAGTTATCCATTGTTTCTTGAGTGCGTAAGCCAAATAAGCCTTTTTAAACGACAAAAAATGCTTATCGCCAGGTATTGTTTGTAGAAGATGTAGTCGTTTCCGCTTTTCATGTTGGAATAGAAGGAGACTCACACGTGTGCAGAAAAGGAGAAAGCAATTTGTTAAATCTTGCTTTGTTTCCTTTATGTCGCGCTTTTATAGAGGCTGCCGCTGCTGGAGTGTTTCCCATCACGTGTGGCCACGTTTTTGATGGGCTGACAACGCGAGGAAGCGTCTTCCGACTGATTATTCCAAAAGACTTGTCACACCTTCAGCAACAGTCAAGGTCGAATCTCCAGGGATTTGGATCATATCTCATGCCCTCCCTTCCCAAAGCCAATCCATCCAGACCCTACAAATGTGCACTGGAGTTTCGGGGAAAGCCTACGGATGTTGTGCAAGTTGCCGTGTTCAGCTACAAATACCGGTGAGAAGATAGAAAAAGTGAAAGTGAAATGGTTTTTGTGCATGTATTTCCTGTGTTTTGTAATTTAATAGGCTATCTAAAAGCAATTTTCATAGTATGCAATCTTGTACGGATTTTTTCTCTGGTTTATGTGCATATATAGTGGTCTAAGCTGCTCCTCGTTTACCGAAGCATTTGACTTGGATGAGGAGTCGTACAATCACACGGATCGCTCTGATCGGCGCCTGGGGAAACTTTGTGGTCCGTCAGGGAATGAAGTGAAACGATTCACCTCATCCCACAACAGACTCGTTCTCCTTACCACTGTATCGCCTTATGAGGATCCCTTGAACTCGGAGTTTCTCGAGGGTGCCTTTAGATTTCATGACGGTTAGTTTTACAATTTTTCCTTGCATACTAAAACCTCCGTTGTATTCACAATCTTGCGACATACGTTTGCACTGCATGAATGAATATATGGGCATAATGCGATAATAAAAGTTTATATATTGTCAACCCCTTCCATCTTCATCCTTTTTTATTACAGAGTCTATTGAGGGAACGGTAAAGCCGTTATCAAGTTGTGAAGTGGTCTATTACGGGGTCACTTCTTCCTCCACGGGCAACTTTGTCGGTCCTCCAGACTCTCCTCTGCTGCGCCTCTCCACTTTCCCTCTTGTCTGTGCTCACTCCTTCCTTCCGGGAGGAAATCAGACCGTGTCGCTAACTCTTCATCGGGCTGGCCATGAAACGGGTAGTGTGGCTCTACCCGGCTCAAAAAAGTATTGCAGATCCATTTGTGGCAACTCTGGCTGCCGTTGCGAGGCCAAGTACACGCCAATGGAGCAGATCGATCATTTGCTTCTCATTGCTGGTTCCAATCCTATTGGATGTCTGTGTGGTTATTTTCCGGTTCGTTGAGCACAAAATAATAATACAGTATCGAATAACAAGCACAGTATATTATTATGCTGCAGTGAAGTCCTAGAAAGCAACTTATAGTTTTAGAATAGCACACACTCCAGTGGTGCTGGTGGTAGTTGCAATAATAATAATATTTTGTTTCATTTCCTTGCCTAATGTATCGTAGAGAATTAAATTGGAACAAGAGTATATAGGAAAGGCATTAGAGACAGAAGAGGCAGGGAAGCTAGAGAAGTGCTTATTTTCTTACCTCTCTGTTTACGTTTTGCATTCGAGTATTCCTAGTTGATACACCTTTTCCAGGAGAGTTATTGCCACACGCGTCAGAATATTATATGATCTTGCTGTGCCAATACATCATCAAAATAATTGAGTAGGTACTAGAAAACAGGTCTCTTCTATCTTTAACACACACGCTTTTATTATGCACACAATATAGGACGGTCTACCTATGACATTTGAGTCCCAAAGCCCGTTGACTCTGGTCTACCATGCCACAAAGGGAGGACGAGAATTTAGCTATGCCGCCTCATTCCAGTTCCGGCATAAAATCCCTTGCTCCAACTTTAGCATTGCACCTCCGACAGGTAAGTCCTCTGTAGCAGGTAAACGTATTGACACACGAGTATTTATTATATAACAAATTATTTCAAGTAGGATAATAATTAACGTGAAGTAACTATATACGTGGTACTTTTTTTCTGATGGCTTGTTTTCCTATCTAGGTTCTAAACGGTGGAGGGAAATACTGAGTTCGGAGACCCTCTCCTTTTACTCCCGAGATTTTCATCATTACAGCTACTACGACTGCAGTTGGGCCGTCTCCATCCCTCCTCGTTATAATCTTTCTATCGATTTTGTCTCAGAGGAGGATGGTAATTTATCTCAATTTTGAATTCTCTCTCGCATTTTCTGCTTGTTCCCCTACAAACCTCATTTAGTCAAGTAAAAATATGCTTTCTCTTGCTATCTTCCACGCTTTTACCCAGATAGATAGTAGTTAGTAGTAGTGGAAAATAGATAAGAAGCTTTAATTATAAGATATTCTAGCTGCAGCATCTGTAATAACACGGGCATTTTTTTGCCTTTACTCACTCACACAGAGAAAGACTGTAACACATGGAATCTGACCGTGTGGGCCCAACCAGAGAAGCTCCATCATCACATGCTCACTACAAATAACGAACCATACGATCTTCTCCAATCCTTCTGTCCAAGTACGGGCAGAGAAGAAGTGAAAATCCCTGAAAATGTTCACCAGGCTTACATCAGGTAAATAAAACGGAGAAAGTTTCAGCTTTCTTTTTTTTCTTGTGTGACAAGCCATTCTTTCCTCTTGGTTTCTTTCCACCTTTAAGCTCTCGTCTATTTCTCTCTCTTGTAAAAACTATGCACTTTCTCTTTCTTTTTGCTTTTCTCTGTCTGACACTGACATGAAATCACCCATCTCGTTATCTCTTATACAATACTTTTCCCGGGTTTGTCATTGATTTGTGGCTTTCTTTCTGTTTGTGTCTCTGTGCCTGTGTGTAATCTAATAGATTGGTCGGGGTGACACTTCGTCCTCCTCAGTTTGAGGTGAGATGGAAATATACTGATGTGCTTCTTCCGGGACTCAGTGAGAGGAAAGTGGCTGCCAATGGGACAACTTTTCAGCGTCTGCCTTTCCACTCCTCCCTTTCACTTTTGCTGATTACAGGCTTCATAATGATGAAAATGATGATGATGACGGTGTAGTGCGATGTTACACGCGGGTGGTAATGCTAGCTGCAGCTGCTACACAAATCATATATCAACCACTGGCATGTTACTCTCTATCAACTGAGAGCAAAGCAGCAGTGCAGTAGTGAAAGTGAAAATGCTGCTGCTGATTACTGCCACATTACCACTTTCCCACGACACGTCAAGGACAAGCACCTCATTAATAATTGCGCAGAGAGTTACAAAACGTCTATAAAAATTGCAGGAGACAGAGACACTTGTTAAAATATGCATAAGACACATCATCGACATGAGTGCAGTGTTGTGTTAACTTTCACCAAAAATCCATGGTCCATGACCACACATTTTGTATAAGCACTGTGCACGTTTTCCTTCCGGGAAAATGCAACATGGATTTGATTTATGGACCTATTCTCCTTCTCACCACATGGACTTGCCACACACATACACACAAATTAAATTTCTAGTAAGAAGTACAGAGTGGAAACCGCAGGGTCATAATAAAACATAAATTGTTGATTACTAAATTGATAACCACGTGTATAATAAAATAGTGAGTAGCATAAAATAAATTATAAAACTTAGAAGTATAAAAAGTAATAAGAACAAATAATTAACTGTTAATTAAACTTTATTGTACTTTACAATAATCATAATAATATGCCGCGTAACAAATAAAAAATTGCAATAAAAACTTCAGGATAATATCTTACATAAAAACCTGAGCCTCATCTCCTTTATTATTCTTGCATTTTGCCTTGTCCAATTTAATTTTGTTTTATTGTCTCATTTAAATTTCTGTGGCTGAATATTAACCATTTTTTCTCATCTTTTTTTACACATTCATGAAAACTTTAGCACTTTTACAGCTCACCAAGCAAAAGCGTGCATATATATTTTATTATGGAGTTTATTCCTGAAAAAGGTCAAAGGTAAGGCGTGCTCCTTTTACCCAGGCTCACTAGCAATTTCTCTGCTCTCTCTCTCTCTCTGTGGAATTATTATTATACAGGTGAATATAAAAACAAGTGGAGCGACGAAAGACTACTTTCTTTTTTTCTTTACCGCCAGCCGCCAGCGTCGTCCTCTGTCCTAGATACTATCTTATTATTACTGTGTGTCTGTGTTGCACTCCAAATTTCCCTTAGCCCAAAATAGAACAACGTGAGCATTTTCTCCCTCTTTCTCTTTGGGCCTGGAGTGTATATGCATATTCCTAAATTATGCATCCCAAATTGTGTGGTTCCCTTTTTCTCGGTGGCTGACTACTCTGGAAAATGAAACAAGAAAGAACACAGGATTCCGAGATCTTGTGGATTTAGCTTCATTTGCATTCTCCTCTGCTGCTTTTATGTTGGTTGGGCAAGTACCTTCTTCTACCCGTCGACCTCCAACCAAACACATCTTTTCTGCAAAAGAAGGAGAGCTTTCTCTTTCTCATCATCTCAATTTATCACAATGCATATTTTTTATTCAGCTTTAGGCTACCCAAAAAATATTATAAAATGTTGGCGTACTTTTGCGGGGGTATTCTACTTTTTTATTTTCCATTTTGTGTTCGTGTTGCCACCAACCAAACCAAACATGCTTACGTGCTGCTAGAGAACAATATCTCTTATTATTAGAAAAAGGAATCCACGCATATATACTTTCTTATGCATCTTTCTGATCAAGAGGATCTTCTTGTTCTTGTGGAAGTTGCTACTGTCAAGCAAAAGCAAACGAAGAGAGAGAGAAATAAAGATATTATGAATAAAAAAGTGAAGGCGATCAATAAAAAGTTTTTGCTTACTTTAGCATCCCAATCCCAACATGTCTTGTTATATTATCTTTTCTGGAATCCAATCCGACAATTTTACCTAGACAAGTCAACACGAGATGAAGTGGTTGCAAAAGGAAAGAGCAGAAGAAGAAGATGATGACGACAGTGGTTTTCCTGACGCGGTCCTTTTTCCCTTTTGACAAAAACGGAAAAGTTAACAAGGACGGAGCCCCTCTAGAGAGATCAATTCAACCTTTATAACCTTTTTCCATCCAGTGGGAGGAAGGGAGATACCACCACCACCGCCAATAATACCTGTCAGAAAATTTCCTCAAGAGAGATGAAGAAAAAATCTATCCATTGGAATTCTGATGATGATGAAGATCACAGGAACTGCAAGCTTTTAAAAACTCATCTTAATTATCATTTTCCCTTTCACATGTCTCCAG
The DNA here is from genome assembly GCA_029691765.1 of Entomobrya proxima. Taxonomy (NCBI): domain Eukaryota; kingdom Metazoa; phylum Arthropoda; class Collembola; order Entomobryomorpha; family Entomobryidae; genus Entomobrya; species Entomobrya proxima. The sequence continues at coordinate 19,852,928 of CM056171.1, forward strand.
TTTTAAAAATGGCTTTGGAATTTGTTTACATTCACCCAAACTCAATCTCGTGACTTTTTTACTTTTCTGTTAATTTGAATTAGAAGAATAGACTTTCAAATAAGAGGAGACCCTTTCTTCATGCATTATTCAAAGGAAAGCATTGATCAAGTGATGGGCGATATGGTTTTTACTTAACTTTTATGTAATAAAGTAATGGCAGCAGTGGCAAGAAAAAAATAGATTTTTAAAAGAAACTCCCTTTCCTTGAGCAAAGTAATATTAAGGCCAGAAGAGATGAAGAGGAAGGAACACAGCCAACAGATTGGATTTTGGCTGGGAGTCTCTTGACAAAGTGAATAAAATTAATCAACTGCCTTTCTTCTGCCGGCTTTCTCTTTAACCTTTCTTTATCTACTGAAAACAAGGAGCAGAGTTACCTGTACATTTGGAAAATATAATGTTCTTTGAATATATTCTCAGTATCTTCCAACTAGAAGCTCCGACTATGCCTTTGAACTTAAATCGATCGGCTTTCGAGTCTTCATAGTATATACTTTACAATTTAAAAAATTATAAGCTCTAGGCCAAAGGTCAACCATTTTCTTTATTAAAGTGTACTGTATATTTTGTGCTTGTGTAGTTGAGCAGAAATGAAGTATGAAAACTGTGAAGTATGGAAAAGCGGAAGTAATAAGTCTTTACTTTGGATTAAATTAATCGCTCGCTAAAAAGAAGAACTTTTTTATATTTTTCATTTATTTTTTGTAAAGCTTTCCTTTCAAGTTCTTTCTTTTTTCTGGTCCAAGATCATCCACAGATGGAGAGTATTTATTTTTCTCATTATTCTTTTTATCTCCGAACTAGATCAGCAGACACTTTTATTGCGCTTTTAAGGTCCGGGTTGTCCTCGTCATTCGTTTTTTCAGCTTTTTTGTTGCTTTTCATCCACACACACACACACTCTAACAATGCAACGCTTTTGTATTCTGTATTCTCCTTTTAAAAAATATATAAAGCAAGAACACCAAAAGCCATATTGCCATATTGTCTGACTTTCATAAAAAGAAATTCGTCGCCGGTTCAAGATTAGTCTTTGGAGAGTTGGTGTACATATCATCAGTGGAGTATACGTGATCTATTACGCTATTTCTCTCGTTTTTATTTCTTTAAGTACGAGATGGTAAATGAGAGCGGGATATCATATAACAAAAGCACACACACCATTTCTGGATAATAAAACGCAATGAACTCAGTTGACTGGAAAGGATGAGACTGGAAGCTGGAAAAAAGGAGTGAGTGTAGTGTATATAGGAAAGACAGAAAAGTCTTTTACTCAGCTCAGTAGTCACTAGTCAACTTCTTTTTTTACCACAGTGCTGTACTGATTATTATTAGTATATTGAGAGAATAAAGCACACAGAAACGAGCCCCGTGGCTCACACACAACGCAAATAAAAACGGAGAAAAAGAAGGCCAAAGGAAAAAATAATGAACCAGGAACCAAAGACAGAGATGAGGTCGTCGCGTACCATATAGTATTATAGCACACTATCGTAAGCCACGTTTTTACGCAAAAAATATTATGTAAGCTGTACACACACATGCCGATATAATCCATAAAATATGTACATGGGCATAAAGAGAAAGTATGCAATAATAAGTAGAATGTATAGCATGCACATTTTCCTTTCTTTCCTTCCACACGTCGTCGGTTGGGACAGAAAGCCGGGAGAAAAGGGAAAAAGGAATGCGTATTTCTTCAACTGCTGCGTTTGCTGCTGCTGGAGAAAACTATTTTTGGAAGAAAAGCAATGACGATCATGGCAATGGTGAGGAAATAGCTGCTACTGAAAAAGCCGGAATGAGTATTTTCTTTTTTGCCTGGTTGGTATCTCTAAATTACATTGCATTTCTCTCCGTCTTCACTCTGCTCGCTGCTGATCTTCTATATGAAAGCACGGATAGTTGCCTTCAGTTAAAAATACCAATATTACCAATTGTGCTTCTGCTAGTCTACACATTTAATATGTGTGAAAAAATAATAATATGCTTATAAAAATAAACTTTATACATTTGCAAAAGAGAGTGAGAGAAAGCGGCGCGGCAGAAAGAGAAACAGCAGCAGCTGTTGGTGTTCATCTGGCACATAAATATCTTTTCCTTTCTTTTTGCTTCTTCCCGTATATTCTTCCTCCTTTTCTTCGTCTTTGGCGTGTACACACACAAAACTAAAAAACGGAATGAGTGAATAAGGTTAAACGAAAATGGATCTTGGAGAGAAAGAAAAGGAAAAAGGAAAACTATGCGAATATGTACAACTACACACAACTAGGCAGCAGAATGACTAGTAGTCTCCTGTCTTTTCTTTTCGTTTTTTTTTGGTGCTGACTAGTCTTCAGCAAGAAGGAGAAAGGATTTTCTTCCAAGAAGAAGAAGCTTTACAAGAAAAGAGAGAAAAAAACATCAGAGAGTGTAAAGGAAATTCGTGATTTCCGAATCTTTGGATTTTCATTCCATTCATTTATCAAACTCACTCTTGTGTTATTTCCATATCTCACTCACACAAAATTACACTTTCGCTACATAGCTTTCCACTGGAAATTGCAGGAGAAAACGGGAAGAGGAGATGGAGGGGCTATCCAAAAATCCACATTCCAATCCATTTTCTTCTTCGTCGTCTTTTTCAGTTGCGAGTAAGGAAAAGACGAATACCTAGGAATAAAATGGCAAGACAGCAAAAACTTTTTTATTCTTATAAGCTGTTAGAAAGAGAGGGAGAGAATAACTAAAATAAACTAAAAATGTATGCGCTTACTTTTCTTTATTGCAAGAAAAGAACTACACACTAGTAGAGTGTACAAGTATGATCATCATCATTGAATGAGTAGTATGATTTTCTTCAATATTTTACGTATTTATATTATTTGAAACGAAGGGTGATCGGCAAAGAAAAAGTAGAGAACAGAGAGAGTGCTTTATGTAAACTCACTGCAGTATCAGTACCAGCAGCACCAAGAAAAGAAACTCGAAAGTAAGTAAAAATCTTGTGAAGTACAATATGTATGACCATAATAAATATGGATTTTTGTTTAGCGATAATAATAAGCATGTAGGGAGTAGGGATGGGAAAAAAGAGGGAGAAAGGTATTCATAAAATAGACGCACTCACAATGAAAAAAGGGAATAAAATGGAGAAATTGTTTGTTTGTGTGCATTTCACTTGAAGTCTGAAGCAGTTTTTCTTGCTGCTGAGAATGGAATGCCTGTCTGTTTTTCCCATAAATAGATAAGCCAGTACAAGTGAAGTAGTATAGCAGTGTGTAGTACTTACATTAGTTAGTATTGGCTTTATTTATAAAAAATATTGTGTGGAATAAGCGCAAATTTATAGGGAGAGTTTTTCAGTGAAAAAAAAAAATTGTAGGATTTGTTTTGCTGTTCGCTTTTGCTGTTGCTGCAATGCACTCCCAAGGAATAAAGTGTATTCGTTTTGGATTGTGAAAGCATTTTTTCTGTCCGTTCGCCGCCACATTCATTTCAACTAGGTTTCATTTATTTATTTATATCTAGTATTGAAGAAGAGAGAAGAAGGTGAATTGGAAAAAAATGTTGGTAGCATTTTAAAAGGGATATGCGTGCATACGTGAGGAATAGGATTCATGGGAAAGGAAACGACAAGAAATATGGAAGAAGGAAGGAAGAGGAAAAAAACTTTTTCCTTTAAATATTTTTCTGCTCTTCTTCAAGTTTACTGTGGAATTTTTTAAAAAGAAATGTTTGCATTTCTCTCGTTTCATCATCTTTGACAAAAAAGGCATTTTTGTGATGATCAGGAAAAAAGTTTATTTGTGTATTTTTTTCAACTGAGAACGAAGAAGGCACTGATGCAACACGAGCTTGAATATGGTGGACTTGTGTCCTTGAGCTAGAAAAAAGGTTTTTGGAAATTGAGTAGACAAGTTGGAAAATGTCACATGCAAAGCAGGTACACATTTACGCAACGGGCACTAAGAAAGTGGCTGGGGATAAGAAAGATATGCACTTTCTTTTTTACCATGTATTTCTCATGGGATGTTGGAGAAAGTGAGCTAGGCTGAGTGAATGTGAGATGCGTTTTAAATTTGAAAATGGTCTAGCGCTTATATTTATTTTTTCTCCGTTGGGCTTAGGTTGAGTGGTTGATTTGGATTGAGCCAATTGTAAAGTAAATAAGTTGGCAGTTGACGTGTGTACTATGTACCTCTGCTAAATTACTGATGGAAATAGGGACTAAAAAGGGAAATTGAACAAGAAGGGATAAAATGCGAGAGTTATAGGTGCATGTTCTAAATTTAGACAGAAGTAATTTGGTGGTGTTAGCTGAGGAGAAAGGTAGAGATCCATCCAAATGGATTATGTGATAGATCACGTTGATGTCTGGAATGATGATGGTGATGTGTTCAACAGCAGCTGCTGCTGTTGTAGTCCGCGATATATAGTGGGTGGGATGTGCGTTTTTTAGAGTTCATGGCTGTTTTTTGGGCTTCAAAGTGATGTAAAGGATTTTGGAAGGGATGAGAGGTTGATCTAGTTGGAAAATTGGAAAGGCTCAAGTGAAACAAAAATGAGAAAAGCTGCTACTACAAACTACATTCTACAATGGCTTGTTGTACAGAGGTACAACTTTTTTGTATTGAGTAGGGAAAGTGGGTCTAAGTGAATGTTCTGTTGTGTGAGTGTGTGTGCGTTGAATTTTACTAGGTATTTTGTATTTTGCTTTGCACTCTCTGAAAAAAGCAAACAACAGACCAATAATACTTTAAGGCAGTGTGAAAGCAAATAAAAGCAAACAACGTGCAATATGAAAGGTGACAGGAAAAAGAGGAAAGTAGATCAGGAAAACGGAGCAACAGCTTTCAAAATTGAAGATAAAGCCTGGCTAAATAAAATACGCTTGCTTTATTCTCTTTTCTTTATCCAATAATGTGTGTTGAGCTATTGAAATGAAATCAGTGAGTCGATCTAGTAAATATTCTTAGGAGAAACTATTCCTAGCGATCAACCTTCCGAATAGCCGTTGATGGTACTTTTGGGCCTGGCGCTGACCGTGCTGTAAAAATAATCACACTTTAGACTCCTTGTTACATTAAATATATGGCAATTTACTATAAAATCGGAAAAACTTACTCAATGGCTTGCTTTTTCCAGCCTCCTCATACACACTTTTTACAGCATTCACTACTACTGATTTTGCCTGAGCCTTTAGTTTGCTCGCACCATCAACCAATTCCTTATCTGACGCGCCTCCAACGTGAAGAATTGACCGAACTGGTTTTTCTTCCGACTTTGTCACCTCAACACGACTTTCCTGCTTTGGTGGTGGCGGTGCAACTTCTTCAGACTTTCTCTTCTGACCACTCTGTTGTTGACCTTGGAAAGAAAGTGGCTGTGGTGCAGGTGCAGTTTTGGTGCTGGTTGTGTCTGTTGCGTCCGAGCCTCTAGGGATTTGGATGACCGGTCCTGCCCGTGGTTGAAAAACTTGATTGCTGTGACCGTAGCGAGCAGGGTCTATCTTTGTTTCCCACAGAGTAACTTCTTGGTGCTGGCCATCTCTGACACTTTCTACAAAATAATTAAACTTGCGTCAGTGATAAACAAGACGAATTACACTCTAATCTTTTCTTTCTCTGTACTTACCAAGCTCCATTCTCTGCAAAGCAGCTAATATTCGCTGAGTATCTTTTCCTGCCTCTGCTTGCAGGAGCATGTGCGTCAGTGCCATTGTGCATATCTCTGTTACCACCTTATCTGCCGTCATCCTCACAAGACGTAACTTTTCTCGCCTGTTAGATTTCGGATCTGTTGGATCTATGGAATGTCTTTTAGCCCAGTCCTCCACTAGGATATCGCGGTGTTCCTTCATTTCTTGCACATGCCGTGGATCAATTATCACATCCAAAGGTCCTGACAAATACTCTTTTCTCTTTCTGAAAGCTTCCTCGGCTTCCGTTTCCCTTGCATTTTCTGCGGTTTCCTCCGCACCTTTCGTTTGTTTCTTGTCCCTTGCCAACTTTCCCTGTTGGTCCTTTGGCTTATCCTTTTCCAACTTGCTTGCTTCAAACTGCTCCTTCATTTGCTCCCAAATCTGGGCTGCGCTCTCTGACATTGCTTTCTCCGATTCGGCTCTCTCGGACAATGCCTTCTCTGACAGTGCTTTTTCGGACAAAGCTTGCGACTTTTTTCGTCTGTCCATCTTTTCAATTTCCGCTAGTGCTAATTTTGCGTCAGCAATGCTTGGATGCATATGGATAGAAAGCCTTGGGTGGGACTCTTTGCTGGGCGGTGGGGCTGTGGGTGGTACAACCTGTTGTTGTACAGGTACAATAATGGCCTGACCTGCAGTTTTTGCCATTTCCACCTGCGTTTGCTTCAAAGCTTTGGGGATCATCACAAAATTTGACTTGGGTTTTGCTGGCCTGTGATGCTCCTTAGATGGTGGCGGTTGATCAGGTATTTCTCCCTTATTGTTTAATGGAGCTATATGGTCATCAGGTTCAATTGATCCAAATCTTCGATACCCAGGGTCCATTATACCTTGCCGTTGATGGTAAGCTATTCGGGGTTTTTCTCCCTTTGTGTGAAGAGTCAACTCTTGTTGCTTTCTAAGCAATTGCTGCTGGCGATTATACATTAGTTGACTGGGTGGCTGCTTTCTCCCTTGTCGGGGACTGACGCCTTCGGGAGGAGGATGCGCTTCAGGTACCTTCTTTTCTTCCTTTTCCTCTACGATAGCAGCAGTTGCTTCCAAAAGCGGCTTCAGGATTCTGTCTTGATCTTTGGACATGCGCAGTACCTTTGGCTGTGGCTTGGGTTGTGGTTGTGCCTGCCTGAAAACAGGTATTTTGGGATGTACGGGCATCGTGACAATGGCGGCAGTATTCTGTGGTGGCGGTGGTTCTGCTACGCTAGTTCCCTCAGTTTCAAACGACCCTCTTCCTCCCAAAGACTTACTCCTTTCTCCAACTGCAGATCCCAATCTCTTGGCGCTTCTAGGAATTGGACCGTCTCTGTCTTGATCCGGAGTTTGTGGTGTTTGAGGCGTCGCAACAGTCATTGGACTTCGGAGTAAGGGCGAATCCCTTCTTTCAGCCGTAGCAAGCCTTGGCGTTGGAGGAGGAACGTTAAACTCCACTGCTGCTGTGTGCACAACCATGCTTTGTGACTTTCCCTCACCTTCTCCTCCACCCCCACTAGGTTTATCCTCCTCTTTCTTTCCCTTGGCATCCTTCTCGTGCTTTTTTCCTTTCCCCTTGCCTTTTCCTTGATCCCCTTGATCCTTGTTCTCCCCGCCACTACCACTTTCACCCGTTCCAGGTGGGCCCGCAATGCCAACTGTTTTCCTTTTACCCTCTTGCTTTCCTTCAGCTTCACCTTCAATGGTTTGAGCTTCAGTTGGAGGTGGCGTCTCCTCAGACTTATCCTTTTCCTTCTCCTCTTCCTTCCCTCCCTCTCCTACTTGACCCGATGTACCTGGGCTTACACCACCTGACTTTGCAGCTGTGGCCGTAGCACTATGGGCGCCTGTTGCCGCGTGGCTCATTCTCCGGGTCGCCGCTTGACTCGCCCTTCGCGTTGCCACTTGGCTCGCCCTTCGCTTCAGTTGCTGCTGTTGTGGGGTCATCTTGCTTTTATTGTCCACACGGCCCGGTGGTTCTTTCCCTTTTCCTGCAGCAGCTCCAGGTCCTACCGGTTTCGGACTGGCCGGACTACCCATGTCATGTCTACTCAGATCATGTTTGCCTTTGGCTGTGGTCTTATCTGGAGGCGTGGTTGCGCTTACTACCGAACTGACAATGTCATCCTGATCCTCCACAATGCCGTATAATATCTCATTGGTCATTCTCAAGATGCTCCGTCTCAACTCAGGTGTTAAACCCGTAAGGTCCATTTCCGGTATCTTTCTCCATGCCTCCTGAATCACTTCGTCCACAAAAGCAGCAGCGTCAGGTACTAGCGCATTTGTCTTCTTTTCCGCTTCTTGGATAACCTCGTCCACATACTTTTCAAACTCGGGCTGCTTCCTGAACATATTTTCCAGGTCTAGCTCTCCCAAGGCCAGCAAACTGGCAATTGGTGCAGCCTCTTCCATTAGCGCCATTCCTGCATCTTGGAACATTTTCATATCTTCAGGGGAAATGTCCTCCTTAATGTGCTTTTCCAACTGACTAATGTCATTTAAAATGGCCACCGTCTTGTACAGCTCATCAATCAAGTGGTGAGCTACGCCACTAGCAAACTCGAGCTTATCTTTGGAATAATATAAGTGTAAATCGTCATATCCCTCCCCAATTCCACGTTTTAGTGTTCCCCACACCTCCTTCCCATATTTGCGCTCTCGGGGTGGCAAAAACACATTTTCCAAAATGTCCTGCATTATCTGGTCAATTGTCTTGTTTCGAACAAGCGCATTCCGAACAAGGAATTCCACCGTAGGCGCATTTTTCAAGGAGTGCTCTTCATCATCTTCACCTTCTCCCTCATCTTCGTCCGCTTCTGCTTGCTCGGGTGTTGTTATCAACACTTCAGTCGTGCATGGAATCTGAGCGTTCTTATTTTCATGCAGAAGCTCATAATTGAAGCCCTCAATTTCGCAAAACTTTTCAAAAGTCATTTCATCATAGGTCCTTCCATTGTAAACCTTGCGATGAAGAAAACGCTCAAAGGGTGGCATGCGCATAATGGGACGGATTGCGTTTGGCGGTGGGGTTCCCAAAAGCTCCCGAATTTTCCCAGCAACTTCTCGCATTGAGGCAAGATCTGTCATGCCCATCTTGTTAAGTGCTGTGCAGTCAATTAAAACCAGTCGCCGACCTGTGATCATGTTTCGGACAAAAGTTTCCCTTAGCTGGGGCCATCCAATGGATTCAATCCAGTCACCTACTTGCTTTTCTGTCCAACCAATGCATGAAGGTAAATCTTCGTCTTCAACGGGCTCCAATTTGCTTTTATGCGGGGATAAGTTGGGACGAGCTCGAATGATTACCTTTCGTAGCTCCCTAAAAACAGAAAGGATTTTTTTTACAAATTGAATGATTTTGTATTGGGGTCTGGTTCACCAGCGCGGCTCATTGCTTCATTATCAATGAACCAGATCCTGTTCACATTTCACATTGTACTTCACTTACTTATCCGTCAAGTATTCCACGTTGATCCTTCTCTTGGCCACAATAACCAGCCATTCTAGCCAGGCCGCTTTATCTTTTGGGATTAAATACTCCCTTCGTCTTTTACGAGGATCCCGGAATCCTAGATAGGCGGTCAATACTTTGGACGCAGTTCCCGATGCAAGCTGTGCAAATTTGCTGACCTTCTTCCTGTCAAATCGGTTAATGGCTTTGGACGTCACTCTGGCAAGCCTTTGGTTGGACAAGTTTAACTCAGGGTCGTCATTGTTGAAGGCCATAGACTTTCTGGATCTCATGGAGCCCTGTGCCATTATCGAGCGGGACCTTGCAATAGACTTTGACCGCAAACTTTGACGGGATTGCATGGTAATGGGAGGTTAGTGTGACAATGCCAATAAATCTGGTAAGGGATTGCAATTCGAATATTGTAAACTGCTGCTGGGATCTGGCTCATTGCATCATTATCATTATCTTAATGGTAGCATGGATCGATAGTACAAAATTTAATGTGATAATGATAATGAATGAAAATTTTCGGTGAGCAGACCTCAGAGGCAGTTTTCGGAATATATCCAGTTGGCAAAAATTGTGAATGAAGAAAAATGCAAGAATGCGTAATGTGAGAAAATTGTTTTTTAATTCAATGCACAATGTAGCGCTTTGAAGAGTTTTTCTACTTTTCTTCATGCACCTCATCATCCCATTGTTTCATTGGAAATCATTTCAGCAATCGTAAACCATATACTCATATCGCTATTTCTGAACTCAATGTGCAACTTCCAACTTTGTTTCCATTCTACCTACGATGAAATTATTCTACCAATAGTTCAAATATAACCTTTGAGTCGTCGTATAATTCCTGTTTCAGTTTTATTGCGCTGAGAGAACGACATCTAATTAGGCACTGTTTATAAACTTCAAATCATCGTACTAATTGAAGTATGCATTCCAATATATATATTTTTTCATCATATAAGGTACATATATTCAAAGCATGAAAATCTCAGCCACGCTCTCCTATCTGGTGTATATTCCTTCCCCAACAGGGAACCAACCCATTTCATTCCAGAAAATCCCTTCCTGTTTTCCCCCTTTTCCCCAGAAATGAGAAAGTGATGTCTGGTTGGAAAACCTTGAGTAAAATGAATGGGTAGAGCTGTGGCAAGAGTCAAAGACAAGTCATTATTTATCTATGGTAAAATGATGTCACACAGCAGGTTGACGTCTCTAATTTCAAGTTCTTTGCTGCTCACTTTCCTTGCTCGAATTGTATTCATTTTGCTTGCTACTTTTATTCCAAAGCACAATATAAAACCTACTTTTCTCATAAATACTTCCTCTCATTCCGTTGTACTACTCCACTTTTCTCCGTTTCCTCGCGTTTCGGTCTCGTTCATTTCCCATCATTTCATTATTATCATCATTTTGTTTGTAATTCCACCAGTAAAACCACACAGCTCCATCATCTATAGACTTTTGAAAAGCGAGGTAGTACAATCACTAGCGGTGGTGGTGGAGGTGATATCGGAGAAAGCAGAACAGCAACAGAAAATAATACGTTTTATGAATAGAAAAGGCAACAACAAAAGGACCCCATGTGAATCCATTCCATTTCCAAGACTCTGCTGCTATGCATAATGCGAAGGAAGGAAACCCAGCAAAATAGATAATTAATGGCGCACGCATTCACAGAGTAGAAGCTCCTTATCTTTGTCGGTGCAACTTGTTGGACTGCTCTTGCGATAACAAGCAAAAAATTCCTCGTATTTTGTTGACATTTGCACAGCGCATGTATTATATAGTATGCCCATATTTGGCTTTGACTTACCCTTACCCTATTCTGTTTTCTTGGAGAAGAGCTTTTTGTAAATTCCAAGAAGAATGACAGGATATAGTTTGCCATCAAAAAATAAAGATTACCGGATAAGAATCCATATTTTCCCGGACATCCTGTCCAAAACGCATATCACACTCCAATCCAGAGAAAAGGGCACTCGCCCGTATCACATCACAATTTTTACTTCGACTTGACTCCATCAGCTCATACATTCTTAGGCGGCATTCAATCCCATTTTCCTCGAATGTGTAGTGTGATGCCTAAAATGACGAAATGCGAAAACTCACATATTTTTTATTCTAAAATCCGGTAGAATATGGATTCGTGGAAATGGGAGATAGCTTTGTGAAAAGCTTACGCAGAAACGTCAATACTCTCATAGCAGCAGCAGAAGAAGATAAATCCAGGCTTTCCCCTCACTTTCACTCTAGCTCTTTTTTATAATTCGCAGACGAAAAAGGAAGAACTGCTTTTGTCAGTTGACTTTTCAATCCTTTCCTCTGACTCTGTGTCCCAGTCTAAAAAATGTGTTCTCAATGCCAAACAGAAATCTGGTTTTGCACTGCAAAAGGAAGTCGTAGTATTTTGAGGGTACCTATTTTGCAAAATAAAGCTTAGGATCATATAAAGATGATGATTGAATCTGCTCAAGTGATATATCAATTTGGATGATGCTCTCTGTAGTGCAGTGATATGTACATAAAATACCTTGCCAGCATGATATCCAACTACAAGCCCTTTTTTCATAACGAACGAATTCCTTTTTGTCGTAGAAAATTATTATTTGCTGAGGAAAATTGTAATCCGCAAACAAAGGTTGTAGTGAAAGAGCCTACGTATAGGTAGGTATAGTATATAATACACGTATATACTTTACCCTCCGATATGTATCGTTGATCGAGTATGATCCAAAATAATAATAATATTTTTAGCCCTTCTAATAACAACTCCATATTTGCTTGCTGCTCAAATGAAAATGATTATTTACCTTCTGAGCAGAGTACCTACCTGTGGGCTGAGAAAATTATAAGAGAGGAAGCCACGTCTTTGAGCGCGTTGTTGGTGGTGTCAGCGCTAAAAACGTGCTTTCTCCCTGACACAACAATCTCTAGTATTTTTCCTTCATTTTTACTTTACGTGAAAATCCTATAATTTTTCCCATCTAGACGCTATCCCTATAACACATACAACATATTAAATAACATGTCCCTATAATATTTTGTCGGCATTGGTGTTTGGCATTGCAAGGATTCTTCTTACTTTTTTATCCACACTCCCGTTTCGTCTTACCTTTCACATTCCATCGAAGCTCAAGTGAAGTGAAACCCTTCTTGTCTTGTGTGCTTTCTGCGTCTTATAGAATGCAGCGAAAGCTGCTGCTAAGGATGATTATCATCATCGTCATGAGGGAAACTTGAGAAGAAAAAAGTGACTGTGTGAGTAGATCTTCTAGAGAAAAGGAGCCAATGCCAACACTAAACATAGCTACGTAACAACGGACAGACTCGCGCCGTGTCTCAAGGAGAAAAGTTAGTTGAGAAGAAGCAGAAGATGTATCATATTCCCTTGTCAGCTTGCCTTACATCACATCAACAACCAAAGAATCAGGGACATGATATCCCTATAATATTTTGTTGTATAGGTTTCTCAACAACGGGGAAAATTGGTAGAAAGTAGATTGGGAAAGAAATGAAAGGTTATGTATATGATTATTAGCTCGCTGCTTCAGCAGGAGAGCTATTTAAGATATCGTTGTCCGTTTGTCTGTCTGTCTGTCCGTCCGTCTGTCTGTCCTCTTTATTTTAGGCTAAATCGGCTCTAGACCAGGTTAAATCGGCTCTAGACCAGGCTAAATCGGCTCTAGACCAGGTTAAATCGGCTCTAGACCAGGTTAAATCGGCTCTAGACCAGGCTAAATCGGCTCTAGACCAGGTTAAATCGGCTCTAGACCAGGTTAAATCGGCTCTAGACCAGGCTAAATCGGCTCTAGACCAGGTTAAATCGGCTCTAGACCAGGTTAAATTGGCTCTAGACCAGGCTAAATCGGCTCTAGACCAGGTTAAATCGGCTCTAGACCAGGCTAAATCGGCTCTAGACCAGGCTAAATCGGCTCTAGACCAGGTTAAATCGGTTCTAAACCAGGCAAAATGGGTTCAAAATGAGGTTAAATGGGCTCTATTCCAGGCAAAATGGGATTTAAGAAGCCCAGGTGGGCTTACATCAGCTATTATTAGCTCGCTGCTTCAGCAGGAGAGCTATTTAAGATATCGTTGTCCGTTTGTCTGTCTGTCTGTCTGTCCGTCTGTCTGTCCTCTTTATTTTAGGCTAAATCGGCTCTAGACCAGGTTAAATCGGCTCTAGACCAGGCTAAATCGGCTCTAGACCAGGTTAAATCGGCTCTAGACCAGGTTAAATCGGCTCTAGACCAGGCTAAATCGGCTCTAGACCAGGTTAAATCGGCTCTAGACCAGGTTAAATCGGCTCTAGACCAGGCTAAATCGGCTCTAGACCAGGTTAAATCGGCTCTAGACCAGGTTAAATTGGCTCTAGACCAGGCTAAATCGGCTCTAGACCAGGTTAAATCGGCTCTAGACCAGGCTAAATCGGCTCTAGACCAGGCTAAATCGGCTCTAGACCAGGTTAAATCGGTTCTAAACCAGGCAAAATGGGTTCAAAATGAGGTTAAATGGGCTCTATTCCAGGCAAAATGGGATTTAAGAAGCCCAGGTGGGCTTACATCAGCTATTATTACTTACTGCATTCATCAAGGATTTTGTCGTTGGATCTTTTGACTACATAGACACTCATCGTTGTTAGCAGCGAGCATGTTTCAATGGCTTACCATGGATGTTTACTTACTGCATTCATCAAGGATTTTGTCGTTGGATCTTTTGACTACATAGACACTCATCGTTGTTAGCAGCGAGCATGTTTCAATGGCTTACCATGGATGTTTATTATTATATGATTTCTTTGGATTGCGTTGCAGCCGCTGTTGTTGATGGGATATATTTGTCCATACTCTTGTGTCTGGATTGAGTGAGCATCTTTGGAAAAATAGCTCTTGTTTCTTATTCCTCTTCTTAGAAACCAGAAAAACCGTTCAAGACATAGAAACTCTCTAGTACCTTATTCTGCGGATAAGTACGTAATCGTAATGCGTTTCTTCACTTTTTTACGGTATCTGTGCCGCATACCTGTTCAACCATGTATGATGTGTTTGGTTGTTGTGGATTGAGTTCTTTTCTTGTTTCCGAGAGCTGTCCGCGTGTAGTCATCATGATCATGATCATATCGTTGATCGCATTGAAAAAAGGATGAAAGACGGACCAAGAGTCGAGAAAAGCATGTAGAATTTTTGGATGGATGGATAAAAATGATGGAACACAAGTTTCAGGAGTGAAGAAAAAAGTACCGGTTTGTCAGAGCAGAGATGGGGAAAGGTATGTCCTGATGTTCTTGTGTATCTGGGTGAAAGTATGCACATTTGTAAGTGAAAGTGAGTAGTAAAGCCATTACACATTTTGGTTGAATGCTTGAAACAGGAAAAAAAATATGAGGATGATGATGGACCGGTTGGTTTGGCCCGTCCGAAAAATCCACTTATCCTTGAACTGACATGCGAAAAGGAAATTCTTTATTGCGTGCATAAGATGAAGAGGGGCAAGCAAGTAGGAAAAAATCAGTGAGGTAGCAAAAATAAATAGAACGTGGAAAAGTAAAACGCATTTATTCAGGCAGGCATACATGTCTGAAGGGGAATGGGGATGATAGGGAGCGGGGCAAAATCCATCATCATTTCAGTTCGGTAAACTGGCCGATAAATTATGTATGTTGAGTTGAGACTTGGTTAGGAAACGGGAGAAAAGTATGTTGGTGGGGCAAGCTTTTCCCAGTCAATTTTGTTGAATTCTTGCATTTTTTAAAACGTGACACACTTTATTTATCCTTTTTATACTGTATATTTGCTCTAACAAATTAATTTTGCAAAACTGTTTTTATCATATTTGCACAAAATAATGTAATTATTAGAGGGACTACTCTGATACTAATTAAATTAAATAGATTAAATTATTTTAGAACTATATCTACTGACTATTTTGGGGAGGTTTTCTCTCTCGTGTCAATTCAATACGAAGTGTCTTCACCATCACCACCACCTTCGTTCTCATCGCCTTCATCTATTATTTCGTCATCAAAGTTCTTTATCTCTCCATTTAGTAAGCGATATTCCTGTTCACAACTAGCAGCTTTGTCAACGTCCCACATGTGATAGCTGAAGAAAAACTGAATAATGATCAATCCAATGATGAAAATGGCAAGCATTCCAAGCCTAAATGCACGACCCTTGAAGTAAAATAGAACATGCAATATGTATTTTTTTAGCAATTTGCAATGTGTTTTAGTAACAATTTATCTTACTGGAGGTTCCTTAGTAAATAGCCGTTTTACTGGAGGTGGAAGGTAAGTTCGTCGAGGAACGAGTCTCAGCTTTTTGTCTGTTTTCCGCAGATTGACCTCCATCACGACATAGCAAGTAAGCACAAAAACGACCCAAAAGGTAACGGTGTAAGCGACGTTACACGAGAAGCCACTTTGATCCACCCAAGCCATTGCATACATGCTTACCACTGAAGAGTTTTTTAAGAATGAAAAACTGAAGAAATGGCAATAGCAAATGAAAATCAACGATTCCAAATCTGAACTACTGTTTACCGGCACAGCCGTTGTTGGTCATTCCAATCAACCAATGCATAAAAATCTGACGCATCCGCTTTTTTGCATTCGCAACTCGAAAGAAACCCGTAATAATTTCCATGTAGAACACAAAAATGGACATGGCTCCAAGAATAATGTGAACAGTCAAGTTTTGTGTGTAAACTAGTTCTTGATCCTTTGATTTTGAATTTGATTATTAAACTGATTGAAATTGAAAATTAAAATAGGTATTATGCTTGAATAAAAATATATTATACCTTGTTCCGAGCGAGTGAAGTGATGGCACCAACGTTAAAGAGACAAGCCGCAATGAGAATGACAACGTGCCACATGTACCTATTAAAAAGGAAAATGAAAACTAATTGTGCATGATCACTGAGTACTTTCTGAAGATTAGCTTACCACCAGTATTCTTGGAAGCAGAAAACCGTAATGAATGTTTCCTAAAATAGTAAAAGCAAGTTGTACTACTTCAAAGTAAATTGGTAACTACTAAGTTATCAACATTGTATAGCTTTTTCCCTTTCACCTTGTAATAACGGACGACAAAGCATGCAATTGGAGTTAAAAGCATGTACGCTATACCCATGTGGCTAGCATGAATCAATCTTCCGTGAAGCTGATTTAAATAAAATTAAATAATACACCGTGGAACGCTTAAGAATATGAGTTGATATTAGTTAATTGATTCACACCCGTGCAGGGTCAGCAGTACGGTTTTCAGGTGGTAATGTTGAAGCCAGAGCTGGACATGGACAACGGACACCTACGGACTCGGTGTCCTCAGTAAGGAACTTCTTCATTACAGGAATTCCTTGGCCCGCCTTGAAAGCCTTTTGATCATGATGGGATAAAGGGACATCACTAGGGACGCCTCTACACATTGGGGTACTGCTTCCGGGGTAAGTTAATGGGTTATGTTGACCAAAATACCGTAAATCCTTGTTGCCCACAAAGGACGCTTTATACACAATAGAATAAAAATCTAAGCTAATTGTCATCTATAATATTTTTTGTTGTATGTCAATAATATGCATAACACAAATCACCGTGCAATCTTGCAAGATAGCCTAATCGATAAGGAACTTGAACTTGTCTATAAAGGGGATCTCCACTATCAGTTCCTTCTAAAAGTTCCTGGGACGGCACAGGTAACTTTTGAAATGAAAATGCAACTGCATCTGTGGAGTCAAACAGTGGCACGTGACAATTTATATCATTGCCCCTAAAATAGCAAAACAATTTTAGTCCAACATTGGCATTGATAATATCATATCATATATTATCACACATTACCTAGCATCGCGTTCTCGCAAGTATTTCAAATCCACGTAATCGGGAGCACCTAAAGTCCCACGCGTCGTTTTCAAAACATTATATTGAGCTGTCCATCCGAAGAGTATGTGCTGGTCATATACTGGAGGGTTAGCTGGATTTGCCTTGAAATATGCATTATATACTGTCTCCACATCCTCAAATATCAAGGTCCTGCGTAGTAATATAAACATTATACGATTTTGCGTCAAGCCTATCATTATTAGAATGAGAAAAAATAGTAACTAGAATGTTTAAATTAAAAAGGACGAACTGAATAAAAATCTTTTGAACGAAATTGCAAGTGTCGTGTCCAAATGACCACGTTGCATGAACTTCCCGAACGCCCTCAAGTCGGGCTGTGTGTGCTGACAACCGAGGATCCGTTGGAGGATTTGGTGGTGTTGGGGACGGTGGGGCGGAAGTGTTATGAGGGTTCATGGTACAATATCGGCCAGGATCTACATCAAACACGAACATTCCTGGATGCTGTATTTAAAGGAAATAAGTCGTTCAGACACTATTCCTTGTTTCATCAAGGATTAGTATGTAATTCTGTATCTGTGAATTCGTACCTTTGTTGCATAAGGAGGCGTGTAACTACATGGAACTGCATTTCTACATTTACCCATACACAAATAAAAAGTAGGGAAGCTTAGATTTCATATTAGCCGAAAAATTCTGCAAACTCACCGTTCATCTCCGTAGTACACGTCATGAGAGTACTTTGAACATGTACGCCAACATGGAACTGGAGTAGAAAAGTCTCCAATCGGCCATCCGTCTTGATCTTTCACCATAATTAGCAAAGCTGAAATTTTACCCTTCACGTAGTTGGGTCTCTCCTCACCTTGCTCATTTTTTCCATGAAGTACTTTTTCTCTGACCACTTGATCTTGGCTCAACGCAACACTTAAATTAGCAAATATTCGAAAGTGGAGAAAGTTCTGCAGCAATTCACCCTTAACAGATATCCCACTGACTTCAACAAAGTACGGATTGGGAGCTAATGGAGTCGGAAGAGGATCTGGAGTGTAAATAGGATCCAAAATAAGAAGTTCGTCCTGGTAATAGCTTAAACCACTGCCACTGAGTGGACGAAAAGGCTGAGCGTAAGGTAAATCATTAAAGGGTTGAAAGGATTGCGCCTTATGTTGAGTCAAATGTTCCAATATTGCCCAATTCGGATCAGGGCCTGCTGAATGGGAAACACTGGGAGCAGCTGATGGTACTGATGTTGGATAACAGTTCGCAGGAGCATAGCCCAGTGGAGTGGGGGTTGGTGCGGTGGCTCCATGTATATCCGCAAAAATACAAAAGTCTTGTATACTGTTGGTTCGTAAACTTTGGTCTGCGACATTGTAACCATCGGTGTTCTGCACATAAAATTTGATTTAAACTCTGCATGTACTATTATAGGTTTTATATTAAAATATTTTATTTTCTGAAAAAT
Source organism: Entomobrya proxima (assembly GCA_029691765.1). Lineage (NCBI taxonomy): Eukaryota > Metazoa > Arthropoda > Collembola > Entomobryomorpha > Entomobryidae > Entomobrya > Entomobrya proxima. The sequence continues at coordinate 19,871,397 of CM056171.1, forward strand.
CATATTTCAATCAAAGGGAAGAGCAAGCTTTAGTATTACTCTTTGCAATAGTATTTTGGCTGATTAAGATTTTATTCCTCCCCATTTACACCAGCACACTCGATAGGATCTTGTCCAGCACCTGAACCCAACGTGTTTGCACGGTCCTTACAAGTCTTACTCCCACTTGCTTTTTGGCATTGAATGTCTGGAAAAAACAACAAAACAAAAAGGGAAACCTGAAGGACTATCACTGTGCTAATCTTTCTCTTCCTTGAGCATAATGTTATGGTGTACATTTTGAAGTACTCAGTCATTCAGAAAAATAGATAATTTCAACAGGAAAAAATTATGTCTTTGATTTTTATGTCAGTCATTGCTCATCTCTCCTAAAGAAAGAAAATCAAACATTATTGAAAAGTTGTGTACGTGGTGACCGTGTTACTTACTGGTTCTCTTTTTACAAATTTGAGTACACATTCTCCATAAAAACGGTAATATTCAGATGGTACCGTACAACAAAGAACAACAAACATTTTTGTTTTATACCCGACTTCCCTCCATGTCTTCCCTGTTTTGTATATGCGTACATCCAAATAAGTCTTGCCTTGCATTATAAGATTGTTTCCTGAAAAACTGTTTGATGCATAAACTTTTTCCCCTCTTTACCTCCAAAAACATCAACACAAAGACTTTTTACTTCCTTATTCTCCTAACGCATTATACTAGCCAGTAATCCAGTAGTCACATTTACGCTTGTTCCCTTTTTGTTGAAAGCTGGAATAAAGGAATGGGCTGATTTTAGGCTTTTCTATTATAATATGCCTTGAATGAAAACACTAAACGTACACATTTTCAAATGTTCATGCCCATTCTACCCACCACACACACATGCCGTTATATAAGGTCCATTCATTCATTCATTTTGCCACACAACGCACTTTTTCACAATGTGGCTTCCCATGAATTCTTAATGAATGATGATTAACGACCCATGAACAGAGGGTGAGCAGAAGGAAACAAGTCTAGAAGAGAATAGCCATACGTGCATACCAATATCCCAAGAAAATCCCTATAAGCCATACTATAAGCAATTTCCAAAACCTGAAAGCATTTACAAAACCAAGTTTTCTTTTTAAAAGAAAATGTTCCTCCAACATTATCTCATGTTTTGCCTGTTCAAGAAAATAAGTCCCTTTATTTGTTATAACCCTCAGCACCTCCCCAAAAAGTAGTTTCTGCACAAGCAGCAGTAGCAGCACAAGTGTAGTCAAATGAAGAGAAGAAAAGTGTTCATTCTTCCACACTTTCCTCAGCTCGTTAATAAGCCAAAAATTTTCACAAGAGTTTAGTAGAAAACGCATGCATTTCGCTAATTTTCGTGTCCGACTATCTTGCTTTGGAATGGCCTGGCCACCACTATGACCGTACTTTGTACAGAATGCTAAAGCAGTAGACAACATTTTTTCCCTGCTTCTTCCTTATTCGTATTCATTTTCTTCTCTTCTTGCGTATCTCACAACTAGAAGAAAGCTTTATGCGGTTTGGATTTTCCCAACTTTTTGTGGCCAAAAGCTGTGCTCATTATTAGCCATGCTCTTCTTCTTCTTCTCTGAGAAGAAGAGAAAGTGTAGCAAAAGTAAAAGTAGTAGAAGAAGAGCAGACAAGTAGCAGCCATTATTATAGCCTCCATTCATAATGACTTGTGTGCAAAGTAGCTACTTTTTGGAAGCTTCTTCTTCTTTTTATGCTCACCAGTTTTCTCCCTTTCGCTCTCTCCAGCATTTCATTCTTTCCAACAGTGTGCTTCATTACGATTTTCTTCTACTTTCTCTGGAAGCTGGCCATTCTTTCCTCGTTCGTTAACAATAGCACTTTATTACCCAAAACCTGCTTCCAGTCCTGTTTCTTTCCTCTCATCTAGGCCTGATGTTACCCCACCACCTACACGTTTTCCTGCTCGTCTTGTCATGCAAAAATATTTAACAAGATAAATACATTCTTTATCTGGCCTCCGTCCTTATATTTTTTACCTATCTCTCTTGTTTGTTCATTTGCCCTCCAACGAAAATCCACTTTGCACACACAGCTAATTGTTTCTACCGCCTTGTTTTTTCTCTACTCACTATCGTCATTCGCAGGTCAAACCACTTTCGAAATATATCTACTTTAATACCAGACATGTTCGGAAAAGCCGCTCGAGGTAAAATAAAAGACAGTTGAATATAAATTGTAGAAAAACACGAAAAAAAGCGGATGAGGAAAAGAAGAACGGGAAATCGAGCTACTAATTCAACAGCCCAGTGCTTTTTTCATTTTCATCTTTATCATCACATCATCCATTTTTTGCTACAAAATACCTTGTGTAGCTGGAGTGCTTACATTGCCATACAGCTCAACTGTAGAAAATTGTGTAAGCCGAGGTAATGTCATAACTTGAGTGAAAATTTTATTTCTTCAGAGTAAAAAACGGACAAAAAACCCAAAGTATAATGTGGAGGAAGGGAGAGCGCAGACAAATCCATTTTTGCTGGATGGAAACATTATTATTATTATCGTTATTATTACTGCTGTGCTGATGTTACTATCTTTTTTTGCCTTGTTCATCTTTCCTCGCCAGTTTTTTAGTCTTGTTCGCTTAGTCTCTACGTTATTTTTTGAAGCCCTTGTTCTTTTAACTCATTGTGGAATGCTAGAGAAAGAATGGCGATAGGGATGATGCTGATTCTCTTGTTCTCTTGTTTTTAAGCCCAGTTTTTAGAGTTCATTCATTTCCTACATAGTAGCTTATACTTACGCTAGTTTTTGTACAAGTTACAATATTTTCCCAGGAAAAAATATTGAGGCTGCAAAAAATTCTTTGTGTCTGTGTGTATTAGTAAGCTAGTACTACACACAATGCAAAAGCTTCCTTGCTTGCTCTGAACAAGATCAACTCTCAACAACTTCCAACTCCTCTTCCAGTTATTTTTACTATTTCATAACTATACATTGAGTTGAAAAAAGAGAGAAAAAGACTTATAGCTTGTGTGGAGTCATAATAATAATGCCTTTTTGCACTGACAATAGAGGCAAAAAAGAGTTTTTGTACAGCTTGATCCAGTATTCAAACGATTTTTGCCCTCTTTCCTTTTTTCTAGAGCAGAAAAAATGTACATTTTTATTCCTTTTATGTTCTCATGAGGTGGAGAGGTACACAATTGGTGCGTACATTATATGGCTTCATCTTGAAAAAACAAAAAAAGCTAGAGCTAGTATTTTTGTGTTGCTGTTGCATTACTGCTACTAATATATGTATACATACTTTCTCCTCTCCAGAGAGAAAAGATCAGAGAAAAAATCCAGTAAAAAATACAAAACCAGAGAGAGAAATAGACAGGAAAGTGGTGTAGTAATAGTAGCAGTTGTACAGTTTTAAGTAAAGAGAAGGTTACAGAAAAATGGTTCTCTGCCGGAGAGAAAGTGAGCACTTTACTCTTTCGGGAATTCACACACACACAAGAGCTGATGTTGGAAAAACCTACATAAATGTGTAGTCTGTAGAATTATTGTGCAAAGTAGTTGCAACAGCCATGCTACAGATCCCAGAAGCAGTTTTCTTCGAAATCACACTGGTCGTATCAACTGCTAGTAACACAAGTTCTCAGTAACAGTTTTCAGGAGAACATGTCTATTTATTTTCATTTCGCATCTCTAATTCATTTACTGACACGACGATGACTGCTACTACACTACTACAAGTGGAGTAAGTAGGTTTTTTGTCGACACAAATATACAGGCTATTTTTTAAGCTGTAGAAAAAATTGTAGTTTTAGCTAGGATAGTGATAGTAAGTATGTAGCAAGCAATTGGGTATATATGGCTATGGCAAAAATTGAGAATTTTCTTTGTTTCTATTGTACGTAATGCTTATTAGTTCCAATACTATTTCTTACTTTCAGAAAAATCTACGGTGAATTTTTCAAGCTTTAGCTCGAAAATTAGTTTTTTGTGTAACACAAAGTTTTAGCTTTTGTTGGCAATTACCACCACGTTTTATACGTTTTTGTGTCCGCAAAATAATTGCCACATTCTGTTCATTTGAATTATTTCTAAATTATGCAGATGCACATTTTTTGTGGTAGCCGCAGCATTTTGTTCAAATTGCTTGCCACCTCGGAATGAGAAATATATATTTGGATGTTGGAATGAGTTTGGTAATTTTTCTGCTTGATTAATTTTTTGCAACAAAATGTTACCAGTTACCAATATATTCTATAAAGTGCATAGTAGCTTCTTGTAAATGATTTTTTGAAGGGTGGAGGGGCATCTATTTCCCATTTGCTGACTTTAAGCTGTAGTGCATCAGCAGCAACAACACTTTATTTCCTGTTGGTCTAATACTCGAGTGACCGAGAGAAAATTGGTGGTATGATGGTAGTGGTGTGCTGCTCATGTGGTGATCTGATAGAATTTTATATTTTATTTTATACATACATAAGCTTATATATATACAGTATGCTTTTTTAAGATGGAGTATTAGTAAAATGTAAGGTAGGTAGTTTATGTAGCACGTTTTTCCGCGTTATTTGATTATACGTATTTTACACCCTGATAACTCCCTAAAAAGTGTACGCACCAGCACACATCAAACCATACAGCCCACCACACTGGGAACTGCATACGCTTTGCTGGCTACAAGGATGCTGTGGCAGTAAAAACCGTTTTTCCGTTGACTGGATTTTGCCATTGAAGTAAAAATTGTAGCAAGTAGTGTGTGCTTACCAACTTCAGCGCAAGTGAAAGATTGCCTAAAAGTTTAAGCCAAAATGAAAACAGTCGTTTTGTGTATGGTGCACACGCAAACTAAATGGGAGAAAGTAAGCACACTCATACAGACGACAACATACTAGTACACATCAAAGAAAGCTATATTTACACCCAAAAAATCACCACACAGCAACATTTTTAGTAGTAATAGTGGACTATCCCAGATAGAAGGGGGAAAACGGGATTTTTTTTCAGAATTTTTTTCTTCAAAGGGAAATGAATATTTGAAATGGTATGTACAGTGCGGAGAAGTTTATGTATGCGTGAGTGGTACATTAAACGACAAAGCGTTTTGTAAACGAGACCACCGAGTTTTTGATGTCGCATACCAAAATGCATATGTACACGTACTCAGTCTCTGCCAAAAAGCTGGTACAATGGCCGATTACTTTCTTTATGTGGTCGGAGGTCGTATAATATGTAAAAAGGGAGATGAGATGGATCTAGATGAAAATGGATCAAGGGGAGAAGTGTATGTGGCTATAAAAGTGGGGATGTATACTTTGTGTGTGCTGATTTGCGTACAACGAGGGAAACATGTTTATGCATTCTCTCACTAGCTGGTATAGTGAAGAAAATAGGGGAAGGAAGGAAACCGGATGGGACGAACGAGAGAATAGAGGGAACAGAGATTTTAAAATGAAAAGCAAAATTCTAAGAGTCTACATGATGGCTTGGTTGACAAGTGTAATACTTACGCATTTCCACAATAATGGCTTTGAATAGGCCAGAGAATAAAAAGAAAAATAGGACAAGTGACAGATTTATCCATCCATTATCATTGTGGCCAAGCAGCACAAAGAGGAAGGAATGAGAAAGCGTTTTACTTCATTTTCAAGCTTGTTTTTTCCACCCCAAAAAATCTACTATAGGCTAAAAAATTTCAACAAAATTCCTCTCGACGACCGTTTGGCTAGGCTATTTTATTGTTCCCTTGCTGAAATAGCCGGGTATTGTTGACGGTGTCCTTTACTAACATTGTTGCCCTTTCAGCAAAAAATATTTTAAGCTAAGCCAATATTATTATTACAGCATCAGTAACAGAGAAGCAGGAAGAGAAGAGGAACGTGACCCAAATAAATAAAAGATTGCTTTCTTTTTTCCAGGCCGGTATATACAACAAGCATATACAGATGATTTGCTTTTTTCTTTATAGCCCACACGCACAATTTTTGCGTAAAAGTACCTAACCTACCCCGGCTTAGAGTGTAACCTCGTATGATGATATTATTGTGTGGCTAAGAATGATGATTACAGACAGGGCATTACGTAATACAGACAGCCAGGAAGTAACAGAAAAAATGCTAGAAACGCACAATTTCTTACCGCCTATTTACGTATTCATAGCGCATTACCAGTAAAGTGGTGTCATTGGATCAGGATATCCTCCACTGCATGTCCATTATGAAGTATAGACTCTTTACCTATTCCCCTTTCAAGTGTCGGTCCCTTTCCCTCCACTCAACAAACAAGCTAACAAAATTTCTATCATCTTGATGTTCAGCAAACAGACACTGGTCATCATCATCATCATCATAAACCGGAAACTTTTTATTTCCTTTGGAAAAATAAAATGGAATCATGTTGGACGCAAAGAACCTCCCAAAAATATTATCCACGTTTTTATTATCAACATGAGAACATTCAGAAAATAGTGAAGAAAGCAAAGGGAGCGCTTTTGTACAGTGCCATTTGTACTGGTAAGCACGTTTGGTGAATAATTTTTTTGGTGGGTATGCGTACAAACTTATTGGTTTGATGCTGTCTATTGTCAATCGAAAGCTTGGGATATTGGAATATTGGACAAAAAAATATTCAGTTGATAAACGATTGGGGAACCATATGGAATATCTTCCAAAGAAAATATTCAAATTGAATGGGGGACAACAAGCCGCTGCTGGAAAACGAGAAAAATTCTCATAACAATTTTTTATTGTACAAGTGGATAAAATATAAAAATCTGCATAAATATTACCTCTCTCGGTTATTATTGCCAGAAAGAGAGTTTGTGTGACTGGGGAAAGTACTTCCGGGAAAGTAATGTAGAAAAAGCTTGTGTGCGTGTTGTCCAAAAATGTTGAACAACCAAAGCACAAAGTCCCAGATCGCTTCTGCTTATATTGCAACCAGGAAGAATATGTAATATTCTCCGTTTTTTCATGAATGAATAAAATAAAAGAGGAAATACGTAGTTGCAGTGCATAATGTCAAGGTCATCTCATAAAACGCTATTATGCCCTCCTCTGCTGGAACACTTGAGGGAGCAATATGCTTCGTGTTTGCTAGCGTTCATTGTAATAATATGGATGAAATGTATTGTACGTGGGAACAAAGGCAAGCTAGTTTGAAAAGGGAAAGAATCCAGAGATGCACTCTGGGGACATAAATGTTGGAAAACAGACTGAAGGGAAAGAATTTTTCATTTTCTTTCTCAAGGAACAATTTTGCATTCATTAAATATTACATCTATTTATAGTTTATAAGGCATTCAGTAACTCACTTAATAGTTTGTTACATAACCAGCAGAACCAAAAATTCCTGGAAAAGTTACACAAAGAAAAATCCTCCAAGACATGGCAAACATGAAACAAAAAAAACTTTTCAGATTCAGAAATCATTTTATAGCGTGAGGCAGTTCGGATATCATGTCAATGAACATCTATTTTTGTTTATAAATACGTCACCAGACTTATTGGGAATTGTTTTATTGAAAACATGCAAATGAGAAGTTTTGGAATAATTATTGCTATTTGCGTAGTAGCCTTGCCTGTGATGTAATAGTTTGACGGTTCAAAAGTATTATTTGTACATGATTGTGCTTTTATTGGAAGTAGATTTTGATTGGCAATAGATTAAATTGATTATGAAACTTGTAGACCAACTACAATCAATGAATTTATCACTTTTTATACTGCAATAAGAATGCTCATCTAACAAAAATTATTTTTTGTCAACCCATTTATGGATTACATTTTGGCTATCTGCTTGTCAAATACATTTTTCTTTTGCCTTTTGTACTCGGTACCAATACTGATCTCTTTCCAATTCCGGATTTTTGTGAATATTTGAACCAAAGAATCAAAAGATATATATTTTCCTGAAAAAAGCTACCAAAACTCAGACGCCCCAAAAACAAGAGCACTAAAGTCGTTATTACCAAGCGGGGAATTAATCATCCTTTCATTTCCCCCTTTTAAAAGTTCCTTTCCCCGTTAAAGGAAATAATTTATTGCGACACACTCTTCCGACGTCAGAGCAGCGTTTCCCCATTTCTTTTAAAACAAAAAAGTCATAATATTTCTCTTTTCTTTCTTTTCCTCTGACTATTGCTCTAAACGCTCCAAGAACATTCTTATTTAAAGCCAGGGTCCAGGCAAAGGAGGACTAAAACCAGGTCAGCAGAAGAAGAAGAAAAAGAAGAAAGTTTAAAGGTTTTTTCCATACCATGCACTCTATTCTGTATTCCTAAAGCGGAAGTAGGTATATAATATTACATGCCAAATATTTTTCAAGCTTTATGCAAAAAATGCTGCTTTAAATGCCCTTTTTCTTTACTCATGTCTGTCTGGATTTTGCCAGAGACCAAAGTTGGTAGGTAGGTATGCATTGTTTACAAAGAAAGTTTTTTATTGGCAAAAATATTTTTTGTTTTGCATGCGCTCTAAGCTTTTTTCTGAACTTTTTGCTGATGTTGTTGTGTTTGCGGTACAAAGAAGAAACCAAAGGAAAAAACAACTTTGACCCAGTTTAGTAGGGTTTTCGTTTAGGTAGTTTTCGGTGGCTCATTCATTTCATCTGTAGGTATGTGTAACTCAAAGTTTGAACCTTTTGTGGGTTTTGTGGCACTTTTACGGTGTATTTGTGAAGGAAATGTAAAAACTGGATTAATGCTACATCTAGATACATTGCCAGTTGATTGGAGAATATGGTCTCTAGATTTCTAGAGTAATGGTTAATTAGTGTGCATATTATGTAAATATATTTATCAGTTGACTAAGATTAAATTATTATTAAGCCAATCTAAATATTTCCAACAAAAAATTAAAATTGTAGAAAGTTTTTCGTTAAAGTTTCTACGTTTTCATAAAAACGGTATTTCCATTGATGTATAATACATGATCGACAAAATAAAAAATGGATATTCTAATATTTTATAAATAAAACTTGAAATTCTATTGTTTCTTTGTACCGCGAAATGCATAAAATAATTAACCTTTGTTTCTTGCAAAATATAAACTGACCATGAAGAAATAAGGACAAGACTCATTGTAATGGCCATTCAAGAAAATATACAGCTTAAAAATAAGTAGGACATCAAACAAAATGGTAAAGCGTATACAAACGTTAGTATGCGATTTACAGGATATTATATGGTAGTTACTCATAATCAGGATCGAAAGCCAAGCTACAGAGAAATACAAAAGCAATAATATTTAATGGATGTGCCAATTAATTGAACTTGTTAATATTAAAGTGAGTGTTATTCTGTTATATAATAAGTTTTATGGATTCTTGAACATCGATTAATGCCAAATAACCATAAAATTTAGGAATGTTCAATGACACTAGTGCTGTAGATCGGGTTCGACGAGGTGCGGCAAGTTCTAGTTCCGATACAGGCAAGCTTGTCAATATGGACGTGTGGTACGCAACTACCTTATGGTTAGCCCTGTTGTCCGGGTGGATTGACCCTACCTCAGGTAGCACCCTGCCCATCTAGAATTACTTCTCGATAAATGCTTAAAGAAATTTTCTTTTCTTTGTAATTGGCAGGTCGGCGGACACGAAATAATCCTGGTGGAGGCGTTTTGGTAAAACCTGTGGTACCACCGGCTCTTTTGGTGCCCCCAGCAAGTGGTGAGGATGGATATTATGATTCGGGTCACCCAGCTGGAGGATCCTTACAGTATGACGATTACCCAATGACAGGACTCCGTTCGGTCCGATCCCCCAGAAGCACAGATCCTTTCTATGGAGAACCAGAACCCTATGAAGGAAGACAAAGAGAATATCGCCAGCCAATGCCAATCCCACGGGAAGGTCCACCAGTTCAGACCATGCCATTTCCATTGCAAACGCTTGGAGGTTCCGGAGGATTCCCAATGCCTTACGGTTCTGAAGGAGGATTTCCAGATTCGGGTGGTAAAATGAATACAGGGGATTTTGGACAAATTCCAGCCATTTCTTTATTTCCAGCACAAGGTCAGCGTCCGGGGTCAAGGAAAAACAAAAAAGCTTCAGTGAATATGGCTTTTCCTCCCGTGCAACAATCTGGAGATGTGTGGGACGAACTTTGGGAAGGTGGAAACGAAAAGCCAAGAAAATCCGGTAAATTCCGCGGTGGCAATGGGCCTTCAAGAAAAGCACAACTGCCACAGTCTCCTCCAGAAATGAGTGCTGCGTTTGGTGACATGTCGCCCTTCGCGTCACTTCCATACCAGTCCATGACACCCCCACGTCGACGCCATGGGGCGTGGTCTCCGTCAGCCGTTGGTGGCCCACCTATGGACGCTATGCAAGACAGTATAGACGATGCTCAACGCATGAAGCGAAGGTCCAAAAAGAGGGGTCACTCGAGGGGTAATCCTGGAGTGACCTTACAAGGTGTCAATAACGGGAAAATCGCACAACCTATTAAACTGAGAACGCTGCCAGGTGGTCCAAGAAACTTATCGGCTGATACATCAGACGAACCCCATTCCCGAGGCTCCATGCGATCTGAACCCCGTCGTGAAGGTGGCAGGCGACCTTTGAATGCAGCAACGCGCGCTGATTCATCATCTGAGGAGGACAGCGAGTCAGTGGAGTCGCATAAGTCCCATCGAAGATCCCGAAGACCTGGTGGACATAAAAGAAGGAGAATTTACGACGATGATGATGACAGTGAAGAGGAGGACAGACCCCGCAGGCTTCGTCACACCAGAAGGGCGAGAGCAATGCATTCTTCAGAGAGGGGGTCGGATGCTAGAGAATTTCCAGTAAGAAGGAGACGACGAAGGCAAAGAGGATCAAAAGCGGAAGAATACGGAGATCAGTATTCAGATGGCATTGAGGATGCATAAAAAATTTCAGCATAAAAAAATTATCATCAAATATTTTAAAATATATCAAAAAAAATTTAACCTCGTAGATTCTAAGGTGGGTGACCTTTTCATTTTTACTTCAGCATTTTTTCTCTTGAAGCAGAAACAATGTGCAATAAAATTTAATTGTAAATTGAATCGGCATTGTTTTCTAATAATTTGCCATAAAGAAAAACGCTGCACTTTTGCTTTACGGTGCAATTTACTCATGTTCAATGCGCATAGTGTGTTTTTGAGCTCAACAGCACTAAATTTTAAAGATGATACTTTCCGGGTGTAGTTCAGAGATCAAATTATGCATGGCAGACAGCAAGGTTAAGTAACAAAAGATTCGGGGTGAACTGTATGACAGCTTACAGCTTGTTGTTTGCTTTCCAAAAAAATATCTATAAAATCTGAATAGAAAATCATTTAAGAAGAGACAAGGTCTAGAGCATGAGACGACGGGAACAACAAGAAATGAGGCGCATTCAATCAACTCTCTTCAGTTCTAGTGCTGATACTTCCCCTTCCTCCCTTTTGTCCTGGGAGCATTGAGTTTGAATGGTAATTGGTCTACACATATTTTGTGCATCGTCATTCAAACAAGAGCCAGCTTAATTTATGCTACTTTATTCCTCTAGGGCATGTCACACAAAATGTAATCAAGATTTTCTCCCTCACGCAAGCACTTCCACATCCTCTCTTGCTCTTGCTACCGTGCTCTCGTTTTATCAAAAGTGCATCTCATTCTGGTTAAATAATGTATGCAAATGTAAACCGTACAGAATATTGAATATCCTCTCTAGTACACGTTTTCATTTACCGTAAAATGCACTGTCATCATAATATCATCCGATTCACTCGCTTTCACTCAAAATCAGTATGCTCAATCTCCCCCTTCCACTTCTGATACAGCTCATTACAGTATTACACGCGGGTAGGGCTAAGCTTGACTTAAAATCATGGGAATAATATAGGCAAGTAGGTAGTTAGTTAGTAGGGTCTATTTATAGAATGAATGGGGAAGAAAACAAAACATAATTTTGTGAATTGGAGAAATGTGGACAAATTATTTATACTGCTATCTACAACCTAGCTTGTATAAAAGCCTTTACACACGCACAACTTATTAGAGAAATGAAGAATTTCTGGACATGAAGGCAGGAATTTCTTGATAATTTCCTACAACTCAGACTGGTGGCATCTTCGACTCAATACGTACGTAAATCTGTCACTCATTTAGATTTTAGATAGAGGGAATACTTGTGAGTGACGAAGTTGTCTTATTGAAATGGATGCCACAACCGGAAACAAGACAAGTAACATGGCTTGTACTTTGTACTTGTTACTAAACTGCCAATCAAGACACGCTTGTTCAAGAGCGGTGTCCTGGGACTTGTTTTAATTTGCATTCTATTTTCTGTCAAGTGGTAAGTGGACTCTGTTTCGGTTTTAGCTACTTATGAGCTGATTATCTTCATGTGTAGAGTGTAGGCTTAGTATTCTTGAGAAAGCCCAAACGCCATCTAAAACAAATCCTGGCGGAAGGTGGTTTTAGTTTTACGCAGGTCTGTATAGTCCATTTTGGTAAAACGAGATAATTTCAATATCTTCGCCTCCAAGAAGATTTACGGCACACACATAGCTCTATGTTATGTACTATAGTACTAGCATGTTATTGAACGCTTAAAATATATAGAAAAAATGTACACACTCTCTCGCATTCAAATTCAAAATTTCTCCAGGCATTTTAAAATGCTTATTAATACACATACACAAATTGAAGACTGTTTACCCGAACTAGAAGATTGCAAGTACACGTCATGTACACAACACCCTATTCTTGTAAAACGACAAAATATGAACCAACAGGCAACGTGTCAAGCAATTCAACAATTCACAATTACGACCAGTATTCACATGCAAAATATTGCGCATGAAAGAAAGTTTAGTGGTTACTTATTGCTCGCACACAAAAGTCACAACCCTTTCTATTTTCTAACGTTTTATTCTCTCTGGAAATCCACATGCAAACAAGCCGTTTTCATCAGAGATTAGCCAAAAACTTTCCCTTTTCATCAGACTGGCTCACACACAAGTGCCACTTTATTACAAAGCAGTAGTAAACTTGTTTTTTGTTTAATTGGTGGTATTTATGCCTGGCTTGTTCTTTCATTAGGTGGTTATTTTTATGGGTTGGATTAGTATGCATGGCTTGTTAGGTGCGTGTGTGACTGTGACCTCTTTTTCTTTAGAAAATGCTGTATACGAACCTAAGTATAAAGCAAAAGTTACGAGGAGCGAAAAAAGCTAAACTATAAACCATTTTTATTGACAATTTGGACACGTTTATGAAATCTGTTTTGTTTTTGCTGCTGTTTTATGAAGAAAATAGAAAACGCTAGTTTTTAAAACAAAAGCACGTGCCCTCTATAAAAAAGAGCATGAAATTGCATGGCGGAAAACGTATTTCAAGAAGGATAAGATTATCTTTGTGTAAAAAGTGAAGTTTCCGTAATGAAACATATGGTTATGCAAAAAAAAGTCAATAACGTACATCCCCATACTTCCATAAATTATACCGTTTGTTTAATAGCTATTCATTAAAAAAACTCAGGAAAGGGCAGAAATAAGAACGACTATCATTTACAAACTATACTTTTGTGCACTTTAATTCCACTCCTGTGTCCAAAGTCCCGTTAAATAAATTTTTAATCTTGTGTCATGCGGAAGCAAGTAAAAAGTAAAATAATAAAAATGGGAAATAGGAAAAATAACGAGTTTTTCTTTTCTGTTTTGTACTTTTCAAGAGTTCTGTCAGAGTTTCTGCAATTTTAATCTGTTTCTCTAAAAAATTTATGCACACACGTGCCTGTGTTTATTAAAGTAACAAAAATGCTGCTTGAAGGGAGAAAATAGATTTTTCTTATCTCAAGTTTCGTAGTCATTTTCATGATCACACAACCAATTTCCGTAAGTGAAGGTTAAAGACAGAAATGTTAAGTACACATTCTGTTTAATAGACAGTTCTTCTATTTTGGTTGAATTTCCACTTTACTTTTTTGTCAAACCAAATACCTATTAACATCAGACACAATTTAGTGCGTGTAATAGCCAGTCATGCATGGATAATGTAGAAAGGAAAATGTGAAGTAAAGTCACATCCGCATAAAGCTCAGGAAGAACAAAACCGGTTCTGTAGACAGTTTTTGAATGAAAGTTGGAGACATCATCACCACACAAGAGAGAAAGTATGCGTACCGAATCTTTACAAACAGAATAGATGAGCAGAAGAAAAAGAAAGAACTTTGGAAAAATGGGAAAAGCTTATGAAAGGTAAACACAAAGATGATAAAAAACCAAGGGAAGAGGGGAAGGAAGAAAAAAGGAAAGAAAGTACTCTTTCAGGTTTGCTTTTTCATTTGAATGAATGAATACACAAGAACTTTCTCTCCAAATTGGACTAATTTACGCAGTCAGTCATGCGTGCAGGTCTTTTAGGCAATGTATGTTTGCACAGTTTAGATTATACAAAGAGTAATTTTGTCTAGTTGACATTGGAATGATAACGGGAAAATGAAGCTTTTTTGATGACGCAGCCAAAACGAAATGCATATTGTTTAAAACTGATTTTTACTGTCGTTTGTAGTCTTTATAGTTAAGATTTTAATTGACAGCGATTTTACTAAAACGTAATTCTTGGACCACATATTTACACACAGACAACCACCATACAATAATTTAGAACGAAAGAAAACTCAGAATGGATAGATGAATTTAAAACTACTTACAAATTAAAAACAATTAAAAATCAGGTTTTCACTACTGTCCGTGCAATGGCTTAGAATCCGGGTCGATGTTTCGAACAAATGCTTAAAGCTCCCATTAGTAAATCTGCTGCAGTGTTAGGATCTTCTTGGAAAAGTCGCTTGACAGAACCAGCCTTGTCGTCTTCACGGCGTTTCCTTCAAAAAAATGTCATGCTACTGCTTTATATAACATTTTTACGTTTAAAGCGTTTTTTATACAATGAAATCTTACATTTGGAAAGCCTGCAACACTTTAAACTTCACTTTCTCTATTTGCTCATCATCCATCTCACACCCGTTCTTACTTTCACAACAAAGCTTGAACAGTCTAACTAACGAAGTCACATCAAACCATAAATGATCCTTTTCCTCCACAACCAATTGACAAATACACGTTTCCAAATTGCCAATCCTGTACTTTTGTCCTAACTCAATTAGGCTAATGGCACTTTTGCAACTTATCATCGTTACGCCAAATTCCTTCAACGGAAAATCCCGCAAATAGCTTATCAAACTTGTAACAGTTTCTTCAGTCACATTTTCCAAATGAAACATTCTACACGTTCTTTCTCCTTCAGTGATACTCTGTCCATGTATCTCAATCATTTCCGCCAAATGAACACTCTTCGCTGTGAAGTGTACAACAAAATCCCATAAAACTATCATTTCCACTAATTACTCAAACAATAATCCCACCCTTCCATTAAAACTCCCATAAAAATCTCCATAAAGCCCTATTTTAAAATTTACATTTAATCGCATCCTCCTCAACAGCAAACTTTCTCCCATTTGCGGCCATCAAGAAAACCAGCTTTGTTTCCTTCTCCTTCTTATCCAACAGCAGCAGATTTTTCTCAAAATCCGATCTTATTCCATCCGCAGTTTTTGTCATTGTCGCTGACAATCTGGCACTTTGTCTCGCATGATGATAATCTCCCGAGCAAATCGATACGAGAATGTGACCTTGGAGGAATTTCAACTTTCCACTTTCTTTATTATCATCAGCCTCCGGTTTCCCTTTGTCAATTCCCTGCTGACACTTGTGTGTCTTCTTCCGTTTGGAACCCGCATTATAATAATCCTGCACCGCACTCTCAAACTCCGAAATGCTGCACAATCTTCCCGAAACGATGCACTGGCTCGGGTGTGTAGGTCTAAGCGGAAATGTTGATGTAAGCACTGCGTCAATTTAAAAGGAGAAAGTTAGAGAAAGAAAATGTTAGCCCAACAAAAAATCTAGTTTGGTGGTCCCACTACTCTGCCAAAAGGAAAGAAAAACCTCCCAAATGCAATCAGCATCGTAATCATGATGATCAAGTGCATCCACTAACACTTTCACGCAACACACGCATAAAAAGTAATGTTATTACTGGAAAAAGCGGTGCTGGCACTGGGCACATTTTATAAGATTTTTGTGGCGTATAGAAAGAAGTTCATTATATCTCAGAACTGAGATGATGATGCTTACCACAAGAAAAGCGCTTTCTTTCTTTTTCTCCTGCTGCCGCTGCTGCTTGGTCCCCAATTCCCAAATCGACTTTCACAAACTGTGAACATCCATCAAGATGGCCGTGGGCTTGGATTACAGCACAAATGTCATTGAATTTCAGGGTGATGATCACACACCGATCTGGTCTGTCGTCTGGATTGTTGTCAAAGTGGCAGTACATTTGGCCCGTGGTGGATGCAACTTCTGGAGAACAAATCTGAAGACAGACCAACCTGAATGGAGAGGGAGAGAGAGAAAAAGCAGTTATCGTTATCCGCACTTTCACTTTATACAGCAGAGAGTAATAATAATGTCGATAATGGGATGATGATCGTTTATTATTACTGCACTGTGTGCAGTACACTAGTGGCTGCAGACAAGAAAACTGATCGAAAAAGAAGGATGCGTGCATACTACCGTTAAACTAAACTTGCTTTTAAATGAAAGGGTTATTGTCATCAATAAAGCATTATGGTAATGAGGAAAAGCGTTAGTTTCTTCTGTGAAACTACCGCATGGGTACGTACAGATCGTGAGAGTCGACGAAAGCAGTGATACTGTCAATGTCGTCATTAAAGTCAAGTTGATGCACTTTTTCATCATGTAGTTTAACATCTTTGGAGGAGTCGTTGTTGATGTTGCTGTTACAGATACCACTGCTGCAACTTTTTGGCAAGCATTTAGAATGGGTGCTGTTGATATTGACTTTCTGAACATTCTTCTGGATTTTATCAGTTGATTTGCTTTGATTTAATGAGCACCCACAGACAAATGTGTAATTTTGTCGGGGAATGAACTGACCGGAGGAACAAAGGGGAATGGCGGAAGCAACGGGTATTGGGTCGTCAGTAGTACAAG
>CM056171.1:19888505-20032410 GCA_029691765.1 Entomobrya proxima
GTCGTCAGAAGAGTGACGAGTAGCAAGGTAGGAAAAGTTGGGATTCATTTGAGCGTCATCATGGCCCTTAGCAAGGTACAAACGAATGGGTTGGCGGTGAAAACTGTGAACGCTGTTACTGATGCCAGGGGGTTTTTCAGACGAAGGAAGCCAGGCGTCGTTACTCATGTTAGCTGCACAAGGGGAGTTACTCGTTAAAATTACTATTTACTTTGAATACCGTCATCAACACCAAACGCACGACGAATCTGTGACACTGCTGGAACACGAAAAAAGTTACAGAATTTGTAGGCGACTTTGGAGTAACGTCACTTTCACTGAAAGTTCATTGCACATCAACAAGTTATGAATCAGAAAGTGGCTCTGTTGCGCGTTGCTACGGTTGCCTAAAGCGAAATAAACAGGTTCTATGCTTTCTTCGCAAAATAGGTATGCAGAGAAATATTTTGACAATTTTCATTTTGCACTGCGTTGCAATTTTAAGTGACCAGCCGGTTTTATTTATTCAAAAAGTTCCTTCCAAAAGCCTTCAAGTGTCAATCGTAGATAACTCTGTCATAAGTGCAAAAATAAAACATTGTGTCCAGACAGCTTTGTCTTTGTTCAAGGAAAAATGACGCGTTTCCTGGAAATCTTGCAGGACCGGAAGGTTAAAGTGGGGTTGCTTTTCATTGTTCTGGTTCTCCTCCCCATTTCCCTTATCTTCACGGCTTGGCTAACAGACTTTGGCTTTGAACGGTGGAGCACCGGAAACCAAGAAACAACGGAGAATTTGGAGGAGACCTTTACCAATCTCCGCAAACAGTTTAAGGAAACCCGTTGTCCAGCCAAGATAGGTCACGAGTTGCGCGACTACTGGAAGTGCTTGTGGAGCACTAGCATTACCCGAGAGGGCAAGGAACAGCACAGGAGATTTCTGCTGGAGGACTATGTGAACACGGTTTATAAGCAAATGGAAGAGACCCAGAAGCAAAGGATGATCGCGAACAAGACGGAGGGTAAGAGGAGGGTGCGTAGACAGTCAGGTTCTATGATACTAAAGCCATTCAATGAAACAGATCCTACCTCTTACTTTGTAAGTCTACTTAAAACGGTTATTTCTTTCATGCGTTTTAAAAACACACGTGATTTTATATTATGTTTTTATGTAACGTTCGTATTGTAGACGTATCAACGGATGGACGCAATTTATAATGATATTCGCCTTGGGTTAAAGAACATGAAAATGTGCCAGCAAGAAATTCTTCCAGGAAAAAGCGTCAAAAGATTTCTGCGCTGTGTACAGGAAGCGGCAGCGCAGGCCGACCCGAAGGCAGGTCGAAGCTTGCACTCCACATTCTTACCCTCCACATTTCCTCCCTTAGCCAAGAGTGAGTATGATCCTCTGGATTTCAAATTGTTAAAATTGACTGATCCAAGAAATGGAAGCCAGTACCCATTTGCTGTTGACTTTAAACCTCTTGGTAAACTAATAGCTGAAATACGAGACCTGCGCATTTGATATGAATTTGTCAATCAATAATTTTTACTTAAAACTGAATCCCCGATATACTTTTGCACAGCGGATGAAGAAAAGCCGTATAACTTCAAAGGGGCGGATCCTTACTTGGATGACGAGTGGAGTACCTATCGCTACAAGTTTAACAACTTGAACATCCGACAAGAGCTACCCGCATGGACGTACAGGGGAAAGCCCGGATCAGATGAATGGCATACTATGAACCTGGAGCAATTCTATGTTCCACTGAAAAAGGATTCAGATGTCACTGGTATAGAGCTTATTCCCGAACTGGCGCAAACCTACCCGGGAATAGGAGGTTTTTCGGTGCTCAAGTACTTTGACTCGCCCTTGGAGTTTCGGTGGACCAAGGACAGCGGTTACTTTGCATACACCCGCTTTCTGTTACCTTTCCTGGATAAAGATGACATAATATACTACAAGTACAAAAATCTGATTGGTCCGGAAGTAACGGAACTGGCGGATGCGGAGGTGATTGAGAATATTATTTTGGGGATAACTGCGTTCGAGAATTTAACGGTAAATACCATTGAGCCCACCATGTTTCCAGACCCAGAGGATGCCCCGTTTTCAGATGCATATTTGCGGTTTATCGCCCACTTCTTTGGCATTGATACCGTGTACTGGATAAGTCTAAAGAAACTAGTACCGGAGGATATACACAAGGAACTGGACATTTTCCGGCAGGTCCTTAGGGCTTACGCAGATGCAGCAAAAGTACAGGAAGCCTGCGTAAAGCTGATGGTGGATAAATATGAGTACCGACTGGAGAGCGAAACTGAAATAAAGAGTTTGATTAGCGAAGTAGGCCAAGATAACGGAACACATGGATGCTTTGCTACTACAAATAAAACGGTTGCAAATTCCGGGACGAATCCAAGGTTTACTCTCTTCCAGGATAACATGCGGTATCTGTACGATAGCTACTTTGATAGAAAGGAAGCCAGGCAAAGGTACAGTCTCCCAAAGTATCCCTTGCGGTTTCCAATTTGCCGACATAACGACCCATCCGTGAGTGTATTAATATTGCTAAATATTTCCTAATTAGTTTGCAGGGTGCTAACTTTAACTGTACATTACTTAATAGCCAATAGACATACTTACTGAGCGGAGTAGGCAAAGTTCACTGAGAGACTACTCGTTTGGCAGTGCAGCGTACAGTTTAAACCGCTTCTTTATGTTCTACCCGTTGGATGCGGCTCCCCTTCGTAAGTTTGTGAACTAGCTTATAAGTTGGCTGTTATTTTTTCTGCCACACGTACTTTACTACTACCTACTTTTTTATTTCAGTTACTGTAGGCATTGTGGACGGGGAAAGACTGGATTTCTCTTCCGTTCTGTTGACTGGTGGTGCGGTCAAAGGAGGAAATCTAACGTTTCAATACATGCATATTCACTTTGCTAGAGCCTGGGACATTGTCGGTTCTGAGCATTGGATTAATGGGAAGGGGTAAAATGAGACAAAAAACTGAACGATTGAATACGCTTAAAACATGTTCCAGTTGTTTATTTATTTGTTAAATTAATCTATTGATTTAGTTCGCCAATGGAACTACAAATGGTTTTCACCGTATCCGGATCTGCTGACAATATCAAATACTGGCACATCTTGGCTCGGGTACAGAATCAGTTGTTCCAGTTCCGGGAAAAATTAGTCATAATTTTATCTGTACTCGTTGATGTGTTGGTATGCTAATTATTGTAAAAATCCACTTATTGTACATTAATCCAATAACTGATAAAGTGGAAATTACTGTTTTCTCTTTTTGGTTATAAGGAGACAGACGAACTTGTCCAGCGAAAGATTAAAAGTGAAAATCTGAACCAGGATCCGTACCTGTTTGAACCCTTTGCTCAAGCAGCCTATCATTTTTCAAAAATTCCTCAGAGATACTCAACTTACTCACAACCCCGAGGTTATGTCTCAAGGGATCCTGTTTTTCGCTTCATTGATTTCATTCCCCAAAAAGGCACCAAGTTCTATACGTATCGTGGTAGCCTCTCTTGGCCGCCTTGTTTTGGCTATGTGATATGGTCCGTGTATGAACAACGGCTTTACATGTCCAAGCGCCAGGTTTGTCTAGTTATGACAGAAAGAATATAAAACTTTGATTCAGCTAGCATTTAAATTCCATTTTTTTCTGTTTCAGTTTGACCAATTCACGTTGATCCCTGCTGAAGGAATAAATACGGGTAGCAAAGGTTTCGATAATTTCCGTAGGTTTTCTGACATTCACGTGGATGAAGAACATGATCCCTTTAAGACCTATGAAGAAGTTCAGGACCTAATTAAGGCAAGAACAATTGACCGATATATCCTTGTAGGTTATCATGATGATGCTCATGATAGTGCAGACGCTTCAGTTGGTGTTGTGGGCGAGGAAGAATACTATGCATCTGTAGAGGAAAATAGTGCAAATGTTCCTGTGCAATCCAAGTTTCCACTGCTTCAACTTATTATGCTAGTATATTTTATTACATGAACCTTTTATATTATTACTGATAAAGAATTAAATAAATTGTTAATATATTTATTATTATTTGAAAGCACGAGTATTTTATTCATTTTTCTTCGTTTTTGTAGAAAAATAGTTTTACAGTGAAAGCAAAGTGCATAAGTATTCCGAAAAATATTTATAGCTAAAAACCAAGCATGCAATAATCATCACGTAACTTTCTAGTATCGTTCTTCCAAGTCAAACGTAACTTGTCCACGTGTGAAATTGAAAAACACTTGGTCCAGATTTGTAGATGTGATGTAGTAGGAATCCACTTCCGCCACTACTTTAGCCTCTTCCATTTTACGGAATAGTTCTGACCAGGTGGCTTTTCCCGAATGTACGTGGTAGTGTACAAATCCGGGCTGTTTGTCAACCAGAATAGAATCTGTTGTGGTGAGGAAAATTTTTTTGTAATCCCTAAAAAATAAGATTCCAATATGTGTAAAATAGTTTACAAGTTTACCTGGAAAACATCTTTCAAAATACGCCACAAAAGGACAGAGATCTTGCTCCCAGGGTGCCAGCTCGGACAAAGCCTGCTCAACATCTTCCTGGAAGGTCTCGCTCAACTTTCTTCGTCGTTCTTCCTGTCTATCAGAATCCACTGGCAAACCAGACTCTTCATCCACTGGACTTTCTCGCAGCTCATTTTCCAATCGAATACTTTTCTTGCTTGTAAAATAAATCTACAACATTCCAAATGAATCATTTTAAGGAGAACACTTATCTATGCACGTAAGTTTTTAAGTGTTTTTACCATGTCTTTATCCAGAACAAATCGCACGATTATGGTAAAACCTTCCTCATACAAGTCCCTGAGGTGATCCAAGCTACCAATGCATTTCAGATGACCATTTACCAAAACAGACATTTTCGAACAAATGCTTTCGCAGTGTTCGATTCTATAAATGGCATGATAAGAAAAATAAAGTTAAACATATTAGTTATTAGACACTTCGAGCATCATAATTTCAAATCAGCATACCCATGCGACGCCCATATAACAATGCAACCATTTTCCATGAGATGCCTCACACTAGTTAGTATGAACTGTCTTGACTTTGGATCCAAATGGTGGGTTGGATTGTCCAACAACAGTACCTAAGACATTCACATTGTTCGCATAATACTTGGAATTGTGTTTGTGTAAATGCTCATTGATGAATCAAGTGTTCCAACCTCGAACTTCCCAAGAAGAGCCGCTGCAATGCACAACTTCTTGACCAACACAAAGCTATACCCTTTGATCAACTGCTCCATTTCCGTAGTCATTCCAAAGTTGTCGCTCACTTTAGCAATGTACTGATCTAGAGACTCTTGAGGAACGCGTCGCAGTGTTCCTATGATTTGCAAAATCTCTTCTCCAGTCAGCTCGCACAAAAATGGGTTGTGGTCAGGGCTGTAGCTGAATGCCTTAATGTACTGATATTTAAAAAATATATATTTAAAAAATACAATGGATGTTGATTGAACAACTCATTAAATTCATAATTAGCAAATGAGTTACCTCATCATAATCCTTAATCAATGAAAGTCCATGAAATTCCACATCTCCAAAAGTTGGAAGATAGTGGTATCCATACAGTGTCTTTAAAAATGTGGATTTTCCCGAGCCAAGTGCCCCCAAAAAGGCAAAGCACTCACCCTTCTTTACTTCCAGGCAAATATTATCCAGCTTGACATATACGGGCGTCTCCAGGGTCAGATTCCTTTAAGAATGGATAACAGTTAATTGAAGTGTACATTACCGAAAAACATCTACGCTGATGTTGACTACTTACTTGATAGTAAGGTCATGTTCATCGTCACCCCGGTATATTTTTGCCGTCTCTGCCAGCACATCATAGTCTTTGATTTCGTGCTCGTTCAGAGTGAGTGGTCGCCAGTGCTTTGACTTTTTGTCCAACGTTTTCTTCATCAACATTCGCATTTTCTTCGAGTGCGAGAATACCTTTTGGGCTATGCAAAAAACTGTCACCAGTACCATGCAAAACACATTTCTTCCGACTCCATATGCCACAAATTCAAATGCCATTCTCTCTGGAAAGTAATAATTCAATAATTAAAAGAAAGACTATCAATTTCAAAATTGTGATTAAACGTAATAGCCTTCATGTACTGACTGTTGTAACAACAAGATTCCCGCACCAAGCCATCATGGTCAAATTCATTGAAAGGATTGACTGTTCTTGGCTCACACTTCTTTTGCACGTACTTGTCATATTTTTTACACTCTCTGTGATGAACTTCGTTGGCTACAATGCAGTAAATTCCTGATCCTACAAGTAACATTTAATTATTTTTCATTGTCATACAAGTTAAAGAAACACCAGTTCAATCAAGCACTAACCAAACGAATAGCTTGGAAGAATCAGGAAAATATTATGCAACGCGGTAAACCCTTCCCGAGCAATGCCTTTATACTCGTTCTGCAACGGAATCAGCATCATCATCAACAGCGGTCCAGAAATAATGAAAAACAGTACCAACTTGGAAAATCCTCGTCCCCAAGACTTAAAGGTAAACGTGGCACAACTTCCCACAATGCAAATACCCGTCAGTCCGTACATTTCCAAGAATATAAAAATTGTTCCCAGAATGTGTAGCCGGTCCACAAAACTTCCTGGATATCCAGGTACGCCCATAAAAGCAAGTATTACAACATGTGATATGGCCACTACAGAAAAGTGAAGCATGTTCCACAGGTAGTTGGATGCCCAGAAGATAATCTTGTTAGCCCCAAAGACCAACTGCATGTGACGAAACTCCTGCTCCTTGACATGCATGATAATATAGGAGGAAATTAGGAATGCGTAGCAAAAGCTGCAGTACATTCCGTAAAGATACCCGGGGCCAATTAAGATTTCCGAGTACTTCACTTGATCCGCTGGCTGATAGGGAAGGGGATGATTGGACACGTTAAGGTAGTAATTCTTCCGCTTGTAAGTTTCCGTAACGTGATTCAGATCTCGTTCTAGGTATCTGCCCACGTGGTCCATAAGAATGTTGTCCACCAGTGCTAGAGCCACTGCAGGGGTGTGTAATGGCTGGTTGTTGAAGTAACCGGTAAGACCAACTTTCACTGGGGATTTGGGATCACTTCGGTTTAGCTTCACGGGAAGGATTTCTATTCCCAGGTCACTGACGTCGTTCTCATTTTCAGCTCGATTATACTGTAATTAATTATGAACAGATCGGTACTACTATCTTATCTTGTTCTAAGAATCACCATACAACTTACGTCTCTAAGAATTGTACTGATAACGTCATCCTCATGTTCCACGTTTTTACGCTGAATATCATTCTGCTTTGAGAGAAGAAATCTCACACTATCGCGCATATACACGCCCTCGTTAGTGGACTTGAACATGTCGACGAGAATGACGGGGTCTTTGTAATGCTAAGATAATGGACAGGTAGATTATTACACTTACTTCGAACAGCTATTTCTTTTGAATTATTTTAACCACTAACCGTGTAGTTCAAATGGTGCGAACTTGTGTCCAGGGTCAATTGCAACTTTTGTGACAGTAAGGTAGTTATTGTCAGAACAATAAGAGGGAAAAGCGTCTAAAAATCATACCAAGTTTTAGCAATACTTTGCAATACTATATGATTTAGAGAAATAGAATAAAAAATTGTCGCTTCATACTGCAGTCAAGAAGAGTAGCCTGTGTCTAAAGGAGTACTTCATATTTTTCATAAACATTAGCTTCAATTCTCGAAATAGTATAAAGCATGTAAACTTTGGAGCAATGATTTGCTTCTTGGTTAAACGAAAATCAGAGGCCTTTTTCTTTTTGGATCTTCTTCGGTGATATATGCTAGACTCAGCATCCCTGCTAGCAAAGGGTGTTTCTTCTAGTGAAGTACTTAACCGTTTCAGTCGAAGATGAAGCTCTTCCAACGTAACAAACTTGACCTTAAAATCTGCAACCCCGTACTGCTCCGACATATTTTCCAGTTCTTCGAGCACACCGGGAAAGGTGGGTGTTTGAGACTGGGGCAGATAAAAGTCCAGCATTCTTCCTTTTGCCTTGGCTAAATGACTACCTTCAATTCGTCGTCTGATCAAGTCGTGAAGTTCGCCTTGGTCGCAGTTTTTCATTGTTTCAATTTCCAAGTGATAACCTCCGCCAAACTTGTCCTTTAGAAATTCGGGAGATCCCTTTGCAGTTATCTGTCCATAATGAAGAAGCACAATTTTATCCACCACGGAGTCCACTTCGTGACAAAGGTCCATTGCTACCAAAATGGTTCTGTGCTTCTTTTCCTGTGCAGCAAAGTCCCAGAGTACGCGTTGCTGGCTAGCGGACAGATTTAACGTGGGGTCATCCAGTAAAACGACCCTGGATCCTCCACAAAACGCAGTGGCCACCATAAGCATTCTCTGTGAGCTTCTGGTCAACTCACAAACCCGCGTATCCCGAAAGTCCAGCAATGAAGTAATGCGCAAAAACCGTTCCACTTCTTCGTACGCTTCAATTCTATTGGAGACACCTTTGAGCTGTTGCAGCGCGATAAAAATATGAAACCTTGACTTAACTACAAAAGCGATTTAAAAAATTGCAGCAATGAATATTATGTCTCACATCAGTGAAAAACTGAAGCGTTTCGTCCACTGTCAAGTCAGGAAAAAGCAAGTCATCCGAGGAACAGTAACCTACAAATGCCCGACTTAGAACGGGGTTCTTGTACAGATCTTTTCGGCTCAGGTAAATACTTCCCGAAGAAGCTGCCTCTGAGCCATTCATCATTTTCAGTAAGGAGGATTTCCCACTTCCTGAAAAATCATTTTCCAATGCCATGACTCATGACATTATGTATCAAACCGACAAGTACCATCGCATAAGAAATATACTTACCTTGATCTCCCAAAAGAACGGTAATATGACCTTGATAGCACACCAAGTTCACCTTGTGCAGACCCCTATGTTGATCATAATACTTGGAAATGTTTTCAATGCACAGTTCCTTCCGCTGCTTGGTAGTGCTGTCATCCTCAAAGTACTCGGGGTGAAGCTCCTCAAACGACTTTTCCTGACTCCTGTCCGCGGGCACTTCGTCAGGAGGAGGTTGGTCATTCCAGAACCACGACTTGCACATGAAATTCCAGGGAAGCTTATGAAGCCCTGTTTCGGGTATAACCCGAGAGATATATTGGGACAGCAAAAGCTCCAGAATTCCCGTTGTCACCATTACAATCATTACCCATCCCACGCTAAATTCGCCGAAATTGCTAAACACGTCCGACCAACTTAGTTGAGCATTCCCTTCCGCCTGCATTTCTGCCAGAAGGAGACATCCGATTCCAACCGCCGTGTTAGATGGCAAGCAAACCATTAACTTTTGCCAGAAGGAGTAAATCGGGAAAAACTTTTTCACGTAAATGTACGGAATGTAGGATACAACGGTGATGAAACACACGCTGATGCAAGCAGTTGTCGCTGGAGGTAAATAATATGGCAATTTTAAGCATGCCATGCATTAATCATTTTTTGCTGAATTTTTAGTTTAATAAGCGTTTACCCCGACTAAAAAAGCAGACAAGTAGAGTTACACCACAAATCAGGTTAAAAATGTAACAGACAACTAGAAAGAAGAATATTTCTCCTAAAAACTCGTCTGCCAGCAGTGCTTCACTCTGACTGGTGTTTGTCCAATTGGTCTATAAATTAAATGAGTACATCTGTGTACTTGCAAAAATGAAAGTTCAAGTTCAAAAGAAATGCAACTAACTGAAAGAATAATGGCCATGATTAAGACGGAAACAGACTGGAACATTAGATTGTGCAGTATCCACGTGTACTTGTGGTATCTTGTGTCAATCCCGTACAGTTTGAGCAAGTGCCGTATTCCCATTTCCTTTTCTCGAACGGACAAAAAAGCCATGATGACGCAGGACGTTCCGAACCCCAATACGAGGATGGTGGGCAACGTGTTATAAATGGTTTGCACAGCATCCTCACTCTCATGAGCTGAGAATATGGATAGGAGAAGTTTACAAAGTATTATCATTCGAGGATTTTTATTTATTATTCCCTGGTTAGATTTTCACAGTATTTTGCTATGTACTAACCCGGAAAGGGAAAGCGACGCAGTCGAACAAAAAACTTGTCCATTAACGTGCTTAACTTTTTATGAAACAGGGCATCCTTAGCAGGGTCACCATTGTATAATTCGAGTATCTCTTGAGATACCACGATTTCAATGAGTTTTTCAGCGACCTTGTGTTGCAAGTAAAGAAAGCCGTGCTACAACAGTGGAAAGTGGATATCATTATTATTACTTTCTTAGTGTCCAAGAAAAGGTTGTATTAATTATTGGATTTATTACATCATAATATCCTGGATGACCCCCGGTAGCTTTGTCAATTTCTCTTGCCCCGTCTACCATATACGTAGGCTCTCTGAACGCTGTGTCCCATCTTTCCCCAATAGAAATAAGCGAGGCTCGACTCTGATAAGTGTCGTGCACTGCAGGAAATCGGATTTCATACTGAAAAATGCATAAATTATTAGTTAGACGATGTGGTATATGTAATTCCGATTTCAAACTAACTAGTTGGGTTTAAGTAATTCTTTACAGAAATTGTTTCTGGGAAGGTGTCATTGGGAAAGTCGTTGTGCCACATTTCCTCGTTGAATTGAATCAAGGCACAAAGGTCGGATGGGGTTATTTCAGTGGACGCTTGGGGCAGCACGGCATCTTTGAAATGAATAATCAGAGGTTAAGGTGAAAGGATGATAATTTAAAAGACGATTCATCTTACAAACTTTACATCCAGCTTACATTGAAATCTATCATTCAGCACGGCTTCCAAATGTTCAATGAAATTTTGCGTAGCAGAATTGTTTGGTAGCACGTATATGGTATCACAGTGCTGAAATGCTTTGTGTGGGCTGGTTTCGTCTAGCTCATCCACAGTAAAGTAGGGATAGATCTGGTCATCATAGCCAGGTTTTTGGTTGCGAGAAATGTATATCACCAACACGGTAACAAAAAACGTGGGTGCCAGAAATTGAAGCAGGGATGTTTTCCATCGACGCTTTGTCACAATGAAGTTTTTCCACATGAGTAGCATAAATTTGCGGTACTTGGAAGAAACCTTCAAGTCACTGGAAATGCAACATTGTTCAAAGACGCTAGTAATTTACATTGGCTTAATTTTATTGATTTGTGAAATGTAGATTCAGATGCTTTGTCCTTCAATTAGCTAACCTATGTCTCCGAATATAAGCCGTTCGTTTCTTGATTCGAAGGTGCTTGGGCAAATCTTCCCAAATGCGATTGGGATCATCCTCGGTCTGGTGGGTTTTGGAATTGGAATCACGAGGACTTCCAGTTGGGGAAGCACCTCCCCCAGGACTTGCATCTTTTTTCCCCTCGGCGAAGTACTGAGCCTTTTCCATTGTGGAAACCTACTACTTTGTTGAATTGTATGAATTTTTTACAAGAAAATATGAAAATTCTTCCAATTTCAAGCAATTCAAACCATTTTTTGCATGAAAAATCAGCCTGAAAGAAAAATGCGTTTTTTGAGTTTGTTTCAAGTAAAGCTGTACTGTAGCATGAGCATAAATTTATCTATAGACAGAGGGATAGACGATTTGCGGTCAAGTGTCCATGACTACTTGGTTCTCATAATCTAACTGTCTACTCCAAAAAGCGTCGTCAGCGTCTGGTGTTCGAGCCTCGAACTATCAAGTTTTCGATTGTTCATTGTTCCATTATCATCAACAGCTTTGTTCTAATGTGTTCATCCATGCATAACGCAGCACAGTTCGTTGCTTGCCATACTGCAGTCTGCAGTTGATCTAGTTTTAACTGAACACACATCTGCACATCATTTTACTCGCTGATTCCCAGTTCACACATGTGTGCCCCAAAAGTCATTTCCTTACTGATTTCCCCATTTACTCTCTCTACTCGACTTGCATTTTGCAGCTTTTTTTCAAACTTTTGCATCTGTGCCCATTCATCCCTATCCTATGTCCCATTGTCTATCCATCCGTTTGTCTGTTTCGGCTTTTTGGCAAAAAGACAAAAAATATGAATGTATAGAAGCACCAAGTGCGTATTATAATTTTGTAGAGTGGAATATTATTATTCTTTCCACTGACCACCATAATATATATTTTTGGTTTTTCATCAAACAAAATTGAACACACAAAGCAACACACACCGCATTTGACTTTTCCGGCTTCCACTTGCCCGCATTTTCTCTAAGAGTGCCATTCTACTTTGCGATCAAAGCCCTTTTTTGTAGAAACTGGCTCTTTTTTTCTGAACACACACATTTTTTCTTGCAAAAAATATAATCTCTTTTGAAACAGCTTCCGTTTCAAGTAGAACGTAATCCATTCCCATTATTATCATGAAACCATAATAATATATACCATGAATGAATTCCATTTTCCCTCCCCATGTGTTATCCCTTTGTCCAACATTTTTTGCATGTGTGTATATGTCCTTTGTGTGATATGCAGCATGACAAGAAGCATTAAATATAATATTATAACAAGTAGCACCAGCACTTTTACTTGTGCTTATTATGATTACGAGCATGTAGACGACCCTATTTGTCCGCTTTGTCCATCATTTTCCATAACTCATTCCTCTCCACTTTCTCCACTTTTTTATATTCCTTCCTCCACGCTGCTGTATCTGTAGCTGGCTCTCCAGAGAAGAAGATAATATTTAACATAATAGAAGCACGAGCACACTGGCTCTTTGCTCTTCCTCCTTTGCTATTATGATAATAATAATGCGTCTTTTTTATACAAAGAGTAAAGAATAGAAATCGTGCATCCCTAAAAATGCTATATGGACAGTGGTAGCGTTGAGCCTGAGCGGAGAACAAACTCGTTTTATGCGAATTCTCTTTGAAACACGTGGTTAGATGTGTGTCTGTATTTATAAAGCACAAAAGGACGAAGGGAAAGTTTTCCAAGAATTTTCCAAGTTGTACTTTTTTGCATGGAAAGTATTTTACTGCTTGGTTGCATGGCTCATGATGTACTTCCTCCACCCACTGCCAGGACACCGGGAGCGAGCGGAATTGCTTTTCCTAGACAAGGGAGATGGACTGTGGGGATATGGTTAAACAGGATGTAAACTAGATAATATATAAAAATGAAATCTGCATAATATATAAAATGTACAGCAATATTACAATTTTCGTAATGTGTGTCAGGTCGAAAATGTTAAGTTTAGCACTAAAAAGAGATTGACTCTTGTGCATGTTATGACAAATGCAAGTCCAAATACTACTGGAATGTATCAATGTGAGTTTTTTGGGTGGGACCAAAGTACAAAGTTCGCAATATCAAGAAAGAGAGTTTTTAAACACGCCGGAGTGAACCAGACAGTTCTGTGAATAAAAAGGAAGGAAGTAGGCTACGGGGAAAATAATAAGAAGGGAAAGTGCTCTCTCTCGCTTCTCTATTTTCTTATCTTTTGTTATGTTTTGTTGGCTGCTATTGAAATACTAACTAAGGACAGGGATTCGCTTTTAGCACCAAAATATTGCTTTGTTGGTAGTCATTATTACAAAAGAACTACCTAGTTTCATGCGTAAACAAGCTGTACATTATATAAACATGTATGCATGTCAATTTTACTCATTCATGATGACGTAGACACCAAAATAACGAGGTACTGTTATGCAACCAACCAACCATTGTATCAAAAAAGTGGCCCAAAAACAGACAAGGGAAAGATGAAGAGCAGTAGAGCCTTCTACTCTGACTGCTGAAGAATGAGCGAAAAGTGTAAACGTGACGGTAAATGTATCAGAAGAACATTTCTCCATCTCTGTTCTTTATGACTGTCTATCCTTCTCTCATCATCTTCTTTTGTCTCTTGTTACTACTATTCTCCAAAGTAAGTAGAGAAGAAGAAGTGTGCTACCTTGTACATAGTCTCGTCTTTCAAAAGATGACATACTTTCACTCTTCTGGGTCTTTCGTCAGAGTCATTGACTTTTCTGTCGTTTCCCTTTCTTCTTTTTCTTTTTCCACTATATTCACAAGTACCAAACTAACGTCATCATCATCAAAAGTAGTATCTAGTGGAAAAATCTTTGGCAGCTTTTGTCATCTTTGTCGGTTGTAAAATTGTTTATTGGTGCTGCTGTCTGCTCACCTTAACGTACACGTGTACAACACCCCCGCGCTATCTTTAAATACGTACATAGAGAATACGTACATTCATCATGTTACATAAAGTACAAGTCTTTGCTACTAAGATGGTGAAAATCTAAGCTTATTCAAAACACCGGTCATAGTAGGATATTTTTAGTTGACGTTATTGTTAAATAAGTTAGCATAAAGCATATAGAAAAATCTCTTTAAAAAATCATTTATGTGACTCCAGTTTACCTTAGCAGTGTACCATACTTTCACAATTGCATGATATTTTTCTTTATAAAAAACGTGTCGAAACAACACTGTGTAAGCACAGCAGGATGCAATTTATGGACTATTTTGTACTCTCATGAACGCAAAATTTGCGTAAAAACTACGGACACAATAAATAATGCAAAAAGTTATCTAGCGTTTTTTGTTAAAAATTTTGAATTGCAGATTAGCACGCACTACACACGCACCTTTCTGTATTAACCTACACAGAGCTCACCAGAGAAAAACAAGTCCTTAGGTACATTATTATGTACTTTTTTATTAGTTTTCTCACGAGTGTACGCAATAGTACAGTGAGACAATGATATAGTGGGCAATATACCAAATATATTTTTGAGTACAGAATTTTCCCCATTTCCTGTCAAGCAGTATAAAATCAAGGATAATGTATGCATGTCTAGTTTATAGATTCAGGTTGTAAAAAGCATTATATCATCCATTCTCCCACATGAATTTGTGTATACTTCCGTCTTCTGCCAGGATCACACTGATGGAAGAATGATGGCCGGGGGATGATGTTGATGGCGACGATGATGCCTGTTTGACATGGCATGCTAGTTTACTCACCATCACCACAACAGGACCATCCAAACGAAGCTACATCCACTATCATTCATCATCATTATAATTTCATCGAATTGAATGTTACTCCCGGAATGAATCAAAAAATTGATTTGGTTTTCAATAAATGTATTTTGCTCACTCTGCGTTGCTGATATTTTATCTTTCAAGAAACCTCGGGATATATACACACAAATGTAGAGGTTCTTCCTTTATCACGTTCATCTTCTGATTCCCATTTCCCCTTTTGTTGCTGTTCAAGTTCCAAAGAAAACAGAGAAAGTTGTAAAAGTAAAAATAAATGAGCTTGCATCATCTTCATCATCATCACTTCAAATCCATCACATGACTTTCATTTTACTACTGCTTCATCCAAATTGTACATTTTCTTTGATTGAAGAGCAAAACGATAAAACATGGTGTGTAACCTTTTTGCACAGAACGAAAATATACAGAGATCGGCAGAAATGGCTTTATGTTGTGATTCCGTGGTGGCAATAAGAGTGGCCATGGCCATGCAGCAACATTATGAGCCTCATAAAAATCCCAGTTTTACTGACTGATGAAAATGAGAAAAATCTCGTTTCTAACTGCACAATATATTCTGCTGTGCGCACTGAACACAAAGTACCTAGCTGAATGTCATGAAAAATTCCACGTTTCATTATTTTGCGTATGTGCCTTGGCGGCGTATTCACATTGTCACATATGTGACGTAAGAAAAATGACCAAACATTAACTTTGAGTTAGCATCACAGCCAGAAAAGTCATCTTTTCACTGCTACTGCAGTTCTCATTGCCTGTTTTGAATGGAGTCACACGTGCTTGTGAAGCCCTTCATTTCCATCCGAACTCCAAAGCCTCTCTCTTTCACTTCATGAGAGAAACCCTTATCGTCCAAAAGGATCATTGCATCACATCAAAAAATTAGCTCTTTGGACTAAAGCAAAGAACCAGCATCCAACCTGCGTGTGTGTGAATAGGAAAACTGCAAGTTTACCTAACTCCCCGTGACACAATGATGATGAAAAAGAGAGCGCTTTGCCATAAGGTTTATTGATGAAATAAATCACAAGAACGTGTTTCTGGTAAACGTAGTTCATCCTGAGAGAGCAGAGTAGCAATAATTTTTCAGTCAAGTTGACACTTAGTTTATATACAACATCAAGTGTTTTAGCTTTAGAATATACAATGGTCCTTCTGGAAAATTTTAGAAGAATGAAAGTGGAAATGGAAAGCTAACTAGTGGGAGTAGAATGAGAAAAAGGAAGTTAAAAATATCTCTTGTGTAGTTTGTGTGCGCAAAGTGCACAAAGGAATTTGTCATTTTTTGAATGGATGAACTGGACTGGCACAATGAGGCATAAACTACTCAGCTTTTTATTTTTATGGTATTATTCCTCTATAAATATTCGGTTGCCACTTGTTTTTGTTTTATTTTGAGCTGGGTGACATTACAAGCACGCGGACTTGGGCACGTGTACAAGTTTTAAAACAGAAAAAATGTGAACAATTTCACGGTTGAATGGACCGGAGAAGATTTATGGGAAAGGATAGTTTACTTGTCCTCGGTGGTAGGTACATTTTAAGAAGAGAAATAATATTGTGGCTTGCCCACATATTAAGTTGTTAAGCTAGTAGATTGTGATGAGACACGAGACCACTCCTGTGGCAATGACATGCATACTTTATTGACATGAGCCTTTAGTCCAAAAGAAAATGGAAGGATATTAGTTGTTAGTAGGATTATGAAATTATATGGTTTTGCTACAAAAACGTAGGTATTTTTGTCGATTTCATAATAAAAAAATTAATCTTGTCATGTGAAAGCTAATCCGCTTCCCTATACTCTCATCTACGAAATAAAACTAGTCATCAGGCTATTTTTGTAAAATTGTTGAAAACAAACTAAATGGCTTAACGTACTAAAATTGCATTGAAAGCTGGCAACTGACATTGATGCGAATGATTTTTGGGATATTTTTACTTTTGAATTTGTTAAAGGAGAGAATATATTTAGGCACGCGTTGTGTATATTTTCAGATACTGGCTATTTTGTGTATACACAACATTTCTTTTGGGAATTTGGCTTTGGCATCATTGCCAATATGAGTTAAGCAAAGTGTCAATCAAAGCCGTTTTTTTGGATGGGGGCGAAGAGCGTGCTGAAAGGGGGGAAAATGTTAACATTTCATCAGATTATGTGAGAGTGAGATACTACCAAGGCTTAATAGCGTTATGGTTTACTGCATGAAATTTTGTGATAACTGATAGCTGGTCATGATCCTGTTGTGGAATGTGGATGTGATACGAATCTTGTGCAGAAAGGAGCTTTCATTGACATACAATAAAAATAACGGGAAATGCTTAAAATTGAAATGCATTTTCGTATTGAATACTTCTGGTTCGCTGGTTTTTCTCTATTTTGATTTTAAAACCAATTTCTCTTGTATTTGTTGACAAGCCCATGTTGAAAATTGTGTATTCTTGCATACCCAATCAGAAAACATTTTCTATAAAAAACAAAATGGTCCTAGGTCAAGGTTCAATAACTTGTCAATTTAATCCAAGTGAAAAAGTGAACATGGCCCTGTGACAGAATAAAAGATTCTGAAAGTCGAATAAAATAACCATTTTATTTTCCGATTTGGTTTATTTTTGATTTGCAAAATGCATTAGTTTGAACCTTGAACAAAGTACTCAAGTTTTTGGCATTGACTGAAAATGATAGTACAAGCAAAATGCATTTTGAAAATTGCCTTTTAAAAATACTACCCCCTTCAGTAGCGCATTAAATAATTTTACCTTTGAACTTTGAAAATTATACTGTTTGTGTGGGTGGAATCATACATCGTAATGTGCAATGTGGCTTAAAATTATTGACAGTTTTGCCTTGAAAAAGTGAATAAAAACGAAAAGCGGTGATGTCACCATATCTCCAATCTCATTAAAAACAATGGACACAAGTAAAGTAGTCAATAATCGAATTCTGCCAATTACCGCAACACAAAATATGCACCTCATTCAAAACTACTATTCCTTTGGGAGGTTTTTATTTTGTTTGCATGCGTAGAAGACAACCTTCAAGTATCGGGTTTCTTGGAAAGTATTTTGCATGTCTCGTATTTCCCCATCAAGCAACTTTCAACGGCCGAGACAGAGACGCATATTGTTTTGAAACACGACACTTCATATTCTCACTCTCGCTAACTTCGTTTTTTTGCATTTTTTCGTCAATATAATTTCCTTTTTGTATCTTTTCTATCCCTGGTCCCTGGTTTCCTCCTAATCTACGAAATCCCGTATTACGCCTTTATTACGTCTGACATTTTGTCTGATCTGGGATATGAACTCGTGCTCATATTCACAACAGTTAAGGGCTAAATGGCTTCACTTCTATAAATATACTTTTATGAAGTGCATACATACATTTTATTCAATTTCTTGTCGCATTTTTCTCACGCTCTCAGCGATCATCTTAATCCTTCCGAATTGCGCGACATCGACATCAAATGAGACAGCCTCATAATAGCAGCATCAGCTACAACGGTGGCGACATCATCGCAACTCAATCTCTTGATGGCGACGCCCGACAAAATGCATTCATATCCTCATTTATCTCCGAAAAGATACTTTTTTGTGCGTGGAATGTTTGAAGGCTGGAGCGAAAATGTATGTAATATAGACACAAAAAAGGCTAGACTTTCTCCTCATTCCGTCTTACGAAACCTGGCCTTTAAGAAAACGTGCGTTTTTTATGAATATTATTATTAGCTTTTAGAGCGATCCGCCTTGACATTAAATATTCATTTCTTGATGATGAGCATAACAACAGAAGACGGAGAAGCAAGAGTTGGAGATACCAGCAAAGAGGCTCAGAAAAGAAGATCCCTCTCTTCATTTATTTTTCATCTTGCTAAACTTTTACCTCTTTAAACTCCCATCTTGCCAACTTCCACACATCCATCCACCTACCTTACGAATAACGACACATAGGTGTGACGTGCGTTTTTGAGAACTAGGTACGCTATTTCAACAAAAAGTAAAACTTTTCTGGTCCTGGTCTCTCCTCTTGTGTGTACACAGTCTATTTCGTAAAGTAAATAATTTTTCGTTAAAGGTTAGAACGATGAATGACGAACATCAGTATGATTATGATGACGAGAGGAAAGCGGAAAAGATGACAGAAAACGAATAGGTAGTTCAGGGTTAATAAAAATATAAGACTCTCTTCCTTTTCCCATTCTGACAGACTGTTTGTTATTGTGAAACGGGCAAGAGGATTTCTTTCAAGTATAAGGAAGTTGTTTCCGTCTTGGTGAATGGTACAGGCACGCCAAGAAAATATTAGTTTTAATTTTACTCTCCGTGATCCCCTTTTCCCCCGCAAAAAGCTTTTTACCTGAACCTTCTACGAAAACAGTGTGCAAGCGCAGAGACCTCTGTTTTCGCTTTCCTTGACTTTATTTCCCCGCATCGTTGTTGTACCTTTTTCTCACTGAATAATATGAAACTTTTCTGTCAACTTTCATTTCATCATCGTATCGCGTCTGCTTGGTTGGCTACAAGGTAGACAAGCAAACAAGAAATATAGAGATGACGAGGATGATAATGACACATAAAGATTTTTCTTCAAAAGTATGGTTCAAAACTGAGAAATTTTTTGGTGAAATTACTACAAAATGTCAAGCATATATCTCCACTTGAATGCATTCTATGCACGCTTAAAGTATATCTTGATGATGATCATCATCACCATTTCATCATCCAATCTAAAACTGAACTTTTTCCCCTTGACAAAAATAACGAACAACTTGAACAAGTTTTGATGAAGAACAGGTGAAGCTGAAAGGAAAAACGGTTTCGTGAAATAAACTATAAGACATAACGGAATGCAGACAAGGTACAGGGTAGAGAAAATAGAAGTGAAGTGAGCATTTTTTTTTTAAACAGAACTCTCCATCATCATCACAAGATCATCTACAAAGTTCAAAGTTACGATGAATCTGTAGACATAAGCAAAAGAATAGTTTAGTAATTTTTCTAGAAAAATTTGGATTTTCGAGAAAATTGTAAAATGCTGTGGTTCTTACGGTTTGAATTATGTTTTGCATCAAGTTTCAACTTTCACCTTCCATGTACAATGCAAGGAATTGCGAATGCGATACTATCAAGCCTAGAAGAACTCCATATCTATATATTAGTGTATGTGCCACTACCTCAAGTAATTATTAAATTGGAAGTGGAATTTTACAAGTTTCTTTTTGTTGTACTCATTACTCCCTCCAGATTCCTTTTGTCTGATACTGTCATCATGTGACAAGAACATGCATTTCATAGTGCAGACCACCACTCACCCATCATGTTTGCATTACATAATCTGTCCTAAATAACTTCAGAAACATACTTCCTGGTACTATATTATTTACGGCTATTATTTTTAAAACATTCTTTTGTAGAAAATTTTGAAAAATGAAAGCCTTTATGTACACACGTTGTTTCGTTCAACAAAGCATTCAAGCTTCGGTTTGGTTTTTCCTGTTCCAAGTATTAAATTCGTTCTGTTGTGTACACACCTGTATGCAAACCGCGCACAGGCAAAACTTTTTTCTTGTGACCGCATCATATTTTATCCCTGAAAATAGAAAATGTGTTTGGTACACGAAACTATTTTTTCAATTTCTGGGATGCTTTCACTTTTACTCTGCATTTTTATAATTTTGTTGGTATTCATGTGAAATTCATATGAAAAAAATTTTGCATCAGAGAAAGAGAATGACATAATGTGCATTGTACGTGTTAAAAAATTCTACTAGAAGTACTGCTGACTGCAACACTTATTATGATTATTATAGAGCAATGGAAAAAGTTTTTTTGTCCTCACACAAGACAAAACTTTCAACAAGGAGCACAAGGAATAAAAGTGAAAAGCGACATCAAAAAGCTTTCTCCAACGGAGTCAGAGAGGTCTTGGAAGAAGCACTTTTCTCTTGACATTACATACATGAATTCTTCCGTGAGCACAAAGGTACTATTACAACACGTTTCAGGGGACAAAGTAGATCTTGTAGAACTGTATATTGAACAATTTTACATGCATCGTGCGCTATCCCAGTAGACTAAACTGCATGTTTGAATATATTTTAAAATATTAAAATAAAATATGATGGCAGCCCAAACAAAAAAGGTAGCCGCTGTCTGTGTGTAAGGAGCAAACCTACGACAAAAGGCTTTTTCCTTTAAAAACTCTTCCATTTTCCTTTCATGTAATATAACAAAAAGCATGGGAATTTTCCACACACACTAGATTCCAATCCTCTTGTTCCTTCTGATGTTTTTGTGTGTGTTTTGGTGAGGAACAACAAGTAGGAGGAAAATGAGGAATAAAAGCTTCCTGGAAGACTTGAGGAAAAAAGAATGATGTAAAAAATGCATGAAAAGTGGTTGCATCTCTTGTGTGGGTAAAGTAAAAGGAGCACATTACTGTACCGAGTTACATTAGTGGAAGTAACATGCATTATTCAATGGCAAAATGGCATAAATAATTTGGACTTTGATGTTTGCTCCTTGAAGAATGTGTGCAGAAAAAACTGTTACACAGTTCTGGGAAAATATATGTGAATGTGAGTAATCGAAAATATATTATGTAAGGTAAGTGAGAAGAGGTCACACAAAAACGTTTCCCATTTTATGCTCCCACGTGAATCAAACAAAAATGGTTAAAAAATTAGGATACGCTCCGTTAGTCAAGTCAAGGGGAAGATGAAGGTTGAGGGGAGGAGGAAGCACACACAACAAGGAAATTAGTGGAACAAATTATAGCTCTAAAACTGAAAGTTATACTAGCACGTTAAAAATTATGGTGTGTGTGATGAAATAAAACAGTTTTAAAAGTCAAAGCCAGGGAAAGAGTTTTTGAAGAGAATTGTGGCTTGACTGTTTGAGGTGGTAACATTCGGTGGGACTTTGGCTCAATCAATATCATATTATTGAGCATGATATGACCATCGTATCGTAGTCATCATATTATTCCAACCACTAACAGAAGTATGGTTTTCATGTGGTTTCTGCGTGATTTTCTCTTTTTAATGTCTTGTTATTCTCCTCCCAATTTGAGCATGATAATATGAGGCTCTGTCCAAACACCAAAATGAAGTAATTTCGCTTGCACAACAAAGAGATCTATTATATACACACACCCGATGTTCGTGCTTGTTCGTTTTTAGTACTGAGTAAAAGAGAGGCATGTTTTCGTTGAAAGTTTTTATGGCAAATAATTGACATAGTGCCTGTTGGTTCACTGGCGATCCATCTGTATCTTTCAGTGGATCGTTGTTCAGTGAGTGATGTTGATTTTTTCCACTACATTGCCTATTAGAACTGGTTGGTTGCGGATTGTCCATCTGCTCACAGTCTCAGGGTTTACGCTATTTTTGGCAAAATTTGTTTTTCTTTTTTTTACTATAACACAAAAACAACATTAACGAAGATATATTGATCATTAATCACAAACTTCAATCGTTTTCTTTTTCATTTGCACACAAAAGTTGTGTGGAATATTGGCGGACTTGTGATTTTTCATGGAAATGATAAAAATGATTCAGTGAAAACAACTTCAAAATTGGTTTGAAGCTTGTTACAATGACTAATATGATTATACCGTGAGCTTGCGAAAGTCGTTATCGGTCATTTATTACATGCTTCTCTGGATTTTGTGTACATTGGAAAAGCATTAATGATTGATTGATATATATCTTTAATTTTGACTTCTTCGCTGCGGTCATTTGAATATTTCAGTTGTCATCATCATGTATGTTTGAACAAAGTATTTATAAAACAATATTATGCAGATAAACAGTTTATTATTCTCACGTGAACATCATCAACATTCCATAATGCCTAAGTAATTTTTACAGCTTTCTCTCTAAATTGTAAATCTCAAAAAGAATGCCGTTTCGACTCCAGAATGAAGAATTCGTATTCCTTTTCCAAAAGATACCTCACGTGCCAAATACGCATCACCATTTTTACATGTAAGTGTTTTCACGGTCAAAATGTGCACAAGATGCAATTATATTTCTCTCCTAAAACAGTTTAAGTGCCTTCAATAAAACTCGCGGAAACGTGAAACAAACTAAAATATCATTTTAACCACATTTTGTTCGTAATCGTAAAATTTATGTTCGGTACTTTAAAACTCGATAGTCTAGTGACATGACATGTAATGTGAGTACATAGTAAAGACTGCAGGATGTGGATAGCTAATAGAAAGTGAAGCATGCATCAAACAGCTCCTTCATATCTAAGAATCACCTTGCTTGGAACATACTACAGAGGTTACAGAAAAACTTGATCTATGTTTAAAAAATTCCTGTAACGCAGCTACGTTTCTAATGTCGGAGTTTAGAAATTACAAACAATTGTAATATTATTAAATAAATAAAAATGTAATATATAACAACAAAAATTTAACATACCAATTACTTTTCTCTTATGATTTTTTAAGAAACAGATAATAGTATAGTTTAGTACACACCTTTTGGTCAATAAAAAGGGCAAAATGGAACATATTAATAGTTCCATCAGAACACAATCCATGCATGAGATTCATTAACCATACTTATTAATATAAAGTCAGAAATGTCCTAAATTTCTTATATCCCTGTTTGTAAGGTAATTATGAATACTAAAAAGTAAATTTGTCAACCTGATCATCGTATAAGCTAACGTAAGAACCCAATTTTCATTCGATTTTTACCAGCACCAATTAATTAATTTCCTTACACATCATAAATATACCAATGTATATTTTTGCACATAATTTGGGAAACGAACACATCAGTAACAGATGCTACTTTTCTGCTTTTACAAACTTGAACCAACAAAAAAAGTAATATACTATATATTTTTTATGTTCTAGCTAACTAGTGAACCACCATGAAAAAACAAACATTTGCCTGAAAACCTCAGCTAAAATTATCTTTTTTGAAAGCTTTTCCTTTCTATTAAGCACACTGATAAGGCCGCGAATATTGATATGAAAATTGGCTTTACTTGTACTTGCCATTAGATTTTGCTGACGTCTATGCCTCCTTCTCTTCTTTCTATTTATCTATTTGGATCCACCACCACCACCACACTACCACGCTCTCATTTTTTACTACATAAACATGCACTTTATGATTTCTTGCTGTTTTTTATATATTTTTCGAACATCCACATCCTTCCTCTCTTTAAAAACTATACTGCTTCTAACTGGCAAAGCAAGATAAGCAGAGAAAGATGATTTCAAGCCAAAGCTATAATATTGCAACACAAATAAACGCTACGGGGGAACGAATCGGTTGAGTTTGAAACTAAGCATGAGCTTAGGTTTTACGCAAAAACGTCTGTCCGCTAACGTTTCTACTATCCATATCCATGCCCGCTTTTATTATGCATGATTGCTGTAAACTGTCCTGTGATGTAAATCAGAGAAAAATGTTTAGCCCAAGCCGGGGGGATCATTGCGGTGGAAGTTGCCGTTAGAAAGAGATGTAATATTTTTCCTGTTGATCCAATCCAGAGAGTGGTCCACTGGATGTGTTCACTAGTGATTTCGCACACGCAAGTGGTACGTGAAGCACCCTTGTTGAGCAAGTGAAAAGAGAAGGTTCCAGGAAAAGTGCTGAGTGCAATATGACCAGTCATAATAACTTTTCAGACTTCGGCAGTTCTTGTTAATAAATTTATGATGTAACATTGTTTGTTCTACGTTCTCTTCCTTTCTGGCTCCTGCTGCTAATTGTACGTTTGGTTTAACTCGAAAATTACAAAAAGGCGAAAAAAGAAAAACATTTAATTGTTTACACGACAAAGGTCATCCATTTTAACATTCATTGAGCAGCAGCAGCAGCAGTACTAGTGTCTGTTATATTCTTAAAAGATTCTGACAAAAAAAGCATTTTGAGTTGAGTCAGGACATTTTTCGGGACTCAGTGTCAGTTAGACAATTCATGTTTCATGGTCAGTCGGTGAGCATGTGGATTGTGAATGTGCTGTATGAGTAAGGCAAGGCATTCGTATTCAAAACCGAATAAGGTAGTTTACTATTTGTGAGCTCTAAAGAAAGAGAAAAAATGATGATGACTTTTGTGGACAATTGTAACGTGCAAGACATTTGAAAAGAGGAAGTTGTATAGTTAATATGTGGTGTGAGAAGTGGAATTTTAATTGAATTATAATGAGGGGAAAATCTGCTTAAGAAAGTTTTGAAACTCAAAAATAATACAAACTTTAATCTTACGCCTTACAATACTCTTTGTGAAAAACTTATGAAGCAAATAAATTCTTCTTCTATTGGGGATCTGACGTGAGTAAATCCGGTCCTAAGTGATTAGGTAAAGTTATCGTCAACAGACTACGTCAACTTTTGAGTAACGAAGACAAGTTTGTCGTACTAAAACTTTAAATCCAAATAGTAGCAGGTTGACCGAAACTGAATTTCATCTCCAAATGCCATCGACAATGACCTTTGTCAATGGAAGAATGGCCACCCAACAGCAGCCCGAGTCCTGCCGCGTCCGTTATACAAACGGCCCCAAAAAGCACATCAAAGCAGGCCATGTTGTCACTTTCAGCACACAGAAAAGCTACGTTTCCACCACCTCCAAAGATTCTAGCGACGAAGGTGAGGATGAGTACTTTAACAATGTGCGTCGTACAACCCGAAGGGAGGTTGAGGAAGGTGGCTCACGTCAAAACTTTGACGTAATAAAAACCCTTCATGAGGGAAAGTTCTCAAAAATCCTCCTGGCCAAGTTGGACGGGCACGGGATTAGCAAAGAGCGAATGGTTTTGAAAGCTGTGGAAATGCAAAGTGCTTCAAGTGCTCACATGTTTTACCGTGAAATGGACTACAACTACTTGCTAAGCCCGCATGAGAATGTGGTCACCTCGTACAATGTGGTGCTTCGCTGGAAAAATTATTACATTTTTGCCCAAGAGTACGCCCCCGCAGGGGATCTGGGTCGCTACTTGAAAAAGTTTGGAGCGCTTACAGAAGCGAAAACAAAGACGGTGGCTAGACAGCTCGCCTCCGCCCTTGATTTCATTCACGGACTTAACCTGGTTCACCAGGCGGTGATACCCGAAAACATTCTCGTTTTCAACCGAGAGTGCACACTTATCAAACTCTCAGACTTTTGCGGAATGCGACCGTCCGGCAGTTTGGTGATGAAGGGCAGCTTTGAGAATGGCAATGAGGATGACTACGGTCAACAGAGTAGCTCGTCCTTGTTGGCCTTCTCGCCACCGGAAGTGTGTACCAAGTTGCCCCAAGAGAAGTACCATGTACATCCCAGCATTGACGTTTGGTCTGTTGGCATAATCATTTGGGCCTGTCTCAGTGGAACGGGTCAAGGACCCTGGCAAACTGCTGACATGCTCCGAGATCCCTGCTTCCGTCAGTTTTACGAGTGGGCAAAGAAAAAATCCCTTAAAGTACCCGATGCTTTCCAACCTCTTAGCTGTCGGCTTTTACGACTGATCAAAAGGCTGCTGGAACCCAAACCGGAGAAGAGGTGCAAAGCACGAGAGGTTCTCAAGTATTTGAAGGATGACTGGTTGAGTAGCCTCTCGTGCAAAAATACGGCCGCTGTTTTGAGCAGACTGGGAATGTCCAGGAGTGAAAGTTGCACTTTCGGAGTAAGTGGAACTCACGCTGGGAGTAGCGCCGCAGGATCTTCAGCCAGCTTTAGTCGTGTCAATAGCCAAAAGTACGCCAGAAGGGCATCTGCTTGTCCACGACCTAAATCCGAGGTTCGCAATAACAACAAAGCAAAACGGCAAGAGAGCAATAGTAACAATAGCGGAAATAATAACTTGAGCAGCAACGGTAACA
Organism: Entomobrya proxima; assembly: GCA_029691765.1. Classification (NCBI taxonomy): domain Eukaryota; kingdom Metazoa; phylum Arthropoda; class Collembola; order Entomobryomorpha; family Entomobryidae; genus Entomobrya; species Entomobrya proxima. The sequence goes on from CM056171.1 coordinate 19,915,389, forward strand.
GCCCCAAAGGTAGCCAGCAGCAGCAACAAAGAACATCAAGAGCAACAGCAGCGACAACTGCGCTAACGTCAACCGACAGCTTTAAAATTTCATGCGTTTTGGAAACGAGTAGAGCGGTGCCGTTAAGCACCTCAAAGTCAGCGTCATGCATTATGCCACCACCTTCACCAACGCCGCAATCAGCAGCACAGAAATGTCCGTAAACATGCTTGGGTAAAAATAAGTTATTTTAAGTAGACTTTAGGTTTTGTTGTGTACTATCAATAGGAATTTGTAGACATAGTATATTTATAGCTAGAGTAAACATGCATATACTTTGTACTGCATCGCATCTTTCCAAAGTTATCTATAAATCTTATGCAAATTTTGGTTTAAATGTTAGAAATATATGCTAACGGAAGCACGTATACAAACCTATTACTGCGCTGAAAGGATTGGCGTCTCAAGTCTGCCATTAACTAACTTGGGTACGAATAGATTTTTTAAAGGTTTGGATAAAGCATATCTTCAGGCTTTGAAAAACAAGTCATTGTACGATTACTTCACAAGACTGACTAAAAGTGTCTGTCTTGTCAGTGTCAGACAAATCAATTTTTTACAACATTTTCGGTTGCACAGTTTCTTTAAGTAGCTTGTACACAACACATTTACTGTTTTTGTAAAGCTTTTATCTTTCTTGCTTTTAGCTGCAACGCAAAAAAACCAATAAAGTCGATCAGTATAGGAAATCATAAAAGTGTCTACAATAACATTTCACTTTTCTTATTAGTATTGCGGTTGTTTTTTTTGTATTTACGGAAGAAAAAGTATCAACAAAGTGCTATTTTTATTTATTTTATTCCAATTTTGAGACTCTGCTCATATGATATGCACTCGTCGTGTAGAGATAAGAAAAGCATCAAGCCAAACCTACATTATTTATTAACAAAACATAAAATATTGTGTGGCATAAGGCAATACAGTAAAAAAGTACCTCTATGTTTATTTTTCTGTAATGAATATAAATTGCGTTTTAAATTTAAAAAGAAATTAAGAATACATAGATAATATCTTATGATAATAAGAGCTTTTCATGCATTTCCAGACATCTATTTTCTATTTTTACACACACAAGAAGTAAAAAAGGAATTTATTGGGGTAGGCTGGCAAAGAACTGTATTGGGTTTCCATCTTTTTACTTCTTCTGCCAGATACTTTGTAGCTTTTATAGCTTCTGCCATATCAGTATATGCAAGTAGCACTTGAGAAACCAGCATAATTATATATTTTCGGCTAATTTTAAAGAATTTTTTGCTTTCATTAAAGCGGGACGGTTTTTCTGAAAATTTACCTTGACGCATCAGCTACGTTTTAGTTTTTAGGAAAGGCAATTATTTTGGCAATGTTATCGTTATCGTACTTAAAATAATTTATGCATGCATGAAAAATCATATGCCTATAGTCAAGTCAGTAGGGTAGTATAGTTGCCGACAGAAGTCCAGCAAAAAACAGTGTACCTATATAGTTAGTACACATATTTTTAATCATTCGCGTGCGGTATAGGTTTCTTGACTGTTTTTGAGTCTTGTGACTAGTATCACTTCTCTCTCGGTTAAGATGCACACGTCTGGTTTTTTGGTATATTTATTCAAGTAGGCATATACAAAAGTAAAGTCTTTATAGCAAATCATACAGATGATTACTGCGTAACCGTCAACTGCATTTTAAAAGGCCGTTATGTCAGGCTGACGACCATGATTCATTTAGTTTTAGTACAAGTAAAGCAAGCCAAAGTTACATCACGCACACAAATGTGCAAAGCTTGTTTTACTTCACTTGACTATATGAAACTTTTCGACTGTTCACTAATTTCAAGATGCACAGAAAAAAATCTGCAAAAGATCCCTTGCCTTGTTGAAATGAAACAGGCTTTTTGTCTATTTATTTATGAAAATGAAATGAAAAAAGGAAAATCAAACCTACGAAGCTCTCTTCTTATAGGATTTCGAAATAGCCCTGGCCGTGTATAACATTTAAAAGCGCTGCCTGTTATTGAGCAAGGTCTCGTAACAAGTTATATTTTATCTTCTGCTGCTTGAGTTGAGGATTTAAAGCGTGTCAGTTAGTCCAGGCAGCGAACATGACATTTTCCCATCCAATGATGTTCCAAGTTTTTCAGTACGTAATTTAATATTTAGGTTGACCTTCTCTCTGAGCATACAGCGCACACAGTATTTACTTTATTTTAATGAGCTTGCAATAATAATATAAATTTTCGTTATATGAGCGTGAGTGAAAAGTAAAATTATGTGTTTATGGTTTATGCAACGAGAAATGAGCAAGATGATAAGTGTACAAGAAACAGTATAAGGATGTTGTTACATCGTCTTGTAAAAATGTAATTTGCAGTAAAGTTATATATAGACTTAGGATATGGCAAAATGTTATGAATTTTGTTACATGTCTAACCATATGACTAATTTTTAGGTAAGATAGCAGGTACCTAAAATCTATCTGTTTATAAAATAAATAATTATAACTTTGTGTATAATAATTTGTACTAGAAATTTTTGACTCCGTTCGGGTTCTTCTGCGTTGTATCCTTTCGTAATTTCGTTTTTTCTTTGATTACTTTGTTTAGAATAGTTTTTTAGCTATGTGCGTAGCTGCTGACGTATTGATACTGATACTACTGATGAAAGTTTTAAGGATAAGGATGAGCTAATAATATGTTGATTACTGTACGTTATCTTGTACTTGGTAATGGAGGTGGTGGCATAGATATGCTGATGTGATGGAATGATAACATTGTTTGTAATTTTATTACTAAATAGTTTAGGAATGTTAATAAGTAAGTTAATGGCGTATTTTAAGTCTTGGAATGTGGAAAGGGTGGTAACAACATCTTTTAAGGTTAAGTTGTCTGTGGTGGTGTGATGAAACTGTTTTTGTAAGTTATAACTGATTGATTAATGGATTAAGAAAGAAAGTGTTGATAGAGTTATGATATATTTATGTTAAAATTCAAGTAATTTAGTAAAATCACTTGAAGGTGTATATCGAACCAAACTGCACATTCTGTACAATGATATTTTAACATTATGGGGGATAAGCGAGAAGGAATACCTGAGGATGGAATAAATAAGCAAGAAGATTAATTTGACGTTTTATTATACAATTAACTTGTAGGATAGGTCGGTTATATAGAGCTGCTAATGTGTACCTTAACCTTAAATGTTTATATGAATGATTTGGAAATGGGGCCTTGAAAGAATGTAAAGTTTTGAAGTGCTATTCACTTGTTTACTGTCAAAAATAAAGTTTGTTTTTCTGGTAAAAATCAAGGTGAACTTGTACTAAATTTTTGAGCATGCGTACTTGCTTTCTCTTAAAAATAACTTTCATTTTTTATGAATTTGCACTTGACGTGACGAAAGCAATCAAGTTAACAGCTCCCGATGACGACGAGTAATATTTCCTATACATTTCGTTGGATTAGCGGTTGTAATAGATCTTGCGGTTCTTCCGACACGAGGTACATTTTCAGTCTAAGGATACATTACATAGCCTACCTTTTATTTGGGATAACCGTAGAAAAGTGTGGAAACTGTTATTGTTCCACGAATTAGCAGAACAAATTTTAAAAGCAAGATTGTGCCAGAGGCAATTTTGTCTTTGATGCTTTTGTTATTTCATCATCATCATCATGTTAACATGCATGTCATTGTGCTGGTAATTGCACAAAGCAAGAACAAGAATAAATGAGTGGATGCTGCTTCCCAGAATTTAGAACATCAACAAACACACACACGCGCTGCAAGGAATATGGTAACAATAAAATGGAATAAATGGGTAAAAACTACACTATACGTGCTTTTCAGCCTTTGTTGTTTTGTGGGACATTGGACAATTCGCAGAAATTCATATTTTTTTATATCAAACCTCACAAAAGCCTTTAGTTTTGCACGAGTGCAAGAACTAGCCTAGACCTGATGACAATTTAAGAATGGCTAACTTATAATTTGTATTCATATTCAGGCAATGACGCAGATAAAAATATGATAAGCAGTATTGTACACAGCTCACTTATACCCACGGGATTTAGATTATAGCTCAAGCCTCCATGTACGCAGATGCGCTAAACTAGTTTACTTTAAAATTCTAAACAACAGAAGCAAGTAAAAGCTCTGCATGAAAAGGAAAATGTTATCCTATCACGTAGAGCTTTTGGCCGTTAGCCACCGTATTCCCCTTCAAAATTTATGCTAATAACAAGAATGCCCTCATATATATCCCTGCCGTCCGACTTTTCATAATTCTAAACAGATTTTCAGTTTTTTTGCAAATAAGTTGTATAAGCTTTTTTTTTTACTTGTTTGCCTCTATTTTCGGAGGCTTGCTAAAATATCTGCAAAACGTGGCGATGAGTTTTAAACAGGATTAACTTTCCAAAATGGAATATGAAGACGTATTTGACCTATTGCAACTGTAACGCACGAGATATTACGAGGTTTTACGAAAAATCGAAGTCATAAAGTCAAGCTTTTTGTTTACAGCAAAGCGCACTTTTGATATTAATATGATTTTAAATTTTTTATATGAAATTATTTGTTATTTGAGCTGCATGGACATTTTGGACACGTATGTTTAGTCGCACGCCAGAGTTTCGTGTCAGATTTTCTTGCAAGCCAAATTATAAGTAAATTATGGAATCTTTTATAGGACGTTGTATGACGGTGTTATATTATAATTTACTGTTTTCTAACGTCACTAAAATACTAAATGAAGCAGAGATTTGAGTGTGGGGAAAGTAAATCTTGTAGAAGCAGTTTGAAGATAATAACAAGCTTTATTACTTCACTTAAAAAAATTAAATAGATTGAGCATGTGACGATGTACATGGCTTCTTGACACTTTTCTTACGTACATGTATTCGCATGGCACTGTTTACAGCAAGCAATAAAACCAAACAGGAAAAATATATTATTTTGGAAAAAACATAGTTAGTCGCTTGCTATCAAATTTGGATATGAGTAAATTGAAACCAAAATTTTATGGGATTTATTATGCTCAAATGAATGAGACGCTGAAACAGCAGTAAAACGCGTTTTGGTTTCAAGGGTGTTTTAAGATCATCTCGAAGCAAAAGGAGGGTCGAGTGACTAACCTGGACGAATGTCAAATTTAATTAGATTTTTTTGGTTATGCTATTGACCAAACGAAATAGTATTTAAATTTATTTTATTTTACACTAGGTAAATTCTATAAGCCCTTGTATAAGTGTATCACATCGAGTGTCTAGGTAGAATTCTATGCATTCTCTCATTAGGACTTTTGAAGTTCAAGAGTCAATATTCAAGTCTAAAAATTCCTGGGTTTTTTTTTCGGTTTTATTCTCACAGGACCGTATTCAACCTCCCCCACCTCCTCCGCTCCAATTCCTTTGCAAACACTCCCTTTACACATATCTTTGTCATCATCACTAGTTTTTTCATCATATCATTATCATCATCGCCATCAGGATCAAGTGTAAAGTAATTGGCGTTTTTATGTAAGCGAGTGCCAATGAACTCGCCTTGTGGAATTATGCCCAGATAATAGGGCTAGAGGGCTAACAAATAGACTACATCTGATGCACACAATTTTAAGCTCCACTGTGTGTAAAAGTACTTGTCGATTTCTGATGATTTCAAATAGTAGTGGGCTAAAAGAAAGCGACTCCGAAAGGGCATGCAACTTATCCGTGACTTGAAATTGTACTTGAAAGCAGCTGCTCAGATCATGACTCCTTTTGATAATTTGCAATATTCATAGATAGGCATATCACAATAGATATTATACTGAATTCAGAGCACAAAGTCTAAATTCTCAAAAGCTATTTTTACCGGACATTTAAGATAAACTGATAAATTGCTCGACACTTGTGCCCCATAACCAGCATTTCACTGAAAAAAGTCCAAGGCATGTGCACAAGACTTGGAAAGTGCCAAAGCGTGCTATCACGTACACTCTCTTGTAAACTTACATGCAAGGGCAAATTAAAGCTGAGCTAGTAATTTTATTGCCGATGATGAATAGCCGTTGTTAATTAGTCTTTCTTCATTGGCTTGTTGCAACATAGACGCCAACTAAGGCAGATCAGAAGAAAGATTAATTTTAAGCAACGCAGTATCGATCTTTATATGTGCATAAATATTTCAAATTGGTATCTGTTTTAATTTGTAATTTTATGGATAAAAAAGGCTATCTGGATAATTTTGTGGATTCAGCAATTCATTCAGCTTTTTGTTACTTGTTCAGGAAGCTCATGAAAACAGTGTACAGTTTCATACAAGCGTTTTACTAGCTGGTAACAGATTTGATGCATAAGCTGGTCGTAAAATTTATAGGTTTTGTTACTGCACGTTGCAGTTTTCTGTGAAATAGGGTTAACATACTTGACCTCAATCACAATCTGAGAAAAATATCAAAATAATTTTTTGTCTCACCTCGCATCTTGATACATTTATATACTGTTCAGAGTACAAACTGCAATAATAGCATTTGTAGCCTGAGCCTCTGCTGTTCCTATTTCTTGCTTCGATCGAATTTGAAATAACTTTGTGAAACAAAAACAAGTTGGAAAGGATAATATCATTCATAATTTCATAATGTTTTATTACATGTTTTGTTTTCTTTCCATTTCTCTCTGGTCACGTTCCTCAGCTTAGCTTAAGGAAAACCATTTTGTTTACTTCAATAGGAAAAATAATATGATATGCGCATTAACATTTTAGCAAAAAAGATGCTGTTCATTCTTTAGAATGAAAACACATGTGTCACAAACCATAATACAGCCACTGTTTCATGGATGAACTACTTTCTCTTTTTTCCCTAGTGGACGCTGTGCACACGTCTTGTCTTTATCACTTGTTTTGTGAACTCATTAAAGACATTTTTTGTTTCTTGTTTACAAAAACATCAGTCATCATTAAATGGCTCGCATTTTGCCCATGTCCATTACCCCGTCTGGTCTCTGACTAAAATGCCTGAGTGTATTGCGCCTGGTTATTCACAAAAGTTACACCATCATTTGAATTTTTATGACGCGATGTTACATGTTTATTTCCTTGTCTTGCGTTACAAAGTTGAACATTTCATAACCAAAATATGAAATAACAATTAGGCATTTTTACAAACGCAGTTCATGTCAAATATGCGGTAAACGAAAGTTATAAGCATGAATCATGAAACACAAACAGAAAATTTTAGCGGAGGATATTGACGAAGCCAAGAGGAATTTTCTAGTAATAAAGACAGATCGTTTTAGGAGGCGAATACCCTTTAAAAAGCTGCACGTATGCCATGGATCGTGGGAATATTGCAAGTTTGAGGCTCAAATTAAATGTCGAAAGCGAGTGACATTGCACTAAAACCTAATCTGAGGATATAAATTGAAAGATCGGCAATAAAAATGACAAGGTTTGAAAGCTAAAAGTCAGACAGTTCACTATCGTCATTAGGATATTTTTTGGTAAAATATTAATAGCTCCTTATCATTTCTTCAAGCTGAAACTATATTCAAGTCTCATTTTCCCCTAAAATGGGATATCAAAGTTCGCTTTATTATTTTCATTCATTCCCTTTTCTGGCCTAGGAACGAACGGTTAAGGCAGTTGAAAGCGGTTTGCAGTTTAAATTGGTGACCGCAGAACCTTGTTTACAACTTTGTGCTAGTCATTTTGGTGGACAAAGTTGAGGAAAAACACGATAAAGGAAAAATTATATGTTAAATGTTCAATGCTGGTAGCAATAGAAAAAATGATGAATGATGATTTACATAGAAAGGCCAGAGATATTATTTTAAACATGAAAAATGATCGTGAACAGAAATAATTAGTAGCGTTACAAAAGTAAAGTATTTTCCTTAATGAACACAATTTAATTCATTTGGATTGGAGGATACTTCCACCACGGGTATTTTTTTACACTGAGAGAAGACGGCAAGCACAAGGAAAAATTAAGGAATCAGGTGCTTTTCGCGTGTTAACTTTTACTTAAATGGATCATTTTGATAACGATGATGAGATGATAAATGAATGTCTTCATTCCCAGTCTGAAAAACAGTTTTTTTCTCTCTCTCTTTCTTGTCAATAGTCAAAGAGTCTCTTGTTCAAAAGCTCCCCATTAAATTTAGGGATTAATTCGTTGTCTTGCTACTTGATTCTGTAAATTGCTGTGTAATTTTAATGGCTAATGGTTGTTACTACATATTAGCCATAAAACTGTCTTGAACTTTGACCAGAAAGCAACAGGCAAGGAAATTAGAAGATGAGTGAAGCTCACACTGCTTTTCTCTCTGTCACAATCACATCATCATGTCATCGTCATGTGTATCATTCCTACTCATAAATCAAATCAGTTTTTATGCACCAGAGACAGGTTTCTTTTACGCTTGTTTTTGTCGAGGATCTCTGATTCACGCAATCATATAATTATCATATCCATGAAAAACATCAATGTACATATTACATATGCACTAATAAAAGCTGCTCGTGTACTAGATTTAAATGCCTAATTAAGTCCTTCCCGTTCGGTTCGTTGTCCAACATTTAATAGAAAAGCCGTGACAAAAAATCACAGCCATTCAGAAGTCTTGGGACGTGCACTGGAGAAGCAACTCTTTTCGTGCGACAGCTTCTGGAAAATATACACGCTTTCGTGTGCATTAAAGGCAGTCTTTTTCCAGTTTAAGTTAACGCAACGACATGCAATTATACTTTCAATTAGTTTTGTGAATTTATACAATAATCGTTGAATTTGTGTTTAATTTGAAGTGAATTCTTGTACAAAATTTTTAAAAACAGTATTTTTAAAGTTCAAATTGCAAACATGAGTTTAGTAAAAAGTTGCATTGGAGCTAGCTCAAAGCAGCTAGTATTCGTTGCTGTTATCTTCTGCACCTACCTTACAGTCGGAGTTGGAAAGCCACTGTTCATAGAATCTGTGGAAAAGAATCCAGCGTATAAAGATACAGGTTTGTAGAAACGTACTTCTAAAGAACAAATGTTAGTAATTTTACTTAATTTTCTTGAAAATATTTAAATAATTGTAAATTTATGAATTTTGCAGAGGAAATTCTAAACGAATGGACAAATGATGATAGCTACTATGAGTACTCTGACGAACAAGAGCAAGGACCGGTAGTCAAGCATCTGCCCCCAGTATTGGTCACGCTGGATATTCCAATTCCAGAGACAACACCCGCAACAACTACAACTACTTCTTCCACAACTTCCCACCCTCCAGTTTACTTTCCAAACACGGATATTGAACTGGGACCACTTTTCGAGCAAGTGGGAAAGGCTAGAAGGAAAGAGCGCGTGGAACCTGTGGACTTGCCAGTTCCTTATATTGTTTGGGCTAAGGATCCATCGGAAACGGGGAGTAACACCATGAACTACTGGAAAAAAGTTTACAATACTGCATACACTGTGGAGTGAATGTTCTATCTGAAACAAATTAGTACACATAAATTTTTACAATACCCAACGATCTCCTTTTTAAACTAACAGAGTTGTATTTATCGTTTTAATAATTCAATCTATTTGTTCATCTCATCTAATTTTTCAACCTAAAAGAGTACATTTATTTGTTGCTTCATTTGGTAACTTGCAAGCAAGTCGAAACTTATCATTCCGTGTCTGTTTGGTTGGTGTTTGTACTTTTGTCTTGTACAGTTAAAACTTGTACTGTTTGTTAATATTATGAAGTGTTTTGCATTATTCTCACAATACCTTTGTACTGTGATAAATAAATGATTCTATATAAATAAAAACGGATAACGCATATACGATGTACATTGTGAAAACATAAAATATTCATTGATTTATACAAAAATTGAATTTTTCAAAGTACCTTAAATAACGCATATTATAACTTTTTCGGAAAAATGTTTGGTTGATTCTAGCTTTTAAGGTAAAGAAAACATGCGACAGCATAACAAGAAATAATTTTGAAGCCAGTCTACCTAAGATGTATCAAAAGTCTATCGAATAATATGTTATCGCATTGAATGGCAAGTGTCCCTATATCAAAAGCAAAATTTTTAGAATTCTCTAGAGCTAATTCGTCGCAATTTTTGTTCTTTCTCCTTTGTCTGGGGGATTAACTTTTTATGGGTTGTGGACTAGGGGCGCATAGATGCATTAAATGGTAGGAACAATGCATGTGCAATAATGTGCATAATTGCAAGTAATTTTTTCTTTGTTTTCGGAAATTCATATATGCTCACAAAATTCGATTTTCTTATTTTTATATTCATCATATTTTTGTGACTCGTGATTTTTTTTATAATTCTTAAAATTTTATTAAAACTATCAAGTATTCAATGCTCTATAACTAGCTAAAAATACTTTTTCCTAATTACGCTCCAATATTGCTAGCTGTGGTCTTTTTCTCATATTAGTATTTTTAATTATAATGTCTGAAGATAAACTAGCATGATTTGATAATTTACTTTAAACTGGGATTTGCCTACCCTGTTGAAGACTATGACGTCTGCATGAAATACATTAATTTTTGTGTACATATTATTTACTTGTAGATGGAGTTAAGTATTCAAAATAATTCGGAAATATTAACTGCTTGAAAAGTTGCAGCAAGTTTAATTCCATTTCCACTCATATCGAAGGCTACTAAGGCTTCAAACGTTTTGATTTCCACAATTAAAAATGATCAATGGATAATTACAATAAAATATAATATAAATTTTACAAATTCAACATTAAGAAGGGTTCTTACCACTTCAGTATTTTTCGAATATTATGTTAAGTACTTGTAAGCAATTTTAACCCAAAAAGAAAATGTATTTTAAGGACGAGACGTTTTTATATCTCCCGATTAGAGGTTAGTAAAATCATAATGGTAACAAATACAAGTTTCAAATAATGCTGTTTGTAAGAGCTAGGGAATAACTGTCGATATCTTAATTTTAAAAATTAAACAGCACTTCAGTAATAAATTATACCTGCCTATAAGATTTCATGCAATATATTTTATGATATTTCATAGTTGTTCCACGTTTTCGACAGCACAATATTTTAAAGACAACGCGAATCAGAAAACTAGAAGAAAAATGTTGCTTAAAGTGCGAACACCAAACTAGGCAATAAAATAAATATTGAATTTTTTGTATAAACGGAATAATTTAGTGTTTTCGATTTCTTATCGGCAAACTGATATCGATAAAACGTCTGGACAAGGGATAATGTTAAACAAATTTTACTTCATCACTTATTTCAAAACCAAGAGTAGCCAAGTTAACTTTAGAAACTTTAGAAAGTTTAAAGCTAACTTTAAGATTTCAAGTTTTTGAAAAGAACTTGCTATTTTATTGCAGCTCACATTTAACTTTTGGGTTGTTTAAGAACAATGTATAGTGACAGGTTTTATCTTCTCTTGCATTTATTTTCTTTCGTTAATTCCTTATTCCCGGCATCCGTTTTACAGTTTGACCGAAAGCTACTACTTTTTAAGCAACATGAAAACCCAAGAGTGCATGATCGAATGATTGCTAGCTACAACTTGTTTTTATTCTGGGCAGTGGGTGCACTTTTAATTGTGATCAAGTTTAAAAGAGAAGGGGATTTGGACCGCGCTATTCTAACGTTTGCTTACTGGCTTGGTGGTGTTGTTATATTTGTAGCGTTTTCAGTGAGTCGATGGTATGAACATGAATTGGATGTTGATGTTAACGGTCTATTTATCTTAATGCGATACATACACCGTAAGTGCCACCTATATAAAATCTTATTTAGCAAAATCTAATCTCAAGGTATTAATTACCTTATCCACATTTTTTAAAATTTCAGGAAACTATGCTCCGAATTTCGACCCGAACACCAGTAAATTCAATTGGGCGTTTGACGCAATTCTGTCACTCTGGGTGCTTAGTTGTGCCAGCTCATTTTGCTTAATCGCATTTATGCTCATATATGATCCTACAAGTTTAGTGTTTCTTGGCGCACTTGTACCTCCTCGATACTTCAATTTGTTGGTTAAGTTATTCATAATACTTTTTCATTCTTATCTACTTTGCGTAGGGCATGTAGCAATTTGTTTAGTGGGTGCAGGGGTGCTAATATACGCATTCTATGTGATCCCGTTTTATTTATATGAACTTCGAATGGGACGCCAAAAATATAAGACTTTGCCAGTTTTAAGACAGTCGGAAAACATTAGGCATATGTACAGATCCCTGCAATTGATTCACGAATACTATATGAATATTATGGGGATATTTTTGGTGTTTTGTAACGCTCATTTCATGCTAACTTGCTTATACTGTAACGCAGTTTTAATACGCTACTGGGGTAAACTTGAAACCCTTTCGCGAGCACAATTTGTAGCCATGGCATTGATGATCATGGGATTTTGGACAGTGCTTTTGGAAATCGGACGATTTTTCTTTGAAAAAGGAAGAAAGGTTTTGGTATCTTGGAGAGGAGATAAATGGGGCTCTCAGTATGAGAATAAGCTAATGAAGAAATTTTTACGATCAAGCAAACCGATTTTGATTTGTTATGGGAATCAATTTGTGGTTAGACGTGCCACAGTACTGATATTCTTAAGAGGCGTTTTCAGAGGAACGTTTAGAACGCTATTACTGCTTGCTAAAAGGAGATAAGTTAAACTTTACATGGGTAAAAACTAAATGATTTGAACATTGTTAACTGCATAGCTACAACGTAGACTAAAGATATCACATCACGTGCCTGACATCGTTAAAGCTGTAGATAGCAGCCTTTTGGAGGTTCAATTACTTTATTAACTTTCATGTATCACATCCTGTTGTGTGTTTTAAATACATTTTCTAATTTAAATTTACATTCTTGATAAAATGTATTATGAACGTAGGTGCCTAGGCTCTATGTACTATTTTATTTCATCTATGTAAAATTATAAAGCATGCTAATACACTCATGAAATCGATTATCGACCAGCTAAAACTAAGTTTGCGCAATTGCGCAGTTCATGGGCACGTGTATAACCGGGGATTTAGAAAACTGTATGGTGCAGTGACTTGAGCAACAAAGGCTCAATTATGCTCCAGGTGCTTAAACTTGCAAAATAACACAAATTTATGCATGACAGAGCATATATTTTAACAGAATTTTGAAAACGTAATTACATGTACAGCGAGCTTTTACATGAGCATAATTTAAGATAATATAAGTGTGTGTAAATAGTAAATGTCAAATGCTGCATAATATTTGGATGGCTTTCGGATAAAACGCCTTCAATTTGACCGTCTGAACCCCTATAGGTTAGCACAAAATGAATACTATTAATTTACTTATGTTTTGACGTGTCTGGTAAATTAAAAATATGTATGATTTTTGAATTGCGAGCTTTGTGATTTAATTTGTGTTATTATTTCATTGAACTTAAAGTTCGTCACATAAAAAGCTTTGATAATATAAGATTAATTTGCTGGTTTTTAACGTTTGTTTTAGTACTAAATTCGCTGAATAAATTCAAACAGAACTATGTTTGAAGACTAACTTTTAAAATTTAACTTCTCCTGTCAACACGTCAAGTACTTTAGTAACTTTTAAGCATTGTGCGTTTAGCAGGTACACTAACATTATTTATAATTCGAAAATTTATTTGGGTTATAACCTTTGCCACCAACACTCTGAATAAACTGTAAACAGGAAGTGTTTTTACAAATCATATTACTTATTTGGTTACTCCTGGTTAGTTTATGTATTTTTCAATTCTACAAAGTCAAGTAAGTAAGGTAATTCACCTCATATTTTCGTTTTGTCGATTGTCGATAATGTCCTTGTATTATATTTAATGTTTGATAAGAGCTTCTATAGCACAATTTGTGAAAGTGACCTATATTCAAATGAACTGATCGGTAGAAAACCCCACTATAAATTGTCATGTTCATGTAATCGCTGGTTTATGTTAATTGCTTAATTTGTAAGAATTATGTTACTCCAATTGCTAATGTTACATAGGTTTTACAGTACGTCATTAGTCAGTCTCGAACTACACATTTCGAAAATGTTAAACACTCAAAAACAGACAAATAAATGCAGTATAAATGTAACCCCCAAAGTTAAAGCACTCTCAGAGAATTCTTTTGGTGCAGGTTTGATGGTCAATCCGACTATTGCGAAATTATTTTTGCCTTCTCATCCTTCATTAACTAAAATAAGTTTAGTTTCAATATAATATATGTTCGTCAAGTTCAATTTGAGTCATCATACAACATACAATCACGATGATAAGTAACCGATTGTTTGGCATGATTTCAATTCTTTTAAAAGCATCTGAGTTTTTTGGTGCATCTGCATTGAAGTTTGAAGAAAAGTTAAAATTATTCTATGTAGATGTTAATCTACTTCCTATTGTTCGTCGAAACTATTGTTTGAATCTATTTTGGACATTGGGAAGTCCTATCATGATTGTCAGATATTTTAAAGCAGGAGACTTGGACAGATTTAATCTGGCTGCTACCTATTGGTTGGCTGGAGTTATGATCTCGTCAGTTTACTCAATAAACTGCTTCTTCTACAAGGAAATATGCCAGTACACTAATGGGCTCTTCACATTCTTACAGTATTTTCGCCGTAAGTTTGCGCTATTTTCCTTTATCTGTATTATGTTCGCATTACATAAAATCACAACAATTTGTTTGAAACTTTATAGGTCGGCACAGACCGGGCTTTGATCCAAACCGCAGCAAAATCAATTTACTATTTGACTCAACCATTGTGTTCTTGGCTGGAATTTTGTTAATGTCCACTATTCTTTTATGTGCTTTTTTACTTTACGATCAAACGGTAGTCATATTTCTAGGTGGTCTGGTGCCAAAGCAATACTTTTCTTGGCCAGTTCGTGTCATATTAGTCATTTACCATTCATACATTATAATTGTTCTTCACTTAAGTTTGGCCATTTGCGTAGGCACTGTTTTCCTAGCTGGATTCTTTGCAGTGCCAGGTATGTTTGAGATGCAATTAGGTAAACGAAGATATGTAACGGTGGACTGCTTTAGGAACTGTAAGAATATCAAGCATGCTTACAGAACGTTTCAAATTTTACTACAAACTGCAATGCAAGTATATGGACCGTACATGCTATCTAGTCACGCAGGAATAATGTTGCAATGTTTGTCTTGTAGTTTTATGTTGATTCGTTACTGGAGTACGTTAGAATTGGTCAGCAAAAGTCAATTGATAATTTGGATGAGCATAGCACTTGGGTTTTGGATGTTTGTTTTACAAGTGGGAGGAATTATGGAGGTAAACGGTAAAAAAGTGCTGAATTCTTGGCGAGGGAACAAATGGGACTCATGTTCTGAGAACAGTGAAATGAAAAGATTTCTTAGATCCTGTACACCTTTGATTTTGTGTTGGGGTAAAAGGTTTGTCATTAGAAGACTTACTGTTTTCGTGTTTGTCAGGGGCGTGGTAAGAGGCACAAGCAGAATGTTGTTGGCTACAAAGTAAACTTTACACGAATGCATAAAGTAGAAATACAATTTTACATACCAAATATTTAGTTTGTGAAAGTGAAGTCGTTTAAATTGACTTAATGTATCTACCTATTACAAATAGTTTGAAATGAAAAGGCAATTTTAAATTAATAAAAGCACAGCATTCCGAAATTTGAATCGAATTATAATATATAATGTTATGATACTTTTGTAGAGGTTTGCAGCTAATATCGTAATGTACATTGCAGGCGGAATTTCTTTACAAGTAGGTTTGTAGTTGCAACCATCCTAGGTACTCATGTAACCATTTCAATCAAAGAATTCTGTTGTTCTAAATAAAGAAACTTATTAAAGGAATTAAAATTTAGTTCTTTAATGGAATTTGTTACCAAGCAATTTTTTCTATGTCAAGAGCTCGCCCGCTAATTTAAGTGAACAAACGGACTCTTTCGAAAATACATAAACCGGCAATGGTTAAATTAAATATTGATACACAGGCAACAAAAGAACTCTTACGAATCCTAGCACAAGACAAGATACATCTTTCCAACGATTAAAATAAAGCTAATCGATATCATTTCATGAATTTTGTTATATAAACATATTCATGTATTTTTTTCAATTTGCGTCATTCTAACCAATTTTATTGCAAATTTGACAAAAAAGTAGACAACAAAGAGCAATAAGTTGTTACATTTAATTCAAAGCTTTAAATTAGCATTTATACAGGCTATTATATGTAATATAATAAAGCAAACATTTTTTTCATTCTTTCCGGTCATTTTCAAAATAAAACTTTGTCGTAGCTTTTGTATAGTAGACCCTTCCAAGCGCTCCTACTTTTACTTTGCACAATTTTAAATAAATTGGGCCTACATTGCATACCTAATTATCAAAGTGCTTTGTCGAATAACATTTTAAACTAATAACACGCAGTTTGCACATTTCTAACTACTTCTGGTTTAATAGGAATTCATAGAAACCAAACATAGTTTTCTCTGTCCTAACCCCAAAGTACCATACAATTCCTGAAAATTATGTTGCCATTAGTATGTCAAGTCAAGTCAACTATTCTACAGTAAATTAGGCATCCAATTGACTTCATAATAGGTACGTGATTTTGATTTTTACCGAGATTTACTTCTGAGGTCTACATAATCTACATAAAACCGACCTTTAAGCATTTTAAACTGTTTTCAAGGTACTTTTCATTTCGTTTGCATAATCGCTGACCAGACAATATTCAGCATATTATAATATTATAATGTGTGGCTATAAATAATTGGAACCGAGGAACATTATTAATCGATATTTTCCATTTTGTTACATTTTTGATTTTTTTCACTAAATCTGATTGTATTAAGACAAAATTGCGTTTTCGCAAATCAATATAGCTGGAAAGAGAAGCATTAATTTTGCTATAAAACGTTTATTACAATGATTTAAAATACACTTTTAACTTTCTTCGCAGTGACTGCGTTAGCGTAAACAGGAAATATCCACATACTCTACAGTACTCATTATTAGACATATTTTGACGTGACAGGCAACTACGTAAACAGATCATAATATACGTCGCTTCTCAGGGTAGCAGGCACTAAACCAGACGCTCAAGGAAGATAATACTTTCGTTCGGATCCGTTAAATCCAAAATGTTTAGTAACCGTGTATTTACCATGATTTCTTTTCTCACTAAAATATCTCGTTTCTTCGGTGCATCTGCAATGAAATTCGAAAAAAATCAAACCACGTTTTCTATTGACAGCAGTGCGCTTTACAGAGTTTATCTAAATAATATTTTAAACTCGTTTTGGACGTGGGGGTCATTTGCGATGACCCTAAAATTTTACAGTGAAGGGGATATAGATAGATTTAATCTTACATTAACATACTGGCTGGCTGGAATGCTTATATCGACTCTTTTCATAATGATCGGTTTTTTCAGCGTGGAATTTTGCGAGTTTAGTAATATGTTGTGCATATTTTTGCAATTCTTTTGCCGTAAGTACAACTAACAATATTCCCGTTACAATTTTAAATTGACTACATGAAATTATATGTTCTTACTTGTAATTTTCTAGGGCAGTATAGACCGGGGTTTGACCCAGATCGTAGCAAACTTAACCTGCTTTTTGACACCATTCTTTTAATGATGGCTGGAACATTGAGTGTTTCCTGCTTGCTACTAATTACATTATTACTTTACGATCAAACAGTTGTTGTATTTCTGGGTGGACTAGTGCCGAAACAATACTATTCTTGGCCTGTGCGCATTATAGTAATCATTTATCATTCGTACATTATCATTGTGCTTCATTTAAACTCTGCAATAATTGTTGGAAACGTGCTTATTATTGGATTCTATATTTACCCAATTTTTGTTTTTGAAATGCGATTGGGTAGGAAAAAATACGTGACCATAGACTTTCTTAGAAAGGCCAGCAATTTAAAGCTTATGTACAGGTGCATTCACATTTTATTGCACACTGCAATGCAGTTCTATGGTCCTTTATTACTGTCCAGCCACGGAGGAATTATGATGCAATGCTTGTATTGCAACTTTTTACTGATTCGCTACTGGAAACGGCTGGAAATAATGAGCATATGTCAGTTGCTAATATGGATGTTTTTAGAATTGGGTCTGTGGTTGTTTGTACTGCAACTGGGGGGATTACTGGAGGGGAAAGGGGGTAAGGTGCTGAATTCTTGGCGTGGTGGAAGGTGGGGTTCGAATTATGAAAATAGAGAAATGAAAGGATTTCTCAGATCATGCAAGCCTTTGACGATAAGTTATGGCAAGAGATTTGTAATTAAAAGGTTGACAATTTTCATGTTTATGAGAGGCGTTGTTAGGGGCACGGTGAGAGCGTTGCTAACCACAAAATAGCAGCAGCGTTAGAAATTGTGTCTAAAATTTTGGGAATTTCTCAATAAAACCAAAGACAATTTTAGGATTAACAAAGGTTCGAGCATGCATGCCGGCCGGTTGTCGCCTATATCAATTACCGAAAAGTTGTTCGTTATGAAAATGGAATTGTAATTTGATTAGCAGTGTGCCTAAAGGTGGAAATAAACTTTTTGAAAAGTTTGTCAAATTACGGGTGAAATAATTTTTGTCAAATGATTTTTTATACAATACCCATTTGTTACAGACACATGTTTAATAAAAATAAATTGTTTTTTGCTTTACCTGAATGTTTTCTTTCTATAAAACATCAAAATTCTGAATTTCCAATAATTGCCTTTTAAAACATTAATAAATATTTATAATCCAATAAAAACATAAATCAATCCAAGCACATGCCAAAAAAACCAATTTGCTGTGTATAAAAATCCAAAAACAAATTTCTTTCAAACAATATTCAATATTATTTCAAATTCTGCAACTATTATTTTAGTGCTCTAACAGAGTCCGAAAACCACGAATGCACTTCCAGCGGAGCTCCCGTTTTCCTGCTTAAGTGCAGAAATTCAAAATGTTTACATAACACTAAAACTAGAAACTATTTTCAGAATGTTTAGCAAGCGAGTCTACAAATTTTTCGACATCATAACCAAATGTGCTCGGCATGTGGGAGCCTCAAGTTTACATTTCCACCCGGAAACGTTAACTTTTTCGTATGACGCTATAAAGCATAAACATGTGCGTCGAGCTTTTGACGCCACATTATTCTGGGCCTTTGCGTCCCTTACCATGGTAGTAAAATTCCATAAACAGAGGGACATTGATCGATTCAATTTAACTCTGGCATACTGGCTGGCAGGAATTTCTGTTACTTTGGCATTTGCCATCAGTCGATTTTACGACCATGACTTGTGTCTCCTGTGTAATGGTACCTGTTCCTTTGTTCGTAGGATACACGGTAAGTAAACTTCTATCCAACTATCCAGGAATAATTAGAAGACTATTTAATTTGCTTAAAATATTATTGCAGATAACTATATGACTTATAATCCTGATCAGGACCACGATAACCTTGTTTTAGAATATGGTTTCCTAGCGTTTAGTAGTGCCTGTTGTATCTCCAATGTGTGCAGCACAATTTTCCTGGTATATGATCCCCGTGGGGTTATTTTTCTTGGTGAACTGGTTCCCGAGGAGTATTTTTATCTTCCCATAAAAATTTTAGTGATCCTGTTCCATGGGTATTTACTAGTTGTTGTGCATGCAAGCCTTGTTTTGGTTGGAGGCGCAATTCTTGTTTACGCATTTTATGCAACTCCCATTTTTGTTCGGGAGCTTCGGCTGGGAAGGAAAAAGTACAAAACTATTCCGACAATGCGCTCATCTGCAAATGTTCGATTGGTGTACAGAAGTTTGCAAATTATGCAAGCAAATATTTTAGCCACTTTTGGAATATTCTTAGTGATTGCTAATGCGACTTGTATGGCTACTTCCTTGTATTGCAATTTTGTGTTGATTCGGTACTGGAGCAAACTGCAAGAAGTGTCAAGGGTGCAGTTATTTCTTTGGTCAATTTTAATCACTGGTTTTTGGTCCTTCGTTTTGGAACTTGGACGTTTCTTTTTTGAAAGAGGAAAAAAGGTTCTTGGGTCATGGCGGGGAGACAAGTGGGGGTCTAGGAAAGAAAATTTAATGATGAAGAAATTTCGACTGTCCTGCAAACCTATTTTGCTATGTTATGGTACGCAGTTTGTAGTAAGACGAACAAATGTTTTGCTCTTCCTCAGGGGGATTTTTCGGGGAACTTTCAGAGCCCTGCTAACGACCAAGCGCTAACAAGAAAGCAGTATCAATTCGAAGAATATACTATTATTAATTACTATAAATTTATCCAACACTTAATTATTTATAGTCACTTTTGATACTTATGAAATAGTAGCGCATTTTGTCATTTTATAACATTATAACCAACTGAACTTTATCAGTTTGTAAATTTGTAAGACAAAGTAATTTTAAAATTGACGTAGTACTGCTAAATTGAACGCCATCAGAAGGCCAACCAATCGATGGGAATAATATATTCATCACTAGATCAGTTTGTGCTTGCAATTGTATTTTGGAAAGGAAAAGGTCAATATTTTCCGCTGTTATATAAAACAATCTTGTTATAGAATTTTATGTTGTTCGATTATGTGAATATTTTTGATTCATTGTTGGCAGAATAACGGATTAATTAGATGGAAGCTGGTACTGTGATTCATCTGTTAAAACGAATGCAGTCAATGGCAGCCAAATATAAAAGCATTTTTATTTGCACATTTCACGCAAACTTATTATAACAATGGCAATTCCTAAACTAAATAAACTTATCTAATAAATAAATTTTTTTACTAAATGTATTCGTGGAAGGGAAGGTTCTCATCACTGAAATAGCATTTGCTATTCCAGTGATGGGAACGAGGGAATTCCCTCGTTATATAGCTAGACTTATCTTTTGGGTTAGAAAACAACGAGATCTCCAGATGAATTCGCTATCTGACGCTTCCACTGCTTCATTATCTAATTACAGTATTATATTATATCCAATTTGTTTCATATTTCAATGCTAATTTGAGACTCGTTTGAATAACTTACAATAATTAAATTCATATTTTATAAATCTCATTTCACCTTTCACAAACAACAAAACAATTCATATAAAATAACCGAAACAAGGAAGCGATTTAAAATTTAAAGTAAACCCGTGACATAGGGAATCAAAATGATATAATGAATTGGAGTTACAATTTAATATAAGATCATTAAAAAACATTTATTGGTTTTCAAAAATGGAATTTTGTGTCATGTTATTCAATCATTCAATTAAAGTTACAGTTACCACTTAAAATTCAGATTCCATAAATATTGTAAAAACTTTTATTTTTTTACATTGTCTTACTCCTGTAGTTTATTACTTCTTTATTACGTTCTTTGAATTTGAATGACATGGTTTTGTTATGGTATAGAATAATCAATCGTTCTATAACCTTAAATAACCTTAACCTTTAAACTAGCCACAGTGTTTGCTTAATCACTTAGGCTAGTATGAATGTGTATAGGGGGTAAAGTTTAAATGCACCGAGAACGGGCAAAAATATCCGACTTGTCCTAGGACGCCCTGTTTGCCAATCTAGATTTGATGTGTCCATATAATAAAGCAGTTATATTTAGTTAGTAAGTTATCGTTTTACTTACTTTAAACCCGTTAAACAACCCACACCAGCTATATCATGTGAAGCCAAGTTGATATAGTTGGTCATGATTACACGGTTTGCAACATTAATGGACATGAGATTCCCCATCTTACTAATACTATAACAAGGATTGTTGCAGAAATTAGAGAAAAGGCGCTAAGGTGCGTCTTCAAGGAGAGTTTATAATCTGAATAAAAATAAACTAATGAATCACATATTGTTTGTTTATAGGTCAGTAATTTATGATTTGCTTCGGGACGTTGTGCATGCTAAAGAATAGCGTAGTGAGTATGTAAGTGCGATGTTAGAAAAATTTTCCAAAGATTTTTCTTGTATTTAAAGGAGCTCCACGCAACATTCATTAAAAGCTAAAAAAGTGAATCTTGCATTCAATTGATAAAAATAGCCTATATTCAGTTATATTAAAAGAGATATACCCCTTTTGTTATATTTTTACAAAGGAAGATACCAACATACGACCGTTCATTCAATCATTTTAGAAAGAAAACGTTGCTGAACGATATAAAATACATGTACTCCTCCTCAATCTACGTGTATAAAATTATAGAATCCGTGATTGATTTGGGTCGTGTAGCATAAGAATGAGTAAAAGTAAAAGTAAATTCAAAGTCCAAGCTGATGAACAATCCTTGCCATCCAACCATCGTTCGGCTGGAGGTAGCTCACGCGCAGGAAGCTTTCGAAGTACTAAGAGCGACATTTCCTCGTATGAGATTAGTGGAAGAGATGACCGTCCCAGTATGAATCGCCAAGATATAACTCTGCTTAATGCTCTTTCTTATATTCAAAATATCTTGAAAGAAGTTTATTTATTTAGATACCTGCGGGAGAAGATTTGCTAGGCGTTTAAACCGCATCGAAGCCACTAACCTGCGTATAAATCCCATCGACCCGGGAAATTGGGACGAATGTTGGTCTTAATAAACCCCTTTCAAATGATATCACACTTTCTTCAAGGTCAATACTTAGATTACTGGAATGTTTGTAGGGGGCGTGTATTATTGCAGCAGTAGGTTCGGACGTCATACACAATTCAATCCAAATTATTTTGCTTTGGTCGCAATCATACTTTTAGGTATTCTGACCTAAATAGCAAACACTTTCATAATGCATGGAAGAAAACTAAATGTTCAGTTTTTACTAAATTGACAAAGTGGATATTGGTTTGTACCTAAAACAGGACAAAGCAATTTTTTCCACTTGATTTACTTGATGAACGAAAATGGAGGAATTGCCTTTGTTGTTGTGCTACTCATGACCTACGTATTTTTCGGGTATCCGGCTTACGTTATGGAAATGGTTATGGGTCAATACAGTGGTCGAAAGCCATTGCAAATGATACGCTTGCTGCTTCCACTCTTTTCAGGTGCTTTGATAAGTCTACAGTCTTAGCCACTAGCAGAGAAATCTTATAATGATGTTTTATCTAAAAATACAGGACTGGGCGTAGGTCTCTACATTCGAACAGTTCATCGCGCTTTAAATACCATCGGTAAGTTTGCCATTTGCCTGTACCACTGCTGGGATCTCTTATTCTGTAAAGGAGCGGGTAGTGTGCTTAGTAAGCGATATTCTTTCTCGTTCATCTATTCAATTCGTTCGTTCAGCTATTACGTCAAGTGCTTGCAACATAATTAAATTATAATTGAAGTTAAAAGGATCATAACACGAGAAAGGGATTACAGAAAATTCAAAATATGCGAGGGAGTAACCCATCCCATTTTTACTAGTGATCCAGACGATGGCGATTTTGACGAATTCAAGTGGGTCATCATTATTTGCTCGTTTTCGTTGGTACGTGTATCAAATGCTAAAAAATATTTTTTTTCTGCTCTGCTATTTATATCCGTTTCCGTTTTCCTTACTCCGCAGTTAATTTGCGCAAAAAAACTTAAAGATTTTGGGGCAGGAATGAAAGTGGTTTTACGACTCCTCCTGCTATTTCTTACTGGCTACACAGTTAACGCTTACGCGCGGACACATGTAGGTCTTGATTACGATCACGGGAAAATTGACGATTCATTTATTCATTTGCCACAACATATAACTTTCAAAGCAGATTGGATTCAATTGTTTCACGGAAAAGTATGGGTCAAAGCTACTATTTTTGTAATGAATAGTTTGGAACTGGGTACTTTGGTTCATAGCTACTTTGGGTCTAAAATGTTTTTCCATTATAGGTGTACAAGGTACATTATTCACTTTTTAAAAAACTATAAAATGTCATGTATCTGACTTTAGTTTTGCAAAACGGTAGTTGATTTTTATAGAGATGGAATCTATTTGATACTCCTTACCATAACGTGGCACTTGGTAGGTGTCTTGGGTGTTCTCCTTTGGCTGGGCTATGTGACGATTGACAAACAGGAAATGACAACCTCTCTCCAGGAGATGAATGGGCTTTATGGAATGTTTGTCGTCTTTATTTTGAAACATATTCAAGCAGAAATGACTCAACAGGTTGAGAGCGACGTGCTTTTATTCTGTGCTGTGTTTTATTTTGTTATTGGGACCACCGGTAAATATTCAAAACTTAGCAATTATGAACAAAGTTCATTATGATTTCCTTTCAATATTTTTAATATATTATTTCTAGCTCTTCTCGCTAGCATTTGCTACTTGTACATAATTGTTGACTGCTCCGTGATGGAAAGTGGACATTCCACGTTTAAAGTGTTCTTTGCCATTTTTTACGTCTTCTGGTTTGGAATCATCCTTTTGCCTTGTGGTTTATCAAGGGTAAGATAATAAAAAGGTAAAATGCAGTTAGAATGCTTTACTAAACCCATTTAAATTCTGTTTTTAGGACGGATTGCGACATTTAATATTTCTAAACTTTTACGGTGGATTCTCATGGAATGGACTATTTCTTGTCGTTTGCTTTTCTATCGCAGTATCGTGCAGCCAAGGTGTAGGTCGCGTGCTTTATGACTTTTACAATGTGATTCATTTGAAAGGCTACGAATTGAGAACGCATTACTATCCCATTCCTAAAATTGTTGTGTGCCTGTTTACCTTGTTGCCTTTGGTACATTGTTTTTCACATGTAATTACGTCAAGTCTATTATGCGAATACAATATTCATTGGGCCGTTTAATCAGATTTCCATGCTGCGTGAAGGGATAGAAAGAACAAGACCTCAAGAAGGAGTCACAGATTGGTCAGACAAAACTTCTGTGCTTTTGGGACAATTTACAATATTTATGCCTATCTCAGCCACGATTCTGGGCATGATTATCTTTTTGATAAAGAATAGGAACAATGTAAGATGAAAATATAATTAGATGAAAAAAGTTAACATGTTTTTGACGCAGAAAGAATTATTTTTGTTCTTATTTACAGAAAACAACGCCCATTTTTGCCCCTCACCGTGATTTCTATAAGAATAAGCATCATATCAGTGTTTGCTTCAAGGATTACATGTATTTTGATCAAGACAAAATTCCTGCAACGGGAAGAAAGCATGGGAAAAAGAATATATAACGGAATAATTGTAACTTTGGTTCAAACAAAATGTTTCATTTATTTTTTTACACAAATCCCAAAAGCAAGTAATAAAAACGTAATACTGTGTTGTTATTTTAATAAATAATTTATTATTACAAATGCGCTTTGTGTTTTAAAATTCAACACAACACCGAAAAATAACTTTGAATTCTTGCAAACTCCCGGTTAGTCAAAGGCTTCACCTCTTCCGCAGGAGTTGATATAATCAAATCATTTCCAGAGATAATGACAAGGTACTCTTTGTGAGGCGGTGAATACAAGACAAAATCCTGAATATCTTGTAAATGGATAGTTTTCCAGGGATTCATATCACTGGTCAGCAAATCCCAGATTAGTAAGCTATCTTGTAGCGCTACGTAAAGGACGGAGGCTCGTCGGCCACTCCAACGAACCCGAATAGGCTCCTGCGTTCCTCCAAGAGAAAGCACCATTTTCTTTCGGGATAGCTCGAAAAGGCGACAACGACCATCCTCACAACCCAACTATTAAGAATATTAATTAGTAGCTATAAAACCTATATCGACAATTTATTTGGCAAATCTGGGTAATTAGTAAACCTCCAAATTACCACTAAAATGTTTAGCGTCCTCGAAATGTCCATCGACGTAACTTTTGGGTTGGAGTCCATTCTCTCCTGATATTTTTCCACGGTTGTGGTAGCTGATCCCACTCCTTCCACCACCACTTTCCCTTTTCCCACGTAGCCGTTAAAAGTACCAAAGTAAAACCCCGTGGTTGTATCGTCCACATCCCAAAAGGACGAGAAACAGGTAATTTGCAAATGTTCACGCGTTATATCGGCCAGTTTAATTTGATATCTGACTGTCAAGTGAATTGTGGACCAGGCGGAACTATGCTGGGAAAAAGTGCTTTCACCCAAAGTGTCCTGAGAGCGGAGACAGCTCCAGGTAATGAGAAGTCCTTCCTTATCAATGGACACAAGGGTAAAGGTGTTTTTGGATTCGGAAAACATTTCAATGCCAACAATTGGCAAAATGTGGGTGGGCATCATGCAACTTGTGTTTACACTTGGTGTTCGAATAACTTGCTCTTGATAGTGGGAATGGTAGCACATGGACTCGTCTAAATTCCAGACGTTAAGAGAGCCATCTCGATTTCCGGAGACGACTATGCGACCAATCATGTGAACTTTGAGGGCACTTACGTGACCCCAAACTCGGAGGAAGTGGAGAGGCATGCTGGGCTCCTTTAGGGACCAGACGGTAACCAAATTTTTCGAGGTGTGCTTTTTATTGCCACTAAAGAGAAAAAGGAAAATAGTAAAATCAAGAAAACATAATATTTATCAAAAACTGTTAAAACTCACTTTACTGTCTTGTCCTGTCCTGAATCTGGAGAAGCTTGTTTGGTTCCATTTGCACATCCTACAAATTCCCCATCACAGGACAACGTATGCATTGACAATTTACTCAGTATTTTCAGTCCTCTATTCATTTTGATTGTTTCCAGCGAGCCTTTATTGCCCGAGCTGGAAGGTAGTTTTATCCTCTCCTCCGCCTCCAGAACATACAGCATTTTCCTGCTAGCCCGCAAAATAAACTTGGAAAGTTGTTCCCAATTCTTCAGAAAGTCAAACTGCTTATGAATCTTTTGATCGTCTGGGGAAAGGTCTTCACTAATTTCATCACTGCCCACGCCCAAAGCTTCCTGTCTTACTATTCTAATATCACAACTGGAACTGGTAGTGGACCAAGTCGGAGGTTTTTGCGTCCACTTGGCAGTTTGCTCAATGGGGTCAGTCTGTGCGGACTCTTCCGACTTATCTTGATCAGTTTGCGTGGAAGACTGAAGTCTATCTGTGCCTGAAAATACAGCCATGAAGCGATCGTACTGATACGGAGCAAGATGAAAAATGTCAACTTGAATTCTGTCCAGTTTGATCATTCCCTGAATAATTTTCCCACGATTGGCTCGCTTCGTCTTTTGTGTACTAGTTTCTCCCACAGGTTTCTGGAAAGTGGTTTTCACCACCTCACCACTTCGTCTAGTGCCACTTTTTCGATCAGCAATGGCACTACTTCTTTCCCGATTTTCTCCAAGAGCTTCCCTTTGCTGTGCCATGGAGGTGGTTATTGAAAACCCAGTGGTTTGCGGAAATGCGTTAAACTTTTTACCCACTGGAGAGGAAGGAACTTTCATCGATTCATCTGCATCATCTTCCTCCTCCTCTTCTTCTTCACTTTGCTCTAGCACAATGGTTTTAGAACCGGCAGCGGGTTCACCTGACCCCCTATCATCTTCTTTCAACGCCACAACTTTTCCGTTGCTCTGTTTCATTTGCTGCTCTTCCACTTCAACCATCTTTTCCAGTTTTTCAAATTCCCGTATACTGGAGCTTTTATCATAATCTTCATCCGCAACACTAGTCTCCTCCACGTCCACTGCTAACTTTGCCCCAAAAAATGCGTTTACTTTCTCCGGTTCCTGTTTATCATCTTCAGCTTCTCCCTCGGAACTCATCGCTTCTTCAAAATCCGACTCATAGTCTTCCTCAAAGTCCTCCTCGCCATAGTCTTCATCTCCAGGTGGATCACTGCCAACTTCGGACTCATCGTAGAGATTCATAGGAGGGTTTTGAGCTGTGAGTCGAGACGTTGTAGAAGATGAGGATTTAACGCTGGTCTATTTGCAAAATAAATTAATCTAGTACCCCTTTTGTACTCGTGTCTTGTGAGCTAATTTAGTCAAACGTTAGAGACATTTTTTTAAACTGATTACCTTTGTTGGAGATCTTGTCTTGTATGGTGAGCTACTAGTACCACCTCCAGTGGGTGTGTTATTGTTACTAACCCTCCTATTTGTCGGGACAGGTACTGTGTTCGTTTTATTTCTCTGTTCCGTGGTGGAATGTCTACTACCCCCATACTTCTCCGCATAATTGGCCTTTGAAGCTGCAATAATTTTTGAAGATGACTTGGCATTTGTGGAAGTATCCCCAGATCTTCTGGACGTAGACATACTGTCAGTCTTTACTGAACCCGTGGAATTTCTAGCACGATTAGAAGGCGTATTGGCAGTAGTGGTTTTATTGCTACTACTGCGAAGAGTTTTGCTTTCACTAGCATTTGCTGTAGCACCAGTAGAGCTTTTAACGGTGGATTTGGATGGTTTGGGTTTTAACGATACATCCTTGGCAGATACGCCATAAGCCTTTTGCATGTCCTTCAGTTTGGTGGCATCAGACTTAATAGAGGAGGGTGGCTTCGGCTTTTCCTGGGAAAAAGTGACAAGGTATATATAACTTGCATGCAATCAATTAGTACACGTGTGCTAGTATGTACGGATAGCTAAAATTTGGGAGAAAATTGCAAACAATTTAAATATAGGTTGTACACAAGTGACCGTCAATGGCACACTTACCTGTGATGAGCGCTTCATTTTTTAACCGGAGGACAGTAGCTATATTGCTACTTTCTCGTGTATCCCTGCACTAGTGTGAAAGAGGCAGAGCTATAAAGGCTGCAAACGATTGTATTTATAAATCGAAATTCAGTACAATAACCAAATTACGTTTTTGTATAAACTACAATGGCATGCTTTTACTGTGTACACAAAACATAACATCGATTTTCATACGAATAAATTAAAGAAAAACCATATATTTCAACGGGAAAAGGATGATAAAGTTTGGTAAAAGCAATAAAATATTAAATATTAGCAAATAACAAGCAAAATAGCTTTATTTTATATTTTATTTTTGCGAAGTACCATGACGTACATGCGGAGTCATGGAAGATAAAAACAAGCCGATAGAAATGCATGTAATAATGGCTGTACAGGTAAGACTGCTGGACAGTTTTCTAACGTGTTGTTGCAAACCCTCCATGGCAACGCGACGTGTAGCCACAAACGTGACGAGAGAAGCAGGTAGTTAGCCTGCCAAGGGGAAGAAGAGTTTTGTTTCAGTATGATGCCGTTATTGCCGTATATCGCATAAGCGGATAGACACGCTCCAGTAGGTCGGACGGAAATTTGAATTTTGTTTCAAATTTCACCTTTGTTCATGGACGTTTGAATTTTTGCATAGCACATTCCCGGAACCTGTGAATTATGTAGACAATTTTTAAACTCATGGTTTTTACAACAGAAATCTATAATGCTCTTAATAGGGTTTCTAATGAATAATGTGGAGAATTTTATAATTATAACTTCCATCTTAAACGAAAACTACATTCAATTACAGTTTTGAAATAAGAAAACAGGAATCTTCATTGCAGCAAAACTTCATTGAGTATTGTACAGTAGGACTTTTGTGATAACACAGTATCTCGTTTGATGAATCATGAATGCAACATGTTTCCAGCTTTATTAGGTATATGGTTTTCAATGTCATGTCTCATGTCTTTAAAACAGGATAAAGAATGCGCATGAATCTTCTGGTGTACTGGTAAGAAAGACTGACACTTGTCACACTAGACATATAAACCGGCTATTTGGCCAGTTACTAGGCTGAAATGAATATGGTTTCATGATATAATGATAAGAAAGCAAGCAACCTTTGATACATGAATATTCTTTAAAAGTTAATGCACTGCACGCACGATAATCCATGTAATCTTGGTAATGTATTCACAATCATATTCACAACATGTTGACATTTTATAATTGTGTATGATATATCTGGTAGACAGCGGTCCTAATCATGACTCATGATTCATGAGATGTTTTGTTTTTAAAGGATAAAGTAATTTTCTTTAGTTTTATCCTGTGACATGTTAAGTGACATTTAGTTAGAATTGTAAGAACACAATTTATAAATTATTGAAATGAAAACTTTTTAGTTGTTAATTTTGGCAAAGGATAGCAGTTTCAAAATTATAGGAAAATATTAATATTGAGTCATTGGCATCACCAAAATGTTAAACCCCTTCAAATGGCCAATCGCTTTGATTTTGTTTTACTCTAGTATACCAGTGCTGGTTTATTTAAATGCAAATTTTAATTACTACTGGGACGTTGCGAGCTCGACAGTTACTAAAGATGAATCTGCTACCATTTACGACTTCATTGTTGGTATGAAAGAGAATTAGTTACATGTTATATGGCTTTGCCTGTTTGCACTCATATTTTATCCTACAAAAATGTTTGCGCGATTTGTAGTGGGCTCCGGTTCTGCTGGAGCAATCGTTGCCAATCGTCTTTCAAAGAACAACAGAGTTCTTCTACTGGAAGCAGGGGGAACTCCCTTGTACCTAAATTCAATTCCCGGTTTGGCACCCAACATGGTTGGACAGCCTGCGGTAGACTGGAATTATTTTACCGTTCCACAAAAATATTCATCCTTTTCCATGAATGAGCAACGAGCTTTCTGGCCAAGGGGCAAGGTATAAGATGAGAAAGCATATTGTTTACTGTATAAAACCCAAGGTTATGTATCGTTTCAAATTTTAGGTTTTAGGAGGGTCGTCCGTTTTAAATTATATGCTTTACGTACGGGGTCATCCACTGGATTATGATTTATGGGCAAACATTACTGGAGACTCAGAGTGGAACTATGAAAATGTTTTGCCGTTTTTCAAAAAGACAATTGATTATCATGGGGAATTTACTGCAAATGGTTTGCACAAGTTTATTAAAATATTCGATAGCATATAACGCAACTGTTAATCAGTTGTCACTGTGTTTCCTTCCAGAAAAGCATTATGGCAGTACTCCGTACGGTTATCTTCATGTAGAGCATCAACATCATCGTCCCCTTCACCAGCACTACATGGCTGCTGGAAAAGAGTTGGGATTCGCCATTAATGTGGATGCCAATGGTCCTCAAACTTCAGGTTTTGGTGTACAGGAAGTTCTGCAGAAAAACGGGAAGCGACATTCGGTTTATGACGCATTCCTGAAGGATTTTGAATACCGAGAAAATCTAAAAATATCTCGATATTCTAAAGCAATTAAAATACAATTGGATAAAAATAACCATGCTACTGGGGTTTGGTACATAAAGAACGGCAAGAAGAAATTAGCACGTGCTTCCAAAGAAGTAGTTATCAGTTGTGGAGCTGTGGACTCTCCAAAACTATTAATGCTTTCGGGAATCGGACCTAAGGAGCATCTAACCTCGCTGAAGATAAAAACAAGAGTAGATCTTCCCGTAGGAAAGTTTCTAAAGGATCATGTTGCAATTAATGTCTTTCCCTTTCTAATAAATGAAACAGTATCACTTATCCCCGAAAGGGACTTTGGTCTGAAAACCATCTGGGATTATTACGTGAACGCCAAGGGACCACTGACCACTCCCGCAGAAGCGTATTCCCAAGCATTCTTTTCTACTTCTCCCGTTTTGAAAACGGGTATTGACTGGCCCAACATTCAACTGTACATGCTAAGCTCCGGAGTTTACTCAACACTCGCGCAGGACCTGGCGATGTCATTCAACACGAAACCGGGCGTTTACGAAAGCATGTTCAAAGATATTATGGGGAAAGATATGTTCACACTTATGAGCGTTTTGGGGAGACCCAAAAGTTTTGGAGATTTAAAACTTGCCAGTAAAAATCACGAGGATCCTCCACTGCTCAATCCCAACTATTTAAAGGAGAAGGATGATGTGAAAGATTTATTGGAAGCAATTAAATTTTCAATCAAGTTGGGAGAAGAAACTGAATCTTTCAAAAAGCTGGGAACCAGGTTGGCTGATGAGTACATTAGAATAGGGTGTGAAAAGCATAAACGAAGGAGTGACGCGTTTTGGGAGTGTTACACCCGCCATCATGCTAGAACGCTGTATCATCCTGTGGGAACCTGTAGAATGGGAGGACCGAGGGATCCTAAGGCTGTGCTAGATTCTAATCTCAGGTACTTGTGCAGCTATAAAATATTGACTACATTGAAAAGTTTATCCTAAATAATTTTCAAATTAAAAATGCAGGGTACTAGGAGTAAAGGGTTTACGCGTCGCGGATGCGTCGATAATGCCAGAGCTGGTGAATGGAAATACTCATGCTCCTACTATGATGATTGGAGAAAAAGCAGCCGAATATATTCGGGGCTACTGGGCAAACCAATTTCTAGTTTGTTCAAATGATTTTAAAGAACTTTTGCGAAATAACGAGAAGAAATGCTATTATTCCAAATTAACATGATTGGTGATAAAATGCTTCTTTTTAACTGATTAAACTAAACCAGGTTTTTTATGTCACAAATTCTACAGAACAGCAAATTCCTCTTTATTAAAGCATCTTTGTGAACCTCATATGAGATTCAATACTATTGAACAATTATTTTTCGGAAAGCCTTTTGGAAACTGGGCATTTGCCAGACACAGCAACAGAATGACCTCCATTCTTCGGGATGACATCAAATTCAAAGATTTCTGTTGGAATGGCCAATGAACAACATGCATTTGGTGAGTCCACAATGCTATTTATCCGACCTTCACATGGGCATCCAGAAAGGAGCAAGTAAATTTGCTCTCCAGTATAGCCAAATCGTTTGAAGTAAGTAATGCAGTTTAAAACTGCTTGTTTGAAGGACACTGAAGCGTCCAAGTAATGTTGCTTCCCTTGCTCGTCTACGCTAATCCCTTCAAATGTCAAATAGCGAGAAAATCTGGGCTCGACTGGACCTGGCATGAAGATGGGCATGCTGAGATTTCCATGAAGACCAACACCTTGCTTGATAATGGATGCTTTCATTGTGATTGCTCCAGCCATTTCGATGGCACCACAGAACTGCAAAAAATAAACCACAGCTAATACATTTTAAGCATACCACAATCAAAAGCAGTAGGCCTGTTGATTTACTGAAACTTCCCCATCTCCTTGTGAGAAATGTAAATCCCCAACACTCAAATTTGCTCCTGGAATGTACACCGGAAGCCAAAGTTTTGTTCCTCTGGACAAATTCTTAATGTCGCAATTTCCCCCGTGTTCTCGAGGAGGAATAGTTCGTGCAGCTTTCTTTGATGCTTCACGAGCCTTGGCAGGATCAATCTTTTCCAACAGACCCATTAAGGATCCCTTTTCATTTGGAAGGTAAGCCAGTGGAGGAACTCGGTTGCTGTTGGTGCTCACTAGATCCGACTCGCGCTGATTCCATTTATCTAGTAGTGCCTTTGATGGAGCAGTACCTATTATTCCGGGATGGATAATCCCAGCAAATTTGACACCTGGAATGTGACGACTTGTTGCGTAAATTCCCTCAAGATCCCAAATCGCCTTGGCAGCATTTTTATAGTGAGTGTCCAAAAATCCGCCACCGTTGTTAATATCAAAGATCCCTGTGTAACCCCATTCGTGGCCAGGAAGAGTTTGAATTTCCAGAATTTCTATTTCCACGTAGTCACCAGGCTCAGCACCCTCAATGCAAATGGGACCAGAAAGATTGTGACATTTGGAAAGATCTGCGTCCCTTATGTCATCAGCAGAGTCGTCGTTTTTTATTTGACCCCCTGAACAATTATTGTCTTCATTAAACAAATGAAAGTTTGGCTAAAGCTGTTTTTGGTTAAAAAAATATTACCAGTCCAATCCAAGCATTCAACACGAAACACTTCTCCTGGTGTTACTTTTGCCACCGCAGGAATATCGGGATGCCATCGATTGTGTATTCCATGGTTTGGTTGTTCCCTTGAGTCCTTACTCAAATCCACAGAAATTACTGTCCGCACCATGATGGCTATTCAACGCTGATTAAGAATAGAATCAAAATATTATTAATATATATTGTTGCGTATTTTTGAGCCTTTGATTGGAGTCTCGAGTCTCGACATCCGCTGCGGACAAGGACAAACAAGCCACTGCGAAGTAGATTTGGCTAGCATGCATGGGTAGTAGTTGATAAGAAGAAACCAAAAGAACACGTCTGTTAGTAAAGCCACAAAATAAATCGACAAAAAATAAAGGCATAAAATAAAGGAAAGATAAGACAATAAAGGAAACCAAATACACAAAAATCTTGAAACTGGAAACTTGTTTCATAGCTCTTGTCAAGTGTAAAGAGAGCTTAAATATATATATTATTTGTTTCAAGACTGACAGTCGCAGTAATTTTCATGAAATCTAACAGGACGAGTTTTGACATGCAACAAACCTTTGACCAACAATTAAAACCTTACATGTGAAAAAGTAGCTTGATGAGCTCAGTTCTACCAAAGGCAGCAAGATAGTAATAGGTTTGTTCAAGTCAATTTTGGAGTTTCAGAATGCATGACGTTGTCTTAAATTATAATACATCCGTTGCCAGATTGATTTAAATATAGATGTTGGTTACCTCGTCTGTCCTTGAACATGTCTGTAGAATATGAACTCAATGAACTCAAATAAACGATAGGTATCTGAAAGGCGAAATTTTATAAAAATGCACTCATGTAAGGCAAATTCTGTATCTAGATAACGATTGGCTAGATTAGCTCATGATGTCTAGTCTTTAGTTCGTGTAGCGTATGACGTAAAAAGACTTATAGCCATGGGTTAAAACTAGTTTTAACAAACATTTTTGTCGAAAAAGGTTTATTTCATATTACCTAGTTAGAATAGCAATGGTTATACCCATATAAAATGTCAGTATAAATTCAAGTGTCACAGAATACCACAAAAGCCACAAAATAAATAGAACCACAGCATCATGATAACGAAATTCAAAGTATATCATTTATTATAAAAAATCTGCAGCTAAATAAAATATTTTTAAAACAACTAGAAACTTCTTAGGTATATAATGCAAGCATTAAATGTAATATGCAATCCCATTTTATAGCTGCACCACGAAGTTCTTACTTTCTTAAACTAACAATAATCTCGTAATGCCCTGGCTCGTTTAACATTTTATGACCTGGTTCCACATTCTTCCAACTGTCTGGATTATTTCCTGGTGCTGGCTTAATGTCGAACTTTTGAGCAATGCAAGTGAGGAAAAGAAAGAGACTGTCTCTTGCTAAAGACTCTCCAAGACACTAAATGTCAAATGAATTTGTTGATGAAACTATATTTCAAATCATTAATTTGTTTTTGTATTTTTTACACTTACAATACGTTTTCCAGCCGAAAATGGAATCAAACTCTCGTGACGAATAACCTTGGAACCATCTTCCGAAAGAAATCTTTCCGGGCGAAAGTTTTCTGGATCACCCCATACTTTAGGATCATTTTGCGCCCAATAAATATTAGAGATGACAGTGGTGTTTTTCGGGAAAAAGTCCATTGATCACAGCGTCTTGAAGCATCCTATGTGGAACGCCATTATTTACCACAGCAGTTCTACGAAGAACCTCCATGATTGTTGCTTCAGTGTAAGGACAACTTTAAAGAATAGAAAGTTTCTTTGTAACTAGAGGAAAATGTAGCATTGTATGCTAAGGAGAATAACTAAGTTATTAGAAGCAATGAATTAAAGAATTGCTCAGATAAATTAAGGAAGTACAAATTATGCTTTGAACACATTTTTGCAGGTTTATTTTTCTTACTTTGGCCGATCAGTGGTAGAGGGTTGGCGATTTCGTCCAACTACATTATCTAACTCTGCTTGCAATTTCTTGAGAACATTTTGATTATGGCATAGATGCAGCATTAGCCAAGAAAGTGTGTGGGAACTATATATTTGACAAAATATATAAAATTGTAGAGTTTAAAATTAGTCCATAATAAGCAAGTTCATACCATCACTGCAATATTATGATTTGCATGGTAAGATATCTTACGTTGTCTCTGATCCGGCAAGAAATAGATCAGGAATCACTGCAGTCAGATTTTTTTCTAAAAGGTTTATAATAAGAAATACGTTTTATGGCTACACAAAAGTATTAATATTACAAATATTAATATTTACGTACTTCCAGATTCCTCGTAAAAGCTTGATTCGGGGTCGGTGGTGTTTTTCATTTCAACGAGATAGTGATCAATCAAATCTCTGCAAAATAAATTAAATCCATTTTACTTTACGTGTTAAAATAGTGCATACTAAAAAATAATTTACGTTCAAATGTCAAACTAACTGTGGACTATCCGGATTCAACTTTTTAGCATGTTCGTCAATGGATTCAGTTGTAACTGCGCTCAAATTTGCTATTCCCTTGATCCATTTGTTCCATCCAAAATATTCTGGTGCAATGAATCGAAAAATCGGAGCATACATGAGTCCAGATTCCGTAGTTCTATTAACGCCCCTGTTTAATACCGATAAAAACGGAAGGTGTTATAATATCTTGTACCTCTAGCAACATTATAACGCAAAACTCCATAAAGTTCCAAACAGTTTTCATAAAGTTTCTTACTCAAGTATATCGTTCGCATATCTCATTATTTTAGGACTTTCTGGGCCTTCCCAATCATGCCTTTCTCCTGAAACAATATGCCAAAGAACATTCACAACGGGAGCATTAAACATACGATATCCAGAGAGAGGTTTCCCTTGTCGTCTTTCGAAAAATCGACATAGAGCATTGATTTCTTCAAGGATAACTCCCTCCATTGAAGTCTTTGCGAAACCCAAATCTCTACGGGAACGCAACAATCTTTAAGAATTATTTGTAACTTTGCAAGTAGCAAAGCGAGCAAACTAAATTTACAAACCTTAAAGTTCTGAGAGTAAATCTCCTCTGTTGTTCCCAATGCTCCCCTTCGCCGACGATTATACCTGTTTAAGCAGAGAATACCATTTCAACTTACATAGATTCATATGTAGCATGATTGTATAGTTTGTACTTGGTTCTAATGACCTAGTGTGATTAAGTACTTGACTTGAAGACAAGTGTTAAATTTTGAATTTTACAATTCTCAGTTCTAACCGTAATTTCCAGATGCAAGAGCCTTAATGATAGGATTTGGAGTGCGTCCAGCCGAACTGGCTTCAGCAAATACGTCCTTGATCATTTTAGCATCGTTAAGCATTATTACGCTGAATGCAAAAAATTATATAACGAATGCATGCACTGTGCTCAAACAAGTATTTAGATAATTTAAATACAATCAAACCATAATTACTCGTTTGATCCCATTTTGAAGCTAAAAATATCGCCATATTTGTGAGCCCACTCTATGAATACCCTTTGAGGTTTCTTTCCTAATTGCAGCAGGTTACCAATGATGGGTAGTGATGGAGGACCTAATTACAAAGGAGAATGGTATAATGGCATATTCAACTACACTTATAATGATGAAAATTAGCAGAATCTTTAGCAAGCTTGGCTGTACCAGGAGGATAACGGGGATCCCTTTTCTTTCCTAGAAAGTAGAAAGCTAGATAGAGTGCTATGCCAACAAGGCATACCTCCACAAATGGTATGAAAACTACCATTCTGCCTTGGAAAGTGTGTGGTCACTTTAAAAGTTTATTGTGCTAACTATTTCTAACCTTTCTCTTACAAGTGCAACAGCAAACTGAAAAAAGCTCATGCGAATGTCCACAAATATAGACATAGCTTTTTCCGGGATGGAAAGATGTATACTAACTAGAAGAACATTAATAAAATGTTGCATGCGTTCCATGAACACGAAAATAAAGTAACATTCTTATTCTCTTATGTTCACGAATAGGCCGATAAGGGTTTCATCATATGAATTCAATTATAACAATGTATTTAGTCCCAGTACACCAAGCAATGAAGCAATATTCAGCTCATCTCTTCGTTTTAATGTTTAAAAATGATGTCTTGTGTACTAGTAACATAGCTTTTCTTTATATCCAAACGCATCAAGTGGGAAACAAAGACAATTCCGTCCACGACTAAACATTATGCGTATGTAAAGCACTCGAACATTGCACATCGTGCATGAACATTGATTGCATTGCTTGAAAAATTCAACAATTTAAATTGTGTAGCATTTTATAACATTTTGTGATAACGACTTTGTCATTAGCACCACCGAACATTATAATTGATAAAAAATATTAAACGAATGTCAGTAGTTTATCTTATCTAAGAATTTGTATCATGTACTTGATTTATAAATATATAGGTAATATAGGAAGCTTAATTGATTAAAAAAATCATTAACATTGCTTAATATTCATAACATTTTCTTTAAGCTCTACGTTTCACGTGTTATGCGCATTGCTTTCTCGATGCAGTAAAATTGTCATTGCCATTGTAAATTCTAATTGCGTTATAAAAAAGAGCAAGGATGGTTAATTCATTTTTCTTTAAAACAAAAAATTTAAAAAAAGCTTTTAAAAGCAAAATTTTGCAACTGAATGAAGGTCGTTGTCATGCAATGTTGCATTGTACATTGTATTATGAAGATCATATACCATTCTTATACAGTCAAGTGCAGTAAACCCGACTACCCGACCTCGAAGAATGCTGAAGCTGAATGTGTACCTATTACTTAACATTGTATGACAAGTTGACTTTGCACTTTTATATGATGGATCGACAATTGAATTGGGCCTTGAGCTTGAATGGTGTTTCAAGTTCAAGAGGGAGTGATATAATCGCACTAACTGACTGATAAGACTTTGTTGCAAAATTTAGCACAATTTTTTTTCGTTTTCAAGTAAAAGATAAACAAATTTTATAACTCATACTTTTAGATTGGACGGTAAAAGCCAACTTATGTATGGTCAGGTTGAAACATCCATGTATTCATATGACTACAAAGAATTTTACAAATTTTGATTTTACAATGTATGTACTTCCAATAAAAAATGTTAATAAGTATATTAGTATCAGACTCACTGAAGTGTTTAATTAAAAGTTGTGAATCATGTTGTAATGACATTGAAAGTTGTAGCTATCAGCTATCCAGACTCCAGTCAGACATAATATTTCAAGGCCTAAGACAATATTCATCCAATAATTGCAATTGCATGATGTAACAATCCATATTATATGAAATAGAAATTCTTCCAAGTCATGACATGTATTGTTGACAAAAAATTTCCGAGTCATCATTTTGTCATCATTTTCTCACTGATGGCTGAAAATGCATACTTAAATAGTACATTAACCTAGTTGGGGTAGCAGAGGGATAGGTAAGTACTGTAAAATGCTGAATACGACCTTGAAAGTAGTTAAACTGCGAAAGCAAACATTCTTTGTGAACTGCAAGCAAGTAATATATTTTTGAAACGCGTATCTCTATCTCTGAACATTAATTAGAATGCAACAGCTACACATCTAAATAGGAGGTACCAATAGTAATGATAATTTTGTTTTTCGAATAATTTGAGACCTTTGAATTCTTTGTGTCATTCCGACAGATAATCAAACCGTACTACTGTAATCTGAACTACCAGTAACCAATCTAAGGTAGTTTAGGTCCACGTAAAATCAATATTTCCTAAGCATGACAATGAAACTTGACAATAAAGTTACATTTTATTCAAATATCTATTATTGCAAACACCTAATTTCTAATCTTACATAACTTACACAGCTTTACCTTTTCAAAGTGTGAACTTCACCAATTAAAAACCAAAATGATGTGCCAACTCCCTACGAATTCAAATGCCCCTTCAAGGTCAAGTTCAGTTGTGTTCGGGTTCGGCTATCGTGCTTATGCTTGCTAGCTTTGCTTATCAATTTATTGAACACTTCTGTATCTGTGCTTGAAAATGTTCCATTGTGTTAAAGTAATTTTTAAAGTGTTATTTTGAATAATATTCATGTTATCTCGAGTCAAAATAAATGTTGATTGTTTGATTATATGACTTAAAGTACAAGAACGCAGTAAGAAAATCGTAACAAAGTTCTGAACTTTATACATTTTCATTATAATTTAAGAATGAGAAATAAGACTCAATAACCTTATCAATAATTCTTTTATCCAAATATTAGTTTTAATGCACCAAAATGTATTTCGGTAATTCAAGTCATAAGGTAAAATGTCAGCTTAAGTCTGAAGCACCATATTATTGACCAGATATTTGATAAATTGATGCTCATACAATTGCCCATTCACTGCACTGCTCTTTATTTGTTTAAGTGCTTCAATTAATCGCAAATCATCAAGGTTATCTTTATACTCTTGTCATTGCCTCGTGCGTCACATTTCCTAGTCCCTTTTTTCCCTTTGAACTTTTAGTTGCAGTTTGAAATTGCATTCGGGTTAGCTAATTTTCTACAATCATGCAGTCTAAAATATTTGTTGTTCCGTGTTTCTTCTTATTGCTTTCTTACAAAGCA
The DNA here is from genome assembly GCA_029691765.1 of Entomobrya proxima. Lineage (NCBI taxonomy): Eukaryota > Metazoa > Arthropoda > Collembola > Entomobryomorpha > Entomobryidae > Entomobrya > Entomobrya proxima. The sequence continues at coordinate 19,955,609 of CM056171.1, forward strand.
ATAGCACTACCAAATCCGACCAACTTACAGGAAGATCCGGCAGTGACCAATTTACGAACATATTTGCGATTTCAAACGGAACATCCCACTCCAGAAGCAGGATATGGTACGATATTTAAAAACTCTATTCAATTAATACAAAAATTGCATGCAAAACTGTAAAAGTGTCCTAACTTTTTAATTTTTAGCACAAGCGATTGAATGGCTACGAGAACAAGCTGCAGAGATCGGCCTGGACTTTCATCTGAAGGGACTGTTGGATTCAGGAATTCCCAATGCATTTGCGTTATGGCTGACCTGGAATGGGACGAACCCTTCACTAAAGTCTGTTCTTTTCAATTCGCACATGGATGTTGTAGCCGCAACTCCTGTAAGTTGGATCATATCATTTTTACATTACATGAATACTAATATTTTTTTAAATCTCATCTACTTCCTATGCTGTTCTAAATGTGCTAAATGATTATTAAAGGAAAAATGGACTCACCACCCATTCGAAGCATATAAAGACGCAGAAGGAAATATCTACGCTCGGGGTGCAAGTGACATGAAAAGTGCAACGATTGCGGAAATGGAAGCCATTCGAAGACTAAAGGCTTCTGGATTTCAGCCGTTGCGTACTATTCACTTGACCATTATGCCAGGTAGTTTCTCCAAAACAATGCTGGTAGTAAATTAAGGAGATTCATTAAAACTTGTTCGATTTAATTATGATTTGCAGATGAAGAGCTTGCTGCCACGCGTGGCACAGTTCCATTCTTGAAAACGGAAGAGTTCAAAAACATGAACGTAGGAATTGATATCGACGAAGGATTTCCTGCAGGACATGAAAATATTGTACACGTGACCTATGCTGAAAAGTCGATTTGGCGTGAGTAAAAGGCTACATTTCTACAAAAATTAATACCAATACCCTAATTGCAATTAATGGGGCAGTATGAAACATTTTAATTTGTATTTCAGATTTCAATATTACTGCTACTGGAGAAGCGGCGCATGGTTCCACCATGCCTAAATATACGGCTGGACAAAGACTTCAAATGGTCATCAATAAGTTGATGGAGTATAGAGACTCCGAATTGCGGAAAATGGAGGAAGATAATGTTTCCATTGAACACATTACATCCTTAAATCTAGTTCAAATGGGGGTAAGTTGACACTACCTAGTTTTTCTTGCAATGAATATCTAATGCCTTCGTACAATTTAAATACGACTAATTTGAATCGAAATATATTTTTAGGGTGGTATAGGCGATAACGTAATTCCCAACGAACTATGGGCATCTTTTGACATGCGACTTTGGTTGCAGCCCGGTTGGAACTTTACAGACGCAGAAAATATGATCCTAAACATAACAGAATCTGCCAGATTGGGCTCTAGTCCTAACGACGTCTCAGTACGCTTCATTTTACAGTCGTTGGAACATGGTCAAACTCCCGCTGACGATTCCAACGTGTGGTGGACTGAACTTCAAAACGCTTGCCAGCAAATGTATGCACTTGGCAATATACCATTTAATTTTTTCAAATTCTAGCAAACTTAAACCATCTAATCATCCATTTTCAGGAACATAACCTGCGAACCCCACGTCCTCACCGCTGCCACAGACGGCCGTTTCATTCGCGAAACCGGAATCCCCGTTTTCGGATTTTGTCCCTTTCCCAACTCACCCCCATTAGCGCATCAGGATAACGAGTACATCAACGAGGTCCAATTTCTACGCGGTATTGACAGATATGCCACTCTCATTAAGCAATTGGCAATGGTGCCAGAAACCATTACTTAACTTTATTATCTTTTATTCCCACGATCCCACGCTTCTGTTTTCTAATCAAACCAATAAACTTTTATAAAAAATCAATACTCCACATCTTGCCATCAATATGCACATAAAATCATAAAGAATGCATTTGCATCCCAAAATCAATAAGCCATTTAATTAAAAAGTCCCATTGTCTTTGTCTAATGCCAAGGTTAGTAATATCAACTTTTTACCCAAAAAGCTATATAAAAGCATAGCTTGACCATCGTCTCCCTAATCCCGCATTAAAAAGCACATAAACGCTCCTAATCCTGTGAAAGGCGAGACGTGAGAAAGGCTAGGCCATTTTGGCAGGAAGCTTTGATCTTCGCTTGCTCTATTCATCTCTCTCTCACTGGCTTGTTTTGTGGTAAAATACACACAACAGCTCATCTTTTTCATCTACAGCACAGAGCACAGAAGAGCACAGCAGCAGCATAACATACAGAAAAACAAAACAATAACAATTACTTTTTTTACCACTGCCTGTTATAAACTTTTGTTTTGTTCTCTTCCTTTTTATTCGGCGCAGTACAGATAATTTTTAACAAAGGTGCAAGGTGGCTGGTGATTAAACGGTTAATTGCTCTTGGTTTTGTGGGCAAACTGATAAAACAGCAGGTAATTACTCTGATTTTTACGTTTATTAGCTGGTTTGGAATGATGTACTGTTTGGTTTAGTGCTTTTTTTGGTAAATGGTGAATATGTAGAGTTATTAGAGTAAATTAAGTAGTAAAAGTTAATCACGCGGTTATATGCATTCTTGATGTTGATATTGTTGATTATATAAATGGGAATGCATGAGTTTTATTGAAGTGTGCTGAGAGCTGTGTGCATTTGTCTTTGTTGGTTTTAATGCATGTGTTTGTATACTTTAAATGTTGCAGGAGGAGCGTGTTTAAAAAGCTGGTGAATTGAGGATTTGTTGTTGGAACACGGGAATACTGGGACAGTTGGGGGTTTGGCGGAAAGATGCCTAGCAAGAAGAAGAAGTATAATGCCAGATTTCCTCCGGTAAGTTTAGTAATGAACAGGTTTTAGTCTTTAGAGATACCTAAATGGTTATGCATATAACAGTTATATTATAACTTTTATTGCGTTCAGTGTAATTAAAGATTGAATTACTTAATTAATATATTGTTTTTTGGGTATGATGTAATTGAACAGGCAAGGATAAAGAAGATCATGCAGAGTGACGAAGAAGTTGGCAAGGTGGCCCAGGCGGTTCCGGTGATTATTTCCAGAGCTCTGGAGCTATTCGTGGAGTCATTGCTGAAGAAGGCGGAATCGGTGACACATGCACGAAATGCAAAAACGCTTACTCCATCCCACTTGTAAGTATGCTTTAAAAATTGTTTTTGTGTTTGACTGAATAAAGGGATTTTGACTTATTTTGACATTAATGTAATGTAATTAATTACATTTTTATTTAATTCTTCAGGAAACAGTGTATTATGGCGGAACAAAGATTCGACTTTTTGAAGGATGTTGTCTCATCCATCCCGGATGTTCAAGGGGACGAAGAAGCTGCTGAGACGCCGAGGAGCGCTGTGTCCGGCACTGCCTTCGTATTTCCCACCTCTACAGCCACCTCCTCGTCTTCCTCTTCTAGTGCACCTCAGACACCTACCTCGGTCCCTACTTCACTTCAACTCGGAGGTGGTGAGCCTACAACTCCATCGTATGCGTCTGCGCTTCCTGACCAAAAACCTAGTTATGGCGTTCCTGTAAGTGGAGCTATGGGAGGAATGCATCATTCGCTTCCAATGACAATACCACCTAATTACCCGTCCCGTTCGCTACATCAAACACAAAGTACAATGAATCCCTCAGTACCGGTTATTGTACCTAATCCAAGTGTGATTCAGCAACAACAACAACAGCACCTGCAACAAAATTCTCATATATTAAACCCGGTTGGAGCCAACAGTAATCCCTACATTCCAAGTGTATCCAGTCATCATGGAGCCGATGAACAACAACAGTATACAATGTATCAACATCAACAGCAGCAGCAACAACAACAACACCATCACCAACAGCAGCAGCATAATAATCCGAATGGAATGGGGATTGCTTATGGGGGCAACATTAATGATTCAATGCTCTCTTATGGTGTTCGAGGGGCTGATGGATCTCTTTCGAGTGCAAACCAAGGGATGCTTAACAGCATGTATGACCACAAAAACTCACCAGTTAGTTATCAGTACCATCATCACCAGCAACAGCATCCAAATCAATATCATTCACAGTAAAAGTGATTGTAATGCTTCCGGTTAAAAATATTACTGTTATGCTTACTGCATGCTTTCTTCTTGATGTCACCCTGATTTACCTTAAAATATTTATTCTTGTTCTTCTGCGTTGTTTGACTGTTCATGTTATGTAGTTTGTTTAAGCATAATATTACTTTACGATATTATTATATTAATGTAGATTGTTTTTTGTTTTCAGTATGATTGTTCGTTTTCCGTTTATGACGCATACCTTTTGTTTTAAAGAAAAGGTACATATTATCTTTATTGATACAAAATGAATTAATGAATTACTCACATTAATTTACGTACGGGTGTGTAAAGAATTTAAGGTCAAGTATTGAGTATTCTATAAAAATGATAGTCCAATGAATTTGCTGCACGATTTCAAGACTTATAAAAAAGTAGATGATTTATGGCAGTAGGTGGCACATCAATTTATGTGCTAAGCACTGGTTCTACGCTATTGGTAAGACGTAGTGTGAATTCTGGTGAATTTTATATAAAAATTATAAAATTGTCAGTGCTTGGATTTGTGTGCAGAAATGCACTTATATACAATGGAGCATAATTTGAGGTGTGTTTTGTAAGAATTTACTAAATATTTCATAGCATAAAATATAAGTATGCAAAATTTATTTACAGAATTCACAATAAATTTGATAGACATTTGAATACTGTAGCACCGGAGTCACATTTATTTAAATCACATTTTTTGCATTCTAATTTCTCAAAAACGTTTTACATGCATCAAACTCATGTGCTGACTCATGCGTAAGTTGAAGCTGTGGCGGTTGCGAAAGAACACTCCATGTCTTTGTACTTTTATCTTGTTCCAAAATCATCATTCCACAATACGGAACTTTGGCTGCATTGGACAGAAGCAGTTGGGAATTTCCAGGTCGCTTTCCTACCACTTTTCTACTCAATGCATCCAACGAAAATCCATGCGCGACTAGGAGCAAATCTTTGTTGTCTGTAAATGTGACAGTTAAAAAAAATGACATGTGACAATTAAACTTTAACGGTAAAAATGACGAAATATATACCGTATGTATCCAAAAGATGCTGAAGAACATTGTGAGATCTTTCATAGTACGTTTCCAGCGGTTCCGCTTCTTTCAGACTTTCCCTAGCCATAAAAGGTACATAACTTTCATCCACGTTGAACCCAGCATTGGATAGCTCCTCAATACTCATCCATTTTGGCATGTTTCCATTTAAGTACCACTTTACCTGATATAATATCATCAAATATCATCATCATATCGATTTATAAAAACGGTTACTTTTATCATGGAATTTGAATTTCATGAGTTTCTTATGAAATGAGTTTTATACTTGAGTCCATTCAAAGAGGCACGGTTCAATTTTCATACGGGAACTGTTCTTCATTCCTGCAAAATGTGATTCATTATGCATACGAATTAACAACTACTTAAAGAACTTGCCATGTTCAACATGACATGTTGTTGTCATAAATTGTTCTGTCATGTATTTTCGAACCTTTTAAAACATTTGATGCTGTCTTGATGCATCGCAAGGAAGGTGAGACTATTACTTCAAAGTCATCCCTAAGGATTTTTACCTTTCCAAGACCTTGTCCTCTTAGTGTTGCCTGCAAGCAACCAATGGCCGTTAATGGGGAGTCTCTGATAAACGTTTGCGGATACCCTTTCCTCATAGGAAGTTTCATAGGTTGATTTAAATTCTGTCGGCTATAGTTGCCTGCATAAACCAGATTACATGTAACATGCACAAAACTCTAAACTTAAATCTTCGTTCAATAATCAATTGTATGCACCTTCACTATCGAAGCATTTTTCCACCCAAACGTCTTGAAACCGATGATCAACGCGTTCTCCATGACGGACTATGACTATTCTTCGGTTTCCTTTGGAAGACATTGTCAACTACAGTAAACCTCCTGCACAAAGCAAATCAAGCGACGAAATAAAAGAAAGGAATACTTCCGTTTTCTTGCATAAACCTAATATTTCGATAACTTCTTCAAGAAATGGAGAAAAAGGTAAATGCCAGTGTCAGGAGTACACGGCATACATCATGCGTGTAGTTTGAATGTTTGCAGTTTAATACTTAACGCTTACTAGAGGAACACGATTAGATTTTTAATTGGTCGAAATCATGATCGATATACATGAAAACGATTTTGATTGACTATTTAAAATGACAAACACCATGAACGTGATATCTGCTGTTCTCTTAATACAATAGTGGACTTTTATAATCGTGGGTACATTTTGAATCGCTACATGCTACGCTAGTATTAGGCTGCTTTTTCTGTTGTTCGCTTACCTGGTCCACAGATACAGCTTAAATTCTACTTTCAGGATACGCTGATCATTCAAGGAGCATGGACCATGAACAATAATATACCTGGTTAAACTTCACCTTCAACATCCTAGTCAGTCCTGTTCATATACTCATACTGAAAGTGAGTTGATGTCTTAACCTTGTGGTATAGTAAGCGTAAAATGCGACTGCATCGCGTCACCAACATGAGACCACATAATATATTAAGTCATGTATGATTACTGCCAGTAATTTACTGGAAAATATATTATGCTGATTTATGATTTTATTTTCCTAAAGGGCTACATTTTAAAATGCTAATTTCAAAATTATAAATTGCTAAGACTGTATCAATTTATTAATTCATTCAAAACAAAACCATGTAGGTAAGCGTGCATTTGTATCAATTAAAAGTTACACAAAGACGAATATCACATAAATTAAAGCTAGTTGCAGACAGATAATATCAATCGATTTCGTATAATATTTTCGTTTTGTTTTTTGTTGATACCCTGTCCTTTGGGACTGTGACGGAAATTTAAGTGCGGCTGTAAAAGGATGACTACATTTTTTTAAACAGTAAAATAATTTTATGAAACAATCCGATTGTTTATAGCTTTTCATAAGTTTAAATACTGGTTGATTATCGCAGTTTCATGGCACACGTACAAATAAATGATTTTCCGAACGCAGTAAGTCGAATCATAGCACCTTCGTTTTCACTCTTAATTAAAAAGGTACACAGGTAGCAGTAAGTAAAATTATAAGGATCAGGGTTAGGATCCTCAGAGATGTTTAGGGATGTGCACACCTGAATCAAATATGAATAGGAATTCGATTGGAGTCGGATTCAGGAGAACTATCCCAAGTAACTGAAAAATAGGAAGTAAGGAAGATGGTTAGAAAGGTTGCACTAACACATTAAAATTGGCTCTATTACAATAAATTCTTAAAGCAACAAAAATAAAAAATCTTTCATGTGCATTTAGTGCATGCATACTAGTTTACTATATCTACCACCCACATAGGGCCTTTCTGGCATCAAAGTCGTGAACCGAAGCATGACATAAGTGTAACTTTGGCAGATACGCTAATATCCACTTCTTGGACTTTTCATCAAACTCCATCACAGCTACTCCACAGTATGGAATCCCCCTAAGGCATCCATACATTTCCGGCTCTGTTCGGATAGGAAAGCCCAATAACTGTCTGGAATTTGTATCTAAAGATGACCCGTGGGCCACTAGAAGTAAATCTTTGTTTCCTGCAAGTAATAATACAACAGTTTCAAAATATTTTCCAGTATTTACTAATAACATGCAGACGCAGAGGCTGGGTTGGGGTTTAGATAAGCATGCAAACAAACAAACCTGTTTGGCTCAACAGGTGAAGCATTAGCTTATGTGAACGGTCATAATAGTTGCCAATAGACTCTCCTTCCTTCAAATCTTCCAGTGACATCAAAGGCTGATACTGATCATCAATATTAAACCCCGCATTTCTAAACTCTTCATTTGTCATCCAAAACGGCATATGACCAACATACCACTGGGTCCACTCAAACAGACAGGGCTCTATCTTCAGCTTCAAGTCTAATCCCATTCCTAAAAAATCAAAATCATAACATAAAATCAATATAATCCACTTAACATCCTTTGCTCATTTGGCACAAGGTGTAAATTAAGATACTAACTAAACTAACCTTTAAGTATATTCGTTGCAGTTTCCACACACCTCAAAGCCGGCGACACATACACCTCAAACCCATCCGTCAGCACCTGTTCCGCTTTCAGTCCACTCCCCACCAATCTTGACTGCAAGCATCCCACCTCAGTTAACGGTGTGTCGCCAATAAAACTCTGTGGCGCACCAGCCCTCTCTGGAACCCTTTCCGGCTGGTTCAGATTCTGTCTAGAGTAACCACCTAAAATTAACAAGAAATCATCCCAATTAACCTTAACAATCCAACCTCAAATCACCACTTTAATCACCTACCTTGACCATCAAAGCAAACTCTAATCCACTCATCTGAAAAGGTAAAGTCAACCCGTTCCCCGTGTCGCACCGTTACAATTTTCCGGGGTGCCATTTCCCTAAGTTTTAGCACACTTAAAATTCACACAAAAAGCCTAAAAACAGTTAAATTTTGTTAAAATTGCAATAAAATTTACGAAAATTAAGCATTTTCTTAAAATAAGATGTTCCAAGTGCCAACTTCAGAAGGGAACAAAGTGTCGTCACCTGTGCAGTGCGTGTGTGTGTCATATGCAGTCATCTGGTGCATGTGCTTGATTTGCTACGTAAATAAACAAGTCATGTGTAGTGGCTGCTGGGCTGCATGAACTCACTGCATAACAAGCCATTGAGCCAAGTTGGTGGCGCAAACAACGAAATCCGCTTTTCTCAAAACTGTTCATCTGCCAAACAATGTGCTTGTTTTGGTTTGAGTGCTCAAGCTGATGATGAGTGCATGAACACTTTTTCAAGTTGTCAAACTTTCTCGGGCAAAAGTAAAAGCAGATTTTTTGGAGAGTGAAAGCGGATTGAGTTTTTGTGGGACAAGCGGAGTTAATTGTTGGGAAACAGTTTGGTTTTGGTGTGAAAGGACTTTAAGGTTTGTTGAACAAACGTTGTTCATTGTTACCCGAGAGTGTTTGGAAAACATAACTGTGAAGAAGATGGCTGGAGTGTTGTTTGAGGATATTTTTGACGTTAAGGATATCGACCCGGAAGGAAAGAAGTTTGATCGAGGTAAGAGGACTGTTTTCTTATTTGGGGTTTTGTAAAGATAAGGGGATTTTTGGTTTAGGAAGTCTTTTAAAGAGAAAGAGTTTAAGGGTAATTTGGATGGCGACTTTAAAGCTGTCTTCCGGTTGAATGTATGCTCATTTCATGGAGACCGGACTTACGAGATAATATTCAAGTGTCATGTCCATGTTGTGTTTAAGGAAAGTTCCTGAGGTTTATGATTGCATAAGATAAGTTTTCCATTTGGGCATGTAGGTCATAATAAAATTGATCCAATGTGCCGGTACAAAGCGAAAAGTCTTTTTGGTTATAAGACAAGGACATTATGGATGGTTAAATGAATGTTTGACACTGACATGACAGCTCTTATATCTTAGCTCTAGGTCCTTTAATAGTAATTGTCTTACACAGATACTTCTCGACATAAGCGCATGGCATTAGCATGATTGTTTATATAGTTTAAGTTTATAATGATCTTCATTTTTTAACCTTACATTAGAGTACAGTAAAGGTGTTTAGCATGTTTTTGAATCCCGAAGGCATAATTGATAACAGTTCAGTAATATTGTGTATTAGATGATTCCGCCGATTCTGACATGTTTTGTTTTGATAATTTTGTGTTACATTTATGAATTCGATAAATTCACGAACAAACAATAACAATACCATCAAATGCATGACACACTAAAGTAAATGATCATTGTAATTGTTCCTGTATTTTTTGCTTATACAATCTACTTAAAAACTAAAATCTCATGAATACATTAATACCTGCATTTGGCATTTGGATACCTACTTGGGTAAGGCTTTGTTTCATGACATAATCGTAACATTCGACTCATACGAGTAGTATTTATAGCTGGATTTTTGAAAGAAGACAGGTTGACACAGCCTATTATTTTCCTACTTGCTATTAGTAAACGTGTTTTCAGTTGTAGGGGTAAATGCTATTAAAAAGTAAAACATCTTTCCGGTTGTTTGAAACAAGAAAAGTCATGTTCATGTTTCTACACAATTTGGCTTACCTAATGAAGTTAGTGTTCTTTGCAGCGTGGAAAATTAGCGTCTTATTTTCTCATAACATATAACATTAGTCATCAAGCAGGTCATTCTTACAAGCTAGCTTTATTAACCGATTCCACTGAAATCATGAAATCTGTTCCACAAAAACTTTCATCTTTGAAGGGATGTGTAGCATTAGCAAAACTATCCAGAAAAAAATTTTCTTAATAGTACTTTAGGAATACAGTTTTGAAAAAGTACTCGTGCTCATTGCTCATCACTATCACATTTCCTTTGAATATATATTCAGTATAATATTTTCTTCATGATGATAATTGTTCCAAAGATCCAGAATCCTATGTAATGTGCATAACTTCTAAATCGATGGACTCTGATGATGATACGATGATAATGACAAGATTTGTTTTCAAGGTCATAGTTAAATGCCCTGATGTACTCGGAAAAAATCTATATAACAATAGATGATTATGTATACAATGCAATAACGTAATCTACTTCATATGGAATGGAATTCATGAAATGTTGCCGTTGTGTTGACTGACTGGTATTTGCACATCACAGTAATCAGCATGGAATGGAATGAATCCATTTTTTTGTACCAACTTCAAGTATTCAAGTTGAACTTGGTCTCATCTTCTAAAAAACTATCAAGTATTATTCAGTAACTCAACCGTGCATTTTATTCGCTCTATCGTTCAGTCACGACATCCAAAAGATGGTTCTGCGTATAATAATGTGGCAGTGACGATGATAATAGTAGCTGCAATATGATTAAAATCACTAAGCAAAAAATCAAGTTGAAGGTTGTGCGAAACTTGACTGTGTTTGTATAATGCTTGAAGAGTTGCAAAGAGACTATTACTTTTACTGCTCACGTGAGATGGTACTCCTCTCTCTGACAAGTGGAGTTTCATTTTAAAACGTTGAATGTCAGAATCATTTATTTTACAACTTCAAAAACAAAAATGGGTGGACAAAGATAATGAAATTGTAGACACATGCATATTACATATCTATTGGTGATATAGAAAATTGCCAAAGATCAGTAGTCAGGTTGGGGTTTAAGTTTTAAATCTATAGGCAGCCACCGAGTGGGCCAAACTACCCATATTTTAGCTAATTGAACTCTTTAAAATACAAAAAGTACTTTCTGACATGTACATCTAGATAGTTCTAATACCCACTGACATGAACGTGGCAAGGTACGTCCATTTGTGTTCCAAAAGCAATTTAATTTGTGCGAAATTCAGGTTTTCAGAATAGGTAACGTGCACGTGGGGATTTTTTACAGATGAACTAGTGTGCCACAAATTAGAGTGCGCTATCAGAACAACAAATCAATCATGAGCATAAATCTGTTAATAAGAATCCAGCACACATTAAATCATACTCAGGTTTGGTTTAGGGTTAGGTAGTGCCTGCACAAGGTATGTTTTAATCCAAAAATAAATGGCTCAAACGTATTCAAACACGCTATCTTTAATTATGCAATTAAATTGTTAATTGTAGCCTTTTATGAATCAAGTCATAAGAATGTGTCAGTAATGGAAAAAAGATATGTGGAAGAATTACCAAGTACCTGTAACTTGAATGCTTTATGATTTTGTACCCAATCTTTGCAGGATTTAAGAAGATTGACAAATATGGAATGACAATAAATGCGAATGTGGTGGTCCAATGGTTGTTTTCATTGAATAAAATTTGAAGGATTGATTCTAATAGGAGCTTTTTGAATATATTTCAGTAATCACAACAAACATTTAAGCCTCGTGAATGTTCATGATATAATGATATGCATACTTGTCCTGTGATATGGGTTCTGGTGAACAAAAAAGGACAAAGAAATAAAAAGTATCATTGAAAATGATTTCTTTAAACATTTTCAGCAAGAGTAAGAAGATACATATATATAATGAAATGAAAAGTCAAGTCTTTAGAAGAAGAGAGTCCATTTAATATTATAAAAACTGAGATAGTGATCTAGGATTGGCATTGGTGATGATGGCAGTACAATGACCACACATAATCACTTTTGCTTGTTTTCAAGTCGAATCCTCTACCAACGCAAATAGCCAAAGGTAAAAGCTGTTGAGATAGGGCGTGTTATTTAGATTGCATCAAGAAAATTCATGCTTAGAAAAATAAGTTAAGTCATCTTCAGAGAAAAATCTTGGATTTTTACATATCATTCATTTTTCATTATATCATATTGCTGTTTTGTAATCATCATAAATTTTTTGTGATCATTTTATTGATCATTTTTACACGTATCAAATGCTAAAATACTTATCTATATTACTTTTAATATTAGGTTGCAGTAATACATTGTTTTAGAGCTAGCAAGCTACTAGGTAAACTTGTTTAGTAAAAGACATGTAGTTCGTTATTTTGATGGGATCATTGGAAGTTTTAGGGCCCATTGTTTCACTCTCCTGGTGAGAAGTGTGAAATGAGCATATACATTACGTTAGAACGCTAATAATGTAAGTAATAGGGGAACCACACGATCTAGCGATCTCCTTTCTCCTTGTTTTTTTATTTTGATAAATAGCCTTTCGTGGTTTTCCGAACGCCCACTTGCTAGCCTTTGACTCTGTGGCAAAGCATTAGCGAAATTCTATAACGTTACCTATTGATATGAATTGTAGCTAAAAGTGGCTTAAAACCAGTTGACGTCATTGTCCTCTCATGTTGGCATTATTTGTCATACTACTACACACACCAGCATGCCATCATAATAAATGTACACAGCTTCTCGGACATGAAAAACACATATTATTTTCCATTGTGCTGCTTTCTATAAAGCCGGATTTGGTTTGGTGAAGCACGAGCAAGTATTCAAGTTTCACTTCACATAGATAGAATAGAATGCTTAGGTACTTCTCTATAAGCTCTGGCACGACAGGTGAACAAAAACGTCCGTGGTGGCAGAAAAGATAGAACGAAAATTGCAGTGTTATTACTACCGAGAAGTGAGTTTAATTACTTAGTGAAAGGGCAATTCTGGTTCCATGTTTGAGTTTGAATACCACGTAATAAACATATCATATTGTAGGCAGACAGAGAGACAGATAGCCAGAAAAAGGAAAATAAGATGATGATGATAATTGCGTTTAGGTAGTACCACATAATGTCACTGATTTCATTTTCATTATTCAAAATCTCTCCAGCACCAGCAGCAACAACTCCGCCTCTTTGTGGGGTACAGCGTTCATTCACCAGTTCACTCACACTTTGCAGTGGTGAAAGAATTGGCGGGCTGGTAGGATAGGGTAGTGTTTTATAGCTCATACCATCTTTATTGTTCTCATTAGATTAGTATGCAGTATGTGGTACTTTCTTTGAAATGTTGTGTCAGGCATAATAATCTTTACAATCTCGCTTTACCAGCGTCATCATGTCATCATTATTTGGACACGTATTCAAGGTTTTGACAACAAAAAATACTTTCGTGGAATTAGAAATTGTATTCTAGAATAGGTACGGTTATTACAAGGTTGGATTTAACTTGGCTCGTTTTATTATTGAAATGGTATGGTGCACAGCACAACTACTCAGCCATCTCAAAACTGATAAACCGAATGTCCAGTTTTCTGCTGGTTAATCAAGAATTAGTTGTGGTTTTGACTACCCAGTCGTGGCCAAAAAAAGTTTGGTATGATGAAAGTACGAAACAAGGCAATGTGTTCATATGAAGAAGCGAGATGCATTTAGAGTTGTGTGCCAAGTTACATGTTATGTAGGGTTCTTGGAAGTAATTTGTCCATCTGAAAAAGAGTAATGTTCCATTTCATCTTCAGTGTGGCAAATGGAACCTCAGGGCAAAAAATAAGCACGTTGTTGTATGGTGATGGATGAAAGATACATGACAGTAGTATTCTCTATGTACATACTCATTTTGGATTTTACCAAAAAATATGGTACTTTAATGTTCCCATCATAAAATGCAACCACCTACTTTTTTAAAGCACTTGCGTATGAATATAAACGTATATATCGAGCTTTTGTAATCTTGTCCAGGTTTATGCTTCAAATGGTGGTTGTTGCTGGCTTGTAAGAAGCCAAGTCAAGTGAATTACCCACTACTACGGTGATATCATGGGTAATGGGAAATTCCGATTTCACCTCTGGGAAACCAAAGATTTGCTTTGCAAGTGTGTAGGCACAGAAAAGAAGCGGGTTGCCATTTCTGCTGAACATCTCCTTTATCTGTGTGGTTAGAGTCCTCTCCTTACTTTGTGTTGCTTGTTTTTTAAATCTTTCATGTTCTGGTAGATTTAAAACCAGATTGTTATTGCATTATAACTTCTTTCTTATGTTTGATGTGGTTAGAAGTAGGTTCTTTTACTGACATACAAATACAACCAAATCTTCTGTCTTCTACAAAAGTCTGAATAAACAGTATGGCAATTTCGCAAATGTCATACTAAATCCAAGCCTTGTTTGTATTTTGTATGAAATTCATGCAATTAAGTGTGCACTAAATATTATTGTAATATATGCTTTCAATCCGTCGATCCCCCACTTCATATTTCCAAAAGTTGTTAATATGTTTGATTTTCCTGCAAGCACTCGTGATGAAGTTTAAAGTAAATTATTTCTCAAGGATATTTCAGAAGAACACAAAGTGAAAGAGCGTTGTTCTGTAACTTTCCACCGAAAGTCATTCTGTTGCTTTTAGAGGGAAAATACTGTCATGAAAAGATCTAGCTTGCGTTAACTTTCTTGGAATAATGGGAAAAGAAATTAGCATCTTGGTGGCTTACTTTATATAATTCCTTAACTCTTCCACGGATCTCTTGTACATTGCAACTACATGTATAATATTTGCATGATAATATGGTGTTAGTTTATAGTTGTTGATCATCTTTTATCGCCGGTAGTAAAATACTTAACAAAGCAGCTTACCATCTTCTTACCTTATACCGTTAAAACTCTGAACTGAATGTTAATGCATATATCAAACATACAAAATATTTCCGTGTTTTGTGGAAAATTTTAATAATGAGAAAGTTTGATTTTGTTTAACAAACTCTCACTTTGTTCTCTTCTTTGTTCTAATGACGCAGTGACTCAAGCGTCTAATGCTTGATGTTGTTACATGCACGTGTAGTAACATGTTTTAATCCCTTGAGGGCCGCAATTTACATCAAAATATTACTGGCAGTCGGTTGTACGGATATCACTCCTATAATGTAAAACTGAAGTACGCAGTTAACTATTTGTAGTCAATAGTTGACATGTCATGTGCACGCATGATGTTCGCTTAATATTTTAACAATCAAAACAAAACTTCGTTCCTGTTGTTGTTTTTCTGTTTTGTTTTTAGTAGAAGGCATTATTATGGAGGTCTTCTCCCCCAATAAAAGGAAAATAAAAAAATCCTCTCTAAACAATTTTTCTTCGTTTTTGGTTTTCGAAATCCTGTTTGTTCTTTAGAGTTCTATGGTTTGCTGCGTGCGCTCTGAGCGATAGCTCACGATTATAACACAACGTAAACAATTGCCAATAGACCATTTAAATTGTTGTTTTTGTCTCTTCGCTCATCAATTTCAGGATAAAAGCTGTTGTAAAAATTATATTATATATCTTGTCGACTCGTCGTAAAAAATGTATACGAGGCAAAGGCGTAATTCGAATATTTTGCACACATGTGCATACTGCATACATTGGACAAGTGCATTTTTCATATATGAAATGATCTTCTGGTTTTGGCTCTTGGATAGTGCAAACAAGATTATAGCTTTTGCTTGCAAACAAAGCATTCATTTTTTACAATAAAAAGTATGACTCACTCATGTACGCTCATCACATATTACATGTTTTAGCAAAGAATGTTGAAGTTGTTTTTGCACGGTCTTCTTCTGTACTGTCATATGCATCACAGCGTCGTGATCACAAAGCTGTGTGGCGTTGTTTGTTGCTGCTTCTGTAAAAGATGATGATGAGGCAGAGGGAAAAACTGTGGCTGTTGTTATGTAGCTCGGTTTTGACTTGTTTTTTGTTTTATTCCACTCCGTCATATAACCAACCGCAGTAGAGAAGCGTGTAACTTTTCAATTACTTGTATGAAAATCGGTACATAAAACTCATGTTGCGTGGATTATGCCTTATTTTGAGATAACCTTGCAAAGCAAAAAAATACCATCTTATAATGCATCCATGGGGTTGTATAGTTTTAAATTGAAACGATTTGTTTATGCTGGTAATGTTTTGATTAAATCGACAACATAGAGCTTTGTCAAATTAGATGTATAAAAATTCTGCCCTTAATTGATGTGTCACATGATACCAACCCAATACTGCGTAAATGCAAGACATATGGCATCGAAAATTGGAACCAGGAATGAGCATCAACGCTTCACTTCGCTGATTTGCAAATCGTTTGTGATAAAAGCGACAAAAGAGTGAAATGTAGCTGACGCAACGCATTTTTAGTTTATCTCTCGTTTCTTTATCATGTCCAACTCATTGAAATGCGGCGAAGTTCATGTACTTACGCAGAAATTATCAACACTATCGTTTACTGCCGTCCCGCTTTCTAATACTAAGCGGTTTGTTAATTAAAGAAATAAAATGCGCTATAATATCACCAACATTTAGCATCAAGCCAAGCAAGGTTTTGATGATACATATGTGTCTTATTGCTGCAAAATAACGAAAAATGAAGTATTTAGACTGCATATTCTTTGCAATCGATCGTATTACTAATGCTCATTCTAATCTAATCATAAACGTTTCGTTGGGTAGCGTAGCGTGCATAATCTCTTCGTTAGCTAGGAATAAGGAAAATAATGTTGGAAAAAGGTGTTTTAAAAACTGAGAATAATCCCATCATCAGAACCCAAGTCAAAATCAAGAGTGATGATGGACTGGCATTATTTGCGTTATTGCAGGGGAATCCATAGTTGTTCTGTTAAAGTATCATCTTTGTTTTTTGTTGTTGTTTTCAAACCCATTGCTCTGCTCTCCCCGTACCGTGTGCTACTCATCTTCTAAATTGTGAAGTTTGGATGTAATGCATAATGTGTGTGATATTTTTATTGGGGAAAAGGAAAAGGTACATGGATATAATACTATATGTGTATTTATCTACGCGTTAGAGCTGTGTTACGTAAACAACATATATACATATGATGAGGCTTGATTTGAAAAGACACATTATGTGAATGCACGAAAAGCTTCATATTAATAGTATATTGTACGAATTTATGATTATGTGACGGTGACGGTTCTCTTGTGGCGTTTTTTTGGCATGTATGTATGTACATAAGATTTTGCATAGCTGATAGTGTCCAGGTTTTTTAATGCGGCGCAGTTTCTGCTGCAGAGAGTGTGCATGTGTGTTTTTGTATATTCATACACCACTAATATTACGCTCACTGTTGGATTAGAACTGCTAAAGGTTCACCAAAAGAAGACGGGGAGAAGCGAATATTACTATTATTCTGCTAAAAATTGTACCACGCGTTCCCCCTCTTTTCGCATCTCTTTGGCAAACGTTGTTTGCTCCATCCTCATTCCATCTTTCACTCTGTTGAAATCTCCTTCTTCAAGCTGTGCCACTTAAATTCTCCCTTACCACCTTCAGCGTCTCCACTGGGAAAACAAGGAGAAGCGGTAGAACAAAGGCGAACCTTCTGGTTCTTCTATCCTGTGTTTTTTATTATTAGTAGGGGTACATTTTTCACGGAATTTCCCTCGTCTCATACACCAATCCTCCTCCCCTGTTTCTATATCTTGGTTAGGATTGTAGAATTGTAGTTTAGAAAGACACGCTCTGACAACGAGAAAACGTTTCTTACCTCACCCTCCTTTCCTTGTTACACATTCTTCTAAATTACTCACTCCAGATCTAGCGCAGAACATAGAAGCACACAGAAGCTGGACAGCTTGTCTTTCTCTTTCTGTAATATCACTAAAGTTAAAATTTCATTTGGTCCCAAGTCCCAACTGGACAAAGTCACCTTTTCAAAGCTATTATAAAAAGTAGGTCAATTTTTTCGCTAGGAAGAGAAAGAGAAAATTAAATTTCAAATAAGAAAGCAATATTTGATTAGCTCTGTTATTTCTTTGTATTTGTTTGTCATACGGTAGAATAATCCAGTACGAGCAAGCATTAGTATTCTAAAGTAAAGGAATATAAATAACAAATTAGACTTGTTTTGTGATTTTTGTGCTACTGGCACATTAGCTTAGTTCTACGTAATCAAAACATGCGAAAGCAGAGCAGAGAGTGAGTATGAAGGTCAGAGAAATGACAGGGAGAGGTTATAAAACCCAAACTCAGAACTCACATGTTGGCATCAACAAGGGAAGGTGATAGCAAGGACGTAAAAGGCTAAGCAGAGGAAAGAGGAAAGCTATACTTTCTCCTGGTGTTTTATTTCTTGGTCATCATCATCATCATGGAACATTTACAGAGAGTAGAGAATTTGTTTGAGAGAAGACAGTGTTCTAAGAGAAAGAAATCATGATGGACCACGTTGTTGCCTGCACTTAAAGTGCTTGAAAGTGAAAATGGAAAAAGTCACTTGAAGTGTACCTTTTCATCCGGTAAACCATTATCGAGCTTTTCCTGCCTACTCACCTGTTCCAATGAAAGTGAAAGAAAAAACCGAACAGCCTATGTAAGTTGAACTTTTGTTTTAGCTTCCCTACAGTAATATTATTATTTTCCTTTCATTCATTCCAACTGGCTGCTTTCTGTTAAAAGTATGGATATTTTTCATGTATATATAGATGTGTGTAGGTGTTTGTGACGCATTTCAGTAAGGTAGAATGGTAAAGAGATTCTTGCAAAATCGTAGATGATGATGGAAGAATTTCATAAACTCTGGAAAATTGCGTAAATATTTGGTTTGCTTAAGACTTATTAGCATTGATGCATAATGGGATTCGGTAGAAAGTTGTTGAATGACGGGAACTGCGCAATCCGTAATGTATACAAGGTTATAATTTGAAAAGTTGAAAGGATGCATAATTTTATAATAACTTTAACTGATACACATATTTGTACAGTAACAACATGCTCGATGCTGGCTCATATCAAAATTCGCAATTATTTTCATACGCTGTATTTTTGCATACCTATCAGATTTGTGTGCGTGTACAGCAGTATCAAATTATGTTTGAAGAAATCCTGATGATCGTATATCGTATTCGCGCTCACATTTCTCTTGTTGTTATTATTGCAGCAGCACAGAAGATTAGAATTACAATATTCTCGGGATGAAAAATAAAGCTGTTTGATGGGCAATGTACATAAATGTACAATTGTAATTTGTTGAGTGGGTTGGATTTGGTTTATTAAAGTTGGCAAGTTTTTAAAGAACTCTGTAATGATGATTGCGATTCATTCATTCGCACGTTGAACAACGTGTACACAACACGAACATAATAAAATACAACAAAAAGGAATTAAGTTTCTTTCTTTTTGTTGGCTTACACTTTTCTGAATAAAAAGGGCAAGTTAAACAGAATGTAGGATGTAGGAGAATATAAAGAATTGGAGAGAGCGTTAAATGTGAACGGTGAACTTGACTTGGATGTTTTTCAACGATTTATATTACGAGTGCATGCCATGTCATCCATACAAAGTAAGAACTTGAAGTTTATATAAAAAGATAAAGATATAACTGGTTGCGTAAAGCAAAGCTAAAAGGAAAAAAAATATTGGCCAAAATACTAAGAATATCAGCTGGCAACTTTCATCAAGAATAAAGATTATATGAGTTTGATGGTGATGACTATGCTCCATTAAATCTCTTTTAAATGATGCTTCTCAGTCATTCGGGTGATGTTTACTGATGGGTATAAGCATCATGGAGCGATACGCGAAAAATGGGAAGCTGTGCTTTATAACGCCTTCTTGAGTTTCGTCTAAAACCAGCCTGTAACCAGTTTTTTCTATGAAAAATGATAGTGATGAGGATGACTCTTTATTTCAAAGTTGACACAACATGTTTGCTAGTAAGAAAGGATAAATTAGCCAGAAAGTGAGTGAGTAGATAGGTAGGAATGTTTCTTCAGTAATATTTAGCTAATATGCGTTGTGTTTTAGGTACAAATTGATTAACGCTTTGTCCTTAAAAGTACCTACGTCCGTGAATACGGATTCCACGTAAATTTACTGGGTGAATCTGACATTGAGCCAACTACCAAGAAATAATGATTTAGTAAAATATTCTTCTTAAATGATAAAAGTATCATTGATATGTTGACTGTAAAGAATTGACGTTTTGAGAATTCCAGCGTGAACAAATTTTCCAGTACAATTGAACATTTCTAATAAAAATATTCATATAATATCATATAAAATATCATAAATGAGAATAATTGGAGTCATAATGGCTATCATCATGATATGATAATCCAAGATGCTTAAAATTGTAGTCCATGTCGGAGTGGACTAGTTTATGTAATTTTTGTGGTAGATTGTCAGGAGATAGAAAATAAGAAATGCAGATTTTCCTGGTTTGCTTGCAATGAATAGGGTAACAGTCATCATAATGTATTCTTATCTTGTTATCCTTGTTTATTGCTTCACCATATTCACATTATAAAGTGTATATATGTGACAGCGAAAAGGAAAGACCATCGTTGTCGCAAAATGTCAAAAGTCATTTCCTCTTACGTTCGTTTCGCTTGTACACAAGGTAAATATCGTAATATGATAGAACATGATATACTATAGTGTATGCGTATAGTATATACTGATGTGATGTTGAGTAATAGTTTTATGCATGTATTCCACAGAATTTCTCAGTAAATCTTGAGTTGAAGTTGAGAGCTGGAAATATGTCAAACAATCTTTGTTACAAGTTAATAGGTAACAATGCATGTTCTTGTTCATTTGTCAAGTTGTGTAAGAATAGTAACATCCGGGATTTGATAGAATTTCTATATTTTTAGACTTTGACATTTAGAATAAGTGGAATGATTACATATTTTATATGGGAACTGGCCACACATACATAGTACGTTCGTATTTTCGTATAGTCAAGAGTTGACAATACAATCAAGTTCTTGAAATCACATAATATAATTTGCATTTATGTAGCTGGAATAAGGAAAAGCCTGAATTATTCAAGGAACTGCAAATACTATGTGATTTTCTGACTGTTCACTTGAAGCTGTGGTAAATGTCATGTAATTGATAAAAATAGAAGAAACTTTACTAGGTTCATTTATAAGTTATGAGCTTGAAAGCAATTGCTATATGTGATTACATGAGCACTTGTCCAAATGCCATTTTTTAATGTCTCGAATTCATAACTCAAGCCACATAAAGTACGTCATAGAAAAATTCCTACAATTCCAACTTTCCTTGTTTTCTATCATCCACAATTATTTCGTTAGGAATTTGATGTATGGAAACGGATTTTTCTTGTGATATCAAAAGAGATTTCGTCTGTGAGGTGAAATAGCTTTAACAAAAAGTCATCATCATCATCTTTTTTACTAAGCATTTTTCTAATCAATGAAGATGTTAAGTCATTGCTTTGTGTCGTTTCACATGGTGCATAATTTAAGTTTTAAACTGTTTTTAAAAGCTTTACAGTTATCCGTAACTGTGAATGGAATTAAATGAAAAGCGGGCTTCACGGTGCTTAAGCTTCTTGCCTGTAAAGAAAGGATAATGAGAATTTCTATTCACATATGTAAAGCAAGCCAAGCACGGCATGGTTGAGCTCATCAGAGCACTGAAAAATTGCTAATTTGTTCGGTGCTATATAATGCAAAATTGAGAAATGATTGAATTTTTTACTGTAATTGCTACATAAAACCAGGAAGTCCATGTTTCAAAACAATAAAAATTTCGGCAGTTGTTGGCTGTGTACGCAAAACTCGCCATTCATTTTGGCATTCTTTTTATCTGGTTTTGTTATGGTCAATGATATTTCTTGGCCATGAATATGAGAAAAGGCGCAGTATTTAGGTACGATCTAACAAGTAGGTACGAAATCACATGAAACTACGCCGTATTTTTGGGAAATAGGTCGAAAAAGGGTACATAAGAAGGAGGAGATCATAGGTAATGGACCTCTTTATAGTGGAGTTCCAACCACGTCGTAGTTGACGTACTATATTGGAATAGTGTTCCAACTTCCAAACTGCAAGTAGTAGAAGCAGCAGCACAGCGATAAGATATGCAAGAAAAACTATGCTGCTGCATGCAAGCTATTTTTTCCTTGCAAAAATGAGGGAAAGAGTAGAGTGAGGTGGGAGTTCTTGTTATGAATGAGCTGAGAGAGAGAAAAACTTCCAAAGCGCTGCGTTTGCGTCCTACATTCTATATCCTTTCCTCTCTCCTGTCACAGAATTGGTCTTCTTTCACCGTTAACGTCATGTGGATGTACAGCTGCATGGGAACGTGCTCGCGCGTTTAGTTGATCATCATGATGACGATGAAGAAAAGAAAGGAGTGAAACGCAGTAAAAGTTTCCAATATGAGCTGTGTGTTAATGTATGTATATTTCATATAAAGTGTAATGTCATGATGCAGTGGTCCGGTATGAGTTTGGAATGTTGCTGCTGTTTTTGGACGCAGGCAATATCACGTTTTAATTGAGACTGCATGACGTAAATCATATGCTGCTAACGGGAAAGGAGAGCATAAAAAATACAGTGATCGAGGACGAAGAAAGGGAAACAAACGTGCTATTATGCATTATAATAATACATATTTACGATGATGGAAGAAGTAAATGTATGCCGAAAATACAAGATGACGGCTATACGGGATATTTTTAAACTCGGGAAAGCAGGCCAGCTGTGCAGATTTTAGGACATAAAAAGTTGCCACTGCTGTTGTTGTTTTGGTGGTAGTTCTAGTGGCGTTGGTACTCATTGTTCATGATTAAAAAACTGGAATCGCCGTGGGAGAAAAAAAGTGTACCCCTAATGCAGGCTCTTTAATTAAGGCCGCACGTTTTTAATTGGGTGTTGGCGGTGACGATGATGGCATGGCAGGGAACATGAAAGATCTCAACTTATTTCACCACACTGAACCAAAACCACTAATGCCGAGCTTTGGCTGTTGTGGTGGGTTGATAATTCTGTGCTTGTTTTTGTACGAAAAAATGGCTATTAGCATTTTGCAGGACAAGATGGTGATGATGAAGAATGATGATGAAAAACAAAAGGATGTACAAGATGAAAGAGCGAGAGAGAAAATGAGGAAAAGAGATTCTCTTTGTAGAGTGTATGCTATTGCGTTACGTATTGAGAGACAATAAGTGGCTGGTTATTAAAAATGCTTAAACACAAGCACGCCACCATCACATGGTTAGTAGTGCAAAAGAAGGTTTTAATTTTTCAAGTAAAAAGAAAATTGGTTACCAGTACAAGTACTAGTAAACAACACAAGAAAGAGTAGGAAAGATCAAAGAAGTTTGAGGAGAACAAGTTTTATGCAAGTGGCAACAGAGCAGTGAAGTAATAAGAAGATTTTAAAATTGTTGGCAGAATAGGTAGTAATCCTGATGACCGTCTTTCTTGTAGCCATTAATAATAATAAGAGTGTTTTTAAAGCAAACATTAAAAAGCCGTACTGAAGGAACGAGGGATGTGCTGCAGCAGGTGCTTGAAAACCTTTGTGTTGTGTTATACCTGAATATAAAGTATAATTATATAGGATATGATTATGATGATATAAGACAGGTATTATGTAGAGAGAGAAAAAAAAATTACAGCAATAGTAAATTTGCACAGCCCTAGGAACTTGCGAGAAGCAAAGTTGGTAAAAACGCTTATGGCCAAGCTAGTAATTTTCATGCAATAAAAAACGAAAGAGATGACCATGACATGGCATATGGCTTGTTACCCCTATTAGCATGTTTTATGATAGCGAGAGAGATACGCCATTTCTCATCCCATGTGATGGGTAATGGTATCATCATGCAGCTTTTATATGTGCGAAAAAATGTGTAATCTATCGGTTAATAGACAAGAGGGCTTCTCAGGTGTACTGGCAACGTGTGTTGGTGTATTTAGCGCAAACCTAGAAGCAGCAAGCTCTCTCACACATACCCCCATCATACAACATGCTTTGTGCTAAATGCTAAAATATATAAAGATTTTCACTTTGCTCACACGGTTATATGCCAACTTGATCCATCCGTTCGACCAATAATTCTTCTTCTCGTAGGTCCTCATTTATACAATGATTTGCTACATCCGTGTAATAAATTGACTGGGTTAACTTGTTGTGTGAAGATGATTATGAAGCAAGAATGATTATGTGAGACATGAGATGGTGTGTGCTTTAACGTGTTTCTCCCATTTTTTCACAAAAATGAGTGAATTGAAAAAAAACTGGCAAAAATGTCAGATTTTGGGATGATGATCTTGACAAAAGTGTTCAAAAGCATGTTTTGTAAAAATATAAGCCTGATAGCTTGTATGGCACTTGCGTAGTGCGTGACATGTCATTATGGGGAGTCTTTTGTGACGTGAGGACGACAAAGAGGAGATGGATGAAAAGTAGGAAAAGTTTATCATTATTGTGCCCCTTCTCTTGGCCTTAATTCTTTGACTTTTCAAGTATGGGATTCTCGAGTGTTGAAAATTATTGCTACAATGAATATTTATCCTATCATGTGGAGAAACATTTAGCTTTTCAATGGATTTATTCATGATACCCAATAGGGATTCTGAGAACAGTAATGAAAATTGCATTGAATTTGGTCATTTACAATGAAATGTATTTACCATTAACTAAAGGCTATTCTGCTGTCAGCACCCACGTTCATTTTTATGTTCAAAAATGTACTTTTTTATCCTCCCTTACCTTTTGTCGATTTTTTTACCTGACTGGTGGTATGGATGCTAATAATGTGGTTTGTAGTAATAATACGTTTTTCTAAATGGAGAGGTAGGGAAGCAAGGTAGGAATTTGAATGGAATGCCTTGTAGCAAATCAAGATAAACTCTGTGAAGCACATGCAAAAAAGCCAACTTTCTTTGTACTTGCATTATAGAAGCAGGAAAAAAGTTCATGTTATTTGTTCATCGTACTTTGTGTGATCGGTCTGAGGTTAAATTAAGATTGTGGAGGACGGGCACGAACGACGAACGTTTGAGATGGTCCAATAAGTTCAACCACCACAGCAGTGGCAGCAACCAAAGCTCTGTAAAAAGTATTTTTGCACTCTCCCTTCTCCTCCACTTTCCATACCTCACATGAGAGTGCACCTCAAAAGTGAACTTTGCTTAGTGGTGCGATGCCACATGAATTGCTACAATTTAAAGGTGGAGAAACTTGCCATTTTTGTTGGGAGCTGTAGTAGAAGGCAAGTCTAAATGCTGCAATGATGCTGCTAGAGGCTAGGATGCTATACTAGTTTTAACTGGATCAAAAGTAATAATATATTAGAGACAAGTTGAAGTATGAAACCCAAGGTAAAAAAGTGCAAATGTTATATACTATGCGACGTGGTTGGTTTAGTTATCTCCCAGGTAAGAGGAAGGTAGCAATTGACGCAAAGAATGATGATATTTCTGACAAAGATTATACCTATTTTAGCGTGAGTTATTGCACTATGAAATTGCTCGGAATTTCACTTTGTGTGATTTATCTGGTCTAAGGTGGGTCACATCTGGAATTGAGCTGGCAAACACTTGCCGTAAATATTTATTCTCCCGCGAGAGTTGAGTCAGTCTGAAATATGCAATAGGAATGGGAATGTGAGATGTTTATTTATTATAAAGTTCGCGTTTTCCCTTTTCAGTCAGTGCTTTTTTAATGCTAATTATATCTGTTAGGATAGGATAGGAAAGTATTTTAGCAGTAAAAATTCTTAGAAAAGGATGATAGATAGGTATTTTATACTCTGTGTAATGGATGCCCAGATGGATCTGGACATGGTGAAATAATTGCTGCCATTTAAGCAGCTTAATTCAATAATTAGCTGGGGCTTGAATATTGTATAAGTATAAGTATGTAGCAGTTTTTCAGTAGTAGCATAACAGGTGCATTAATGAACGAGAGAAAGTTAAAAGGCTATTGATTTTTGGGGAAATGAGGAAGCTGACATTATGTATGCACATTTATCTCACATCACATCATGCATATTCAGTGCATAACGTGATGATGAATAGGGTATAATGAAAGTATCTAAATCTCGCTTGGCCTTTCGGCAAACTTGACTTAAAATAGGAAAATTATCTTGTTTCTCTATGGCTCTTCTGTTGATGATTATTGGGAGAGATGAACTCTTACGAGGACAACACACGCCACACCAATCATCACTACCACACACATGTAGGCAACAATCGGGTAATGCGCAGTTTGCATCTTGTGTTACATCATCAGCATCATCGGGCGGATGCATGACTTGGGTACGATTGTGTTGTTGTTAAAAAAGAGGACATATTATAATATGCTGGTGTGCTGCTTTTTAATCTCTCTACCCCGTATGGTTTTCTTCTCAAATCATGTTTTATGTTAAAAAAGCAGCACAGAAAATGTTGATATATATGCATTTAGTATTATAGCAGAACTAGCTTGTACCAATTTGCATTGTTGTTAGAGTTTAGTGCACTGTAAAAACATGAAGGAAAATGGGATAAGGTGAATGGACTTGTGAATGCAGTTCATACAATGAAAAACAGTCGTATAAAAATGTGCATCTTTCGTTTTTAACAGAGAACCAGTATGCATATGAGTTGCAAGCATAATGGGAAGGGGGAATAATGAAAAACTGCAGTGGTAGCAGAATTAGAATTGTTACTTGCACAGTGCAAAAAACACGAAGGGGAAAGGCAAGCAAAACATTAATCTATCACGCATTAAAAAATGTATTGCATTCGTAACTTTGCTGCACTGTTCGTACTGGTTTTAGACCAGATTTAGCAATAACAGTTTTAAAAAGCTGATGTGAAGAGCTTTTCATTAGGGCAAAACAAACAAGAAATTTGTTTTGTTTTGCTTAAAACATGATAGAAGAAAAGTTTGTAAATATTGGCTTTTGTTGTCGTTCTGTAGGCGATTCTCTAATGGAAAAGTATTCAGGAGAAAAGAATAGAATGTTGCATTGGAATTGACGTTAAAACAAAAAACCATATGGCACACTACAAAGTCAAAGCAAAGCAGAATGATAATCGCTGTAATAAACAGAGAACACAGAAAATGCTTTACGTCCGTGTATTATGTACTACTGTTGCTGTTTTGTGTTGTTTTGCTCTACTTTGGCCTTCTTCGTGTTATCCAACTTTCTTCTTACGAATGACGTAGATTGGCAAGTCTTATAGGCAAATATTTTTGGTGTGGCTCATAATAAAATAGCACTGCAGTCTATAAAAGCTTGACTCTGGTGTATTGATTGCGTATTTATAAATGTATAGCGTTGGTGTCGTGCACCCGCTGTCATCTCTCCTTGAAGTGCATTTTCACTTCGATTCTTCCATCCTTCAAGTAAAGCTGCTGCTGCTGCCCAAATTAAACCTTCATAGCTCAACATTTGCCATGTGCAGAAAGTTGGGGAATTTTCTCAATTCTGTGTTGTTGGTGGTTGTATATTTGTGCACCATATTATACTACTGTTGATGTGATTATGATTATGGGGATGCACAAAATGGTACAAGCACAACTTTCTTGGAAAAGCACAAACAACGCATATTATGAAACTACTGCAGAATAAAGAATTGCAAGTGCAAAATGCTTTTTTTTTGCACACAGGGCAGGGTGAAAGATGGACAGGGCTTCTTTAGATGATTAGGATGGACTATACAGAAACATTTTTTAAACCTATTAGCTTTTGTACATTTCTGGTCATGTATACTTTGTTTATTCTACATTTTTATTGGTGCATTGCATTCTTTTAGCCTTGTAAAAGAGCAAAGAACTTTTTCCTAGTAATAGTCAAACATATATAAAGCATATTCATTTTGGTCGTGCGTGTAGGTACCCTTTTAGTTTGAACTCCCAACAGAGGCAACTCAACTCCAACTACGCCGTACTTTCTAGTCCGAGTTGTTGTGCAGCTGGAATCCTGGTATTTTCTGCTGTTGCTGCTGCATTTTGGAATGTCCTACATTCAACCTTTACACGGGAATTTGAGTTTTTTAAATGCACAAGGTAGTTGAACAACTTTACACTGATGAATCGAAGATGAATATATGATTATGATGCAAAATCATACCTGGTAATGGAAAAGGAATGTAATCCTGCATGTCATTTTATTAAAGCATGCAGTGCATGCGCAACAGAGATAAATTGTATACTTTGTAGAAACAAGTGATGCAAAAAATATAGGATGGTGATGATATGGTGGAACAATGAAATGTATGGATAATATCCAGTAAGGTCTATTTTCCCAGCCCAAACACCTCATCATCTCTGCTTCTCAGTATTAGCTCTATAATAGCTGACCATTTCTCAGATCTGGGTAGTAACAACTAGAAAATAGGCGCGTATTTATTCTCCAGCGTGGCACATGGTTCATCACACCCATACAGTTCGTTGTTCCTTAGTTTTAGTGGTCGACCTTGTTGCGGATTTTTTGCAGTTTGTTAATAGAGTTTTGCAATGTTGAATGTACACAGGGCAGAGAATAATGAGAATATTTTTTGCTTTGCTAAAAAATATATGGTTTGTAGACAAGCAGAAAAATGTTTTATAGTTTTAAAAATGCATTTTGCAAGCGCCATGCATCAGAGACTGAAATGGTGGATGGTTAATGCTTATTTTAATCAAGTGGTGGAATATATATTAGCTTACTGTAGTAAAGGCAGCTGCTGAAAATTTTGTATCTGTCAACTTATAGCTCTAAACTAAAACACAAATATAAGAAACATTTTACTGATGGTACTTTAATATTTTAACGATAACGGAAGCATGTACATATCCTATTAGTGCCATTGTTATAATGAAATATTAAAAAGAACAAACTTTAATTTGACTAGTTTATGACATGATTAAACGGGAAAAGTACAAGAGAAAGGAAAGTAGCAAGGGAATTGTGCTCAGGAAGCATTACTGAAGGCAATTTAAATTGCTCAGAAGCACTTTTCAGACATATACGATGATCCTCTTTAAAATTCCAAGAACGCTTTGAGTAGTTTAATCCTGTAAAAACTGGGTAAACAACTTGCTCTACTATTATTACCTACATGAATAATGCTTATACTATGAAAGATCATCGGGCTTAAGCCAAAGTTGGCAATGTAATATGAGCTTTGGACAATAAATAGTGTGCATTATGGGATCATCTTAAAATGTACGTGTAGTAAGGAAGAAGATGATAGCTTTGTGTTCTAAAATGAAAAATATGAAGGGAGGGAAATAAAACGAAAGAATGTGGTGAACAACTGGTATGAAAATAATTTTGGTTATATAAAGCCCTGTTCGCTTTTGCTTTGTCAAAACCATTCCACTTAATAATCTCGCGGGAAAGATTTTGCAGAGTTCAGATTTGGAATATGAGTAGATTGCAAATATTGCAATGTTGAAGTGCGCACCGAAACAAGACAAAGGGGTTAACATTAAAAGGGTCAGAAAGCTTAAAATCAAGCATAATTTTCTCTCATAGTAGTGTTGTAAATCAGTTTTTAAGTGCAGCTACATCTTTAAAACCATGGGCCAGGTAAGTCTCAGAGGACATAAATGTATGCATGATCATCCATGAAAATAAAGCATATTTTAAAATGCTTCATGGCAAGTTGAAAGAGCCGCAGCAACATCTTTACTCTTAAACAAGCTAAAAAAAATAGAATTGGTTATGTGTAGCAGGTTGTATGTATAACCTAAAAATGGTTATATATAAACGGTTGGATGATGGTTGGAATTAAGGAAAACGGAACGAAAAAGGTGGTTATATACTTATAAAAGTTTATGCAATATACAAGTTTGGTCCGCTTTCTTACAACGTGTAATATTGTTGGCTAATGCCACCTCTTTGTGCCGACCTCCTGCGCTGCATGAGGGAGAAATGGAAAAATCTATATTGTCCTTTAGCAAGGTCATGAATTCAAGGTTTTCGCAAGCTTCCAACTCCGCCCTCCTTTCCAACTGCCTAAGCGTTTACTTCGCAGCAGCAGCGCTATGGTAAACGTATATACCAAACCAACATGAGCCCATCTATTATGTATATATCTATTACACGAGCCTGTTTTTTATTACGACTCAAAACATGTGAAGTATATCTTGGATATAGGCTGCAATATGTTTTTGCTGCTGCATGGGCATGACAAGAAGGAAAACCAAGTTTCATGCAGAAAATTTTGCTGACTTTGCTGCTACGTTGTTCTGTTGAGCTCTGGCCATGCAAGTCCATGTTCAATTCGTTTCAGTTGGCGTGCATGAGGCAATGATGTGATTATAGTGATTTTGCATTGTAGTCAGTAGTAGTGTGAGTGAACCATGAGAATGAGGGTATTTTGTTGTATTGTTACTACTTTCGGGGGAGAAGTAAGCGTTGTTGACGCTGCTGCTGCTGTTTTGGTCCCTCTACACCTCAAGTATATCATTACTCAAAGTAAAATATTGAATTTGCCATTTTATAATGTACGATGATGAAAAAGTGTGTGTATAATAAGACCAACATTTTGGTTATTGGATTGTGATTCCCTAATGATGGCAATGTTGATGATGATGAGAGAATGAAGCTCATTATGCTGGTTTTATACCTACGGAGGCAGGAGAGTCAATCATGATTTGTGTATTTGTACACAATTTGGCAATTTGTGAAGCATCTTCATTTCATTTTATCATCCGAACAGCAAAATAATACTGCCCTTTTTGTACTCAACCTTGCAAAATAGGTAAATTTTTGTAAGGCTTGCATATTGCAAAAATTGAGGAGAGGTTTGAGCATGATGCTGCTAAGTTGAGAGAGTATAGTTTCTTCTAGAAAAAAGTGAGGAGAGAAAAGGAGAACACAAAACTGCGAAGTTTCTGCTGTTGTGTCATCGTCATCATCAACAGGAGCAGCAACACCAGCAGTATTATCGCCGCTTGCAATCACAATCCGTTTCTGTTGTTGAGTTACGAGTTTGTTCTTTCAGCGTCATCATCATGTGGTCCGTACAAATGACAGATGCTCAAGTTTGTGTGTAATTATGTATGTATATATGTATATCTGCAAAACTCATGATTTCAAATTGGGTTGCAGTCTAACTGCGTACTTCGGGAGTGCTCTTTTTGCAGCAAAGTAGAAAATGAAATAGATATATGACCATATATTATGTATGTACAGTCACACAGTACAGCCGTTCTCTTTTTGACATGACACAAGATGTTGCTGTCAAAGCGGTTTTGTTGTTGTTCATGTTGATAATTTGAGCAAAGCGATGGTATTGACGTTATTGGTGCATTTATTAGCCAAAGCGATAGCGTTAGAGAATAAGTTTGCACTATAGTAGTGTCAGTATGTAACCAAATTGCCCATCCCCATTTATCATCATCTCCTCATCATCATGCTCTTTCGCGAGAAGATATTTTATGGGTTGTTCCCAAATAACCATAATTAATAATTCTGTCATATTTATTATTAAATCTTTCTTGTAAACAACATAACCTTCATGTTGCTATTAGGCAAATGCCAAATTATTATATTTTACAAGGATGGGCAAAGTATTTTCTGTTGAATGAATGGAGCAGAGAACATTTTTGTGATCTCAGCAATAATGGCATGCAAAAAATGTAGAAAAATGCTTTTTTAATTACGTACGATAGTATAATGTTATTTTTGGGAAATGGCGGAGGTGGAAATTCATTGTGTATCTGGTGTCGGTTCTGTCCATCCCCCGTATATCTACTGGAAATGCTAATGGCATAAGCAAAGGATTTGGACATATATACTCCCTTATTTCGTTTATTATAATGCGATTGTGTTTACCTTTAAATCTTTTTCTGGCTGTCTTACGTCTTTCAAGCCCTTTACAAGAATACAATCTCAACTCCCACGCTTGACGTCAGCAGCAGTAGCTGCAAAAATGAGAGCCCAAAAGGGAGAGAGGAGCCGCATTGATTTCACCCGGATGCGGCCCGTTTTCTGTCTTTCTTTCCTGTCCTCTCTATCCCTCTCATAAATACAAGCAGCTTTTTCCGTCGTATTTATGCTTAAATATATTCATATGACCTGTTTCTTGTCCGTATTTTCTGGTATTGACATGTTTTCACTAAACTTGTATTAGCCGTTGAAGTACATGACGTTACTTTCTTCTCTCTCATCCTTTTAATCTGTTATTTAAAACTGGCTGTATGGAAATTATTTAGTGAGTAGGACGATGATGTAAGCCTAGAAATTTAGCAGCATTGTTAGTGGACTTATGTACGTTTTGCCCTGTGTGGATAAAAAAAGATTGCTTGTGCAAAAAAGGAAAGAATAGAATCTAATCTACCACTAGAGATGGATGGATTGTTGTAAGTTTGGTATGTTATGTGGTGGCAGAGGTGGTGTCGTGTTTATGTGCACAAAAGAACGATGTGCCGTGCCATGTGCTATTTATGAATGTATGTAAGGTGATAGGAACAAGAATAATATTAATATTAAGGTTCCACACAAAAAGCTCCTAATAATAATAACATAGAAGCATGTTGTTGTTGTGTTTCTCCCATTATAAAAGTTACTAGAACCGAGCACGCGAAGCAATCCTGTGCTCGTGCTTCAACTCAGCTTTTCAGCTCCACGCTCCTGCTGTTCTCTTGTGTTTTGAACTGAATTCGTATTTATTACCACACCACGACTAAGTTTGTTGGAATTATTTGGAAATGGAGTGGATATGGGTAATATGTTAGTTGTATGCACGCTGTTGTATTATTGGCATTGGAGCTCCAAACAAAACTAAGCGAATATGTTGCAAAATCAGCAAACTACGTTGTTATGTATAAGTAGTACGATACAATCTTATACCGTGTACAATTTAACAAAAAAAACGAAAAAAGAAGCTAAAAGAAGTATCTTCATCTCATATCATTCCATATTGAGGGAACCCCTTGTGGGTTTCCTCCAGTCGTAGTTGCATACAGAGTAGGATCACAGTGAAACAATTTCACTGTACGTAAAACAAAATATTATTGTGGACGATGGCAGTAAAAGCCATGTACTTTGTTCAATGGCAGCAGCAGAAGGACTGCTGCTTTCTGGTCCTCTTGTGGTACATAAAATGGCGTTTGCGAAAAATTACGGTCACTTTATATACTCTTCTTGTGTGGACTAGTGTAAAAGCAGCGCGTTTGTTGCTGACAACCTTGCTCCAGTTTTTCCACTCTCTTCTGCTGCTACTGCTGCTGCTGCTGCTGACTAAACCGTTCTTTCGGTAAGAATCGGGAAAGAGCATTCGATGCACTCGAGGTCGACCTATTACACACACGTAACTGTCATATAACGTGATATACCAGAAATGCATGTATAACCTGCTCAACATATCTGTTTTCTTTCGTTTTTTAATATGAACAAAAAGAGGAAGCAAAAAAGTTAACTTTGCATTTTCAGCTGACCTAATCCCATTTTTCCACTTGGTTCTGGAACGCTTGTCATTTTGTCTTTCTCCCTTGTTTCCAGCGGATGAAGCTATAAAATCCTTTTCCTTAAAGCTCACAGAGAGACAAACGGAGGAAAAAGACCGAGAAAGCAGGAAACTGTGAAAATACATGTATGTTTCTCCACTTTTCTCCAAACATCAAGTTGCTGTGCTACGTCACCAGCATCATCATCATTATCAAGCATGTATTTTGTTCACCTTACAGAACGAATACAACTCCCGTTTTCCTTGATCATTCTCTATTAGGAAAGCTATCTGGCCATTCCTATCTGCTCTACTGTGGTTTAGGTTGTTGTATAGTAATCACCATTTATATCATCATCATCATCCTGATCATCAGTAGCAACAAAACAACGTCACTAGAAAGAAGAGAGCGAGAAGCTAATACTCCTTTCTTTCCACCAACAGTCAAACAATAACAGAGTAACAGTGTCGTTCCAACTGTTCCAGAAGTCAGAACGGCCAGAACTAGCAGCAAAACTGGTGCGGTTGCTAGATATGCTCGATCCTCTCTCAAAACCACACGCAACTTGCTGGCTTTTACTTTTACCCTGGCTTTTGTACTGCTGCTACTGATGCAGTAAAAGTTCCATGCAAACAGGAGAAAGCTGCGTAGTACGAAAAAAGTTTCCCCAAAAGTTGGTTGCAAGGAAGGAGAAATGCAATGGCATTCATTTCACCGTTTTCATTGCCAACAAGAAAGTCCTCGTGACTGTGTGTTTTCCGGAACTCTCCAGCAGAATCAGCAGCGTAGAATACTGAGTGCTACTGCTGCTACAACGCATTTAACTGTCATCTCCTTTGCTTCCGTGTTTTCTGGGGAGAAATGAGTTTTTCAGGGGAATGGGAGAAAGGCTGATAGGCATAGGCTGAAAGATGGGGAAAATGAAAAAGTAAGTTTTTACGGAACAAAGTTACATATTGCGCATCACTTTTTTGCTAAAGTAAATGGAGGTTACGGTTACTTTTTTACGTTGTTGTGTATTATAAAAATTGTACTACATTTCTACCACGGGTTAGGATTTTTAAAGAAAAAATATAGCAAGTAAAAATCAATATATTGATAGTATTGACATCCTTCATTTGGTTAATTGGTGATGACATTGAGCGCATATTTTCTGTTTGTTTGCCATATGTTGTGGTTATGTTGACGTAAAACGGGTTGTCATTGTCAAAATTCGATAATTTATTAAGTAGTGGAATGCATTAAGGATGTAGTTCGGTTGACATAATTTTGTGGTTCAGTATTGAGTACAGAAGGCTAAATATAATATTATATCTTATATACTGCAGATAAACATCTCTATGTACAAAATGGTAGCAAAATGGTATTGCGCAGTTTATTTTCTGTGGGTAAAATGCGTTTTATTTCAAGAATGAGTGATTTTTTTGGATTTTGAATATTGTGGTCAAACGTGGTAATTGATTGTTTCTTGGCTTAGTAACTTTTCGACACACTCGGTTGAATAAGATGTATCTTCAGGGTAAGGATGATAATGGGTTTAAAGTTTTTGAGTATTTTTTAAAAGTTTCGTGGTTGCTTCAATACGGTGTAAAAATTGAGGAAGTGCATCATGTGCAGTTACGTGAAAATTGATAAAAGCTGTTAAAGTTGATTTTAAAGTACTCTAATGTTATACGTGGTATTTCAATTCAGTGATCAAATGAGCATCATAAAAAATTGGTTGTATCAATGCAATTAACACAACCATTATTGATTACACTGTGCCGTACATATATCATGCTCGGTGGATTGCGTTTTTTATCAAGTAGTGTGGCTATCAAGGATATAGTTCAAAGGTCAATGTATTAATTTCTCTCAGAGAGTAGAGTGATGATGAGCTGCATGATTGCACTAAAGCTTAAATAGATCACCTAATGATCATCATGATGAATAGTGTTGATCATCAAATCATCATCGTAATTTTTTATGTAACACACAGTTTGTTTTTCTACGCTGCTCGTACGTACGTCCTTGTACGCTAAATGAAGTTGTTGATAACCAGAGAGGTCTTTTGCTTGCCACTTGTACGGATATTTACAACCAGATCTAGATCAGTTTCTCGAGTGTTGTAGAAATAAAACATATGCTAGAGTTTGATATAAGGGAAGCTGTATAAAAGATACTAAAGCGATACGCCTCGTTTTGTTAGAGCAAAATCATTTAGTAACTGACGTGGCATGGTGTTACTTATGGGATTCATGTTTCACGTGGCTTAATCTTGTTCCTTATTGGCTTGGCACACACGGTTCTATAGCTGTAAAACGGTGTACTTGCTGTTAATAACCGTTGCGTTGCTTATTTGTGCAGTTGCACAACCAGAGGGGTATTAACGATGCATTATAATGTGCATCGTAAAAAGTGATGACGGATGGAAAAGAGAATGGAATGGTGGAAAAGTAAGCACCTTACAGCTATAACGAGGAGGGGGTCGCACTGCAAATGACTCGGAAATGGAACAGCATTTTATGGGCTAGGTACATACCTCATTACAATGCACTTTTTGATTGGCAAGTTGTAGGGGTGACATGATATGGCAGCTGTATGATCAGCAAAATCATGTCGTGTCGGATGTCAAGGCATAATATGTGTTTGGATAGGGCTTGTATCATCATCGATGAAATTGTTTGAATGAAAAGCATATGTTTGGAAAGTGGAACAGCAGCAACAGTAAAAATGATTGATTACGGAGTAGTAAAGCTGAGAGTAATAATTTAGGGTGTGCGTAAAATATGAAGTTTATGGACTGTAATTTTGCAAGTTGTGAAAATGCAGTTGTCAGCAGCACTTTACCCTGCTCTAAAAAGTAGAAAAGAAAATAATTTGCTAATGAGGATTTTTTTGTCTTTGTTTTTATTACAGTAAGCCGCCTCCATTGCGAAAGTGAGTCCTTCAAGATGGACCTGATCCTGGATATCAACTCGTGGATCTATCCAATGGAATTGGGTATGTGTAATTTGAAACTTTGTTATTCCAATTTTACCAAGCCACTTAAATAATCAAACAAATCGATTTCTGCAACGCGTGTTTCATGCTTTATAAAAGTCTTGATTTCATACATTCGTTAAATTAGTGTGACGTGACGTGTTCTTATTTTCTCTGGTTTGGGCAATCATTGCAGGCATTCATTTATGTAATATTTACTTTTTTCCATTTCTCTATTGACTTGGAAAACGTTTATCTAAACAATGCTAAAAAAAGTCATAGCTCTCG
This sequence comes from Entomobrya proxima, assembly GCA_029691765.1. Taxonomy (NCBI): domain Eukaryota; kingdom Metazoa; phylum Arthropoda; class Collembola; order Entomobryomorpha; family Entomobryidae; genus Entomobrya; species Entomobrya proxima. The sequence goes on from CM056171.1 coordinate 19,992,455, forward strand.
CTCTTGGCTATGAAACTCATGAAGTTAAATTGAAAGGAAAGAAGTAGAGTTTCCATAATGTGTAATTGTGTAAATATCTAACACATACACGTATACATACGCAAATGAATAATCGACTTTTCTAACAATAAACCTTTTATTAGTTTGCATGCAAGAGTAAATTACAGCAAGTATCGTATGCATACCAAAAGCATAATGGTTAGGTCATAATGTTCCTCAAAGTCAAAAGGTTGGAAGATGTTATTATAGTCGAAAAACCGTTTTAATAGAGCTAACCATGCAATAAGAGTAGAATATTTCTCGTTTTTTAACTTCTATGTGTTGTTGACTCTGCAGTCAAAAATCAAGCTTTTTTTCGCTACTTTGTTGGTTTCGACATAATGCGGCGGGCTTCATGTTACTGGCGACAGAATGATGAGGTACTTGTTGTAGAGGTAGATAGGTATAAACGGTTCAACAATAAAAAATCCCTGATGTACGTGCAAAGTTGAAAATCTAGCTTGGCACATGCGATGCAATTTACGTTGTCCATAGCTTAGATTTTCGGTAAAGCTTTGTTTCAATGTTTTAAGATCATTTCATGTTCCATAGAATATATATCTGGTTTTTGTTAACTAGTTTTGGTGGCAGCTTTTCTTAAATGGAAAATTAGAATGGAGACATTGGGAAAAGTGACAGCATGTTTGCCTACGCTTCCAAGCAAGTTATACGATATGGAAATACGTTTAATCAGGCTGAAGAACACAGGCTTTTCTGAGAGGCTTCTATTTGCGTATTTAGTTAATATGTAATAGTTCTCTTTGCTGGTCTTGTACTTCTGTGATATATAGGTAGCATCGCAGTGGTTCTTCTGCTGGTTGTGGAGGAGTTCCAGGCAGGATTAGTAAACGTTTGTAAATATATACATACTGCGGTTGTTTGGTAGAGGTTGAACTTTCTGGCCTTGTGTTATGTTGTATTAGTAGTGCGTATGGTAAAATCAGCAGAATATTTCGTTTTTCGTTCCAGCTGCTTAGATAAGCAGCAAGATAGACCAAAGCCGTTGGATTTACTACTACTACTTCTGGGATTAGGTATATAGAGGCACAACGAAAGCCGTCGTGGTGCGGTATTATGTGGAAAACTTATACCGGCATGATGACGGCATTGCCGGAGAAAAAACGTTCATTGGAGTAGTCTACGTGTATCATTTTTATGGGATATTTTTCATTGCTTAAGAAAAGAGAAAATATATATACCAAACCAAAAGACAAGTTTATGAAGAGGACTGGACATTAATTTCTTGGCTGGGTGTTTAATCAATGTGTATCGTTATTTTTATACGTATATTTGCCTATTTTCTTTTTAGGTGACAAATTCCGCTTGGTGTTGGCAACAACTTTGCGTGAGGATGGATATGCAGAGAGCAATGAGTGGAGCCCATTGGACACTGGCCCATCCCGTGCTGACTCGTTCGAGTATGTTATGTACGGAAAAATCTACCGTATTGAAGGTGATGAGAGCAGTGACGCGACCACTTCACGACTGTAAGTTTCGTTCTTGAACTCGTTCTTCTTTTTGTTAAAAGTAGTGTTCTCTTCCATTTTTAATTGTTTAAATTCTGTTCTCTTTTTGGAAAAGTTGGCTTATTTAAGACGTACAATAGTACCTATTAATTCGGCAAAATGTTTGCATAGCATATTACATTGTTTATCTCAAGTATCTAAAAACGGTTTTCAGAATGCAAATGTAACGTCATTTATATCGCAGGGAAAAATCTTGATTTTGTCGGCTGAATCACGATGAAATACAGTTGTATTTCAAATAGCGTGTAAGTTTGTTCAAAGAAACTTGTCTCTTGTTTCATCTTTTTGCTCTGTAGGACTCCCCGTTTACTCATTCATAATATTTTTAACTTTTGAACTTTTCTCGTTATTCATTCTTGAGAAAGTAGAGAGAGGAAAGAGTACACACATAATTTTATATTAACATATTATGCATACCTTGCGTTATTAGCGTTGTCTCTTGGCTCATCATATTTTAATTTCATTTCATCCGTGTTCATTTTTTCTCAGACATAACTCTGCAAGATAGCTAGCTAGATAAATAGAGAAAGGGGAAATTTACAGTGGTACTTTTTTATTTATTATTGTTTAAAAAGCAGACTGTCAGAGTTCTAGTGGGTTTTGGCACATGACCTGTGTGTGGCATGGTGCACACAACATTGCATGTAAAACCCCGAGATTCTGCTTCTCACCACCGTGCCGTGCCACGCGAGAACGAGATGAAGGAAATGGTGAGAATATCGTTTTTCCCAATGCCTAGCTTGTGAAGATGAACTTTACTTTTGAAGCGACTCTGAAGTTTGTACTTTGTACCTTTTGAAAGAACGGGAAATATGGTGGTGAAATGGTGGCAAGGCAAAATAATAGTAAAATGGTGATGGTGGTACAGCGAACAACCAGTATCGCATTGTAAGAACAAAGCTACAATCACAATCTGCCTTTTCTTTGAACATTGCACAGAAGAAGAAAAAAAGATTTGCAAAGTGTAAAAAAGATAAAGAATGGTAGAAGTAAAACCTTCATCATGATCATCAGCGTAATCATTAGTGAACAGAAAAGAAGAAGCGCGTAACAGAGAAAACCTGCGTTCCCGTTTGCCGTTCGCAACAGCATTTTATTGCTGCTGGTGGTTTTTGTACGTTTTTGTTTGTTGAGCAATGAATAAGGGAAGTAAATATAAAAGTTGAGTACAGTTTTCTTTGGCTTATTGGCCACTTCTTGTTGTGTTACCTCAGCAGAACGGAATGGCGAATAGCTATGCATATGCATATTAAAGTGAATTATAATTGTAAAGGTTTATATAGTTTATTATTATGCGCGTTCAGATAAGAGTTGGTTAAATAATACACAATAAAAAAGTTTTAAAAGAAAAGCAAAAAGGGAGTGAAATGAGGAGGACATTGCAAAGTGGAGAAAAAATATATTGTAGCAAGCATTTCTATAGACTCTTGACTTTGCATTAAATATAGTGCGGTAGTAGTAGTCAGCACTATAATAGTAGTTTAAGCTACAAGCGGCCGGCTCTTAAGCGCAAAAATATTTAAGGCTAAGCAGTGAACATCAATTTTGGTACACACAACAGCTAAAAAATTTGTACTAGAAGGGGGAAATGAATGAAGGCATGATGCATGCAAAACGAAGAAGAAGAAGAAAGGGTTAACGGCTTCAGTAGTTTTTTTTATCAAAGTTGCTCTGTGAAAGGAATCATAAAGCATGTAGGGATCCCCGTATAATAACGTGAGGATAAGAGAATAATACAGAAAAAATGTAATGATGGTGATACTTATATAAGATGAGCATCGTTTCTCTTTTGCTTGTCTTGTTTTTGCTTCTGCTGTTGTGGTACTGTTAAGCTAGGAAATGGCAAATGTAAAGTTGTGTCATGTTCAACAATTGCTGCATATCGGCAATGTAGATAAATAGCCTTTAGGTATGTTCACTCTGATGGGCAAAAATTGACGATCATTATATTGTTACCACAAAGCTATCATTGTTGTTTAAAAAGTTTTAAAGCGATATTATATCTTTTTGCATCGATGTGCATCGTCATTATCCTTATTGCTTATTACTACACGGCTTCTTCTCACACAACACACACACCAAGTAAAAAGAAGTAGCTGCCGCTGTATGATTTGCAGGGCAAATATGGGAGAATGGAATTTGAAAAAGGTACTTTGCTCTTCTTCTTGTTCGGTTTGAAGTGAAGCTTTGAAAAAAATGAAGATAAATAATGTGTGATGTGTGTTTTGCAATCGCAAAGTGCGATGTGCAATGCATAATATGCAATATTTTTATTGGTGCTTTTTTGTAAAGCAACACATAATAGCATACTAACGTATTGAGAATTTGAGAAGCCAAAGGAGATGTTACTTTACAGCCTGAGAAAAAAAAGATAGATTGGCAATCAGAATGAAGAAGGAGAGAGGTAAAAGCCTGGTTATTTGTTGTACATTTTTTTACAGCGTCAGTTGGCTCAAAACTCAACTTGAGCATAACTACCCTAATGTGTAATAGGCAGTAAATGATGGAAGTTATAATGAAGATGATTTCGACAAGTAAAATAGTTAATGTGGTAGTTTAGTTGAAAAATAATGGTATTTCATTTTTGTAAAGGAAAAATACGGTAAGGAAAGGCTAGAGGATATAAGGTATAAAAAACTTTGAAAAAGGAAAAAAGATTTTTTTGCATGATGCACCATCATCGTACTACATCACACGTCACACTTTTTTCATACATTCGCATTTTCAATATAATAATATATATTATGCCTATATGTATAAAAATGTCTGTACAAAATAATGCTTCATTTATGGTTACACTGTTGTGTTGTACTTGTGTGTGATGTGGTAAGGTTGATAAAAAAATACATTACTGGTTGGTACCTACCTCCATCACCACCACCATTACTATTACTACACGTACATATTTGTACTTTGCCAACTTAACTGTGCTCTCCTCTTGTACGTGTGTTGTACCTTTACATTTACATTAGCCAACGAGCAGAAGAACATGCAAAAAAATGAGAATGCAATATTGCCTTGGCTTGAGTGCGAGAGACACATCATCATCGTTCAAAGAACTTTTGTGAATGACGTTTTCCCCCAAAAAAGTACAAGTCAAGTCAGTGTAGGCTTTGTGGTCAGTGAAATAACAACATATTTTTGTGCGAAGGCAAGGGAAGAAGTAAAGTTGCAGGCTTGTGTTGGATATTAAGACAAGAAAAAAGGAGGACGAACAAGACTGGTGTGTACGGCACGGCATAAAGGAATAGGATATTTTTGCAAATTTTTGTACAAGAAAGTTGTCGTCTTTTCTGAGACGAGCAGATAGCTGGTTACAGTTTTAGTTTAGGAAAAATAATAACAATATTTTATGTAGATTTTAGGGAATACCGGATAAAAATACCAGTAGTTTTAGTTTCATTTGAGCTCATTGACACTTTAAAAGGGAATTCAAGTTGTAAGTATATTATTCTTGTACAAGATTTGTAGGTAGTGTTTTATACTTCGTGCTTTGAATTGTTCTTTTTTTATTTTGCATTACAAATTTTAATTTTGCGTAGCATAATATTGTATTGTTTTTAGCTATTGTGTTTAGGTGAGACCTGGTATTTTTCGAGCCATTTCATTCGGTATTTTAATGTCCATATGTTTGACTTTTTAGTACTTGTATGCAATGGTAGGTATATATTCAACGCATGCAGAAAGTTAGTACGTATTGTTAGGGAGAGGTGAACGAATGGTATAAACCTTTTTTTATTACTATAAGAATATTTTATTTTAAAATATAATTTTGCTTGAAAGATTGTGTGAGTATGATGTGTGTGACAACCAAACAAAAACCAAACCATTCTTTTTCAGCCAAACTTACAGGCAGAAACTCGCAGAGAGAAAAATGAGGACGCAAGATTTGAGTTTAACTATCTATAAAGGCTTTCGCGCATAGAAAATTGGAGGAATTCTCTCAAGTGACGTACCGTTCAGTTTTGGCAGAGATAAATTTTCGTATCGTAACTTTCTTCATACTTGTTTTCCTCCTCTGCGCTGGATAAAGAGCTCTGTTTGCAAAAAAGATTTTTGTTTCACGCACGCACGCACGGTTCATCATCCTCGTGGTGACTCTATCTTTATTGACGGTGACGAAAACAAGGAGGATTTTTGTCGATACACAATAAACTATAATATTTATTTAATTTACCGTCAAAAATGGAAAGGGAGCGAGGGAGAGAGTCTTCAAAGCTATATAAATTTAAAGGGACTGAGTGAGTGGGAACCACTCTGAGTTCGCTACGTGTTGTTATTTGTCGAGTGAACACAGCTGGTGGTATCTCAGTCACTTAATACCCGTTGTTCATCACCCCAAAAATAATTGTATAGCACTCTCTCTCTTTTCTCTTTGTTACGAACTGACTTTAATCAAATAAAAAATGAAAAATCTCAGACTTTAACTATTTCTCTGCAAAAGAAGCAAGTGTGTTTGTTGGTGTTTGACTGGCTCTATAATATTGTTCAGGAGACATGGAAAGCAGGATTGCAAGTTATGTGGGATATGGAAAAGAAGAAACAAAAAATATTGTTTCTTCTGCTGCAGAAGATTTTTGACCTTTTAAAAAATTGTAATATAATTTGTTCGCGTTGACCTTTTCCTTGTAGACATCGTCCTTGATAGATGAATTCCTCCCCCTTTTCCTCTCTCTCAAGAAAATACTGCGGCAGCATTAGGGCATCAAATAAGAACGAAAAAATGCATGAAGTTGTAAGGAAGCGGAGTAGATCAAGTAGTAGCTTTCTTTAATTGGATTTTTCTCTTGCTCACATTTCGCACGTACGAGAGTAGTCTCATATTTTTTGGTTTTATACTTCTTCAACTTGTTTCTTGATTAGTGATACTCTAGCACACTAGAAAGCCGATGGTCGGTAAAAAGATTTTTTCTTGGTTTTGGTTGAGTAAGTTGTATCGGTAGGACTATGTAGAATACATGCCTGTTTATAGATTTTTGTATGATTACTTTGTACGTGTGTACATGTATCGATAAATTAGCAGATGAAACAATCTTTTCTGATTTCGGCTACTGCTGATTATGATTTGTTAGATTACATGCTAGTAAAAGTATTGGGTTGTGTTGTTGTTGCAACGAGCAAAAAGAAAGATGAAGTTTGTTCCACATCAATTATTTTTTTCATTTTGGGCTTTTAGGGAAAGAAGTGGATTTTCAAGTTTTTTCTTCTCTAGCGCTACTATTGCCTTTGTACTCTTAATTTAGGGATTAAGAAAAAATGCTATTGCACATATGAATGTATATAAATACCTTGTTGCAAAACCATTTCCTGGTTTTTCATTCAAGCGGAAAGGAAACAAGAGTTTCTTTTGTAAAAAAAGTATTATATTATGCTTAGATAGGTGTTACGTTACTTTACGGGATTCTATCACACTATGCATGGCTCTGTAAATAGAATGGTAAAGCACAAATAGGTATAGAGTAGGGAAATTTGGTCCTGATTATACCCTTCATTCCAACCTTGAGTCCCGAATAGACCACTACATCCTAAACAAATATATCTTGTTTCCGATTTGCCATTTATCCTTACAACAGTGAGTTTACACTGCAGTTTTTACAGTTTCATGCATTCGCAGTATTCATCACAGCTATTATAGTGGATCTTTTTCGTGTATTTTCTACACTTTCGTGAAGCTTGATTGAAAAGCTGTGATGTAGAGTCGCCATCAGCATCAGCATCATCATCTCCAACGTCCCCTTTTGCAAGACTCTCAAGTTCCGGTTTTTGTACCGAGCGAAAGTATCCTCTTGTATTTTGCAAAATTGCCATCATTTACCATTATGCGGTCATCATCATCATCTTGGATATCATAAAGACACGCAGACGCAACTTGGTTGCCGGCTCGGCCAACAGTTTCCCTAATGCTCAGAATACAGAAAGGAAAAAGGAAAAACATAAAAATTTCTTTCTATCAATCAGTCAGTCAGAAACGGAGAGACACTAAAAATAAAGTCTCTTACTCTTTATTTATCTCAACGTGTTATGGCCTCAGATGAGTACCAGAGCTGTGTTTGCAGCGTTTTAAATATTGAATTTCGTGTAAATGCATGGTCTGGTACGACATTTGGAGCTGTATTACAACAAACCACACAACTACATCGCAAAAAAAGCAACGCAATTTCATCATCTTCATCAGCATCGCTTCTGCTCTCAGAAAGTCAAGCATGTAGAAATTGACAGCTACTACAGAACAAGCACACAAATCCGTTTTTTACATAACTGGCAAATTATTTTGCTGGTTGGTATGCTGTGACCCTTATCAAAACAAGGAGTGTATCCCGAGGATGATTTATATTTTCTTTATCGGAGACGAGATCACTTGATTGTTTTTGGAGGTCAGGATTGGGGTCACGGTTTGTGATGTGTGATGGATGGATGATGAGCAGGACAGGTGGTGGTTGTGTATGTGTGGCTGTGTTTGTTTGTGGTTGTGTTTTAGAATATTTTTTTCAGCATTTTTGTATGAATATCTGTCTCGTAGTAAGTACTCTCAATACACCTACATGATAAAAAACGTCAGAAAATTGAAACATAAAACATGTACATATCTTGTAAACGTGACGGAATGTACTGTTTTTTTGTACGCACAAATTTTTAAACAAAAAATTATACCTTAGTATTTCCAGTTTTCCATTTTATTATGTATCGTATATTTTTCTCTGTGTGTGAATGAATGATTGAATAATATGAATTTAATGAGCAGATGGAAAGTATGAGAAATAAAGTAATAATAATAATTATACCTTCCCGTATATATTTTTATGGAATTTATTGTGTCTTCTTCCTTTTTCAAAACGTTCACTTATTTTGTCTTCCTTCCTTGTAAAAAACGTTGTTGGCCGAGTCTGCTGGGCATTTTATTTTGGCATTTTACAACATACCCTTGCCATAAATTTAAGTTGATTGAAAATCGTTATAAAAGTTCCGCTTACTTTTGCATTAAATTGAGCATCTGAACCTTTTGAATAGTCTTTAAATTAATTGCATATACTAAAATGCATAATATTGCATATTTTCCAATGAGTTGGATGGCTGAATTCTCACCACACGCATTGCATTTTATGGCTACTACAGCCTTGCCATTTACCAAATTGCATGAGAGTGAATGCACATGAAGTATTCCACCGGATCTCATAAATTCATAAGACGGAAATTTCATTGATAGAGTTTTGAGATAAGTCAGCAAAAGAAAGAGATGAAAACCACAAGATTATTCAGATACCTTATGACGGATACGCTGCAAAATAAATAAAAATGTTCAGAGTACTTGAATACGTTATTGCCACTATTCTATTTTCTTTGGTTCTTCCTCGCAAGATACTTTCATAGTATCGTCATTCTTATTTCCTCTCTGCTGCCAGGCAAATTGAAAAGCATCCATGTTTTTTGCTGGTGCACCACAATGACAGAAAAATGGTTTACTTCACATAACATTAAACATTGCTATTATTATTTAGGAAAGGAAGAAAACGTGATATAGAAATTGCAGCGTACACATACAGCATCTAGAAAATTATGGCAAAAAATATAAAGTAGCAGCAACAATGGCATTGGACTGCGCTGTGTTGGTAGTTTGTAACGCGATAAAAATGTAGAATTCACAATCAGGAAGTACTTTTAATGCAATAATGGGCGCATAATAGGTATGCAGTGCATGCCGCCGCAAAAGTACAGGTTTTATCGGATCCATCTTAATTTTTTGTTCTCTTGTAAAAAATATATATATGCATACACACTGTCGATTATAGATTATTTGTAAGTTTTTCCCTTGTTACTTCATGTATATTGATAGGGAATAGGGATAAACAATGATGATGACGATTGTATCGTGTGAGAAAGTACACTGGTTGTACAAAGTAGTCTAGCTCTATCATGCAATTGGCAGAGAAAATTTTATGAAGGCTCGTCCTATGGGAAAAGACAAGCAGTTTTCAGAGAGAATGAGAAGTAACATTATTAACGAAGTTGATGGCTGTGGCTGAGTGCTCATAAAAACTAAAAACCGAGTTAATGATGATCATTGTTAGCCCTTCAATTCAATTATTTAGTGAAACAGAAGAAATATCTTTTTCAAAGCTCCCTGCTGCTGATGCTGATCGGCTCTTAACGTTAAGCTATCAACTATCATTGGAGAAGAAAAAATATAATAAAAGCTTGCACATAAACAACTTTACTAGCATTTAGCAAAGTTGCAAGTATAACTTAATCGATGATGGATTCAGGTTTTTTTCTCTTCTGCTGTAGTTGAGTGGATTTTGCTGAATTTGTAAAGATAGAGAGAAAAAATAAGAAAATCAATGAGCATGCATGCATGCAGCCACGTAATTAAAAAGGAAACTGCTGAGATAGCAATATTCTAGTGTCTGTTTGCATTTTACATGATGGACATAAATTCTACATTTTCTAGCAGAGGGGACTCATATCACGTAACCGAAGAACAGAGCAGCAGCAGTAGTGATATGCACGTGTACAGCAAGTCGATTTTTTAGAGTTGCGACGGTTTTAACCTCTCTGGTTCGGTTCATGGCTTATAACTTATATGACCATATAGGATATTTGATTGATTTTGATGGCTCATAAAAATACGATTTTGGTAGGACTCATGGACGACAGTAGGTATTAACTTTTTCTTGCGATTGATTTTTTATATTCTGTAAGTAAGGCAGTAGAATCAAAGTGGACTGTTGCTAGTTGGAATTGGAAAGAAATAAATACCTACATACAACAAAACATGTAAAACTTTTAGTAGTTGACGACGACTTACGTACATGTCGATGATGATGGTGATGGCTGGATTGAAAATTGCATACGTTTTAAATGCGATGGCGTGTAGTAAGTAACAAAGAAATAGAGTCACGCTGACTGGAGTGGATAGGAAAATATGATGGTGCTGGTGTTATGCTGGTGATGACTGCTTATGAAAACATTTTCTAGTGCTGATGATGGATAGGCCAAAATGAAGGAGAAATTTAGGCACACAAGACAAAAAATGTGTTATTTTTCTGCAGAGGGGGCATAATAATGCGATGATGGCTATGACTCAAGCGAATATTCTTACCTACTTAGAAAACTCTGTGAGCAAAAAATAATCCATTTATAATGGAAGAGCGTGATGTGCGTCCTTGCAAATTCTCATCGTCATCATGATTATGGCGATGAGTTGAGTAGTGTGTTGGAAATGATGATGGCATATTATTGGCGTTTTATGTCCGAAGGTTATTATTATAGATACACATTATTTTTTTCTGCAGTAGTGTGTATTTTGTGCACAGTGCACATCATATGACTCAAAGGTAGTTTGTAGAAATTTTATTGCATTGGTGTGTTCCTAGTGGTACTGCTGCTGTGTGGAAGCATTATTACCACACGTCGAGAATTGATTGGGCGTGATTTAATACTGGCTTGCCATACAATACTTACATATTATATGACATTGCATGTCATGATGTAGGTAGAGATATAGATCTGGCTCTCGAAAACGTTAACAAAACAGTTGATATTGATTGTGCTGGTTGACACGTAGCAAAACTGGAGGAAACGTGTGTAGGTGGACGTGGACATGAGGAAAAGGAGGGGGGAGGAAAGAAGAAGGAGGATATAAATGCATATAAGTGCATGACGATTATGGACAGATTGACGTTTTATGAGCAGATAGCTAGGTAACTAGGACGTGTTTCACTTATTATGCATGTTTCATCTAAACAGCCACTCAGACACATATGTATATTGAATAGATGTCACTTTTTATTAACATTTTCTAAAGTTAGTTGCGACACAGACCAAAGAGCAGACAGCAAAGTGGAGAAATAGCGACAGGGCGGACAAAAATGGATTGTTATATGATGACATTAAAAGGTTGCATTAAGTACTGACAACGTGAAAAAATGCCCCACACAAATTATGTGCAATTATGGATGCCTGACATGAAAAACAAATTGAATAGTTTCCGTTTTCTACACCGGAGGTAGGTCGGTCGGTAAATTATGCGAAAATGCAGGAAAATGTTGACACTGAGACGATCACGGAAAGTTTATGCACATTAATCGTGAATGCTCCATGATTCATATATTTATTTGAAACATCTCGAAACCTCCATTCATCATACTTTATGTCAAAATGCCTTGAAAAGAATCAGGAAAATTTTCCGACAAAGGTGGTTGTCATTAAGTCGTAAGGAAAAGTGAGTGCAGAACTGCATTCACTTTGCTACCAAACTACTTTGCTCCGCTTTTACAAAAGTTTGGTTGCTGGAACATTCAGGCTGGATTTTTTTGCGATTTTCTTCATGAAAAATACACATGAGTCATAGTCATGAAACTTCTGGATATATACGCTCACAATATTACAACAGCATGTATAATGTAATGTAGACATAAACTTTTGTTTTTCCATTTTCTCCCTCGTAGTTTGCTACAATAAAGAAAAGAAGGTGCTTCTAAACTACATACGTAGAATATTATGTGATTTTCCTTAAAAGCGAGAGAATGTTGAAATTCGTAATTATCTCACGGCAGCAGTACAACCAGTTAGCAACAACTAAAATGCAAAAGGATATTGTAGTGGGCAAAGTTTACCCGTGTTGTGTGAAATATCCAATTTTCAGCAAAAAAAAGTAGGCGATATTGCTTTTATTATTTCTTTGCACTAGAAATGTACACGGTTTTGTCTGTGTACGTTTATGGTTGGACTTGGCTTAGCCGACAAGACGATGACGAGCCGTTGCAAATTGACTTTTATGAATAGTGAATGTATATTGTGGCAATACACGTGGAATGGTGAGACCTTCTATTTGCTGCCGTTGTTGACGATGATGATGATGACGATTTTATTATGGAGTTGTTTGTTGGAAAGGAAGCAAAAAAGGTATACGTGAGTTTTATACCTATTCACCTTCTTCAACTTGAGCACAAATGTATTCTCAGGGTTATTTCGTTGAAATTTGATTGGCTTGGCATGACAAGAGTGTATACATTCATATTGTACTAGATTTTGAATAAAAGAGGAAGACCAGCAAACGGAACGCACAAGCAAAATGATTTTCAGTGCTACTTGCTACATCTAAACTGACTACTTACTTTTGCGCTTACATTTTTTGCATTTACATTTAGCTTAAATACTATATCTGCGCATTGTAGTTGTGTAAGGTGAAGCAACATCAACAATACTGGGATGACTATATCCATGTCCGCTTTATCTGTGTGTGCTGATGATAATAATGAAGAATACTATGCACAAATTACAAAATATACTATTATTTACCTGCATGGGTGAAAAACTGCAAAAGTTGATAAAATGCTTTGGCATATGGCGTTTGTGTGTATTATATCAAATTGCAACCGTGTACCAAGCGGAATATTTTCTGCCTTTCATTCATTCATATTGTGTCCTTGTCCTTGCCTCTTTTGATTGCGACTATTATATTATTTTTATATTATACTGTGTTGTTGCAGATATGTGCAGATCCTCCTCAATGCTGATGCTTTTGTGTGATAGTCGTGATGAAATGAAGTTCTTTTTAAACTAACGTTTTTATGGTAGCCTTTTGAAAATACTATCATCTAAAGCTTTATAGTAACTTTTTAGTGAGAAATTATGGCTGCTTTAGGTTAAGTCTAGCTTGCAGCACTTCAGTATCAAGCCTGTGAATACAAAAATATAATGATGAGACGATATGGATGACATTAAAATACTGCTTTAAAATGAAACTAGCGGACATTTGTTCGATAAAGTTAACTAAAGGTTAAACTTATCTATGGTATATGTATTTGCCGATTATTGTCGTGCTATCATGCGAAAATGCAATAAAATGCATAATGCTTTTCCAGTTTAGTACCCAAGAGGATACCCACTGAATTCCAGTTTGCAAAGGTAACACCGATCATCATCAATAACATATAGATATACTTGTCGTGTAATGGTGCTATTCAGTAAGGATTTTGATGTATTGGCCACCGACTTTTTTCCTTAAAAGCCTGAAAACTGTTTTGAAAATGGGTCGATCGTTGATCATATATATTTTTTAGCTCGTGCAGGCACCAGTCAAGTAAGCCGAGAAGTTATTATGTAGCCACTGAGGTTGGCGTGTTTACATTTTTCAGCAATTATGTGCTACAAAAGTATGTTTGAAATGTGAAGTACAGCTAAACTACGCACAGCAGAAAAGCAAGTTTTTCTACTTTTTTAAAAGTTTGAGCTGTTGGATATTAGATATTAAAAGTATTTTAAATAAAAGGCCTTGACGTTATGGTGTTATTTTGTGAGTAAAGTTCGTTTTGGAAGGGAAAAGAGGAACAAGGGCATGTCACATACAGAAAGCCATAAAAGCCGCTGTTTAAATTGTCGGAGCTTTTCTTTGATGAACTTTTATTACGCGTTGAATGAAGGAATACCGCTATGATAATGAGTAGGATTGATGATGGTTGGACAAGAGAATTGGAAAATTACTGCGAGTATGTAATTTAGTTTTGACCGTTTATATAATTTTGGTTCTGTATCAGTCATATGCAAATGAAATGGTGTAGTCCATAGGGTGATCGGGGTGAGAAGATGGCAATCTTATTAAGGCATTTTAGAAAATTTATTGGCCAAAGAGTTGTTAATCAAGACATTAAAGCCAACGGTAAACAAATAATGAGGAAAATAATGTTTTCTTTGGAATTGAGAACAAAATATGCATTTAAGGATTAGATAAGAAAGGCACAGGGCGGAAATTATTGCTTATGATTGAAATTCAAATGAAGAAAACGGACACATACATAAACAGAGGCAAGAGAGATGTTTCATATTGTGTAGGTATTTCAATTTCCCTTCCCATGTCATCATGCTCATTATAAACTGTATATATCATTTTGTTATGTAATTTTCAAAAGCCGTTCTATATGGCATATTAGCATAAAAATGTGTGGACAGAAGAGGAAAAATCTCTGACAACCACCCACTTTATTATGGCGTTTCGCATTTCTTTTTCCTGTCATGTGTGTAGTAAAAAGAAAGAGGTAGCAGAGCGAGCAGCAGCAGGAGCATCGTTCAACAGGAACCAACTTTTTACGACGTGTGTTTTGTAAAAAAGGAAGAGAGAAAGATGAGGACTCATCATTTCAATGCATTTGAATATTGTTAATGAGTTGGATTTTATGAGTTATAAAATGACTACATAAGCCCCATGTCGGTACTTTCTTTACGATGATGAAACGGGCATATAAAACGCTGGCCAAAAATGAAAACGGCTTTTATTATGATTATGAAATGAGCAAACTGTCGTTTCTCACTGCAACCATTATAAATTGAGAAAGAGATATAAAAAAGACAGAAAAAAGATTCTCTTGCTGTTTGAGATGATGAAAAGCACAAGTTGGATTTCAACTTTTTTGTCTACTGTTTATAGTATTTTCTTTCAATTCTCATTTTAATTTTATAGTTATTATTTCAAGTACAAGTTAGCAAGAGGAAGAAGAAAAGAACAAACAAAAGTGTTTGACTACTACGTTTTTGTGCGAGGCTACTCGGATTCGAGATGTTGCTAGATATCTTTTCGAGTGTTTTGTAAAAGAAAATAGTGCAAAGAAGTACTTTGCCTGTTGATGAACAGAATCATCGTGTAATGGAATAAGTCTTGGATGAAGGATAACTTTCATGTTTTCCAGGATTTTCGTTTCCTTTACTGCTGTTGCACAGTCCATGCATGTAGCTAAAGAGGGTTTACTAAACTAAAGGAAAAAGAAAGTGTTTAGGGTACCTGCATTGCAGATGCTGGGTTTGGCTTGAAGAAGACGGAAAAACTGCTCTGCTCACTTTCTGGCAATCATGAACATTACACACGAAAGAAAATCCACTCATTTTGTGTCTAACTTTAACTTCAAGACGATCGTCTTTGGAACGCCATGATCATAGTGGCATGCATGCATGGTGTTGAACGGTGGCTACAAGGCAGCTGATGTACAGCAAGTTTGTTCAAGTTTTTTCAGATTCTCGGGCAAATAAACAAAAAGGAAACAGGGTGTCTACTGAATTAATACGCTTTTTTATTTGGTGGAAGGGAACAAAGAGGTTCCAAACATGGCATGGTGCAGTATCATCATATCGTCATCACTTTTTATTTTCTACCATTATCTTGTCCAAATCGAAAGGCATCACCATATGACGGTATGCCGAGCAGTGTTTTTCATTTTTCTTGGAAAGCAAAGGGTACATGAATTTGGTTCTTGTTTCAAATACTTGGACATATATTTTATACCTTATTTCCCACTTATGCTCTGCTTTGCTCGGATGTTGTTCTTGGAACTCTCCAAGCCACTTCTGTTTTCTCATGTTTTTTCTTCATGTTGTTCTTCAAAGGAATTTTTCTTCCCTCCTGTGCACTATCGAAACCCTCTTTCTTCATCGTTTATGCTCGTTGTTTTGTCCTTGGGGCATATTTTTGTTGCAAAAAAAAAGAATGAAAGGATATGTGTGCAAGTAGGATATACAAAGGGCTCCCAGCTAGCAAAAGCACTAGTTTTGTTGTTTATCCCTTTGTACCTGCAAAACGTGAAGAATAAAAGGGCACGTTATGCATGCAAAGAAGATTGAGAAAAATCAAGTAACTTTACTTAACTTGGTTATGCACTACGTGTGTGTGTGCTCCTTCAAAATGAATACATTTTTTGGGGTTGTTTTGCTGTTTGCCTACATTTGATGTTTATTTATGAAAAAGACTCGTTGTGAATTTCATAATAATAACATGTTCAATGTTATAGCTTCTGAATTCCAAATAAAAAATAGGACTTGCGCGCGAATGGAAAATGGGAAGAAGGCAAATTAAAAAATCATGAGCTTGGGCTTATGTAAAGAAACATGTAAGCTTGTCCTTTGTACTTTCTTTGATTTGGATCACGGTCATTGGAAAATAAGAATCTCTTGGAGATTTAAACGGAAATCGTGCTTTATAGTTTCTGGATTGTACTAGTATAGGAGGAAAAATGAAGGAAAATGAAAATCATCATAATTTTTTCTTTATCTTCTTGCTGCTTCCCTTTCGTTGCCTCTTTGTCATTTAGCTGTTAAGAGGAGCTTGGAGAGGGAAAAGGTAAAATGGAATAAAATAAGAAATAAATAAATATTCTGTAAACGTTCCAAAATCTACTGTGTGCTCGTCTTGTCATATATGAAAATGATAATGTTGATACTTTCCATTACATTTGTACGGATTGTAATACTAGATTCATGGAATAATTCCATGAAAATTACAGCCATGTCTGCAGCACCAGCGTTTGGTGGTGATAAGATTAGATAGCAATCTTTAACGATGGAACAGAAAATGAAACGTGGTGGCATTCGCCGCAGTATGGAGTATGGAGAATAGTTGTTAAAGACGTCGTTTTGGCTTGCTACCCATCATTGATGGTAGATAGGTCTCTGCATTTTGTTTGGGTATATATATTTTACTACTACTACAAAAGCCGATACTGTACATTTTATGGAAATATGTACGCTTTTTATTGTGCTTCTTGAGATTTGTTTCCTTTCTCACATTGTAAAGGCACGAGTTGACGACGTGTGTGCACGTGAAGAAGGAAAAGTGTGAAAATTATTGGAGCATCCTTGACGAAAAAATAGGCTACCCGTTAGGGTATTTCCGTTGAAATCGAAAGTTAAAGTTATCAGCAGTGGTAGTTGTACGTAAGGCATGTAGACGACAATAGTGTACAATTTTATGTATGGTTGGATGGATGAATTGATTGTGAGAGAAATGGTATTGGATTGTAATGTAATGTAAGTAGCTAGTGAATGGAGAGGAAACAAGAAAGAAAAAAACGACAATATGATGCTCAAGTTTGGAGTGATGATTGCGTAGTTTCCTCCATCACATTTTTGAACAACGTGATCCCAATCTTGTTCTCCGGTTTCTTGGGAGTTGAGTTGAATGTAGAAATGTAATGTGAGATGAATGTTTGAGTATTCTTGGACATTGAGCATCATGGTATTAAAAATAGGGAATTTTTAGGTTGGCCTTTGTGTGAGAATGTGAATTTTGATTTAAAATTGACTGCTTTTGGTGTACCGATAATTTCGTAACAAATTAAATGGCGTGTTCAATGTTTATTTGGAAAATTTTTATTGCAGATATTATTGCAAGTAACAGTGCCAGAAAAATGTTTTTCTTGATATGATAAATTGCAACATGAGAAATAAATTATTCGCCCTTTCTCAGTATTGGAATGCCAATATAGTTTGCTTCATCCGATGGCATTGCTTTCATTCTTGGGAATTGAGTTGTTTGAAGAAAACATTCCTTTTATCATTTTCATAAATAGCAGAGGGTATATTGATATAGTATGTAGTAATAACATGAAAACGTTCTGAAAGTTCTACCTGAGAAAATATTGAAGTTTAAGGGAAAATATATTAGCGTCTATCCTTTATATCATTATGATGAAAAGATTCATTATCATTTTGCAAGTGAAGCTGGTAAGGTTTCCAGATTTTGGAGAAAATATGAGACCTGGAACTCATCACGTTTTCACGTTGTTGAACAGGAGCGCATGTATTGCAACATCACTTGAGGGTCGCATATTGTGAGGTAAAACTATTTTTGGATGCAACAACAACACAATCTGCCAAGTAGTCAAGTATTCTGATAACCAATCAAATAGCACATTCCGTTAGCATCATCATTTTGTTGTCCTTGTAGTGAAACGCATAACATGATGTGCTGAAGTTGCGAAAAAATGAAAAGAAAAAATAAGTTTGCTTTAGACGAGCAAATAAATGCCATTATTGGCAAATCGAAAATAGTACTTTTTATAAATAATATATCAATGCAATATAAAAACTAACTGAATAGAAGAAAGGAGAAGGGGCGAGTACTATCAAAGGATTGCTTGTTATAGTTGTTCGTTTTCTAATAATAGTACTGTACTTTATACCCCAAATGAATAAAGTATAAAGTTGAACGCTAAAAAAGCTATAAAAGGACTCAGCGTTCCTTTTGACTACTTTGTGTGGTCTCAAAATGATTTCGTTTCTCTGATGTATTCGTAACTTCGTTTGTAATTAAGAAGCGTGTTATTTATAAAACGATTGAATGGGCTGATTTGCCAAAAAAGAGTAATTACACTGCTGACATTCTATGTGAAGCATTACAAAGGAAAAAGTTTTGTTTTACGAAATTATTTTGTTTTTGTTCTCGTTGCGGCTTCTGATATTCTTATTGTTATGATTATACGATCGATAGAATACGCGCACAAAAACTATTAATTTTCTATTTTATATAGCCGAGGATGTTATTGATTCAGACGAAATATGATGATAGAATGTTTTTTAGAATGCAAAGTGAAGGTTAAACGAAAATATTTAGATGAAAAGTATTTCATGAAGATTGAATACTTTTGTTTGCTCTATTCTTCAGTGTATGAATCATCCTCGTCATAAATCATAATGAATTGGATTCCAAAGTTGGTATGATTCATACTAAAAGATAAAGCGCATGTGTGTATTGATTTGCAATCTGTGCAGAAAAAATAACAATTTCGCCACCAAGCGAGTGGCCCAAATATTTTAAACATTTGGATCAAAGTTGCAATTACTGTCGTTCATTTGTCATTCGCTAAGCACTGTCGGAATTTTTGTAGCTGGTGGAAATATTACAAAATGGAATACTCTTTGCCTTGTGCCTTGTGGTATGGGTTGACTCAGGCAGACTTTCTAGCGCCATCAGCTTTTTCCTTAAATGGACATGCTGGGTCTTCTTTGTCCCTTTTGTACCTAACTAATCTGACAGGATAGAGTGTAAAAAAATGGAGAGCTAGGCATTCTTTTCTCTTGTGCCAGTGACTCACTTCCGCCCAGACTGCTGGCTAGTTGTACTACTCACTCTTTCAATATTACATAGTTTATTAACTGCTTTGTGTAGCAACTCTCTGCGGTGGCAGCTGTGTATACACAAAGGCGCTCACAATCTGGATTTTTTCATGGAATGAGTCAACCTTTCTTTTTCTTAGTTTTTTGGTTGCCTCTTTAGCTGTAGCAAAATGTGTAAGAGATGTGTGATAAAGTTGAATTGCTACTAGAGAGAGAAAAGGAGAAGAACGTGTCTTTTTGGGAGTTTATTGGGTTTCTGGCCCACAAATTTGTGGGACCGGATTGGAAAAGCTGACGTTTTAATGGGAAGCGAGTAAGGTACTTTAGTGTTCCAGCAGAAAAGAGAGAAAGGGAAAAGTTGGCCAAATTGTATAATTACATCACACGCCAAACGACAAGTGTACACAAAACAGCTCTCGAGGTTTATCTAACATATGCCTTTGTGGTTGTCCTTTCGTTGGAAAAGGTAATATATTTGCTGTTTCCTGGAACCATGTTATATCACAGTTTATCCTTTTACAAGTTTATGCTGTTGTTGGTTAGCAGAATATTACTTTCGAGTTTGCTTTTTGTGAATGATTGATATTGCGCATTAAAATGTTTACACTTCTAAAGGGTCTAGAAAAGTAGGTGAAAAGATACAGGATTTGATATCCTATCATGAGTAATACACTAGAAAATGTTTTGTTTATGAAGCGATAAATCGTGGAGCAAAAGTCGTAGTACAAAAAATATCTGGTTGTTTCGGGCAAGTCGACCTTTTTTGTGAAAATCCGTCATCCGTATGGCGTGAGTCATGCTCGTGTGTTTTTGGTTGCGGATAAGCAATTAGTAAAACGAGGCACATACAAATTAAAAAGCCTTTTATTCAATTTAATAATTTTGACTTTTGCTTAGGCATTTAACAAGTCATCCATTATAAACTTTTTTCAAACAAAAAGTGTTGATAGATGTCAAAACCACCTTAGTGTACTAACTAGTAAGCAAATATTCTAGAACTTACTGCTGACTAATTGGCGGTATATTATGTAAGTTGTTATTTTATGGAATGGGATTCTCAAAGAAATTTCATTAGGATTTCATTCGTAAGGTAATAATAATATAGCAAAAGTTCAAATTAATTAATTTTGTTGTTGAAAGTTTGAATACTTGGGCTGCAATGAAAGGAAGCATTATTGCACGATCCCTTTATATCATTTAGTAATGTTTCTAAACTTCATTTTGATTCAAAAAGTAGAAGGAAGACTTAATAAAGCACTCTTTTGTAATATTAGCAACTACCAAGTTGAAATACTAAAATGCGAAAGTGTGTCAGGTAACAAGCAACTCACACACTTGCGTAGGCATAGCCTTTTCTGAAAAGGTAGTTTCATCATAAAATAGACAATATCACTTCATGGAAAAGTACTGGAGTGCTCTATAAATTGAAATAAATATAAAATGGACTCTTGCAAATACCTCTAGCAGTATTTGGGCTGTTCTGTACTATTCATAACAAGGACGTTTTCCTGATTAATATTTACGTGGTGTGTGCTATCATTGTTCTCATAAAATATTAGTAATTATTCAAATGTTCAAGGAAATTTTCCTCTGAACCCATGTTGAAAATGGTGACCTTCTATACTCATAATATCAGCTTATTACCTACGTGGTAGCCATTTTGTTGCAGTGACGCATTCACTCGCTAATAGAACTAGAAAAAAGGAAAATTTATACATTTTGGCATAACAGTAAAGTCTCCAAAGCCCACAATGTGCATAAAAACATACATTTTCATTATAGTTGTCATTTCCATTTTATCCATTTTGCTCCGGGTGGTAGTGTACATAATAATATGGAGGCTTGTTGCTCCAATTCCAGTTTGTTGAAAGGTTTGTGTTTCTTTGTTGATCCATTTTAGTACTTTTGTAAGATCCAGCACGTAGTTTATGCACAAATGACAAAGTTCAGACTTCAGACAGAAAAAACGAGTATAGAGAACATGATGATGAGAAGTTTTCTGTGAGTTGTTTTTTATTCTTCCTCCATGTTTGTCTTTCCTCATTTTTATCTATCCCACCCATGACCATGATGATAGTGATGATGCCATCATCCCAGAGAAAAAATCATATTATCCATGTTCGCTTTTGCAAATGCAATTTTGCTGAATGTGATCTATGCTGGTGTTCATGTGGGCGTATTAATTTTTCCATATTTTTTCTACTGGTCGAAAAGTCGTAATCTGGTAGGCCTATACACATAAAATATTATGAGGGTTACCTCTTTCAGAGTTTATCCAAAGATTTGATAGCAAAATTTGCATACAGCATAAGTTAAATATTGAGCTCTCAGTTTCAATTCTCTATCTCTCTCTGCTCGCTAGGAATTTGGGCCAGAGAGGATTCCTGTCGCTTCCAATTTTTCTTTGAAAAAAGGCAAGAAAAAGACATCAACAGCAACACACGGGCTGATTCTCAGTAAAAAATTTGTTTGACTTGAAACAGGAAAGTATGCTTATTGTGAGAAAAAGTGAAGGTAAAGTTATGTAAAAAGTATACACAATGAAGTGGTGGTGGTTGTTGTCGTTCTGAGAATTTTGATAGGTTTTTAAAATTATATTCTTTATTGGATTCTTTTTCCAAGAAAATAAGTAGGATACGATGCAGTAGGTTGGAAAATGAAGGGGTAGAAAATATTTGTGTGTGTTTACCCTACTTAGCTTCTCATCAACCAGGGATTAGATTGTGAAAGGTGTGGTGATGATAGTGATGATGAAGAAGAAAGGGAAGAAAAAGTAGTCCGGTAGTTTTCTTTGTTGGTTTTTGTTTGCTGTAGGGATGTGGTGATGGGAAGATGTGTCCTATATTTCATGTGTACACGAAAAGGAAATCTATTCATTCACGCGTGTCTGGGGAGGAAAAAGCGAGGAATATTTTAGTTCGGTTTTTGTTACATTGTTGTACACATAGATCTTTTTTCGGTGCAGTAATAAACAAAATCGTTCTGATAGGCAGTCAGTCAAAAACCGGTAGTGTGATGTTTAGCGTGTTTCCTTGAAGTGTACATTTCTTCGACTTCCGGGATATGAAGGTTGATATGAAAGTGAAAGGTAGGAAAGCAAAGAAGCGATACGAACCGTGAAAGGAGAAAGTCCAGGAAAGGAAATAGAATGATGTTGTTGTTTTGATAGGTACATGATACTACATTCGGTTTTCAATTTCAATAGTATTTTGTTCACTAGGATTTATGAGAATTTCGAATTTGAAAAGTTGTTTCATTGATGATCGTTATTTAACCTTAATTGTCGTGAATAACGAAGGAAGGAACAAAGAAGTTTGTTTAGTTTGTTACACTATAGCTCGATGAAAGTGGGTAAAGGCAGCGGGGAAGAAGGGGACAGGAATTTGTCGGTTTATCCTGTTGATCGATCCAACTATTATTGCAGGGTGTGCTAGCACATAAAAATAATTTATTCGATTTTCTAAGCCCAATGTAGTCTTTTATGTGTCTTCATTTGATTTGCATGTGATTGTAATCTTAATCGATGATATGGATGCTAATTGGAGCGGAAATAGATTGGACACGTCACCCAGTGAAAGTGAGGATTGTGCAAGCTGTGTGGGGCGTGAAAGTTAGAGCGCACGTGGGCGTATGTGATGTGAACGCCTTTGACGTTAATCTTTCTGTCAGAAATATAAAGCTTACTGTTTACCATGCCCCGGTTCTTGCTGTGAGACGGGTTCCGAATTTTGTTTGAGAATTCTAAGCTTCGTAAAAGTGGTAGCACATTTTTTGTTCTTAATAACGAATGAGAAAAAAAACATGTTTCTACTTAATAGGATTAAAAGCTGAGCAATGGAAGTGCTTGAGGGAATTATGGTGTATAAATATTGAAATATTCTCAGAGAACATTGAACAGGAAAAAATAATTGCTTCCATCTACCCATTTATTCAGAATAGCATATTTTTATACTATTTTCCTTGTAAAAATCAAAGGATGCGGCGTTGTTGTTTCTTCCTGTTTATCCTTCATGTAGTCTTCTGCGAAAATGTAAAGATGATATACTTTCTTTCCTACACAAAACACATTTTTTCCAGGTGAACTACAAGTTCTTTCTGAAAAGTTTTTACAGATATACATACACTTCCATAACGAAGTGGATCAGAAAGGAGAAAGTTCCAATGAAATGTAACGGTAGACATTTGTGATGTCAAGAAAAGTAGAGTTTTTAAGTTCCTGGAATTCATGTGCGTATATGCTTAACGAGTAATAGCAAGAATTAAACAAGTGGAACATTCATTTCGGCACTAGATCGAGAGAAGATTCATTTCCTCCGTTTTGTATTTCTGTAGTTTTATATAGCAAGTGGAAATGCCGCGTAATAATGGCTTCTAGGAAGAAAGTAAAAAGCTGTTGAATCATGAAAGATGCTTGGGTGTCCTAGTATATTGATATACTTTCTCTTTTTACTACGCTATAATAATAGCTTGGTGGTGTTATGTTTCTGTGCTATTATAGGCGTAAAAGGGAAATGCCTTGACATCATGTAACATGATTCCTATTATTCTCTTTGGCTGACTGGGCATTTACTATCTCTTCCTTTCTTTCCTGAGAAATACTCCTCCCACCCAACTTCACATCACATTCCACTTGTGTGGTTTTACACTGGAACGTGTAAGATTTTAAATAAATAGGATTTTCCACTCGCTGTCATGTACGATTTTTCCAAAGTGATTTGATGTATCTCTGGTCTGGCAGAAGGCACAAGATGTGATACGGCATTGTCATTTTTGTTCCTGGGCACACAAAGCTTCCTGATTCTGCCATTAAGCCCATTTCTATTATATACTGCTTAGTAAGCCATATTTTTTCTTTTTCTGCCAGGCTGTTGTGGTGAAAGTTGAGACTTTTTTGAAGAAAAAATAATAGTTCAAGGTTGCACGAGAAATTGTGTGGGCTTGAGTGACGAGAGAGTAGGGAGAGGAAATAGGTAGCTTGAATAAACGGTAAAGTGGGTTGCGCTGCGGGAAAATGGGAAGGATGAGCGTGTGGATGTATAAATACGCTGTAAAAGTGGAGTGCAATTTGGATTTATAATTGAAACTGGAAAATAGGTCAGAGAGGCTAACTGTACTCAATGGACTTGTTAGCATGTCGTTGATTTTGTTTCGTCAAAAGTAGGGAAATGAATAAAAGAGAAGTTAATGGTATGTTACACAATTGAGTTATGAAAGGCAGGCTACTATGTATTGCCAATTAAATTTTTCGAGTACTACTTCATGTGTAGCTGATGGGAAAATAAAGTTGGGTTTTCTGGAAACGAAAAACTTCCAAGGTCTTTTTGATGTAATTAATTGAAAGATGGAAAATTGAGATAAAATGACATACCTATACATCATAAAAAACACGATGAAAGTATTTTTATACTGCCGTTGGCATTACTTGGATGGAGTTGACACGCGACGCTTTTATGGCAAAATGCCAATCAGCAAGTTGGACTGGAGACGGGGGAAATGGAGATTAGTTTCTGGAGAAAGCAAAACCAAAAGGGATCTTCTACTCGTCTGTCTGCTACGCTGTCAACGGTTGGGCTTTGTCCGCCTACTCAATTTGTAAGGCTACTTGCCTTGATCAAATCTTATCGGGAAGGACCACTTTATTAAAGAAATTGGCATCGGGGAGTCGCGGTGGCAGTGTGGTTAGCTGGTTGTGAAGTTGTAACACGCCACTATCCACACTGCCGGTGTGGCTCCCTGCAAGCTAAAGCCCACCGAGGGAACAACCGTTACAACAAGCTTGAGATGAGAGCTTGGAGAAATGTTGCAGCGGAGAAAGTGGAGAATACTCTGGAGCAGAATGATGCGGAGGGAGGGAAAGCACTTGAAGATAAATAGGGCGAAAAAGTGCTGAGAAAGTTGAAGGGGAAAGCCTACCTGTTTATCTTTCCTTACAGAAAGGTAAAGAATGGAAAGGGAACAGGGAAATTTCTCCCACTTTCTCCTGCGTCCCTCCCAGCAATAATGAGAAGAAGGAGAGCTATTTTTGGGAAAATGATACACAAGGAAGAGATTTCTGTTTCAGCTGAACAGAGAAAGGACGCCGTGTCGTAAGATTGCTTAAATTAAAAATTACATAACTAACTTGATTGGACATTATAATGGGGTTTGTTTGGTTTGGTATAAATTTGGTTGGTTTCGTTCACCTCTCAAATAGGGTTGCATTGCGTACTTTAGGTGTAGGTTTCATAAAAATAGTAGGCTCTATAATTATTACTATGTATGTATTTGTAATTGTGATTCTGTTTCCAGAATGAAAGATAGCAAAAATGACTGATACAACACTCTTGTTCTTTTTTCATTTATTTGCAGGTCCGCCTACGTCTCTTTCGGAGGGCTTCTCATGCGTCTTCAAGGAGATGCTAACAACTTGCACGGATTTGAGGTGGATCGCCACATCTACTTGCTCATGAAAAAGTTGGCGTTTTAAGAGAATTAAGCAAAGGAGAAACAAAGTTCAGATGTTCAGAGAAAGTGCGTTTTTCTCCAAACCGAAGTCTTAGTTTTATTTACAGTTTAATTACCTATTATTGTAAAAAATGAATGATAGTTTTAGTACTTGTTGAAGAAAATATTCTTGTGTGTGTTCTTTCCTTGTTATTACGGTCCTGTTGATCTAGTGGTTTTTATATGAAATAAAACATTGAAATCTTCCGTTATACTTTGTAAACGTTTTTGATAAAAATAAAATAAAACTGAACTACCAAATTTCTACTTCTCATATACAACATATTATTTCATTTTCATGTCAGTTCTTAGTTCTTGGTCACTTCGATGCCAGCTTTTAAAATCATGCAGCAAACAAGGAATGATAGATTTCGATAGATATGCAGGTTTGGGTTCTTCAATGGGATACTTATATAGACGAATTTGTTTAGTTTTTTACTGGCAGCGTGTGTTTAAAAAAGTCTTTTGCACTTTTCTGTCGAATTTTGTAGATCATTGTGATTGTTATAGATTCGGATAAAAATATTCGTTTGATAGGGCAAATTGGAGTGATTTGCATGAAAAATGGAGCTCACCTGGCTTATCATCATGTTTTGTGGCACCCTACTATCTGTTTCGGGTCCTTGTAACGCGGTCGCATACAACGCTCATGTTCCCCGTGCTCAAAACGATTTCCAAAAGGACGCCCTTCTCTCCACAGCGCCCAAAAAGAGTGTCGCGCACCTTCTGCTTGATAAGCGGATCTTAAACAAGTTTCTGGTCAAGTCTATGGATATGGTTGTTGAGTACCGTATTTTCAATGTGGGCACTGAGGTGGCAACCGAAGTTCATTTGCGAGATCCGGAACTGGAGGATGCTTCCAAGTTCCAGCTGGTTGCAGGCTTGACGGAGGTTCACTTTGGCAGGATTCTGGTTGGAAATAATGCTTCCCATACGGTGATCGTTAGGCCTTTGCAAAGTGGACCGTACAACTTTACTGCGGCGGAGATAACTTATCGATCAGTGAATGAGGATGTATGCAATAAAATATTCAATATTTCATGCTTTCATTTGAATTAATTTTGTAATAGGAATAATGAGTTGATGATCTATTTTTGCCATGTTTGGAACAGGTGACGTTTTTTGGAACCTCCAGCGAACCTAAGAGTGCCATTATTCATTCCTCAACGGCTTTCCATAGGCAGATCTCGTCACGTTTTGTAAGAACATCAGTAATTATTTGAAAAACTACTTAAGTCATTATCTAAATTGCTAATTATCCAATTAACCTTTTGGGATTATTGTTTGCAGGAGGAATGGACAGCGTTCGCTTTCCTTGCATTGCCCTCACTGGTGATTCCTTTTATGCTTTGGTTTAATAGCCAGACCAATTATGAGAATCTGGTCAATGAGTTTGGGGGAGGTCGAAGGAAGAAAATGGTAAAAATTATACATGCGTTTTAAGCAAGTTATAAAAAATGATTTATGAATGCAATAATAATTAACGAATTTTTATTTAACGGTTTATTTCAGTTCTTATACCGTGACCGTTGATGAAGCAAAAATGAAGGATCTGCTGTGTTCTATTACTTTTATCAGTTCATTTTTAATAAAAATATTTTACATACAGGATTTTCTGTTAAATGTATTGAATCTTTATGCGAATGTATTTGATTTAGATTACAAAATAAATCAACGTTACAGATTTAAATATTTATGTGCACCCTAAAAACATGTTGCGCAATGGACGATTGCATTTATTTTACGTTTTGCTTCCGTAGAATTTAGTTGTGTATTGGTCAGTAGGGTAAAACCTATATAAAAGCGTTTAATATATATATTTATTATGCATCATTTAACCTAGTTATCCAATGTTCATTTGTATTTTATTGCTTGCTCACATCCTCAATTAAGATTCCAATGTTGACAGCTTATTATATTTTGTTCAATCGTCACTAACTTAATAATGTGATTGCGTAAGTGAGACATTGCATATTTTGCACTATCATCAATTTATCTTATGGCAATGTCAGTCTTTCCCGTTTTAACCCTCTTATGCAAGCAAACATCATTTTTTGAACATTAGGCCAAATGAAATGCCCAGGTAGATGACTGTAACATATAAATTCAAAATTAGGTCTTATTTCTGTTAACCTTCTACCTATTCTATTGTGGAAGGAGTTTTTGGAGCGTCAAATTGAAAATTTCCAAAATGTTAGGCAATCTAATGAATGCTGACTAACATTTTAAATTCACTTTTATTTGTATGATTTAGCCAGTGACTTTTATGCTGCTTCATGCGTTTGTCCGAGAAAATTTAGTATGTGATTATCTTTCTTTAATTTTGCATCTGAGTTTAATGTTGTTCCTCAGGAATTGTGTTCATTATCTTTTATCGAATTTGACTAAAACATGTTATATCAGGCTTATCACGAAAGTTTTCATAGCATGAGCGCAGTTTTTACCACTGCCGTTTTATTTACCACGGTTGGTCTAGCCCAAGGTCAAGGTATAACACCATGCCGTTGCACACCTGTCAATAATTGTGCTGATGGCACTGGAGGAATTGATCCCAGAGTGGTGAACAATGTCAGAAAACAATCTCACGAGTAGCTAATCAGTGAAAAAAGCCTAACTAATCAAACTTATCACTTTTACTCAGCCATCACAAGTGGCTTGTATCACAGGCGAAAGATATTGCTGCAATCTTATAGACCCAAACTTGGGATCAACCACGGTTCTTTGTGGAGTGAGGAGATCGGTCACTGTCCCAAATTATGTGGCTGTCGCAGGTCAAGCCGATTTTGCAGAGTATCCCTGGCTGGCATTGATTTACAGTATGAACAATACCTACATTGGCGCTGGGGCATTGATTGATTCCCAATACGTTATTACGGTGGCTCACAAGTTTATACCTGCCGTGTAATTCACTTTTTAAAAATAACCAAATTCACAATCTAAAAATTGCAGACAATCTAAATGTAATGATTTCCATTTACGCATATTAATATCAATTGGTAGATATCCATCCTACAAAGTTCGGTTGGGAGAATGGATTCTGAATGTGGAAACTGAACCATTGGCATTTATTGACGTGGCCGTTCAATCAATAAGAATTCATGAAGGATATGTATTCACACCTGGAACTTCCACGCTGCTAAATGATATTGCGTAAAAAATGGATTTCTACACTAATACAGATACGCCCATCTTCTTATCCTTGATGACTTCTTATAATTTTTAAATGTAGAATTTTGAAGCTTGCTACTCCCGTACAAATCACTAGTTTCAACCACATCAATTCCGCCTGCTTGCCCACAGCCGCAACAGTTTTCACGGGGCAAACGTAAGTGGCACAAAGAATTAAATTCTCACGTTACCCCGTTCCCCACCTACAGTAATTAACGGTTGAATATTAACTTTTGCAGTTGTTGGGTCGCGGGCTATGGAACAAACGCATTTATAAACGGTGCTTTTGCCACCACCCTCCGAGAGGTGGATCTCCCCGTGGTGGATGGAAATACTTGCCAAAATCAACTGCGTACTACGCGACTGGGTTCAGCCTTCACTTTAAACCAGCAACAATTCATCTGCGCTGGTGGGCAAGCGGGTAAAGACGCTTGCACGGGGGATGGAGGTGCTCCCCTCGTCTGTTTAAGTGGCTCGCAATGGTTTGTGGCTGGATTGGTATCTTGGGGTGTGGGATGTGGGGACCCTATTCCTGGCGTTTATGTCAACGTACCAAATTATGCAGCATGGATTGCAGCTAATAGAATATAAACTTTAAAAATGAGTGTGTTTATATAAGATAAGATTTATTATTACATTTATTATCAATCAGTTTCAATTTTATTTACGGTCAAGTCTTTGAATAGATGATTTCCGGTCACAACAAATTTCAAACTTACTACCCTGATAAAGATAACCCCCACCGGGGTCCACTCCCAGTAAGCCATCACACATTAAATACTTCTTTTGGAAGTTTTGAATAGCCTTGCTTGCATGTTCCAAGTCATTTTCTTTTGCTACTTGCAAAACAAACGATGCATTATGTAGAGTTAACGCATCTACCAGTAAGTGCTCGAACAACTTCATTAGCTCATCCAACTTGTACTGCTTGGCAGCAACCACAACCCCGCTGGTATCCTTAATCCAATCCTCTTTTAGAGTTCCCGTGTAAATAAAGTGAAGAATCACTTTCATCGCAAAGGAGTTGGTCTCAGGATCCTCTAGTTTGGTTACCCCAGGTTTGGCATCGATCATTGAGCAGAAAATCGGACTTCGGGCTGTAAAATCCCAAAGAAAATTTATAGTATAAAATGAACGAAAGCCACATTTTCCCCCATAAAATTCTGCGCATAACTATGCCAACCTTTCAAAATGTTCTTGTGAGCTCGCAGATTAGTTCCATCCTTGCATTTAATCGTAAGGTCGCATTCGCATTCATCTTGAAGCGGTTTCACTGTCTGGAGACAGTTTTGCTTTGCAATCAACTTGAGAATCTCCAATGGAAGTAGAGTAGCCTCTGAAATGTCGATAAGCGTTAGCTTTATCGTGATGATTCCCGGGACTAACAGAACACTGCAGTCATGTTCATGGGTGAAGATTTCCACCGCAGACTTTGAAATTTCGTACAAGGTTTCTGCAAAAAATATTTACATATTCCCCCAAAAAATTATATAGGGTTTTATAAGTAATTGTAAAATGCATAAAGAACAGAAGACCAACTTTCATGCCCACTGCAACATGCGGAGTCTAGACATGGGCACTCAGTAAGAACTACCACCTCCACATAAGTAGGATTCTCTGATTCCCCCGCAGGGGCATCAAGCTTCATAAAGAGTTTGTAGGTTCTCCACGCTTGGCAAAATTGGGTTTCATCGCATTCCAAGTTGAAGGTCGCCTTTAAGGAGTCCACCTCCAGGGGGATTTCCATTGAGTAGAATATATTTGCATTGGCTCCGGGAGTGTTGTTTTCGTACCAGAAATGCAGTGGCTCTGCACGATCGTCCAAGCTTTTGAATGAGATGTTGGCCACGTATTGGGTGCGTTTGACTTGGAACTGATAAAAAATATTAGATAGAAATGAGAATCATCATCTATTCCATTATCAATTTGCATAGATAAATTAATGCTGAAAGGAAACTAGGTATAGGTATGTAATTTACCTCGTCAACAGAGTACTGAATCTTATGGATATTTCCATATTTGGACTTGTTTACGCTGTCCATGATTTGAAAATAGGTTTTACTTATCGGATAAGTAGCACGTAACTTTCGTACTACCTATTTTCAAGATGGACACCGTTAATTGCTCTGGTATTAGAGCATGGTGGGTTGTTCATGCAAAACTAGGAAAAACGTTGAACGTGTCGTTTATAATAGTGCTGTCATGAATTGTCCTCGGTTTTCGTGGTACTCTAACAAGTGTCCTGGATATGCTCTACAATGCAAAATGCAGCAAGTCAATGTAGGGCAGCAATGCTATATTATGTACTACATACAGAATCATCATCATCATGCGTAATTTTTACTAATAAATCCTTTCTTTTTATCCTAATGGCACATTGTGCTGATTTGTGATTTCATGCTGTGCTAAGAATTTGAGAATTGCTACCGAGTGTAGTTTCTTTATCAGTTTTTCTTAACGATTACTTATATATTTTTGCATGGGCTAAGTTTAGGCAATGGCGTATCATTACCAAGACTGTCAACGTCAGTCAAGTAGTAAAGCACAAAAGTCGGAACAGTGGGAAGCAGGTTCATAAAGGTTTTTCTTGTTCTCTTGTTGTTCTAGAGAATTAAACATATTTTTTGCATGAGTTCATACAAGCAGAGAGGGGGAGAAACTTTCCAGAACCCATTAAGGCTAAATACTGATAAATGAATAGGCATATATTTCGCAATGAACAAGAGGGATGGAGTATAACACTCGATTAGTCATCATCAGTCTGTCGTTTAGTGTTTTGTCCTTTGACCTGAAATACCCTAATCTTAGTTTTTGACGTTTGAAATTTTGGAATGGATTATCATTTAGAAAATGCAATCATATCAATGCAAGTTTTACGGATTGAATGTTTTTAAGAAATTCAATTTTCAGTAATCTTCATAAATTGGATGTAGGTTTACAGTAACTACTGTCTACTATTACTGTCCATATCGGAAAAAGTTGCTTTCCTATGACCTCTAGCTCAGACTTCTCGTTATTGCAATAATTCGTATCATTTTCGCACATTAAACAATTTTTCGCTACCGTACTTAATAAAATCTATAATGTTAATGCGGATACTGAGTGTTAAGTATTCAAATATTTTGGCATTAGACCTTAGCAATATTGGAAAATGTACTTGCATGCAAAGATTTCAATTCACTGGCTCATAATATTATATTACCTATATTAATATGTAAATTAATTTCATACTAGAATCGGTACACTCAAGAAAAAAATCTTACACTAAGTTTGCCGAAATACCCATTACCCAAGACAACACACTAAAGCTTCAAAATCGTTAGAGTTATTGTAGCCAAAGCCAAACTTCTGAATAAAATGCTGCTTCTTGCAACTCCCAATTTATCTGGAAACCTTAATCCTTAAAAGGGACGCACATAAAACGGAAGTTCTTGAATATGTACATTTTATATTATTATATTTATTACATAAAAAACTTTCATAGCATTTCTAAAATTTTCAATTTCGTTATTCAAATATATTTTTGCATCCTGCAACGTGCAGGAAGCAAAGCAGGTACAAGGTGCAAACCATCAATTCTGGTATAAGCGGAACGCTTTATAGGTTTGTTTCATTTGAGAATGGAATTTTTTAACGTAATAGATGCGGTTGATGTTTGAGCTTCTATCTGACTGTTGATGTCTTTCAAAGCTAACCATGAGCGAAGCAAACATCTTCG
Source organism: Entomobrya proxima (assembly GCA_029691765.1). Classification (NCBI taxonomy): domain Eukaryota; kingdom Metazoa; phylum Arthropoda; class Collembola; order Entomobryomorpha; family Entomobryidae; genus Entomobrya; species Entomobrya proxima. The sequence goes on from CM056171.1 coordinate 20,025,266, forward strand.
CAACTTCGGGAACAAAGAATGCTTCCATTATCGACAATTTTTCATGTTCGAAACTTCCAACCCTGAAAATTTGGATGGCGGATTTTGGAATATGTTACTCAACATTCTACATAGAGTGCATCCTCGGTTTTTACAAAATTTTCAAAATAATTTGCATGCATGATAATTAATTAATGAATGCTCATTATCATTATTCATATTTCATCGTACTTGATTCACTACCTAAATATACGTTAAACCTTTCTTTCGTCTTTTGATAATTTGACAAAAATGTTTTCAGTAAGCGTGTCGGTTTCACTTCGATTTTTCAATATTTCTGTTTCATGTCAAAGTTCGAAATTCTCACTTCCGGTTTGTTTTCATATAAAAGGTAAAACTGAGGAGAATTGCTTATCATTTCATTGGAAGACTTTCCAGCAACAACTGTCCGAAAACTTTTCATTCTGTGAAGTTTCTTGATCAATTTTGAATTCCACTCAAAACTCATAAAGTTGTCATTCTTATCTTTTCGTTGCTATTAATTTAAAGATATGACCCATCGATATACTGTGATCCTGCATGACAAACAGTTTCTAAGCCGTGATTAGTTTCGTCACACCAGATAAAATCACTGGTTACCAGTTAACCCAGAGAAGTCAAGAGCTGAGAGTTGGGGCAACGTGAGAACTTCGAATCAAAATGTACCACAGAGATCCGTTCTCGTTGTTTGTAGAATCTCGTCAACCTGGCTTGAGAAACGCTGGTTTTGCTATTCATATTGGACTTCTTAAAAAATACGTGGTCGAATGGCAGGTGAGGTTTCTTTGCTTGCAAACTTTGAAAAAATCAAACATTTCCTTAAAACTTTCTATTTGTATAAAAATTTCAGGAACTTTCTGCAGAAGAAATGGAAATGTGGAAAGAACGATCCAGACTGTATAACGAAACGGTGGACAAGGAACAGTTTGTTATGGAGTTAGCCCAATTCTGGCCAAGTAAGTTTACCAGGGACGGAAAGGGCTCCATGGAAGGTGCTGAGCAGTATGTATTCAGCCATGAAGAGTTCCGTACACATCAGACAAACCGGAATATTGTCAAGGGCATGTTTGAAAAAACTCTTAATTGGAAACGCCAGCCAATTGTAGTTTGCTCCTTCACAACTTATTTGGAGCCACCCAAGGGTATCAAGTACCTCCCGGCCGAAATCGGCCTGTCTACTTTCTCCTTGAAGGATGGAGTAATTGACAATTATGCACGCATTATTTCACCTGGTATGTACAGATTTAAAATGTGTCATGAGCACTTTATCAAATTCATATTGATTCATTAATAATATATTTATTTTTGAATTTGATTTATATACTTTAGGTCTGATCCCAAAGGGCCGTGGAATTGAGGCTTATCAAATGAATGCAAAACTGGGACTACCTGAGTTTGGACAGATTCGGGAATTGATGGATTTTCAGCCGCTAATGATAACCCTGGCTCGTTATTTGTACAAGGTATGAACTTCTATGAGTTGGAATTATTTATGACATTCCATACAAGCAGTGGTTTTGAAAATAAATTTCACTTTTGGAAATTTCAGCACAAAGGAAAGCTTGATGACAACTATCTGTACGTATTTTGCTTCGATTCTGAATACTTACGGGTCAGTCGATGCTTTGAAGCGTTATTTGAAAAGTCACGTAAGTTTTAAAAAACTAACCATTCAATGACTGTAAAGTTCGTAGTACGATTAAGTGGTACATGCTTAACTTTGTTGTTTTGTTTTGCAGAATATCGGTTGCCAGTGAAGGTCTTGAGTCTTGACCTGTACGTCTACTTGGCTTCCGGTTCCGCGAAAGCGAACCCTGTCAAAGCATCCGTGTCCGAGCAAATGGCGTTGATGCGAGAAGCGGATTCTGCGTTCGGGGAGCCTGGCATATCAATTACTGGATGTCAGGAAATTGCCAGCAGTAATTACGGAGTATTTAAAAAGGAGGCGCATGTGGAAAAAATAGTCAGATTAATGGAGAAATACAATTACATTAAGGAGCTGTGCTGCGTCTACCACATTCAGGTAAAATTAATGTTTATTTAGATTAGAGAGACCATTATTTTAAATTCTTCCCAGTCCCAGATTTTAAATCTGTAATTTGATTTTACTTTTCAGAGTGGCAAAGAAATCCACAATTGTGCCTTGAACAAATCAAACCGCTACGCATTTTACATGCTGGCAATTCTATTTCTGAGCAACAGAATGAAGGTCGTTCCCGGAAACCATTACCCAAACATTGACAATCCAGAGGAGGAGAAGGCTCGCCGATTCAGCATGCTGAAAAGGTGGGGCCTAACAAAAATGGAAAAAGGAATGGTGGAAGTGGAACAGCAGCCTGCTCCAGTCAGCCCTAAAAAGGAAGTCAAACCCACGTTTACTCTTAAAACCTTTGGCAAGAGGAACAGGGAGTATTATTTTGGACGTCCACTACTGGTCAGAAAGGGCAAAAGCCAAAACCGTGGTGCTAACAACAATGGACCACAAGGTAGCCTTCGTTACAAAAACGGTGGATCTGGGAACAAATTACGTTTCCAACGAGCTGAATCTGTCACCAGTATGTTCTGCCACCCTGAATCTGGACCTGTCAACCCTGGTCCAAGTCCAAGTATTAAACGTACAAAAAGAACGTACGTTAGAGAGCAATGAACAAAACATGGTTCGTGGAAAGGATTTGTCTCTAAAAACCGCAAATGTTCCTGCAGATTGTGATTTCCAGTGACCGTGGCGGGTACATGGAACATTGAATAACGAAATTGATCTCCGTATTTGTAAATATTGTTCTTCTAGTTTTTCTTTATAGTTTTCTTCATTTTTATTTCGAATATTCTTGTTTCAATAGCTGCAAAAAAATGTTCAGTGTTTTTTATTCTTTCGAGTTATTATTGGTTTGAGGGAGACTTTGAAGCATTGTATTGAATAAACCATGAAGGTATTTTTTGTACAAGTGTACGAAATAATGCAAGATAAATGATGCTACTGATAAAAGCTTTTACATGGTTTTAATGGCACTTTACTACTTTTAACAGAGACGCATTTGCATAAAAATAACTTACTAAAGCGGAAAACATAAATAAACTGCATTCTAAAAACGGAACAAAGGCAGCATCCTTAGCAAAACTGCATGAAAAAGTGTGTGCATTCCTGTGTCTCAGCTTTGTCCAAAAACCTTCGAGGGAGTAGTATCTCCAGCTGCTGTACTCTGACATTTTGACATGTGGTTAATGACTAAACATTTGTTTTCTTTAATTAATTGATTTAATATCTGTCAACTTTTCAAACCAATAATTTTGGTATGTTAGAAATAAGTAGAAGTGTGCTGAGTGTGCTCATCGTGTCACTTCAGTAATTTGCAGGTATACAACGTTGCTAAAAAGCATTTTAGACCCATCGTAGTGTACTATTCTACAGATTCGTATTGTTCAAAGAAAATAGAGCGTATACTTTAACTTGTTCGGGAATGGAGTATCTTAATGATTCGGGGTCACCCACTGATAAAAAATTGCGAATTTTGGAGCTGTTCGCTGGAATCGGGGGTCTTCATTGGGCCTTGAAATGTAAGACCACCTTCAAATATATAATGAAAATCTGGTTCTTTTTCCAGTAATTTAGTTATTAATCGCCCCAAGATTTTAATAGTAGCATAATGCCCCATTCATTAACTTGTAATAAAACGAATGATATTTTGCAGTAGCGGATATTCCTTGTGAAATTGTCGCCGCAATGGAAATCAATCCCACGGTGATGGAAATATATGCGCACAATTTTCCGGATGCAAACCTGTTGCGAAAAAATTTGCAGGGTATAACGGCAAAGGAAATCAATGATTTGGGGGTAGACGCCATTGTGATGAGTCCTCCGTGCCAGCCCTTCTGTAGGTAAAAATACGCGTATTTTTAATGTCAAAATTGCATCTTTTATAACTTTTAAAATCACAAATTGCTTGAAAATTGAATGCTAAAAAGAGGTAATTTTACATGGCATTTTTAGAATGGGGAATCGCTTGGACGTTGACGACAATCGAACAGGTCCTTTGTCCCAATTGACAAACATCTTGAAGGATGTCAATTTTAAATACATTTTTGTGGAAAATGTACAAGGTTTTGAGACATCCACTGCAAGGGATAATCTACTGGACCTTTTGAAAAAGCTGGGTTTTAAATGGCAGGAGTATATGCTCACGCCCAAGACTGTAGGAGTACCCAATTCCCGGTTGCGCTACTATCTGATTGGAAAGCATGAGAATTTACAATGGTCCTTTGAATTAAAGGAAGGTGCTCTTTTGTCTGAAATTCCAAATTGGGATAATTCAAAAGCAACAGATCAAATGCCGTATAATGGAATGAAATGGAAATACGAAGAGGACCAGAAAATTTGGAGGAAACGGTGGAAAGACAGAAATAATGACAATGTAAATGCATCCGACGATTTACCGTTTTGCGTAGCCGACATTTTAGAATGGGACCTTTCCACCGACTCCCTAAATCAACTCAAAGTGTCAAATTCCGTGTTACAAAAGTATTATCAAGCAATGGACATTGTCAGCCCGTTATCTACAAATACCTGTTGCTTTACCAAAGGATATGGACATTATGTTAAGGGTACAGGTTCCATTCTAAAAATGAATGACAATACTGACACTACTACTACTGATACTGACTGTGATCCTACTACTGAAGAAAAGAATCAAAAGGAAATCCTATCTTTGAGATATTTCAGTCCCAAAGAAATAAGCAGATTAATGTCTTATCCGGAGCAATTCTCATTTCCTGCCCAGCTATCTCTCAAGCAAAAGTACAAGTCTTTAGGAAATAGTGTGAATGTCTATGTGGTAGCTATACTATTCTCTTTGTTATTTTCCACTTCCGCTAACTAGTAGATAAATTAGAATAAAATATTTATGCGATTTCATTCAAATTAATTGATTTCATTTCTAATCATTGTCATTATCATAATTTATAATCCCGATAGATAAAAACATGTCACCATTCATTCGTCTTTGTTCTTCCTTTTGGTATGCATCTAAATTTCCTTTGCCATTGCCACCAAAATTTACCGCTTATATTGATAATACTCATAATTCATACGTCGTCCACTGACTTCGATCTTGGCAATAATGGCAAGCAAGATCATAAAATCAATGCACGCGTCCAGTAAACCTTCGAAGTTGGTGTCTGGTAAAGTCTAGCCGTGAGTCATGAGCCAATTCAGAATTCAGATTGCAAGTTGGCAAGTTTAGTCATTACTGGTCTACTGGTCATTTCTGCTTTCCCAAAAGTGCTTTCAACTTTCCAATTTTTACGAAGTTCTTTTGGAAATTATCATGGAATCTGTCCAAGTTCCAGCAGATTCGAAGGAATCTGCAAAGAACCCGGCCCGTCGTCGTGACTACCCCGACCCTGACTTAATTGCCAAAATGGCAAGTCGGCTGAATCTGGAGGAAATGCCGAAGGTAATGCGTGGGCCAAAGTGCTTCAATTGCTTCGAATGGGGCACCTTTTTCAATTGTGAGGGATGCAATAGGGATTACCATCGGGAATGTGTGTTCATGAACCACAGGGGTTATCCCTTGCCAGTTTTCAACGAACCCGTGGAAAAGGCTCAGGTGGCGGATTATGGTGATGTGAAACTCCTGAAGTGTCCAAACTGCCTGGTGGAGGAAACGACGTAAGGACTCTAGTGTTAAGGGTAAAGTAAAGTGTGTAATTTTTACTAATTTCCTTCTTTGTTTTACAAAGGCTGTTTCCCCAACTGAAGGAGGTGTCCAAGGAGGATCTTAACAAGGCACTGGCAATCTTGGCCAGTCAATTTGAACAAGACTTCGAGGTAAGTTTGAAGAGAATTTTTAAGTGATTAAATTTAAGGTTGTAGATGTAATAATTTGAATGTTTTTCTAGGAACTTCTTGTGGAAATTCCCACGAACGGCCCTTTCCCTGTGACCCTTGCGGAAATCCGCAAGAAAGCTAAGAAGGGTTTGTACAACTCCCTGGAAGGCTTCTACGGAGACTACCGACGAATAGTGTACAATCTGGTTACTAAGTATTCTGTAGAGAGTGAAGCTGGGGAAGTTGGAGAAAAAATTCTGGAAACCGTTGGCACTGAAATGACAACTCTGTCTTCCTGTTTGGAGTGCTATTTGAAGCGTTGGAACGCTGATGGGCAGTTGCTTAACAAGGAAAAATACATACCAATAAATGTGCAAGTTTGTAAGGTAAGTGTGGAAGAGTAGACTACGATTGTTAATCTTAATTGAGCTATAAATCATTTCTGACTTTTTATCTTTCGTCTCTTTAAGACTCCTCATCCACTTGTCTGGTCTAAGGAACCGAATTTTCCCTACTGGCCCTCCAAACTACTGGCAAGCGGGGCAGGTCAGATTATTGTACAGTGTTTCAGGGAGAAGGCAGCTGTCCGCGTTGTCCCTACCAACTCCAAAGGGTACGATGTTAGAACCTATTCCACCAAGCCCCCTGGAAAGTCCCAGAATCTTCACTTTAAGGGCGCGTTAAAGGTAAGGCTATTTACTATTAAATCAAATTTTCCGTTAGTAACCAAGGTAATAAAACTGTTATAAATCGTTTTCATTTTGATAAGGACTGTGCGGAGTACTTGGTAAACCTCAAGGCTAGGTTTGGAGAGGCGGGTGTGGTCATTCCCAAAGTGGCGGAACAATTCGACGGGGACATGAATGCCTTATTACGTGCGCAGTTTCCAAGCGTAAGCATTTCAAAGTTATATTCAGTTACAACTAAAAATCATTAGCATTTAAAACAATGGGATTAAATCATAGGTTTTCATTTTTTTTCCTTTTGCAGTTCCAGTTGACGAAATGAACCCTCAAACTTGAATTGTTAACGAATCGTGTGATTTGTCAATTAATTAAAATAATTATTAATTTGTTAAAATAAAATTCAGTGGATTAATTGCCGAATAATCGCTTAGTTTTCAAAGTTTAATTTATTTCAAAATGCATGAAAAATCCATAGGTAGCTTCATTTCATAAGACGAATGACAGAAAATGAAGTGTAGTACATTGTTGCTTTGTGAAATGCACAGAAATGCATGAAAGAAGTGGTCAGCTGTCACTGCAGCTGTTCGATGCACGATATCGACGGAACATGAAATTTG